>CAMTDV010000018.1:59555412-60755412 GCA_947069175.1 Scalesia atractyloides
TGGAACATTGCTATAATCCCCACGTTTCTTACCTTTTGCTTTCTTATCATTTTCTTCCGACGGAATCGTTGGAAGAATATGATCGATGACGTAAGCGTTTGTGGTATAGCTTTTCAAAAGTTGTCTCACCCTTTCGGTTTCAATTTTCATATCTTGAAGCTCTTGTTTAGTTTCAACAATGGTATTTATATAAATGTTAATGGCATTTTGTTTTTCCATTACCGTTGCTTTTAACATTCTTACTATGTCATGTTGTTCAATGTTGTTTTTATCAAGCCTGCTGTAATCGCCTTTCATTTTATCATAAGCTTCCTTCATTGTGCGATAATTATATTTCAAATTGTTATTATGCACATTGAGTTCACTTATGATTTGAGATTTTTCGGCGCATTGCACACATGACTCAGTACATTTCGTGCAATTTTTTCAACCTCAACGATTTGCACTTTTACAACCTCCTTTTCTACAACTTTTACCTCTGGACATACCTTTGTCAAATTTGCCATCATCGCTTTTTTGGCGATCTCACTGAGATTTTCCTCATTCATCTCTTTAGTCACACTAATGACTTCCTCAACTTTCGGTTTCTCTTCAACCATTTGCTCATGAGAAGTTCTGTTAATACAACCTGCAAAACTAGAAGGAATGTTAGGAGACATAATATTATTCATCTTCATTTGATGATAGATCTCCTCTTCTCTTTGTTGCATGTATTCTTCTAGAATCGCTTTCTCCATAGCTGCACTCTCAGCAGACATATCTTGCTCTTCCACGATCTCAGCCATTAGAGCAACTCTAGTCTTCTTGGCAATATATGTGTTCCAATCAAAGCCATCATCTTCATTAGAAGCAACCATTGCTTTTTCGGCGGTGTTAGACGGTTTTTCTTGGACTTCGACTTTCCTCGGAAACGGCTTGTATTGCAAAGCTTTCTTATAGTAATCATTGCCGCCTCCGAAAGGACTTTGGTTGCCACTTGCTTCTAGATTCTTGCATTCTCTTTTGAAATGCCTTTTTTGTCGGCATCTGAAGCATGTAACTTTCGTCTTGTCGAATCCCAGTTTGTTGCTCGAGTTTCCGATATCTTTTCTGGTGAGCGCTAAAAACTTTGTTACCCTTCATATAATTGAAGCTAAACTCCACTTGATGTCCATAAACTCAAGCTCTTCTTCATCTACTTGATCATAATCCTCAGCAGTCATTTCTGGATTACCGATCTTCCCAGCCACAAAACCCTCATAAGATTCCAGCACTGTAGCAAGAAGTGACATATGTTGTTTAGCCACTTGTTCTGAGAAGACGGTGTTTAGGTTAACCGCAAATTTGCATCTGAACGAGTTCTGATCAGAATTCAATTGATTATTCTGATTTGTCTGGTTTTGAAACGGAGATTTTGAACTCGTGCTTGAATATGATGCAGTGGGAGGACTTTGATAATAGTTAGGATATGATTGAGTTTAGCCCTGTGGCGAATGATTCGAGGAATTCATATTCGCGCTGAAAGTAGTTTGGATTTTCGGGCTTGAAATATTCTCTTGAGCTCCACTCTTGTAATAAAGCCCTACATCCTGAACACTGTTCGAATTCTTTGACTTGGCAATCTTCAACAGTTCCATCTCATGCCCCTCAAATTTGTCGATAAAAGTGGATAACTTGAAAATTTCCCAGCTTGGACTTTATTTTAGCACCATGAGATACGTTGTCCATTCACCTTCCGGTAAAGCATCAGCCAATTTTTCAATGTATTCTTCTTCAGACTTTTCAATACCATGCCTTCTCATTATCACTTTCAAATGACAGAATCGTTCTATCATCTGTTTCATCGTCTCGCCTTTCAGCATTGTGAAGATGTTGAATTCTTTCATGATTAGGGCCTTTTTGCTCTTAACCATCTCTGCACTCCCCTGATATTTATTCTTCAGAGATTTCCATAACTCTTGTGCAGCTTTGTACTCTGGTAATAACACCAAGATATCTTCCTTCACAGACTGCTGAATCAGACTGATCATTTTCTTTTCAGCAACATACGCATCCTTCTGTTGAGTAGAGAACTTGCTCATTTCAATAAGATTTTCATGTTCATCTCTTGGCCATGTGTAACCTGTTTCAAACGCAACCCAACTGTGAAAGAAAGTAGCCTGAACCGAGTTCGTAAATTTTTCCTTCCAACCCTCGTATTCATCCATACTCATAAGTTTCGGAGGCTTCACTGACGTACCCATCTCATTATCCAGATTGACTTGATTCACCATGTTGGCATTCGATGTTGAAGCCCCGGCTGTCATATACGCATTGTGATCTTCCATCGCGGAAAACAAACGAGTATTGCTGAAAACACGTTCACAAACTTGAAAAATTGATTAGTATACTGACAAGTTCGGGCGAACTTGTGCAGCAAATCAGATCAGATTCAATTTCAAACAAGTTCGGGCGAACTTGTGTTGAATTTTTGAAAAATTTTCACCCTGAGTAAGTTCGAGCGAACTTGTAAAGAATTTCAAGAGAAATAATAAGTTCGGGCGAACTTGTAAGGAATTTTCAGCAAACTTTGATCCAGTTCGGGCAAACTTGATGAAATTTGAAGAAAAGCTTAGCAAGTTCGAGCGGACTTAGTTAAAAACTATGAAAAATCAATCAAGATCGGGCGGACTTGATAAAAAATCACTCAAAAAGTGATTTTTCAGTCAAGTTCGAGCGGACTTGATGTCAAGTTCGGCCAAACAAGTTTTGCAAATCATGATTTTTTCAACTTTTCGACATCAATTCGTTTGAATTAGGCCTTGAAACTTTCAGGGGTTTATCTTTAGTGGATTTTACGTGACATATTCAAAATTTAGCAGATTTTAACCGTAGGTTCATTGTTTTTCATGAAAAAGTTAAGAAAAATGGTAGAAATGAGTAGAATTAGAGTAGTTCTTGTGATGATTTCACCAAATCAGGTATCTGTGGCTCAGATACCACTTGTTAGATCGCTCCTGAATAGCTCGGGAACCTAAATTGGTTTCTATTGTCCATATACGCGGAATTTATAATCACATATACAAGAATTACTCATTAATGTCTGTTTTATTGATCAAAGTTCATATGCATTCGAGTTCCAGATCCAACAGAGCTTCGCCTCTAAGTGTGAAAAAGTTACAAATGAGAAACCATGAGGCACTTATTTATAGAGTGTCAAGTTCGCTTGGGAGACAACAAGTTCCGCCGAACTTGTTCATACTTTATCATTCCGGGCGAACTTGATCTCTAGATTACATAAATACTATATTTTCTAACATAATATCATCTATTCTAAACAGACTCGATACAAGACTAAGACATAGACATACTGTACTAACAGTTGTCGTTGTTGTAGGGCATTTGCTGCAATTTCATTTTCCAGACCACATCGGCAACCAGTTATCTCTCCCATAGACGTTTCCATACGCCTCATTGCAAAAATCCCACAGTCATCACATTTTTCTCTATCCTCCAGTCCATTTTTTTGTCTGATGATAGGCATGTTCTTCATGATCTGGGCTTTCGGGTGTTTTTGAATATGCAAGTAGTTTGCAAAAGTATCTTTCTGCAGTTTTCACATTTTCTTTATTATGCATTTTTGTCAACATACGTTTTATATACAAAGTTATTAAGATACTTACCAACTTTTCCACCCATCCTACATACTTTATTTTGATGCTGACTTTATCTCTTTAGCGTTGTTATCCAATACATCAACTCTGTTGTGTTTCATATTGAAGCAGACAATATAGAAATGTCTTTCGTGTAATATAGGCACGAAGACCAGCTCATATTATTGTATATTTCAATCGTTGCAGTCTCTTTGAAACGGGCGTGTTGCAAAACCGTTTCCATGTTGTTGTTGAATTCGTTGTATCGATAACTCTTTGTTTTTTTTATAAGCGGGCGTATTCTACAATTTTGATGAATGACATTTTTAACAACAAAACAAAGTCATAATATAATTGCATCAATTAAATATAGTTGAAAGAGTTACCAACATTATTTGTGTGCAAAATAATCTTGAGGGTGATTCAAGAGCCTTGTATCTTTCTTCGTAGTTCAGGATATGCCCCCAACTTAAAACAATGCATACGTGTGCATACAATCCTGGTCTCATGCTCTCAGCCATCACTCTAAGGAGTTCCGACACACCATCGATCTTGAACACTATACTAATGGGAAAAAAAACAGGACATGGCGTCTTAGTTACTATGACTTATGTCCGCATAAACATGGCGTTTTAATATAAAGGAATGTACGTACTCATAATCTCCGCATCCAGTGAATATGTACTTGGAAAGCAGGTTTCTTTGGTCTTTTTTGGTGCGTTAACAACCACTTACCTTCTGATATAAGGCGACACACATGCTTTACTCCTTTTTTTTCTCTCTTCTCCTTTTTTTCCAGTCTTATCCTTTTTATCATCATCCTCATCATCATCACCAGGCATTTTTTGTGTTTTTAGAATGGTGTTATCTTCTATCAGAATTGTGATGTTTGGCGTTTTGGTCCCATCACTCTCCCATGCATATCTGAACTTGTTGGCGTTTTGGGGTGTGATATTTCGGTGGCTTCTTCACTTTTGGGGTTCTGTGGTGTCTTCGCGTCTTCAAAACTTTGCATGAGGTTTTTCCTGCCTTCAGAGGTTGGATGTTGACATCTTGCTTCATCAACCACTACACCTTGCTGGTCAACACTTTTGCTTATTATTTCTCCTTCGGTTTTTTCTAGATGAGAAATGAAGGCATCACTGTACTGTGTCTCTGACATGGGTATGTTTGGCGTTTTGTCATTGACTAACTCAGTTGCCATTTTGAGTTTAATGATAAACACCTGAGTGTATTGTGTTTCTGTTGGGGGGATACTTGGCGTTTTATCAAATATAGGCATACTTGGTGTTTCTTCAGCAGGGTTCATGTGTTCTTTTATAGCTTCGAGCATTCTAGTCACCATACTTGAACAATCTAAACCTACTTTTAGCTCAATCATTTGGTTTAGGTCTTCCCTCGGCAGTTCCAAAACCTCAACAATATTCCTTTTAGTTATTTTTACCCTATTATATCTGAGAATATGACATTCACGTGTTTTAAAATCATAATCCCACCTTTCAATATCATTTTCCTTCACATCTTCTTCATCTGTACTTTCACCACCCTCAGGCACTTCATTGGCGTTTTCAACAGCCACATTACCGTTGTCTTGATTATCTTCCCTATCAGCCGTCACTTCTTCAGCTTCTTCCCTTTTACTAGCCAATTCATTGGTGTTTTCACTTTCTTCTCTATCCTTATGCAACTCGTTGGCGTTTTCACCAACAATTGTTGCCACTCCCCCTCCTGATCACCAGTTACCTTTTTGGCGTTTTCATCTCCTTGAACACCCAATCCAAACTCATCTTCATTTAGTTCCATTGCCACTACCTTGGCATTTTCATTCTCTTCTATCCCTTCCTCTTCCCTTTGCACTTCGTTTTCACCACCTTCAAATCCCAAATCTCAAATTCATTTTCTTCTTCCTCTTCTCTCATATCCGGCACTTCATTTGCGTTTTCAGCAACAAATGTTGACATGTCCTTTAACAATGTCAGACATTGTGAGTATTTTATGTGTACCAAGAGGCTATTTGGATGTTCAATCTTTGACTGATTTAACAATGTTGTCATTTTATTGTAACAATTTTCTAATTCCTTGTATGTCCCATCCAACTTCTCAGCCATTGCCTGATAAACACAAAAGAAAAGGAATTATTAAGTATGGCGTTTTGTGTTGATTATTATATTTATCATTCGAACAGCATACCTCCTCAGCTTCATTGTTTTGTTGTTTCTCACCAGCATCGTTATTTTCGTACTGTGTTATCGCTCTGACTACAACATGATTTCCTGATGCGGAAACTTCAAACAACATGTTTTGGTCTTCTAATTCTTCATTTACAACCTGTTGATAAAAAGCCTCTTCTCTGTCACCATCTATCATCATGGCATTTTGAACATCGGGGTTGGCTTCAGCATTAACATAATCATCATCATGACCAAAACCATCATCATCATTCACCTCATCATGATCATCACCATCATCACCATCATTCACCTCATCATGTTCATCACCATCATCATTATCTACCTCATCATCATCATTATCATCATGATCATTGTCATCATCATGTTCCTCATCAACATCTTGTATTCTTTTTGATCTTCTTTCTATTTTCTTTTTTATTTTTTTCATCTTGGCGTTTTGGCTCTCCTTTATCTTTCCTTTTAACCAGTAAACTCTCAAACATGTCAAGAGTGTTTGTTCTAACCCACTCAATTAGGTATCCTTTTCCTCGAGGCAGCCTTTTTTTATTGCAAACATCATTCACCAAGGCAAGCTGCAAACACAATAAATTTTGAATTCATAAAATTGTTATTGTTTTTGTTCAAGCCTTTTTTATATTGAAATTGTTTTTTCCTTACAGCAAGTACAATCAATGGTCCTGTGAAACGCTTTTTTGGAGACCATGCGGTTTTGGCTTTTTGCAAGCATTGGATGAGATAATCACACTAGTTCATTTGGTTTATTTGAGCTTCTTGGGTAATGTGGTGCAAGAACAGTAGGTTGACGACCGCATTATCAGTTGCATGCCCTATTATAGTGAAGAATGCTACAAGGAAATTTAGGCAGAAGTTTCTCCCTAAGCTGCGAATCTGAGGCAATATGTTATCAAAGTAGATCTTCACACTTGGTATGTCAACCCAGCCAGTCTCATTGAACTGTGATCTCCACTCTTCCACTACTTTATCCGTTTTTTATGACCTTTTTTCCCCTCCACGACCACGTTTCCATTCGGTATACCCATCAAAGAGTTTATCAATTCGTCATTGATGTGTATTGTATGGTTGCCAACATGAAGATTGTTTATTTTTTCGTTATAATTTTCAACCAACCAGTACCCAAGCATTGTGAGTATGCTCTCTATTTTCATGTTCAGCGCAGCACCAACCAGTCAGGTTTGTATGTTTTACTCTTAACAAAACCCTAGCCCCAGTGTATTGGAAAAAAATGGTTGTTCATCAACCTCAACATTCTTACTTGAGGCCTTCCTCTTATTGGCGTTTTGGGTTTTCCCTGTCTGCTTATTTATTGTTAGCCTTAAACCCTCTTTGCCTATAAAACAAGTTTTATTTAACGGCGTTTAGAACCAGAAAAAAGTTATATATAACAAGTACAATACAAAAAACAAATTGCATTTTAATGGCATTTTCAACAATACAAATGATACAAGGGGGGGGGGGTGGTGTTTTACTAATACAGTCATAAAATATCATAACGAACTTGTTGTTTAGAAGCAAGCTATCAAAGTATAAACATAAACATAAACATTTATTAAACTTTAAACATAAACAATAATAAAAATAACCATTCGTACCATGTTTGGTTGCTTTCTCATGCTCGGTGGTTTTTTGGCGTTTTGGAGCAGGCGACCCACCAGATCCCTCACCCATGGAAGCTGCAATGAATGATAATCGTTAAACGCCAAAAACATCAATAAAGTAGTATAATGTAAATCCAAGTTAACTTACTGTGTTTGTTGCAGTTGGATCTTGTTCGACGGTTCGACGCCATAATATATCTTGTTCGCGTTTTCTAGGGTTTTCGCGTTTTCTTCGAATTGGGGGAGGTTTCTCTGAGAAAATATATGTTTTGGTCCCGTATTGTGTGGTTTTTGTAGTTGCATTTTTACTCTTTTGCCCTTAATGAAACGCGACAACGTAATAAAGTTGAGGAAATTTACGAAAACGCCACCGCGCCAATCTAATCCATTGATTTTTTTGATCTAATGGCTGATATTCGTTCTCACGCTTTCACACTTTAAACCGTTTTCCCTAAATTCCGGCTCTCTCTCTCTCTTTATATATATATATATATATTATAAAGCATATCCGAACGACAACTTAAGGTAATTTGCCACTTTACTTAAAACACCTTTAAAGCATCATGTACAAGTGTTTAAAGCACATTAAATAAAAAATGGACTTCACTTTCCAATATTACCCTTGCACTCAAACAAAACACGCGGACACACATATCAGACTAGGGTTTCTAGGATTATCTCATTTTCAACCGTCTCTCATCCTTTGCGCTCTCTCTCTCTGGCTATCAAATGGCGGTTCAAGATATGCCTTTCTCAATGACACCGGATCTCTCTATACGACGCCAGATCTAGGGTTTCTCCTAGATCGACTGAATTCCAACTCAGTTTAACACAAAGATGATGTTGAAGTTGTTCCTGTTAACGATAAAGGTATGTGATCTTTTAGTTTCTCCCAGAGTATTTTTCACAACTTTGTTACTCTTTTTGGATGTTTTTATGTCAGATCTATTGTAATACTTTCAGATCTGTGTTGGTTTAGTTTTTTATAATGTTTTGTGAAGTGCTAATGATGTTGAACTTGTTCATGTTAATGATACCTTTCAGATCTGTAACCGGATTTGCAGACTCATGGAGTTTGGGGGACAGTGGTGGTTCTTAAGAGCACGTATACACTGTTGACGGTTCCAAGGTTAAAATGAGGAGAAAGTCAGTGACAGAAAACCCTAGCCTCCTGCGATGGCGGCTAGGGTTCCGGCGAAGTCTCCGACGAAGCTCCGGTAAGTCCTCCTCTAATTACATGTTCCTTCGGTTTTTAGTTTGGTTTGATTGATGACGATTGTGACCATTACCATTTCTCCCAGATCCACTCCGTTCCGATTTTGCTCTCAATGGTTTTTAGGATTTCTTGAATCATGAAGATTTCTCCCTGGTCCGTTTCGATTTTCTCTCAATGGCGGTTCTAGGGTTCGATGTCAAGAACCGCAAGGTGAAAAACAAAGATCGAGGTCGAGACTCCCAGATCCGTTCCGATTTTGTTCATCAGTTAAATTAAATCCTTAGTTTTTAATATTTTTGGTGTATACACTTGAAACACCGAGTCATTTTTTGACGTTTTTGGTTGTTTTGTTGTAGATGAAGATGGAGTGGTGTAGATACACGAGATGACAAATCTTTGCTGATCTGGGTATCTTTATTTACATTTTTGTTTACTTTTTTTTAGTTTTCACTACTATTTTTGGATGTATTTATGTCAGATATGTGTAATACTTTCAGATCTGTGTTGGTATTGTGTTTTTATAATGTTTTGTGAAGTGATAATGTGAATGTAAGAATTATCTTCCTTCATATAGTCTGTGTTGGTAATGTGATGATGTGTTTTTATAATGTTTTATGAAGTGATAATGTTTTCTGAAGTGATAATGTGAATATAAGAATCATCTTCCTTCAGATATGTGTTGGTATTGTGTTTTTATAATGTTTTGCGAAGTGATAATCTTCATTTTTATAGGGGTTATATTCTGTTTTTAGGGTGATTATTATTAATTTGTTATAGACAATTTGTCGATAGACTTGACATGTTCTGTCTATTTGTTACATAATTAATATGTGACTTCATTTATAACACTATTCTTGTAATGTTATGAACGAGGATGGCCTGAATCTACGTAAGTGGGAGAACAAAAGGATGATTTTCTAGAGCAGATTAGAACTAAAGTGAATAGCCCCTCATCATATTATCCTTTTGGATTTTCAGTTTTGTACCAAAATTGATCAGATTATGAGTAGCCCGATTATGAGGCGTTCAAAGTCAAACGAAGGGTTGCACATGGGTTATAATCAAGTTGTAAATGTGTTAAACGGTTTTTATTAAATGGGTTGATCGAGTTGCGTACATGAGAGGGCATGTAACATGTTTATTTAAATGGGTTGGCGGTCAACAAGTCAACCCAAACATATTGTTCGTTACAATCTTTTTAATCAAGTCAACAAAAGATCCATTCCAATTTTTTTAATCAAGTTACAGCTGGTCGTTTAATTTGACAAGTTGTGAATTAATTATGTTAGTTTGTCAACTGGAAAAGCCTTAAAACATATAACATTTTGGTAGTATAGGACTTCGGAATTTTGGTTAACTGTTATGATGTAAAAGACCAAAAGAGCATTTGGCTTTGCTACAAAAACACATTTAGCCCCTGTTCATTTACAGGCATCAGCACAACGAGCGCAGCGGCGCAGCGAATGCAGCCGCATCGGCGCTGCCGCATCGAGCGCAGCGAACGCAGCTGTATCGGCGTTGCCGCAGCGAGCACAACTTCAGCGACTGAACAAGTGGCTGAGGGAAACATCATAAATTTCCTTTCTTTCGACTTCTTTCGAATTTATTTCTTTCTTCGTCTACTTTACTATTTTTCAGATATTTTTAAATAAAGAAATCCTTGTTTAATTTTTTTCATTCAGGTGACTGGACAATTGGGGGTATTTGAGGTGCAAGGATTGGGATACAGAAACATGCCTTCTGTCATAACAACTGCTACTGCTCAAATGGTAAACAAGATAACAACTTTGACTTTGCATATAATTTCAGGAAAATGTTTGTATATAAGCAAATAATGAAGTCAAACTAAACACGGTTTGTTAACGAAATAAATCAAATCTTTTTTTTTTTGTCATTTCTCGTAGGCTATATCCAAAGGACACCAAGGAAGAGAAGCACAAAATCTTGTTAAGGTATCTCTTAACATTTATTGATCCTCCATAATATTTTTTTTCATAAACTTGATACATATATTTTTGGCAAAATATTGAAAACTACCATGTTTTGGTGGATAAAAATTTTAAGAGTAAAATGCCATTTTTGCCCTTGAGGTTTGGCCATTTTGCGACTTTCGTCCAAAGGTTTGTTTTTTCGCATCTAGATCCAAAAGGTTTAAAATCTTGCCTTTTTCATCCAGCTCGTTAACTCAATTTTTCTTTGTTAAGACGGAAATACCCCTGACTTAACGGAGAAAAATAGATGGAGTTAACGACCCAGATGAAAATGACAATATATTAAACCTTTTGGATACAAATGCGGAAAAACAAATATTTGTACGAAAGTCGCAAAATTGGCCAAACCTCAGGAACGAAAACAACAGTTTACTCAATTTTTAAATATATGTGTTGGTCAAAACTAACTTCTTATGTGCTTCCATTCAGGTATATCTGGCGAATTTGCGACTAAGGAGTCGAAACAGATGTACTCATCATTGCATACGAGCCTGTTTTCATAAAGTATGTATAAACTATTTTTTTAAATTTAAATTATGGGGGGCTATTGATTAATGAATCAAGTTATGGACTGTGGTCTGTTTGTGTTGTGGTTGCAGCCTGTCTAGCGAAAGTGCAAGATCGGTTGGAGCCGGTTTAACTGTGCCTGCTGCAGAGTTGGGACGTACGCCAATGGCTCTGATGTTTTTAACAAGTGGTTGTTGCATTCCGAGTCAACGATAGGAGCATGTTTGGTGCTTCTGCCCTTTGAGTAGCCTGCATTCCGAGTCAACGATTGGAGCCTGTTTGGTGCTTCTGCCATTCTGCTCTCCGTGTGGATTAACGTTTGATGATATCCGTGCGCTCAACAAACACCTTGTTGAGCTTCCAAATAAACCTCCTGCTTTAGACCAGGTATGGAACTTTTGTTACTATTATTGTTATAATTATTTTCTGAAAATTTGTGGCAACTAATTGTAGCTTTTGTTTGTAGGCACAAGCGGACCGCAGTCAGCATGCTGATGTGGCCCATGATGAGTCACGATTAGGGGAAGCATCTTCTAGCTCACAAAAGATGGCTGGAGTAGAGGCACATGTAGACATGGTTAACAACAATAATAATGGCAGGTTCAGGACCGAATGCACATGGTGCAACAAAGAGTTCCTTTGCGAGCCGGTTTGCAGAAACAATGGCTGATGCAACCAGATTTATGTGTCCAGAATGCAAAGATAAGCTTTAGGGTGTTCCTGAGAGGAGTTTGTCAAGGTCTTATCGACAATAAGTTAATTTGTTGTTTCTAGTTTGAGGCAGTCTTTTAGATTTTGGTGAGAAGAAAATGAATGTTTTATTTTGTTTATTTATTTATTTTTTCGTGTTGTAGACAATAGTATACCCTTTGAGTATTCTGTATGTAGTTTAGTTTTTTCCCATGTATGTCACAAACAGACGGTTTTTTATATATAAATTTAAAGGATAAACACATGTTCTGTTTGTAGTTTTAAAAAGCGCGCCCAAGGCGCTAGGCATGCGAGATGAACTGAAAAACCCAAGGGCGGCTTGAGACAGTGCCTCCATAGCCCTAAACTCACCAACCTAAGTGATACGTTTCCCGCCGCATCGTGCGGGTAGACGGCTAGTGTGTGTGTGTGTATATATACATATATATTGGAAGAAAATTCACATTAGTTAAGAAAACTAAGAAACTCAAATGAATGGACCTTATTTTGTCACGTGTCACACCTTTTTGCAGACGTCTTATGTGTAACAATCAGAGGCTGCCACGTGTTACGTAACAACTTTCACTTTTTCAGAAAAAGCTGAAAGTCTGCAAAAGCTATTATACGTAACACGTGGCAGCTTCTGAAGTTTCACGTAACATGGTCTGCAAAAAGGTGTAACAAGTGCTAAAATGAGGTCCATTCCTTTGAGTTTCTTAGTTTTCTTAACTACCACGGGTTTTATTTCTATCCCTCCCCTATATACATAACACGTGACAGTCTCTGGTTGTTACACGTAACACGTCTTCAAAAAGTTGTAATAAATGGCAAAAGGAGGTCCATTCATTTGGGTTTCTTAGTATTCTTAATATGAGATTTTTTCCTATAATTTCCCTATATATATATATATATATATATATATCACCCGAGGATCTTATAACGTCGTCTGAGGAACATGGGAAAACGAAGTAGTAGCGGATTGACTAGCCATTGATGAGGTGGATGACGCCGTTACTAGTGCGAGTGACGATGACAGAGAAGAACATGATTGTTGTTGCAGATGTTTCTTCAGTTGAACTATTATTATTCATAAAGTAGAATAAAATCAACAAATCAATTGTTAAAAGTGCAAATATATGAAAACCAGATTAAAGATACAATAGACTTTTAGCGATGTTGTGCAGGTCGTGGTTGGTGGTGGGGGTGGTGGTGATGATGGAGGTGGATGATGGTGAGTTGTAATAATAATAAACCAAAGGGGTGCATACCGCAAAAGAAAAGAAAAGGTTTGAGATGTGAGATGATCATTTTACCCATAGCCAGACAGTCAAACCAACGTTTAACTAACGAAAGAATGCAAGATGTGATGGAATTGGAATGTCCAACACAGGGTGTCATATTACAATGTAGAACAAACCACCATGTGACAAATTGCAATTTACCCTGTTTAGTTATTAAAAAAAAGTAGTTGGCCCAATATAAACAAAAGAGAATTAGGTAGGCACATGGCCCTATATCTCAACTTTTCTGTATCTTACATTGGACTTCTACTGATGATGCTAATCTACTTGTAATTGCCATCTATCCAAGGTAACACTGTGACATATGCGTACCTTTTATTCTAGTGGGACAAAATGCCTTTATAATTGGTTAAAGTTCTATTTTACTAAATGATTTACATGTAACTTTAAATTAATTGCATCTGGGTCATGTTGCAAAAAGATAATCACCTAAAATATATCATATCAAGAAACAAATTTCTCATGATAATCATATCGATATCCTATATCATAATTTTACAAATCAAAAGACAAAAGGAAAAAAAAAAATACAGAAATATAACTTTTTCAAATTGGTATTGAGTAAATTCATACGTAATATTGAAAATAAAATAGCAATTGAGGATATGATTCATTTTATCTCTAAGCTTCTATAGTCCAAAACACCAGTTTTCAAACCTAGGAAATCATAACCAGTGCTGCTGCTGTTTGTACCATTGAGACTGGAGGCACAACTGCACTGCTTGTTTGTCTCTACACCTAAACTGCATGTAAAGCATATTGTAGTACCACTAGCAACACTTGATCTTCTTCCACCTGTCTTTAATGGCTGATGTTGATCATGATGATGATTGTGGTATGGAACTTGTGGTTGCATATATGATGATGAGCTTTTGTTTTGATGATGATGAGGTGGACTAATTCTCAACTCCAGATTTAAATCCAGGCATCTTTCTTGAACCTCTGATAACTGCTGGTTTACCATTATAACTTTGTTGTTTTCACCATCAAAAATAGGTTTGGCTTCATCCTCCACTTCTTTAACTAGATAATGAATAGTTGGAGTAGCCTTAGAAAAAGATATGGTAGTTGTGGTGGTGACTGCGACATCTAGTAATGAATTATCGTTATCGTTATTGTTATTCGAAGCGGAAGGATTTTCGTTCATAGGCCGGTGTGTCGCTGGATCAATTCCTCGATTTAAAAGCTTTCTTCGGATATGGGTATTCCAGTAATTCTTGATCTCGTTATCTGTTCTCCCAGCTAATCTTCCAGCAATCAAAGACCACCTATATATATATTTTATAAAAATATTTTTCATATTAGATGATACAAATTGATAATTATTTTTCTACAAAAAGTTAAAGAATCTTGATTAAATGAACATACTTGTTACCAAGAAGGCTATGTAACTTGATGATGAGTTCATCTTCATCTTCAGTAAAGTTGCCACGTTTGAGGTCCGGGCGAAGGTAATTGATCCACCGGAGCCGGCAGCTCTTGCCGCAGCGGAGGAGTCCGGCAGCCTTGGGGAGTGACCGCCAGCAGCCTTCGCCGTGAGCCCTTATGTAAGCAATTAACCGATCATCTTCTTCTTTGGTCCATGCTCCTTTGTTTGTGTGCGCTTTTTCACAACAAGGTGATCTTCCCATTTTTTGTGGTTTTCAAGCTTTTAATCCTGATTTTTGTTGGTTGTTTTCTTTTTTCTTTTTTGGGTGGGATTGTGAAGAAAATTTAAGCTTTAGTTCATCTATGGAGACTTTTAAGAGCTTGGGGTGGGGTTTTACAATCTTTTCACTATACATACAGATATGTGTACATATATTTAGTTACATATATATGTATAGATATCTTGACTATGTGGTGGAACGGCTGAGGGATGTGAGAGAAATGTGACCTTATGAATGCTTCTAGATGTGAGTTGGTGAGAAAGGTTTGAAGGAGTTGCTGGTGGCCTGTGTTATGATGATGATATTAATAAACATATTATAAAATGTTAACTAATGCTCTTTTTGTTTTTTACTTCAATTTATGAAATGTTTAATGTACAATTTTCTATACTTTCAAGCTGAAGCAATGTTTTAATAATAAATGGAGTGTAACACCCACCTATCGGACTGGAACTGGATCGCTCCAAGGTTCTATTCGGTGGTCCTAAACCGTTCTTTCTATGAACGGTATTGACAATGAACTAGTAAACCAATAAGGGCTCGTATCCAAAATAAATTATTTTGATTTTTTTTTTCAGATTAGGGTTCAGTGGGAAGGTCATTTTGAAAAGGTGAGTTCACTTGATCTTACCCAACGAAACGTAGATATATACATCGTGAGTTGGGCTCGGTTTTACACTACGAAGCGTAGATAAAAAAAAATACATCATGGTGTAGATAAAATTTTTTTGAAGATATACTTTTTCACACAACGAAATGTAGATAATAAAAACGTCGGCTCTTTCATATCTTATTAAGTTTCTATATAGTTGTAGAAGACTTATTATATATATGTGGTTCATGCTGGAATTAGCTTTGAGTAGAGAACATGGGAACTAGTGTGGCACAAACAAAATAAACCCCCAAAAGGTCCATGATCAGGCGGTTCTAGACGGAAGTTAGTGCATAGACGTAACCTATTCGGTAGAATGTTATTAAAGAAAGAAGTAGAAGTAGAGTGCAGCGGAATACCGAAAGAGTATACATATTGTCAGGCTGCCGGAGTTCCTGGAGAGTATCCGACAGCACCTCCCCGTAGGGATTGCAAAAACTTAAATGACAAATGAACACACACCACCTATATATATATATAGGCAACCAAGTTCGCTTGAAATGTGCATAGGACAAGTTTGGGCGAACTTGTCCACCATATGACAAGTTAGGGCGAACTTGTCCACCACATGTCAACTTCGGCCGAACTTGTCCCCATTTTCACTATTAGCTTTGTATTTTGGTTGTGTGTTCAATTATAACCCATACAATATTCAACACACGCTCTATCTAGCCTATTCAACAAGTGACGAACACCAAGTGCATCAACAGTTTCCCCCTTGTTCGTTACTGTCGAAGCTTGATCTTGATCTTCAAAACTCCGAGCCGTGTTTGAATATTCTGCAACTTCAATCAAAGTTTTTGCCGATGTCGTAGAACGCGTCTACAAATTCCCCTTAATTGATGATCCAAGTTTCCATTATCAACATTCAATTCCCGCTGAAAACTCCAGTTCAGATATTTGGTTGCACGTTTTCCGACCTCCTCTGATTTACTTGACCGACAAATTTTCTCGAATTACCACCAACTCGAAGCTAATAAATGTAGCAGCTTCTCTAATTCGACATTAACCACATCCGAGTTCAGTTTTTGAATAAGCACTAAGCAATGAGAGTTTATTCCGCACACTCTTAAAGTATTAAAAACTCAACCGGCAATTGATAGAAACTTCGAATCACCGCACCGGAAAACTTCAAATCAACGAATACCCTCGAAAATATGAAATCCCGATTTCCGTAATCGCAGTTAAGCACCCTTCAAAAAGATTTGATCAGCAAATCGGTAATAAAGCTCAATCAACAAATCTTCGTCGAAAACAAATAATCTGGTAAGCATCGAATCTGAGAAACACACGTTTGTAATCAGAATCACATTCTTCTTCTTCAGTCACAATGCCAGATATATAGTTATCTCCGGTAGACCAGTGCAACTTAATCAACAAACATCGTCATCCAACGGCGGTTAGTCCAAAGAGAAGAATGATTCATCTGCCTGAAGACTAAAAATAATGTCCACCAAAGGCTATCATCAGTTATATCTTGGATAACTTCAGATCTCCTTGGTAATTTTGAAACTATCCGATCCAAGGAGCTAGTCATTAATTCCTAAGATCATCATTAAACGTTTTGAACGTCCTAAGTTCCTCACTGGCATTGATGACTACTAATCCTGCTAACTACCCCTTTACCGGAGATCAGGACTCGAATCCTTAAGCACCAATCTGTATCATGATCTGAAAAATCTGAACTTTCTGTGATCACACAATCCCAAATATATAGTTTCTTTCGTCAGCAACTGGTACACAACTTTGTCTGAAAAACCCATTATATCATCTTCCTTAATCATGGTACCGCGTACAACCCGGGGCAACTGAAACTACAGAGCATCCTTATTTCATGGCGGTTAGTCCAGTCAATAATTCATGTGCAAAGCAGAGTTAAAGATAGGCAGTCGTATGTGCTTCCAAACCATACGAGCGATTCAGGTGTCAATCCACAAACATGACCGCAGAATCTCATAAACAACTCCTCCAAACTCAGTTATGTAACCACCCGCTTTCAAACTAGACATCAATTTGAAATACCCAATGAATCTCAATCCTCTGTATTTCCCTGTTAATATGCAATCGGTAACCACCCGGATACTGTTGCAGTAGTCACGAATTTCAAAAATGCCGGAATCTTCAAATATTGTAAAATTTTTATTCCCCCTCATTTTTGTAAATTCTGACCATACTGAAATTTTCACTGAAATTCCCCCTTAAATCTGGAATTTTCATTATTCATCAAATGCGGATTTAACATTTAGGCCCATTACTAGTCACAACACCATATGATTAACGTTATGTACAGGTATCAATGACTCTCCCGTTATCTTCAAAATTTTGTGACCGTATCCCCAAATCTGTACTCTGAAGCTCTAGATGGTGTTTCCGAACATGCTGAATCAGACGTTAAAATCTTGAAAAATAAACAATTTTTTTAAGGCTCCTGTACAAGTTCGGGCGAACTTGAACACTCAACATCAACTTCGTACGAACTTGGTCAGCGCCAACACCAAGTTCGGGCGAACTTGGTCAGCCAACACCAAGTTCGGGCAAAGTTAGCTTCCAAAACAAGCGTTTTTCACATTTTTCGATCAAGAATCCTTATTTCTTCGAATTTCGAGATGATTCCTCCATAGTTCAGGTCGAAAATGGTTTTCTAACAATCCTATCCGTTCAATTATACTTTTGTCCGTGGATTGTATGTTTATTTGATGATTTACGTCTAAAACCCCTCCTAATGTCCAAATTCATGAGCGTAGGTGATAATCGTAGCTCTGATACCAATTGAAGGTCCGCGATCAGGCGGTTCTAGACGAAAGTTAGTGCGTAGACGTAACCGATTCGGTAGAATGTTATTACATAAAGAAGTAGAAGTAGAGTGCAGCGGAAGTCATATCTTCATTTATACCGAAAGAGTATACATATTGTCAGGCTGCCGGATTTCCTGGAGAGAATCCGTTAGCACCTCCCTGTAGGTATTTTAAAAACTTAAATGACAAATGAACACACACCACCTATATATATAGGCAACCAAGTTCGCTTGAAATATGCATAGGACAAGTTCGGGCGAACTTGTCCACCATATGACAAGTTCGGGCGAACTTGTCCACCACATGTCAACTTCGGCCGAACTTGTCCACCACATGACAAGTTCGGGCGAACTTGTTCCCATTTTCACTATTAGCTCCGCATTTTGGTCGTGTGTTCAATTCTAACCTATACAATATTAGTCTATTCGACAAGTGACGAACACCAAGTGCATCAACACCCCCACCCAAAAACCTAAAACCTCACCCCCCAAAGAAAACTATGCCCCACCAAAAACTCCCTCAAAACCAAAACCCACCACCCCCCACAAAAACAAATAATAAAAATAAAAAAACCTAATCCCTTACCCCCACCTCCCAAAACACTAACCCCCCCTCTCAAAAACCATAAAAAAAGCGTAAACCCCACCCCAACCCCAAAAACCTATACCCTCACCCCACCACCAAAAACTATCAAAAAACCTAAAACCCCTATCCGCACCCCCATCAAAAAAAAAAAAATCTAAACCTCAACCAAGTTGAATGCTAAAAACTAAAATTTAAAGCTTAACCACAAAACAAACGCTAAAAAGATTTTTTTTAATTATTTACATAAAAATCGCGAGTTTTTATTTATAAAAAAATCAAGTGAATGTGAGAAAAGTGAGAAGAAGACAACTAATTCATTTGTTCAATATAAAAAAAATCAAAATATAAGAATTTTTTGAAATACAATGTTTATACATCTATCATGAAATTTAAGACATAAATATGAATTATACATCTATCATGAAATTTAAGACATAAATATGAACATAGTTCGTTTATTTGTACAACCTACACATGTTCAAGTCAAGTTTGGATGCCCACACATCCAATTCATCATATGCATCATTGTTATTTCCAATTTTCAAGATGATATCTTCTTGATAACCTAAAACTGGTTCTATATAACATAGTCAGACGAATTGAAACTTATGGAGATTCCCCTTTACCCTTGTTTGTTGAAAATCTTTTGGCATACAAATCTCATATGGTTGTTATTCACTTGCACTAATCTTCTCATAGTCCATGCTTTACATGTAAGTCAATGTTCATGCACTTGGATGTAAGTCAATTGCTGTAAATATCTACTTCAACAACTCATTCAAAACTATTACAATAAGAAATGGACTCAACTCGGATCCTTGGTGACACAAGGAAGAGGTTTGTATTCCTCATTGGTGCCCAATTAGCTTGTCTTAGCACTATCATTCATACCCTTAATTATCTCGATATATCTCCATGAAAATTTAAATATGTCAATTGAGCCTGAACCCAATGGACAAACTCAAAACCCAACATTTGGGACAAGTATGGGGTAGAGTAATCGGGTATGGAATTATTTTTTATTTATCTGTAGGTATGGGACGAACATAGAATTTGGTGACATACCCGTTTACCTGGTAATGTATGCCCATTTAGCCAATTATAAAACCGAAATCATTTCCTTATATATATATAGGGGATGGGTAAAATGAAAACCACCTTGAGTTGTGAGAACCGTAAAAACCAATATTAGCTATTGATCAAGTTGGTTTTGATGGATGAAATTAAAAGACAATAAAACAATGTAATGATTGTGTTTTTATTAATGACATTTTGTTTTTTAGTGACAAAGGGGCATATTGGTCATTTTACTATAGCTTTAATGATTGGTATGATTATTGATTTTGTTTTAATTAAGATTGTTTTTTAAAAAAATTAAACCATGCATTATTGATTTTCTTTTAATTCTCATATAATTTTTATTTTAATTCCAGTTAATTTTTTTAAACACGAATTATTAATTTGTTTTAAACATGAATTTTAATTCGTAGTTAATTTTTTTACGTGTGGTTTTTAGCTCTTTTACGCGCGATTTTTTACTTTTTTCCCGCCTCTTTTTAAACTTTTTTACGCGCCGGTTTTAAGGTTTTTTACGCGCGGTTTAAAACTTTTTTTACGCGCCAGTTTAGAACTATTTTTTACGCACCGGTGTAAAACTTTTTTTACGCGCGGTTTTAAATTTTTTTACGCACGGTTTTGAACTTTTTACGCCCCGTTTTAAACTTTTTTTACGCGCCGGTATAAAATTTTTTTTACGACCCGCTTTTAAAACATTTTTTTACGCCAAATTTTTTACGGTTTTAAACTTTTTTACAAAAAACTAGTGGGATTACCCGCGCTCCGTGGCGGGAATTCGATTCGGTTCGTCACGGTATCGGCCCGACTCTCGTATGTTTACAATACCGAAAAATTAAGCAAACTACGTATTCGTTTTTTTAAGAATGCTAACAAACTTATTAAAAAACAAATTAGTAAAATCATTAAAAACTTATATCACATATATAGTGTGTGGTATAAAAATGAAAAGTAAAAGAAAAAATCATCTATTCATTTTTCTTCGCACGAAAACCAACCATATCAAACTATCATACATTTTTTACTGCACAATACACAATAATGACTAATTAAAAGTTGCAACTTAATAAAGTTTTGTTCTGGAAAAAGAAAGTCAAATTGACCAATCAGAAAGAAACACCGACATAGCATATTAATATTATGTATAATAAATTTTTTTACCAAAAAACAATTTTTTTTAGATTTTAAGAGAGAGAGAGAGAGAGAGAGAGTAGATATGACATTTTAATGGATGAAAAATGCTGATAAGACTTTAAAGAGAGAGAGAGAGAGAGAAAAGACATGATATTTTGGGTAAATTACCAAAATAACCTTTAAGATTAAAAATAATAGTGTATAGATGGCATGGTTTGATTGGTGGAGAGTGGTTCTTGAGGTTCTCGTAACTGGAGATGGTTTTCATTAGAACCGATCCCTATATATATATATATCCATAAATTTCACTATTTTCTTTTTTCTTCAATTTTTGGCCCCAAATTGTCATTTAGTACCCCCAATATTTCTAATTATCCGTAGATATATCCTTAAAACCATTAAAAATTATTACGATTAGCCTTCACGATTTGCAAAAATACTACACTTTATTTCTAATCTTTTGATGACATCTAGATTGTAATTGACTAACAGTTACATGATATAGACACCGACGGGTTTTGGGTTGGGTTTACCCAACAAATTTTTTAATAAACTAATGGGTATACTAGATACCCGATGGGTTTTTGGCTAGGTATAAGATAAATCTTTATAATTAGATATGGGATTAGGGTTATCCAAATCCATCCCAAACCCACCCCATTGCCATACCTACATTACCCACAAGATTATTAAGGACCTTTTTGGTATGAGGTAATAGAATGGACGAGTAAATGGAATGAAGGAGATAATGGAATGGAGAAATGAATGAAATGTTCCATTACATTTTCTATTGTATTATTTGGTTACCATGTGGGAATGGAATGGATAATTATGTTGTGTTATTTGGTAGGCAAGGAAAGACAAAGGAATAAAATTAAATTAGTGGTGAGTGGAGGTGGTGGTGGTGGTGGATGATGGTAGCTAGTGGTAGTAGTCGTGGGTGGCGGGGGAAATGGTGGGCGGCAGACTTTGGACGATGATGATGCAGGTCAGATGTGGTGGCAGTGGCGTGTAGTGTGGGTGGTGGCGGTGGTTGTGGCTAGCAGTAGCGGTGGGCGGTAGTGGTGGTGCTGGGTGGCAGCGGTGGGAGGTGGAGTTGGCGATGGGCGGCGACGTTGGTGGTTTGTAGTGGCATTTGTGGAGGTGGTGGTGGTGGACGGGCTGATGGTGGAAGGGGAGTGGAGGTGATGTAAGGTAAAAGAGGGGATAGAATAGAAAAAAATGGGTGGATGGAATGAATTCGGGGTGTTTTAGAGTGAATAGTTAAGACGAGGTAACATGTGATTTCATTCTATTGACCAACCAAACGCCTTTGTTTTCCATTCTCTCACAATGGTCTGATCGGGGTGTTGCGTCCCGGTCAAATATAATATTTATATGCCCAAATTACCCTTAACTATGAGTTAGTGGTAGTAAGGGGTCGATCCATGAAGAGTTTGTGGATTGTGTATGGACTTGGTTGATTATGAAGTTTTGTCACTATTTATGAAGCTTGTTATTCTTTATTTTATTTGTTTGTTTGTTTGAATGGAAAAGGGGATGTCGGATTAGAACGACACTTTGAGTTGTAAAATTACTAAAATTTATCACTTGCAAATAACACTAACTTTGATTACTTAGAACTTGCTCAAAACAAAATTTGGATTGAAAACCATAACTAGAACAAGGGTCACACCAGGTTCTGTAATTGAAGACTTAGGGTTCCTACACGTTTTAGATTCTATTTAGGTGCGTATGGTGATTAACGTATTTAGTGTCACGTGGGTTAGGTGCCAAGAGCTATCGACGTTCAAGAATGGACCGCAATGCACTCCTTCACCAAGAACATGTAAATCCAATAAATTGATAAGGCATAAGAGCACAAACTCATTTTGCAAAGTCAAATTTTATCATCATTCAAAAATTAAATTCAAATGCATGAAAATTATCAATAGTTTCAAATGATTAATACAACTTGCCATGAAATTAAATCAAAAACATAAAGTTGAAACCCTAGAAGATCATACAAAAACCTACATCGGGGTGAAACCCGAGGAGATTAGCCGCTCGTAGTGAATGGAACACAATCAATGGATGATGGAAGACGAACACGGGCATCTTGATTCCTTGAAATGATGGAAATGGAGTTAGGGTTTTGGTTTTGGTTTTGGTTTTGGTTTGGTAATAGTGGAATGGTTGATTGGTGATTGTGGTGAGGAAGAGGATGATTGGGATGAAGATGATGATGGATTATGATGGCAATGAGTATGGATGAAGGTTTTTCTCCAAGAAGGCTCCAAGAACAAGTGGTCAAGTTCAAAATCCCGTAACTCCTCATAAAACCCCAAAACTTTGGTGAAAATTTGGTCCAAACTACTCAAATGCGAAATTCGGTATCGGTAAAATCCAGCTTGCGTCACCGGCGGCCAAGGTGTACGTCAGCGAGGCGATGTGTATACCTGGTTTTCTGCCGACGCATAATAATAGTAATGTTTAGGGGCTATTTTGACCGACAGAACACGTCAGCGACGCGCCATATGGTCGCCGACGACACAATGTGCAATTCCAACTTCTCGTTTTGTTCGTTTCTTGCACCCGGTTGATCTCGAGCGCTTCTCGATGCTCCGTAAAGCTTCCGATTAGCTACTGAAACTACATCAGACCCGCAAACACACAAATTCTATCAAAGTAGGCTATTCGAAACTCAAATTCATATAAAACATAAAATTTAAAATGATTAAGCAACGGGTTTTCAACCGCGTTTCGTGGTCCATTCCATTCTGCCTCTCATTCATGTATACCACACACTACCTAAATGACTCAACTTGGCATTTTATTGTAAGCCTTTTGAAGATATAAACATATATAAGGTAAGATTATTGTACAAAAAGGTCTCAACATACTAAACATAAGAAGTGTAAGAAGTTTTTTTTTTAAATTCCCATCTAGTGAAACATGTTTTTTAGTACTACAATCCAATATATATATAATTACTCATTACTCTAGAGTAAAAGCATATAATTACTCTACTAAAGTAACTATATGATTTTTATCCAACTAAAAATCATGCTTAAGTGGATGAGGAAAACATTTAAAAAATAAAAAAAATATATATAAATTTTTTTTCAATTCTCACGTTTAGCTACACAATTTTATTTTGCAAGTCTGTAGTTTTTCTTAAATATAGTTGAACTAGATAACTTTGAGAGTTAATTTTTTAAAATCAAATTTCTTTTTTTTTCTCTTTCAAATAAATTTCTTTCCGTTTGAACCTATTTAACTTTTGCACAAGTTAAGCATTTCAAAACATACAGAGCGATATCCTTTTTCATGCCCGACCACCAATACCTAGGACGGAGGTCCTGGTACATCTTGTCGGCACCGAGGTGAATGGAATATCGAGACTTATGGGCTTCGGTCAATAGTAACTCTCGAAGGTTATTGCGGCTAGGGATCCAAATGCGATCAAGAAAGTAATAGATACCGTTAGATTTATTATCCAACTGCGTTTCGGCACCACATTTCATTTCCTCATACAAGGTATTCTCAATGAAACATGCGTGCTGGGTATTGCGAATCAGGGATTCGAGTTTATTCTGGGTTTGAACGTCATGAACGCTATACACATAGCTTCGTCGACTGAGAGCATCGGCTACGACGTTTGATTTGCCAGGATGGTAGCGTATCTCACAATCATAGTCGTTGAGAAATTCAACCCATCTGCGTTGGCGCATGTTTAGTTCTTTCGGGTTAAAGATGTGTTGTAAGCTCTTATGGTCGGTGAAGATCGTACACTTGGTACCATAAAGGTAGTGTCGCCATATCTTTAACACAAAAACAATTGCACCAAGCTCGAGATCGTGGGTAGTATAGTTCTTCTCGTGGATTTTGAGACGCATACGCGATAACCTTGTCTCGTTGCATGAGAACGCAAACGAGACCTAGGTTAGAGGCATCACAATAAACGGCAAAATCATCATCTCCGTCGGGGAGTGCGAGAATGGGAGCGTCACAAAGCATACGTTTGTGAGTCTGAAAGGCTTCCTCCTATTCGGAACCCCAAACAAAAGGTTTATTCTTATGAGTCTGAAAGGCTTCCTCCTGCCAATCCGAGAAAAGAACGGATTTCGGACAGATTCTTCGGATTCCAACTTTTTACAGCTTCGATTTTGGCGGGATCGACGTGGATTCCTTGGTTGTTGACGACATGACCAAGAAATTGAACTTCATTAAGCAAGAATTCACACTTGGAAAATATGGCGTAGAGACGGTTTCCTTGGAGAAGTTCGAGAACTAAACGAAGATGCCGCGTGTGTTCGGCTCTCGACTTCGATTAAATGAGGATACCATCGATAAAAACAATGACGAGACGATCCAAGACGGCTTTGCACACACGGTTCATCTAATCCATAAAGACCGCGGGCGCGTTTCTGAGTCCAAAAGGCATGACCACGAATTCATAATGGCCATAGCGAGTACGAAAGGCGGTTTTCGGAATGTCTTGCTCATGCACACGTAGCTGGTGATATCCGAAACGTAAATAAATCTTCGAAAAACAAGTAGCACCTTGGAGTTGGTCAAATATATCATCAATTCGAGGAAGAGGATAGCGGTTCTTAATTGTAACCTTGTTAAGTTCCCTATAGTCGATGCACATTCTGAACGTTCCATCCTTCTTTTTCACAAAAAGGACAAGTGCGCCCCAAGGTGATGTGCTCGAGCGTATAAATCCTTTATCAAGAAGTTCTTGAAGTTGGCTAGATAGCCCGCGCATTTCGATGGTGCAAGGCGATAGGGAGCTTTAGTGACAGGTGTAGCACCGGGGATTAGATCAATACAAAATTTGACATCATGAGCAGGGGGTAAACCTGGTAATCGTCGGGGAAAACTTTAGGAAAATCACAAACAACGGGTACGTCTTTCAAGGTTTTATTTTCCTTCTCCGGGTTCACAATATGGGCTAGGAAAGCGATGTACTGCTTGCGCAAATACTTGTTCGCTCGGGTGCATGACAAAAGCATCAAATTCTTTGAGGGTGTTTCGCCATAAACATGTAGTTGATATCCGTTAGGAAGTGGAAAACGAATCATTTTATCAAAACAGACGACTTCAGCACGATTCTCGTGAAGAAAACCCATGCCTATTATGATATCAAACTACCTAATTGCGTAGGTATGAGATCGATCGAGAAGCCGTGATTGTTGAGTTCGAGAGTACAATCACGTAGAATGAATTTAACGGTAATGGTTCTTCCGGTGGCGATTTCGACATCGAAGGTCTTTGGGAGGTTAGCGCGCTTACATTTCAAAAGTTTTTCGAATTCTAACGATACAAAACAGTTATCAGCTCCAGTATCAAAAAGCAAGAAGCAAAAACACCATTAACAATAAACGTACCATTGACAACATTGTTGTCGTTCTGAGCCTGGCAGGGGTTAATGTTGAAAGCTCTTCCATGCACAGCCTGTGGTTGTTGCTGCTGCTGTGGCTGTGGTGGCTGTTGCTGAGGCTGCTGCTGCTGCGGTTCTTGTTTCACCACACGATTCGGGCAGACATTGCTGAAATAGTTTGGATCACCATATGTGTAGCACGCACGTTCCTGAACTGATGGTGCTTGCAGTGCCTGGTTGAGGGGAACAACATTGAGAGGAGCTAGCGGTGCTGCAAGAGCGGGAGGAGCTTGCTGACGTGGACCAGTGCTACAGTGCACCGTGAAATGACCATAAATATTGCAGTTGGCACAAAAGCGGCAGTTTCCTCCAACCGCATGATGATATGTGCACTTAGTGCACAGAGGGTGAGGCCCAGTGTACGCATGCTTAGCAGCTGGTGCTTTGGGAGTAGCAGCTTGGCGAGATTGGGAGTTCGGTGCTGGGACTACTACGCAGTTCTTGTTGTTGCCCTTTCGCTTGCGATTCTGGTGATTTGACTTGGAGGCTTGAGATGGTGTGGTGTCGGCGCTTGGCTTAATAGTAGCTTGGCTAAGATTCTTAGTTGGGACTTTGAAAGCTCCAGCCAAGACTCGCTTGTCGTTGATCTCGCTGCGATTTGGTAAGTCTCTTTGATGGTAGTTGGCCTTGCTGCGTGAACAAAGTCGGCGACACAGTCGGGGAAAGCGCGAAGATACTTCTTGATAGCTTTCTCGGTGGTATCCACTTGGCCTGGACAGATGATGCTGAGCTGCTTGAAGCGGGCAGTGAGACCTGCGTTGTCACTACCGACCTGTTTGATATTCCAGAACTCATTTTCCAGCTTTTGGATTTCGTGCGGAGGGCAGAACTCCTTGATCATGAGTTTCTTAAGTTCTTCCCACGCGAGAGAGTAAGCTTCGTCATTACCGCGCCTGTTGCGCTCGGCAGTCCACCAGTCAATTGCCCTTGACTGAAGACTCCAGTGGCGTTAACGGTGCAGAGATTTTCAGGGCATTCGCTTTGCCTGAAAGTGACTTCGATCGAGTAGAACCAGTGAAACATCTTGATTGGCCCATCTTCGCCTGTGAATGCTACAGGACCGCAGGCCTTAAACTGCTTGAAACTAAACCGTGATTTTGGGGCATCGCCCTTAGAGTCCATAGATGCATTTCTGCTAACAGCCTGGATCTCACTGACAATCTGGGGAATTACCTTGGCCATCTGCTTGGCCACGAGTGAGGCAATTCGCTTGTCGGCATTGTTTCTTTGGGCGTTGCGGCGAGTGTGAGATCCCATGGATGCCATTTGCGAAAGTGAGATTCTGTAGAATGGCACATAGGGAAGTTAGACGTGATTTGATTATAATAGGTTTTGTTTAAAGTTTGCGTTTTACACCATAATACTTATTATTACTATTCACAAAAGGCATATAATCATGTAAGCACATATCTACATAAGCACATAATCACATAGGCACATAATCACACAGGCACATAAGCACATATTTGCACGTATTCACCTTCCCTAGATCTTGCGTAGCGCGTATGAGATGCGAGAAGTATAAGCGTAATAAGCGAGAAATACCACGTATGAGGACATTCTCATAAGAGGGTTGAGCGTTTTTTTTGTTTTGCGATTAATTAGCGCTTTAGATTACGATAGTTGTGCGAGTTGTACGTATCTTTGTAAAGCGAAAATCGGATAAACAAGAAGTTGATAAATCGTAAAATTCACAAATTTAAGCATATAAAATAACAATAAAACTCGATGATGCGTAAAAATCGGAGATTGCAGGCTTAAAACAAATGGAGCGTCCTGGGTGTTGAGACAACGACTACCCAAAGTAATTTGACCATTCCTTTGAGTTCGGGCACACGATTTGGCCTAATAGGTGAATGCTCTCACCGCCTCGTGCCTAACGGCATTACCCTTCCAGTTACTACGTATCCCGAGTCATCGAAATAATCGAGACTTTGGTGAGATTGAAAATCGAGGAGTGGAATTAGTTATTAAGATGCGGGTTTCACCCCTAACTTAACAACTTCATCCCATATTTGTGGTAAACCACAAAATAGAGGTGGAGATTTCCGTCGAGATGTGGATGTCACTCCTAACTCAACGAAAGTATCTCGTGCCGTAAATAGTACACGGAGTGAGTGATCTTATCTAGAGTTCTTGGTTTTCACACCCAATCTCGATGCAATCACTCGTTTGTGTTATACGAGCGTTTTCAAGCGTGTACATTGTGTTAGACTTAGGAAAGGCGCGTAAGCATTTAAGACAAGTAGTTTAAGTCGAAGAATGGTCTAATTTTGATACTTCGACTATAGACTAGGTCGAACATGGCAATTCTACCTAATTCCCTATAGTTGTGGCTCTGATACCAATCTGTCACCCCACAACCGATGGCGGAATCATCGAGGCGCGGCTCTAAACGAATAGATTGCTCAAGAAATTCCACAACGATTATTAATACGACAATATTTAATAACATCCAATTTCCCATTCGATCGAACTAAACATTCATATCAAAAGTCATACGGATTACATCATTCTTAAACAATACCATTCGACAACTAGGTTTTTATTACAAGTTTCTAAAGATAATCCTAAGTCCAATTGCAACATAATCCATTAACCTGTTATATACGTTAAAATACAAGTCAATACAATAATGTAAAGGTGAGTACACAGGTTTAATATCATAATAGTAGAGATAAAGCGTTTATGAACCAACATGTGACACGTAGAGAGGCGAATCTAAGTATGTTATCAACAATGATACAAGCTAACAAACACGACTGCGAGGTGGAGTATACGCGATACGTGTTCACAATAGCGACCACGCACGTAAAGTAAATATGCGAGCCTTAACAACCCCGAACCAATCGGGTGCTGAGTCTAAACTATAGTACTATGTTGCTAAGGGTAGTATGCAAGTCCGCATTATTTACACATAGCAAACAAACATTCAGCGATTCACGTATAACATGCGAGAGCGGTTAGCGTTAAAAGAGTTTAGCCTTGTGTGTAGCGTGTTTTGATATAGAGAACATATGTAACACCCAAAAGGGCATTTTAAGTGAAAAAGGGTTCAAGTATACTCACAGTTCGTGCTTAGCAAGTAAATACAATCTGCTATGGATTGAAGGGAGCATAGGAACAGCCTGTAAGCGAGAACAGAAGTGCATCAGTCTTCCGAAGTGCTGAAACGGTTGAAGCGAAGTGCAGGAGGGTAACAGGCTACTTCGTGCGAAGTAGCACCAAGTTCTCACCAGGGCGCACTTCGTGCGAAGTTGTACCTGGTGTTCACCAGAAGTGCACTTCGTGCGAACTAGGTGCCTAGTTCGTGCGAAGTTGCCCTTTTGGTGTGAAGTTGGGCTGTCTTGGTGTCAAAATCGTGTGTTTTCGCGTCGTTTGTCGGGGAAATCGAGTGTCCATCCTTCCAACCTTGAGCTACTAAGCAAACCAAAAGATGGGGAGGTATTTTTGAGCAGTCTAGTCACTTTTAAGAACTTGACTGATTCGTACAAACTAGACTAATTCGTGCGAAGCAGTCCAGTTCGCAAAGTTGACTGTTTTGCGTCCTTGTGCTTCCGGAACTAAGTTTCCACTTGGAATAGACGTATTTCGAATCCATTTCAAGTATGTTGTCTGACCATGCTTCGTTCCACTATCTAGTGAACGAAACACACGTTGGTTTGTCTGCTTTGGTGTAAAATCAATGCTTTAAACAGTTTTCTCAGATCTAACACTTGGTGAGTTGAAACCATCAAGATTCCTAGCTTGGGAAGCCAAAGTAAAGCCCAAGATACTCGTTTAAGTGTAGATCTAAGTTAAAATAAGAAGTTTACGGAAAAAGATGAATATTTTTGTAAAATAAGTGGTTTTAGATGAAATAGAAGGTAGCCTTGTGCAAAATCATAGTGGAAAACCTTGTGGTTTGCATAAAATGAGTTGTTTCTTACTTGTAAATTAGAGAAATGCGGGTTGGAGAGTTCTGGTGCGAAGTGGCAGCAAGAGGAGTGTGTGTGGAGGTGCTGGGTATTTATAGGTGAGGGAGAAGTGGATCGCAGGAGAGGCAAGTTCGCATGTAGTAGGCCCCTACTTCGCACGAACTCCAATCCCTTGATTTGGTCAAGTTCGTGCGAAGTATGGGTCTACTTCGTACAAACTTGCCCACTTTGTTAGGAATTGTTTCCAATTTCGTTCGTTGGTTATTTGTTCAGTGATTTGTTCATATTAGATAGTTATGTTAAGCGTTTTGGCGAAGTGTTAAGCGTTGCATCAATAAAATAATGCGATTTAGCGATTCGTGTGAGCGAGAGCGTTGTGATGGCGAGTACAACCATAAAACATAAAGCACACATAACACATAAATAACATAAAGTAACATAATTAACTATGATTTGAGTTTGCGTTGAGGGTTGCGAGTATTAAGCGTATTAAATGCGATAACTAGGCGATATAAAATGCGTTTCAATATAGTTTTAACCATTACAATGAATCTCAGAGTACAAAACGGGTTCGAAACAGAAATAAACGGAATAACGGGATTTGGATAACAATAGGAAAAATCGGGTTGTTACAATACTATTGTTATACTTTTGAAATAAAAAAATGACATAAACTAGGTGTTCAAATAAAGACATCATAAAACACCCAGTTCAGAAAAAAAGGCATGAAATACACAGTTGAAAACGCCATGAAACACTCAAATTCAGAGGAAAACAAACCATGAAAACCCAGTTGAAAACATCATAAAAACACTTACTTCATAAAACACCATAAAAACACTTACTTCATTAAACACCATAAAAACTAGTTGAAAACGCCATAAAAAATTGAAAACCTAGTTCAAAACACCATAAAAAACAAAGTTCAAAACGTCATAAAAAACAAAGTTCAAAACGCCAAAAAAAAACAAAGTTTAGAATACCATAAAAAACCCAGTTCATTTTTTTCGAAAATCTATCAATAGTATACTTGTTGGAAAAAAAAAACGCTGAATTTTATGGTGTATTTTTTTAAAATAATCACGTATAAAAAGTTATTGGCGTTTAAATATGACGGGAGGAAATGGCATGTGATTAGCATGTGCACCCTTGTTTAGATCTTCCCATATTACCCCTCCTGTTAGTTCTAAAGGTCCTATTATTTATAAAAATGTCACCTCATAAATCTTAGCTACAAATCATAAAGATCTTGTGTCCGAAAATCGTTCTCACAGTTTTCACACTTCTAGGCGTTTTCTCTTGATCCAATTTCTATACATACACACACATATATATATATATATATATATTCAAAAATATATTTTAGTAAATCTTTACTAGATATATGAATTATTAAAATTTAATAATTTTTAACTTTGTACTTGTATATATATACATGTATAAGAATCTAGTATTTGAACATCATGCCTTATGTACATATGAAACTATACGTATTTATGTACCTTTTTATGCATACTTCTTGTATACTTTTAAGTTGAATATTATACCTTATTTATACATATACAATTTTACATGGATATTACTTGTGATTCTTCATTAATGGTATATAGGTGTACGTATTTATACATATAAGTATACTCTGTATACTTGTAATTTATACTTGGTGATTTTATAAATAACTTTTATGGATTTTTATTATATAGTAAAAATACATATATTATGTACTTAAAAATATTATATAGACTAACTAATGTATATATATCTAAAAACCAAGTTTATAAAAATTATTAATATTTTTATATAACTTATTTTTGTCATGTCGGTTCGTATGACCATTTCTGTTCGTTTCGTCCGTTTTGTCCATTTTGTCCGAATTGTTTATTTTGTCCAAGTTTGAACATGTATATTTTTATACTTGAAGTTACAAGTATTTTCATATTTGTATCTTTGTAAGTATTTAGTTTAGTATGTATTTTCCTAACTTTCTAAATACATACAAAAATTTAATCATAATTTTGGTGGTCAATATATATATATATATATATATATATATATATATATATATATATAGGACAAGGATCCGTTAGGAACCATCCTTTATTGCGAGAACCACGAGAACCAGTGTGAACACAAACAGTAATACCTAAAAAATCCAAAAAATACCAAATTTTTTTTGTTTCTTTTAATATTTTTTTTGAAAAATTCGCTATATTTACTCAACAATAAAAAAAATTAAAAAAAAAATTGAGTACCAACTATCCATGCACATGTGTATTTTCGTCATTTCTTTGACAAATTCCGTAATACATTACAAACATTAGATAATTGTACTTTCATTTATACTACCATGTGTAACACACTACTTTTTACGTTACCAATATTAGCAATGCACATGTGCATCTATATATCAACATGAAATAAGGTGTTTTGGTACACTAATTTGAATACATTTTTTCTTTCATCTATCATACCATCCATAATACACTACCATGCACATATGCATTTTCATCATTTCTTTGACAAATTCCGTAATACATTACAAACATTAGACAATTGTACTTTCATTTACACTACCATGTGTAATACACAACTTTTTACGTTATCAATATAAAAAATGCACATGTGCATCTATATGTATCAACATGAAATAAGGTGTTTTGGTACACTACTTTGAATACATTTTCTCTTTCATCTATTATACCATCCATAATACACTTCCATTACCTCCTACCATCCATAATACAATACCATTACCTCATACCATTTATAATACAATACCAGTACCAATATTTTCACTTTATTACATGTATATCAACATCGTTTATACCATCCAATCAACATATTACATCATAAAGTGACAACTATAATGAACCCATCAACCACTAGATATAACTAACAAAAAAACATATATATGAGCCTATTTCATCATTCAAAATCACTAACTTTTTGTACCAAAACACCATATATAATGGTTATACATAATAATGCACATGTGCATTTAATGTAAAATTGAGTGTATTATGGATGGTATTGTAAATTAAAGTGCAATTGCCTACTAGTGATAACGTATTACTGAATTTGTCGAAGTTATGATACATATGCACATGTGCATGGATAACTGTCACTCGAATTTTTTTTTTGTAACGAAATATAACGATTTTTATTAAAAAAAATTTTTTTGAGTGTTTTTTTGATTTTTTTTAGATTTATTTTGCAATAAAGGTGGTTCTCGTGGTTCTCCCAATAAAGGTGGTTCTCGCAATAAACTTACATCAGTCAAACTACCGACTCGACACTTTTTTAAATTTTTTTACAGGTGTGTTTATAATATTTTCATCTACGTTTGTGCAAAAAACTTTTGACCCAACTCGCGCAGGAACAAAAAGTTCTCACGGTTCTCGCAACTCGTGGTGGTTTTCATTTGAATCAAATCATATATATATATATATATATATATATATATATATATATATATATATATATATATATATATATAACCAATTTTAGTTTATTAAAGATCTAATAACTTTTAACTTAAACTTTTCATCCAAAAACTTGTATAATCATGATTAAGGTTCTTAGTCATATTTTTTAACCAATTAAATCCTTGTTAATCACCCTTAATCATGATTAGATTTTATAAAATTTTACCATAGGTTCTCCTAAACTATGGACTTTTTCCATGTTTTAAAACATGATTTTTATACACTTTACAAGATCAACAATTTGCCAAGTTTTACAAAACTCAATATTAATCATAATATCAACAAAAATGCTTGTGAACATTTATATAATTTATACATTTCAAATATCATATTTAAAATATGATCATCTTTATTTTTCATAACAAGCTTATATAAACTTTAATCACACTTTTTCAAGATAAGTCTTGTTCATGAGTTTTTATATAGAAACTATACTTGTTAGTTTTAATGAAATCATTTTTAAGTATAAAAACTAAGTTCATAATATTTATTGTAGATAGATCTTGCTAGATCTAAACATGAACATGTTTAGATCTCATTTTTAAACATAACTTTGCAAGATCAATCTAACTACATCAAACTACTACCAAAACTGACATAAAAAATCATCATATAATACATAATATGTTAGATTTTTTATGTGTTTTTATTAAGGTTTAAGTAGTTTTTAGGTGAGCTTCAAGATGAACACTTGTATTTTTATAAAACTAGAATGAAAATACAAAAGTTTGAAGCTTACTACTAGCTCAAAGGCTAGGGATCATCAACTTGAAGATATGATGAAGATGAGATAAAGAAAAAGTGAAGATTATGAACTCCTAGTCTTGTGATTTGCTTCAAATAACTTCCAACCACTTGCAAAAGTGTTTGATCTTCAATCCTTAGCCACGCAAGTAATAAAATTGGCATATTTTGGAAATCAAAGGATGGGCTTTGGTGGGGGTGATGGTTTGGTAGAAAATATGAAGGAGAAAGAAGGAGGATGTGTTGTTGATTGATGTTATAAAAATGGAAGTGAAAGTGTTGTGGTTTTTCTTATAACTTGCATCATCGTTTCCATACACTAAGCATGTGTAATTAGCTTACAACACACCATGCAAATGGTTAGTGAGGAGGGCCTACGTAACCGGATTTGGGGGTGGTGTAGTTTGGTTTGTTTATAATTGTTAGTTGGTAATCTAGTTATGATCTAATGGTAAGTAGGTGTTAATATACTTATCTTAATTGTAAGTAATTAAGATGTTAATTAGTGTTTATGATGTTACTAATATGTTAACTAGTTCACTAAACTAGTTAGTTTGTTGTTTTGGAGATAAATTTGACACTAGTTTCGATCGGATTGTTACCGATTAATTTGTGAAACTTGTACGGAAATGTACACATATGTATTTTCCAGATATTTTTTATGTCCAAAACTTATTAACTAGTTCACTAGACTAGTCTAAGTTGTGTTTTAGATAATGAAATCAATACTTGGTTCACTGCCGGGTAAATTTCTAGCAATTTATGTAAATAGTTGGAATGATCTCTAATTACAAATGTTTGTGGTAAATAAATACCCTTATGTAATTTTTCTTGAAAGTGAAATTAATAAGTTTTTAATAACTATTGTTTTTATCAATAAATTGGTGTGGATATGTTTCCATATCTTGTTTTTGGCATTTCAGTTGTACCGTGATTAGCTTGGCATGAATAGAGTGTTCGCATTTCTGCCGCCAATCTAGGACATAGTTGTGTACTGTTTTGAATTGCGGCGAATTTGTTATCATACTACCATATGATATTGTATATTCCTAGAATAATGAGACTAAAAAATTAATTATTAAGTCAAAAGCAGGAAATATATTAATTTAAATATTGATAAAGTTGTACGGAATTACCAGATATTTTGTCACTTGTCACAATTTAATGTGTTGTCAGGGGGCGACCCACCCTAAACTGTAGGTGTGTGGACACACCCTTTGAAAAAAATAGTGTTTTTTTCCTTTAAAAATCCTGAGCACACCACTTGAAAATTTTCAGCCGCACCTCTTAGAAAATAAAATTATGAATTTATAAAAAATGTAAACACTGATTTTTATTAATATGTAAGTAAAATCACACTATCAAAACCTAATCTACCATCCATTTTTATTAACCCAAGGCAAATCCAACCTAAAGAAATTTAGACTAAAACAATAACCCAAACCCATCTACCATTCCAATTCCATTCTCCTAATCTCACGCCCCACAAAATCTCCAGCGACACATTGTGCTCTCGATCAAGCCCAATTTTTTGTTGGAAAAAACAAAATTATGGCCGGAACCGACCCATATTTCGCCTGAATTCTCATATAGAACGGGTGTTGTTTCTTTTCTTTATTGATTTTTTTTTGTTTTATGTGATGATTAGGAGAAATATAGATGTATCAGGGTTGGATCTTTTATTTTTTATTGTTTTTTTTTTACTTCTAGTTAACGACTTTTTTTTTGTTTTATTTAAAGCTTTGTTTGTTAAATGATTAGCTACAAGTAATCAACATTTAAAACTAGAGCTTGAATGTTTGAAACTTAAAAAATGAAAATTATGGACTATAGTTGATGATCGTTTATTTGTTTAAGTGTTTAGTGTTGTTTTATGGACTTATGGGGCGATTTATATATGATAGAAACTATGAGTAGGGATGTTATGGAGCGATTTCTCAAGATGAAAGAGGTGAAAATTTAAGTGATAGTTGTATATGTTATATAGAGAAAGACTTGCTTAAAAATGTCAGTCTTGTCTAAATGATGTTTTGGATATATTTTAAAAAAAACTCGTAGGGCCCATTTTTAAATATGTTTGTAATGACGTTTGATATTTTGACGTGCTTTTGATGAATATTTAAATTTTAGTTTGATGTTATTTTGTTTTACATGACCTGACCCGACCTGACCCGCTGTGAACTAAATTTTTTTATATAGTTAGGAACCTAAAATTTTTAAAAATATACAGAGAAAAAATTCCTAGGTTTATTACTGATGTTTGACTGATATAATATGATAGATATAAAAGAAGTCTATAAAATAGAAATGATGAGAGGGAGTAATTATAACGAGATCCTCTCTTTAGGTAGGTCGTGTTGTGGTTGTTAATAAAGGAAGACAATGTGTGAACTTTTTCCTTTTTTATTATACATACTATGAACACATTTAATATTTTCATTATTAATTTAAATATGTTTGTGTAAGTAACCTTCACATTGAGTTTTTGTTGTGCTTTTCTTTATAAAACAATTTGAGAAAAGTTATTTTATGAAAAGAAAGAAGTGTACAAGGTATAGGAGAGAGTTTAACCCTTGATTTGTAAAATCAGTGGTTAAGATTAAGTAGTTCTCAAAGTTAGAATTTACATAACTAAAAATAAAAGAAACAAATGAGGAATATGACAAAACAGGAAAATCCAATATCATTGACTCATAAACTCACTTCCTCTTTGATTTTCAAACGGCTATAACTTTTTCATACGTTAATATTTCTTTATAAAAATTACACCACATTTCATTCTCTTTAATTCGAGCGCCCTATTGCTATAGTTTTCTTTAAAAAAATTATAGGATTTTGAATACCGATTAGTCTATACGATATTATAATGAAATGACGTAATCACTTAGTGTGGTTTCACATGCTGTAATGGATTTTGAATATCCATTACATGATTTAATTAGAGTATATGAAACCACACTAAGTGATTACGTAATTAGGTAACAATAGTTGACTATGTATTATTACGTGACTATGTGATTTTGAATACCTATTTCATGATTACGTGATTTCGTTATAGTATTTTATGTGATGCGACACTGAGTGTTTACGTGATTATGTAAAAACAAAAAAACATGTAATACAAAATATTTCATATGGAATACCTAATATTTCAGGTCTAATCACGTATTAAAGATAAATTATATAAAAAAGCATTAGCCAAATCAACCTATAATAACCATATAATATCGTATATTAGAGATTTAATCACGTAATAAAGCATAAACAATCAAATTCGTATTATTGAATGTGTAATCACGTAATAAGAATAACCCTAATAACATGGGTTATAACAAATCATGTTGAATGTGTAATCAAGTAATGGATTTATGTTGAATGTGTAATCATGTAATGGTTTCGATTGAATGTGTAATCACATAGTCATGTGCTGGTATTCAAAATCACGTGATAACGTAATGGACTAATGGGTATTCAAAATCCTATAATTTTTTAAGAAAACTATAGCAATAGGCTACTTGGATTAAAGAGAATGAAATGTTCATTAATACAGTGTAATTTAAAAAAAAATATCAACGTATGAACAAGTTATAGTCGTTTGAAAATCAAGGAGGAGTTGTTTCAAGTGAGAAATAACTAAATTACCCTTACTGCCAATAACACTTGTCCTGATCTCCCTCTAGCGTATACTTCATACGTGAATGTGTTCTTGTATATGATCCAACCTCTAAACAATTAACCCTTTCATATTATTTGTAGTATTTTCATGTTCTTTTTTAGAAGAAAAGAAAATACGTATCTTTTTTTGTTTTTGTTATAAATATATTATTTTATATATGGTTATCAAACTCCTTAAATATATTAGTTTGTTTTCCAAGACTTCCTCCCCTATATAAATCTCACTATATCTCAATAATTTACACACCTATCAATAATAGACATCTTTCTCCTTACGTCTATTTCTTGTATTATTTAGCTATTAGGCTTCATATACAATAGTATAAAAGAAACAATTACGCACTGGATGATAGTAATTAATAGGGATGGTAAATTGTTAATATATGTACTTGAGTATGAATGATGTTATCTCTGATTAGTGTCTTTGTGTTCTTTATCACATTTGATGATATATGTTTATCGATTCATCAGTTTTTTCCTATCAGTTCTTTATGAGATTTTTGCATCATATATATATTGGAAAAGATAAATAGAAAACCCACTTGTAGTGAGAAAACCCAGGAAACACTAAGCTTCTGTCATTTTTTTTGAAAAAAATTACACATGTAATATACCTGTTTTTAAGGGTTTTGAGCAAAAAAAAAATCAAAAAAGCGCCGACCAGATTTTTTTAAAAACATAAACAAGTTTTGTGTAACATATGTTACAGTCGCGTTGCGCAAAACTTGTTTATTTTTTTAAAAATATCCACTCGGCTTTTTAGTTTTTTTTGCTCAAAACTCTTAAAAACATGTATATTACATGTGTGATTTTTTTCAAAATCAAAAAATGTCAGAAGGTTAAAATTTCTTAGGTTTTCTCACTTTAATGGTTTTCTCCATACACTTATATATATATATATATATATATATATATATATATATATATATATATATATATATATATATATATATATATATATGCGTGTGTGTGTGATAAGTCTATAGTTATCATATAACTTCTAGCGATAACAAATTGTGGCTATAATTAAGTGGAGAAATTATATGTTGGTTTACTTATGTTTCTTTGCTTTTACAAGGGCAGTATATGAAATTATGATTCAATATGTACGAATTCATTGTGGCTTTCATTGTATATCATTTTTGTCAAATATTTTAACAACAATATTTTGAAACTCAGGCACTTGATGTAGATAAATAGAGCATGACGTAGAATGGGTTTTATTCAAGATTATCACTATTGTAGTTGCATGTATCTTTTATATGCTCTCGTTGATTTATAAAGACATATTCAATAGAACAATTAAACTAAAGTTATGGTTTATTATCGCTAACATGATAAAGTATAATATGTTTACATATGACATCTAGAGTATTACTCTCTAAATCTCATTATTAGTTTGAAAATGTCATAAAATTTTGGATCGCTAAATCTTATATGACTCGATTATTTGGTTATTTTCTCACTTTATATTATGTGAAGAGAAAGATTCCTGTAACGATAAATTAGATAAAGTTTTTCATTTGTCATACTTGAGATATGGTATTGAAGAAAAAAATTATGAAAGGTATGAAAGGTCTGAAGTGATTTCATACTCATGTGGTTGAGTAAAGAATGAAAATCCATGAAAGTTTCAGATTCCATCTCATTCCCTGAATTGAATGTGATTACATATTGATCATTGTAAAGGTGGGCCATCAAAAGTTGCAAATTATGGAGTGATTACATAACATGATAGTTTGAACTTTAAAGTTATGATACACTCTCATATCTTACGTTTTGTATTACATACGTGCAAGTAATACATATACGATCATAAACCAAAAGTTTATGGATCATAATTATTTAATTAATTCGCATGACCGGTTAGACCACACCGAGTCAATGATGTAAAATTATTGAAAAACTAGAAGATTATTCTTGATAATTATACATGTAACGTTTACTCTCAAGGGAAATTACATATTTGCCAAATAAAGTAGGGTGTGTTTACCTAAATATTTTGGAAATGGTTAGCGAAAATCCCAACATGATACCATTTAATGTTTTAAATCAATGTATCATCTAAATGGTTCTCAAATCCACAACCTGAAGTCTGTGTGATTATGGCTTGGCTGATATGATAGCCAACATCTTATTCCAGATTGGCATATATATTTTGGTTGTAACGGTGAATTTGATTTCCAAGTTATTAATGATCATTGGAATTAGTATATTTGTTGAGACGATCGTTGACCATCTACGATTGGTTGCAACATCAATGATCATAAGAGTTGAATTTCTTATGTTATGGACATATTATTTTACATGCAGCACTAAATCACATCGAGCAAACAAAGTTGTAATTCTTTCTCCTTGTTGGTTTTGGTCAGTAACCTAATATGTCCTTTCAAATATTTGGTTGTGCAATATATATTGAAATCAATCCACCACAATTTAGATGGATGGGACCTCAAAGTTGGTTTGGAATATACAATGATAAATTGAGTCACTAACGAAGGATTTATTTACGACTCAATTATTGATTTTCATTTTGATGAACTGAATCAACATTCCAAACAGGGGGGGGGGGATAAAAGACAGTTGATAAATAATGAGTTGGTATGAGTTACATCATCAAAATAAAAGTGAACTAGAAGTTCAAAGAATATCTCATTTACAAAGATTAGCGAATCTATTACCAGACGCATTCACTGACCTTAAAAAGGTGACTATATTACATATACCAACTGCTAATGCTCCAATTAAGTGAGTGTCTCAGGACAACACATGTTTGTAATAAGTCTATTGCATGTCCGAAGCATGGTAGACTAGTTGATTCCAATAATAAAATTCCTCGAAAGTTGGAATCAAAATAAAATCGACGTCGTCATTATTTTGTATATAAAAGCGCTTGAAATGATGAGGATAAAGATCTTAGATTTGCCTATGAACGGATACAAAGAAATGATTGACCAAAATGGAAAGACGCAAGTGAGGCAGAGTTGAATTCTCTATTAAAATGGAAAGTTTTCAGACGAGCAATCCAAACGGGCTTTTTATGCAAATCATGAATAGAAATTAAACTAAGTGATATAAGGCAAAATTGGTGGCACAAAATATTTGCAAATACCCATGATTGATTATGAGGAGACGTATTCTCCAGTGGTGAATGCATTGACTTTCTAATATCTTATTAGTCTTGTAATATAAAGAGAGAATTGATATGCGTCTTATGGATGTTATGTATCACTTGATACTCAAAGTTTACATGAAAGTCCCAAAGGATTAAATTATATAAGTCATGTAAAGTAAGTTCTCGAGAAGAATGTGATTGTTATATACATATTCAAATTTGAATATTCACATGTTGGAATAATTGGAACTCTTGATGAGTTTCTAAAGCAATTAGGTGCTTAAAAGGTTAATTGAAATATCTTAACGATGTAATTCTTGTGCACCAAGAAACATACATAGAAAACTTGTACTTGGTGATTGTAATATCTCAATAAATAGTGTACACGTAAGGTACAATATGGATTTTGGAGGTATAAGCAAGTGTTCATGATATTTTGCATATGTTATAGAAATCTATGTGTTAAATGAGCAAGTTTATTTAGCAAATTAAAACTCCTGAAAAGTGAAAGCTCATGCACATTTGGTTAAGATGGATTGATAATGCCAGAAGCATTGATATCAAAATGTCAAGAACGTACTATATCAAGTTCACAATATATGTATGGACTAAAATAGTCGAGTAGAGTGTTGTAAAACTTGAGATATTCAAAAAATTACTTTTAAAAGTCCACGATAATCGCAATTTACAGTGATGATGTCCCAAACTATCGAGAGAAAATGTCGAGGTTTTAGATGGAGAATTTTTTGATGACCTTGACAAATTGTAATTATTGCTCGACCTGCAGTTCGAGTATATGTGTAATCAATCAAACTATATATCTAAGAGGTTGATACGTTTTACCATGGACAAAGCTTATTTAAGTACGTTAAAGATTGTTCAATTACTTGATATAGAAAATGACTATTATAATCTCCTATGAAAGAAATTGAAATTTTTGGTCTAGAAGTACCATGTTTAAGTGCAATTGTGTATTAGTCTTTCTTGCTATCTATTCATAATTTTATATATCCTTATTGAATTCATCGATTTAATATAGCATGTGTTAAACGACGAAATATTGAAATGGGAAAACATCTATTTCAATACAACTAGGGTACGTAAGATATGAATTTATATTCACTAACCTATCAAAAACAAGTTCAATTAGTTTAGTAAATGCATGGAATGTAACAAAACATAGTTGTGGATCTTATGATATTTATTTACAAGAAGAGGCACTATAAGGCTCATACGAAGATACATAACATTGTGAACATAAAAAATTGCACATTAAGGAATCAAGTGACAAATCATTGGCTACAAAAACTTTTGGCTACCTTCAAGAAAAATGGACACTAGTCACTTAAAGAATGCATATTCAAATGAGGAGGAGTATTATATAAGTTGCACTCGTTTTCTTTTCACTATGTTTTGTCTCATTAGGAATCTCTTAGTAAGTTTTATAATGAGAGAGCATACCTTATCCAAAAGTATTTGAAGAAAAAAATATGCATTACACTTTTTTCCCTTAAATGAGGTTTTGTTTCACTGAGTTTTCCTAGCAAGGTTGTTAACGAAGCAGCATCTCAAAGCATATGAAGTTGATAACCAAGGGAGAGTGCTATAAATATATTATATTCTATATGGTTATCAAATCCTTAAATAGATTAGCTTGTTCTTTTAAGACTTTCTCTCCTATATACATATCTCATTGTATCTCAATAATTTACACACATATTATAATAGACATCTTTCTCCTTATGTCTATTTTTTATATTTTTTAGTTATTAGCCTTGTTTCATAAAAATTTTAGCTTTTCCTCTGTTATATTTATACATATATTAAAAAGCAAAGCCAATTAATAGTATGAACAGTGTTTCTATTATTATAATGATATATAGTTTTTTTATCACTCTTATGATTCTAATATTATAATATTTTCTTTATTATTTTTTTGCCTTTATCGATTTTTTATTATAGGTTGGGATAAATGTTACACGGTACCATTTGCTCATCCCTGATCACGGGTACCATACGAACAATAACGGTATCACACATTTTTTTTGTTGATTTTTCTTCAGTTTTTAATGATTTCATTTTTTAGTTTCAGGGGTGGGGATGAGTTCTGTGCCAACCGATTCTCGTACCAAAAATACCGGTTACGATACCGGTATATGAAGGTAAAAACCGATAGCAAACCGTACTAGGAACGCCAAAAGTCGGTACCGAATTAGTACTTAAGATCTTTCGTGTTCGGGAAATTCAGTACCGGTACCCAGTACCATTTGCTCATCTCTGACCATGAGTTTCATACGAACAATAACATTACCATACAACTTTTTTGTTGATTTTCTTTAGGTTATCTTTTAGTGTTTTTTTCTACATTTTCTTTTTATTCTTGTCAGTGGTTCCGTGCTCAACGCGTTCGTAGTTATTAAACACATGTAAACACAAACTAAATAACAAAAGAAGCGACGAATGATGATAAACCTAGTTTGTTTAAAAAAACATGATACAATTTTGGAAGATCTTGTTGATATGTCACAGAATAGTAACCAAGTTTCAAAAGTGTTCTAATTAGGTCACTCGTATCGTTTTTGTCCCAATTAGATAACTTAACATTCAAACCGAGTCATGCCCTTTTAATATTGAGCATAAGATGTTGTGGTCGAATTATTTTAATACATGAAATTTAATTTATTAAAAATAAAAACACTTTAATTACATTAAGAATAAAAAAAATTAGTTAAAATCCACGTCATCACTCGACGTTAGTATCAAATGAAAGGTAAAAAATAAGCAAAAATCCGCATCACCACGGTTACCTATGAAATTAATGATAAAACCCTTAATTTTAATAAAAAAATGAAAGTTGAGTGACCTGATTGAAACACTTTTGAAACTTAAATGACCTAATTGGAACACTTTTAAAACTTGGTTACTATTCTACAACATTACCCAAAATAATGGTTACTATATGCGCTATGGCATCAAGTATAATTTAGTGGTTCGCTTGTGATAATGGTCGTCATAGTTTTTTGGTGGTGATAGATGATCAGATCAAGTTGAAGATACATTAAAGAATAACATAAGCTCAATTTTTGGTGTTTGTTTACATTAGATTCGTGTGCACGTTTTTGTGACCATTACGATGGAAATGAGAGAGTGATGTGTCGGAACGACTTTGTAGTAAAATTCAAATTTGGAGCACAATTTTGAAATTGTGTTAAAAGAATTTATAAATTGCAACAAAAAATCTTTCTTTCTAATTAAAAAAGAGAATTTTGGGTTCTTTTCTAGTAATTTTTTTATTAGGCTATAGGGTGTGGGGGTATGGTTTTGTTACCAATCGTCACGTAAGACTATTAATGAATTGCTATACCACTTTTTTGCTCCATCCACCATGATTCTCATGGATTAAACCATGCCAACCATGGACCTCCTTTCCTTATTCAACATGTCATTTCTTTTTCATAAAAATAAATTGTATAATCTATAGGGTGTGGGGATCATGGTTGGGTCATCAATCCACGTAGGAGCATTATTAGATTGCTACACCATCCCGTTGTCTCATTCACTATGATTCCCATGGATTAAACCATGGCAACCAGGGCCTCATTTCCTTATTTAATATTTCATTTTCTTTTCACAAAATTAAATTAAAATAAGAAAATAGTGGTTTGGGTCATGACCACACCCTTAGAGTAGTGGTTTTGGATAATGGATTAGAAGTATGTGACATGGCGCTGATGTGGAGGGTCACACTGATCATAAGGGTCATGACCACACCCTATAGCCTAAAGCATACAATAACAAGTTTGATCAACAGTGACTGGTTGCTAAGTCGCAGCCTGTCATTGGTCGATTCTTTTTTAAAATAACTTTTTATTTAATTTACCTTTTACCTTCAACATTTAGTATTGACATTTACAGCCCTATGCTTCTTAAAAAACTATATGATCACCTTATTTAAAGCAAGTTTTTGTGTAATTTTAGTTTTTACCCTTCCACATTTAGTATTGACACTTACAACCCTTCTACTTTTTAAAAACTATATAATCATTTTAGCTTTTACCCTTCAACATTTAGTATTGACACTTACAACCCTTCGGCTTTTTAAAAACTAGATAATCATTTAGATTTTACCCTTCAACATTTAGTATTGACACTTATAACCCTTCGACTTTTTAAAACTATATTGTTTTGGTCAAAAATTATCGAAGCAATTAAGTGATCAAATCAGTTTTGTGAGGTAGTGTGCTAGCTATACTTGTGAAAAATATGTTGGTTTATTCGCTTGTGAAAAAAGTTTCAGGATATAGCCTCAGGATATGAAACTATATCAATTATCAAACAATGAGCTAAAAAAGTAAAAGCAGACACTAATATATGAGGAAAGCCTTTGATCAATCTAGATCTCCGACATAAAACCTTGGGAGCTGACAATCGCCGGCTGCCTTGTTCTTCTTATTGCTTGAATATTCAGGATACAGTGCAGGATAATGCTCAGATCGATACTAAGTGTTACAAGGATTGCAAGTGACCAGTGTTAGTGTGTAATATGCGAGAGTAAGAGAGCAGAGAGTGAAGTTGTGTGTGACCTAGAGATCTGGCTATCCGTTTATATAGTTACAAATGACAAACTAAATCTCATAAAAACTTGGGGTCCTCCGGAATATTCCCTTTGTAACGTTGGAGACCTGATCTTTCGGCTTCAACATCCACGTCTCAACCAAATGGAGCGAGTCTTCAGGAGAACGAGTCCTTGTTAACGTTATCATCCTGCAATCGAGAATTGTAAGCATATTATTAGCAATTACCAGGATACTGCATCAGGATGTTACCAATATCCTGGTCCGGTATCCTGATCGTAAACAGCTACTATAAGTTCAAGATATATCATCAGGATATGGGCTCAAAATTTCACCCATAACAATTGTCCCCAAAAATGTTACTGTTGAGGATCCTGGATCCCAACGGTAATAATTATACGTATACTGAGGCCTTAAAGAGATAAGATTTTATTATTTGACATGATGTAACCACCCAGGATAAATCTACTCATGACCCCCTATATCTTCTCAAGTTGATCTCCATTGAATCAACATCAAGAAATTGAAAAGGTAAACTTCTCTCTCTTCTCTCCATCTTCTTCCCTTTCTATTCTTGTTCCGGTCAAGAAATGGCGAGACAAACCAGGTCGAGCTCCGGCGACTCATCCCCTACATTTACCCCACAAAATCTTCTCCAATATTCGGAGAAAGAACTGTGCACGTTTGACAACGCCCATTTGTCAGCCCTCCAGTCCTCCGGTATCTTCCCGGACGGTACTATATTCCGGCCATACGATCGGGAACTCCGATCGGACATGTCATTCACTGAATGGCTCTGCTTTAATGCCTACCCCTTCACATTCGGTCTTCGATTCCCATTTTCCAAGTTTATTTCCGATTTCTTTCGTATCACCGGTCTCAGCTTTAGCCAAATCATGCCCATGCTTTGGAGAGTTTTAGTAGTTCTTGATCACATCAAGAATGAACACGTCCCGGCTAAGGTCCCATGGCTCTAGCAGGTTCCTGTTTTACTCCACCACCAATAATCCTCTCATTCTTCGAGCCACCAAAAATGAGGAAGAATGGAAAACAAAGTTCTTCTTTGTTAAAAGGAGTTCCATCCCAGATGGGAAGGATTATCCTGTGAAGTGGTTAACCAAGGGTAGGAATCAAGGTTTTGGGGTTATCCTCAAACATATCCTGTTCAATATCCTATTTAATATCCTGCTCTGATATCCTTGTTTTTTCTTGTGCAGCAGATTTCAAGAAACTAGCACCTCCTCTTACCGACTCAGCAGAAAGGATTGAAGCCATTTACAAGCTACCAGAGATCGAGAGAAGTTTTGTACCAAACCCAGCAGCCTCAAGTCAACACTCTAGTTCCAACATGTCAATAAGGCCCTTTTTTGTTTAAAATGCCTGCATAAGTTTTGTTAGTCAAGATATTGATTGAACAAGCTTGAAATTACTCCCTTGTTTGTGCAGAACCAGCCAAGATCCCTGAAGTCTTCGACCTTGACGAGTTGGATAGCTACCCCGGACCTGAACCGGTGAAGATAGAGCCAAGCTCTAAACCCTCTGTCGTATCAAAGCCCTCCTCCAGCTCCAAGCCTGCTGCTGTCCCCAAGCCTTCAACCTCCAAGCCTCGTGCCTCCAGTTCTCGTAAGAGAAAGGAAACCAACTCCCCCGCTACTTCTGTGGAGGCCTCTCCTTATGAGAATTTATGGTTCGCCGAATCCAACAGCCTCATTGTCACACCCTTAATTTCCACGTGTAACCCGGTGGGTAGTATCGTGACGCAAGTTGATAACATCATGCCAAACAGTACAAAATGACACAACGGAAGTTGGGTGTTTAATCTCGAAAATACATATTAACACATATCTTTTAGACATCCGTTGTGTTATCTTGTATTGATTGGTCATCATGATATCAACTTGCGTCACAATATTCCTCACCGGGCCCACCGGGTTACACGTGGAAAAATCGGGCTTGGGATACGGTATAATAATACCGCATGGTTGGATATGCGATCAAAGACCAATGAGTCGGGTATTCAAATAATCCATTTTAATTTGTATTGCTTAATATTAAACATTTGGGGGTTAAAACGACCATGTCTTGGATATCCACGACTCATTTAATTGCAAAAGGCCACGACCTAAGCACGAGGTGTAGGCATACACCCGACAGATGCTAAAATAAACTATAACCCATTAGGGGTGCACCTATTAAAGGTATTAAAGTGGTGTGTCGATTAATCATGTTCCCGACATAGTTTTCGGGCTCTAAATGTATTATTAGCATGTAAAACTAATAACATGAATATAATTATCCCAATTTATTTATTAAACAAAGGTACCATTATGTACACTAAATGTTTTCAAAATGAGTCGGTTATTTGTATTTACCAGATTTATCTGACGTATTTTCAAAAGACTAAGCGTAGGTGACAAGTATACGTAAATAGGCTGGAAGTGCTCGGCGAGCTTAAGAAGAATTTGCAACTCCTTGCTTAGAAGGCCTTAGTCTGTTAATTTTCTTTTACTTACTCACATTTCGATCCGCCTGTGGATCTAAATTACAAGCGTTGTATTTATTTTGGAACTTCGAACATTTAAACATTTGTAATAGTAATTATCCAGACTTCCGCTGTGTTATTTGTATTGTTTGGTAATGATGATATCAACTTGCGTCACAATATTCCCCACCGGGCCCACCGAGTTACACGTGAAAAAATCGGGGTGTGTAAGGTCAGAACCAACTTTCGAGTGAATTAAACACTAGCCTTTGGTGTTTATAATCGAAAATACATATCATCACATATGTTTTAGACTTCCGAGTCTAACTTTGACCTAGGCTTAATCATTTCCATCTTATTATTCTAGCTTTGTATTTTCTTGTTTAACTTGTTTTTGAACCAGGAATAATGCCACCCAAATTCAGACGGGGAGGCAAAGGCAAAGGTCCCATGAGGGGCGAACCTTCCATGACATGACCATCTTTTAGAACTTCCCTAACTTAAGCATCTAATATACACAATTTCAACCCTTACGAAGGATCAGGTGATTCTTCTTCATCACCATGGGAACCCTATCGACATTCTATATCCCATGACTATTCACCACCCCAATCCCACTCTCAATAATCTCATTATTCCCATCACTCCCACCAATCACACCATTCTCGCTCCCATTATCATCATGAATTTCTAAATTTTAACTTTGTTAACCCAGTTAACCAACCCTCACTAGAGACTCCTCCCGTCGACTCACCCACACACATGGAGGAAGATTTAGATCCTGAGGAACTCCCAACAGGATCATATGGACACCCAATCGCGTTGTCCAGCGGGTCAAATTCTGTAGCGGGATCGCCTTACCGAGGTCCCGACGAGTACCATCAATGGTGGGGAAATTATAAGTTCTATTATAATCCTTCCTACCACAACACCCCTCCCCATCATGAACCTTCACCACATACTCACGTCGAGGATGAACCTATACAAAAGGTGGATGAACCTCAGCCACCACCTGAATCGACACAACCACGTTAGAGGCGTGGTGCACGCATGTCGGTGCATGCTGGCCAAAGGTCGGGTTCGCTGCCACCTTTACCACCATCTTACCCTGTCATCCATGAGGATCCACAAAATGGGTGGACCCTTAAATACTTCACCTGTGGCGGTTCCAACCCCACAACCTACTGCTGATCCGATGCCCCAAGTGGAGAAATAGAAAAGAGGACAACTAAATTCTTCAAGAAAATCTGCAAAGTTGTGAAAGGAAAGAAGAATGATTAGTTTTTGTATTTACATTTATGTAATTTTAAATTCCAAAAGTCCCTACAAGGACATTGTTATTTCTTTTAAGTTCTTGCGTTCAAAGTCCTATATTTAGGCAACTATGTAATGTTCTTTTTGGTAAACTTTTCTTTGTTATATATATATATATATTCAAATTTCTTATCCAATCAATCATTATGATTTTTATTCAAGATTTATTGATCCACTATATTATCCAAAGATCTATCAGCCAATGACTATGATCATTAAATTGGCAAATGAAAATTTTGGAGGTGACCTTCTGTCTAGAAAAGGTGAACAATGTTCAACTTCCAAATTTATCATTTCTCTGTGTTAACTTACAATGTGAAGTTAATTCTACAATCTCCGTGATATTTGAAGCCACATTTATCAATCGGTTAAAGGCAATGTCCAAACCTAGCGCCTAAAATGATCAAATCAGATCTTGGCTAAATTCATCTATGTAAATTCCAAACACTCCATAGTAGTGTAAAGCCAATGTGCAATAATATATTTGTCCTTAGTGACAATGACAATAGTGACATTTGATCCACTGTCTAATGAATTCTGGACTATATCCAATCTATGAATATCTATGATGGTCCTTTAAGACCTAGGTTATATATATATGACATCTTTTCGTCTAAAATCTGTGTGGTTAAAGAACCCATGTCATGAAAAAAGGTACACTATAGCAACTAACCAAATACATCTGGACATTTAGAATTAAGTTGCAACAATGGTGGATTCTAATGAAGCTAATAGCAAACGCAATGACGACGACGCCAACGAAAATATCATTATAAGTAAGAACGACTTAAGAGACCTTATTGCCACATAAATTGGCAAGGCCCTGAATGATAGGTCTACACGGCAACATGAGTCGAGTGTTTCTCGCTCCAAACATGTTTCTAAACCGCTATCTCAGCCTAGTCAGTCAAAACCAAAGAAGAGTGAGGCACACTCTTCAAACATGAAAAGCATAGCCAAGAGTCAGGAGCATCATAAGAAGATACACTCCAACAATGATGGATGTTCTTACAAGTACTTTGTAACTTGTAAACTCCGTGATTTTAACGGGAAAAAGGAGCTGTAGAATGTTTAAGGTGGTTAGACGAGATGGAGACGGTAGTGGATATCAGCGGTTGTGCTGATAGAGACATTGTTAAGTATGTGTCTCAATCATTTAAAGGTGATGCTCTCATACGGTGGAAAGCAATAGTCCAGTCTACGGGCAAAGTTCATCTCTACAACCTAAGTTGGTCGAAGTTTGTAGAGTTGGTGAAGGATACCTACTGCCCACCTCACGAGGTGGAGAAGATCGAGTCAGACTTTCTAACTCTGACCATGAAAATTTTGGATTGTCGGAAGTTTGTCACCGACTACAATTCTTTTTCAAGGCTAGTGCCTTACTTAGTTACCCCAGAGCCCAAACGCATTGCGTATTTTATCAATGGGCTAGCTCCTGAAATTAGAAGTATGGTTAAAGCGGTGCAGCCTGGCACCTATAAATTGGCTGTGGAGCTATCCCTCTCCCTCACTCAGGACTATGTGAGGCAATTGTCAGTTAAGACTGATAACGATGGAAAGAGGAAGCGGGAGATAACAACTCCCAAAGGTTTAATAAAAAGGGTAAACATAGGTTCAGCAAGGATAATCAGAAGTCTACCGACAAACCCACTTGCAAGACATGTGGGAAGCGACACCATGGACAGTGTCGCTTAGATCAGAAACCGAAACAATTCAATATCTGCAAGAAGACAGGGCATTGGTCACATGAGTGCCGAAATATAAAAGATGCTACTTGCTTTGGGTGTGGTAAGAAAGGCCACATCAAGAAAAATTGCCCTAAGGCAAATGCCGAAGGGAAAGCTAAAACTACTGAAGCCAATAAAGGCAACGCAAGAGCCTTTCAAATGAACGCCAAGGAAGCAGTGAATGATAATAATGTCATAACGGGTACGTTTCTTATCAACGACGCATTTGCTAGAGTTCTTTTCGATTCGGGCGCTGATAAATCGTTTGTAGATCTTAAGTTTACTAAACTATTAAACTTGCCCGTAAGAACTCTAGACATAACTTATGAAGTAGAGATCGCTGATGGAGCTTTAGAAACCGCTTCTACTATTCTATCCATGTCTCTCTTTTACCCATGAAACTAGCGGGATTCGATGTAGTCTTAGGCATGGACTGGTTATCGCATAACCAAGCCCGCATTGCCTGCGATAAGAAACTCATTGAAATCAAATCCCCATCTGGTAAAATCCTCACCATTCATTGAGACAAACACTATGGATTGCCTGATAAACCAGTTTTACTTAAGGCATCTAGATGTATGACGAAGGGCTGTGTCGTCTATATGGCATAAGTCACCATTGATGAACCCAAACCGAAGATTGAAGATATTCCTATCATCTTACCCAGACGTGTTTCTAGAAGAACTGCCTGGTCTACCTCCTAATATACAGGTAGAGTTTCGAATTGACATCATACCCGGAGCAGCTCCCATAGCTAGAGCTCCATACCGTTTAGCATCTACCGAGATGAAAGAATTAAGAACCCAACTGGACGAACTCTTAGAGAAAGGTTTTATTCAACCTAGTTCTTCGCCTTGGGGAGCCCATATCCTATTTGTTAAGAAGAAAGACGGTTCAATACGGATGTGCATTGATTACTGTGAACTCAATAAGATAACAATCAAGAATCGTTACCCCTTGCCCAGGATCGATGATTTTTTTGATCAACTACAAGGGGTAAATTACTTTTCGAAGATTGATTTAAGATCGGGATATCACCAACTTAAAGTTAGAAGTGAAGATGTTCCAAAGACTGCTTTTAGAACGAGATATGGACATTACGAGTTCCTAGTGATGCCTTTTGGGCTCACTAATGCACCAGCAGCATTCATGGATCTCATGAATAGAGTCTGCAAGCCATACTTAGATAAGTTTGTCATTGTCTTCATAGACGACATACTTATCTATTCTCGAAATCAATCTGATCACGAGAAACATTTAAGGTGCACTCTTGATATACTACGTCAAGAAAAGCTTTATGCAAAGTTTTCTGAATGTGAATTCTGGCTTCGTGAGGTTCAGTTCCTCGGTCATGTAGTGACTGAGAAAGGTATTCAAGTGGATCCTACAAAGATAGAAGCGATTATGAATTGGGAAGCACCAAAGACACCTTCCGAGATACGTAGTTTCTTAGGACTGGCTGGTTATTACCGAAGGTTCATTGAGAATTTCTCACGTATAGCCGCTCCTTTGACAATCTTAACTTGTAAGAATGCTAAGTTCGACTGGGGTCCAAAGCAGCAAGAATCTTTCGAAACTATAAAGCACAAGTTAAGCAATGCCCCGGTGTTAACCCTGCCAAAAGCCGTAGAAGAGTTTGTGGTTCACTGTGATGCATCGCACACTGGTATGGGATGTGTGCTTATGCAAAGAGGCAAAGTAATGCCAACGCATCACGACAATTAAAAGTGCACAAGAGAAATTACACCACCTATGATTTGGAATTAGGTACAGTGGTGTTTGCACTTAAATTATGGAGACATTATTTATATGGAACAAAGTCTATCATCTACACTGATCACAAAGTCTTCAACATTTGTTCAATCAGAAGGATTTGAACATGAGACAACGTCGTTGGATGGAAACACTGAATGACTATGATTGTGAGATCCGATATCATCCTGGAAAGGCAAATGTAGTAGCTGATGCGCTTAGTCGCAAGGAAAGAGTTAAACCTCTAAGGATTAATGCCAAGAGCATTGAACTGAAAAATAGCTTGAACGAGAAGCTATTAGATATTCAGAAACAAGCCATGTTAGAGGAAAATATTGCTGAGGAAAAATTAGGTGCAACTATCGAGCAGTTAGTACTTGGAAAGGATGGAATGTTCAGACTAAATGATCGGATCTGGGTTCCGATCTATGGAGGACTTAGAGATATAATCCTCCAAGAAGCACATAATTCTAGATATTCAGTTCATCCTGGTAGTGACAAGATGTATCAAGACCTAAAACCCAGTTATTGGTGCATGGGTATGAAGAAAGCTATAGCCAATCATGTAGCAAAGTGCTTGACATGTTCTCGAATCAGGGTAGAACACCAGAAACCGTCAGGACTTCTACAACAGCTCGAAAACCCAGTGTGGAAATGGGAAATGGTAACTATGGACTTCATCACTAAGTTACCAAAGACCAAGCATGGAAATGACACAATTTGGGTTATTGTGGATAGATTAACAAAATCAGCTCATTTCCTACCAATTAAGGAAACATACAGCTCCGATAAGCTGGCTAAGCTTTATGTGGATGAGATTGTATCTTTGCACGGCGTGCCAATATCTATTGTATCTGATAGAGATACAAGATATACATCTCACTTCTAGAAAAGCTTTCAACAATCTCTAGGCACGAAATTAAACTTCAGTACGGCTTACCATCCTCAGACTAACAGACAAAGCGAGCGTACTATTCAAACCTTAGAAGACATGCTGCGTGCATATGTGATCGACTTAGGCGGAAGTTGGGATGATCACTTACCCCTAGTCGAGTTCTATTATAACAATAGTTACCACACAAGTATTAAGGCCGCTCCTTTTGAAGCCTTATACGGAAGAAAGTGTAGGACGCCTGTATGTTGGGCTGAAGTTGGAGAACCCAACTATCTGGACCAGAAATTGTTCTTGAAACAACGGATAAGATTATGCAAATCCGTGATCGACTTAAGGCAACTCGTGATAGACAAAAGAGTTATGCCGACAGGAGGCGTAAACCTCTACAGTTTCAAATCGGGGACAAGGTCATGTTAAAAGTATCACCTTGTAAAGGTGTAATGCGCTTCGGGAAGAAAGGCAAGTTAAGCCCAAGGTATATTGGACCATTCGAGATAATCGAATGTGTCGGATCAGTAGCTTACAAGCTTAAGCTACCTGAGGAGCTTAGTGGAATTCATGATTTCTTCCACGTCAGCAATCTGAAGAAATGCCTAGTGGATGAATCGCTAGCCATGCCTCATCATGACGTACAAATTGATAAGACTTTGCGTTTCATCGAGAAACCAATAGCGATTGAAGATCGACAAGTCAAGAAGCTTTGATGAAAGCATGTGCCTATTGTCAAGGTCAAGTGGGACGCTCGTCGAGGTCCCGAATATACTTAGGAGGTCGAGTCCAATATGCGACAGAAGTACCCTTATCTATTTGAATAAATCTCGAGGTCGAGATTTTTGTTAAGGGGGTGAAGATGTGACACCTCAAAAATTTCGTCTAATAAAATCCCGACACGTGTCCCGTCAATTCTTGGTTGTCACGTGTAGCCGAGAGGGACTAAAAGTGTCGTCATGTTATTTTGATAACCTCTGAACGAGCATCAGAAAAAGTCGAAGGACCAATTGTGAAAATGTCCATCTCTGGAGGGTCCTTGCGACCGTAACCATCATTGTTTACGGACCGTAAGTCAATCAAAACCATTGTTTCAGTAAGGCGGTTACGGTCCGTAACCAATGCAAATCTGTGGGCGCCTATGGTCCTTACGGACCACAAGGCTTTACCCTTACGGTCCGTAAGGGACTGCCAGAGGCAGATTGTTTGGTAGCTTGCTGCCCTGCCACCCTTTGAGCAGCCCTTGACACGTCCAAAAACACTTGTTGGCCTCTCATAACATCCCTGGACACTTATCATGGCCTCATGCTCCATCCCTTGCTATAAATAGCACCCTTGAGTGAGCTTAGAACTTGCTCATTCTCATTTTCACTCTCTCTTACTCTTCTGGAGATTTCCAACTGAAGGGAGCTTCCAAATCAGTTATATTTCATGCTAAGGACCTTGTGTAAGTGTTCTTAGCCCTCCTCTTTCAGTTTTGATAGGGTTTAAGCCAATATTCAAAGCGTTTACGTAAAAACGCTTTGACCTTGAGCTAAACCATTATGGTCCAGCCATTGTTCGTCACGAACATGGCTACGTGATCATAATTAGGTAGGTGTTAATCCCTCAAAAGGGCACCTCCTGATTACCACGTTTGCTTGGTCAATTGACGGGTCAAAGTTATATTAATAAAAGTCAAACGAGTCAGTTTTGAAATAAATTCATATCTCGTAATGTAGGTGTTATAAAATTTGTTTTTTCACTCTAATAACTTGGTACTAATTATAAGAACATGTGAGAATATGTTCGGCTCGTCAATTCTAGTTTAGGGTCGGTCGCAACCGAAAGTGGTGAAGTTTGACTTCTGTGTTGACTTTCAGTTCCGACCCGATTTAGCAACCCTAGCTACTGACTCTAAGTTGCTTTGTGATCATGTTATATAATACTATAAACCTCTGGAGTTACAGGACATGGTCATGTAGTAATCCGAGCTTTTATACAAGTATCCGTTAAATATGCCACTTTTTGCAAAAAGACCCTTAATGCATAAAAATGAGGTTTTAACCATTTATAAGCATTTAAATGAGTTGTAAACTGACTTGTTAAATGAATGAACCTATTTTGAAGTTAATAGTCTAGTCATAAACCAAGTTTTGATTATTTAACACATAAACGCATTAAAGTGACCAAATCGCCCTTTTGGCGTATAAAATAGGTTAAACATGATATTGACATCAAAACTCACTATCTACTGATGTAATATCATTATTAGGATTATTTGGGATATTTATTAAAATTGCAAACTGAGTTTAAACTTTAGTTTGCATATTATGTCCTTAAATGATGATATTGCCCTTTCCGCACTTTAAATGGGTTTTAAGCATTGTAATGGAGCTAAACAATATACTTACTGATATAATATATATATATATACATATATATATTAACATATTTTGACTATACAAATCTGGTCACAACAACAGTTTCACTTAAATACCATTTAAATCGTCATTTTAGTGACTTAATCGTCGTTTCGGCGCATAATATGGTTTAAAACCATATTACAGCATCAAGGCTTGATACCTACTGATTTCAAAACATATTTTCAAATTATTAACAGTAGGTACATGTCCCAAACTCGGATTCCCAAATAAGTTATCAAATTGTATGTGAAATGACCAAAATGCCCTTCCGGGACATAGTTTGGTCTGAAACTATAAACCGCACATATAATTGATATCTACTGATATAACATCATAAAATAAGTGTTTTTACATAATGTTTATGACCATAACATCAGTTTAATATAAACTCATTTATTACATTGGATAATGATGAAATTGCCCTTTAAGGTATAATTCACGTTTAAAAACATAACGGGCTGAATTATAGATATCTTACTGATATCTTAACATATTTTAAAGATAATGGCATATGGAACTTGTATATGACTCACCCAGTTACCAAGTTTCGCTTATATGCGTACGGTTAAGCCTACGCGACTACTTTACGCAATTTAACCGAAACAGGTTTAACCATATCTTTTTACTCTTAAAATCCAGAATGTAAAATGGTAACCCATATTATACAAGTCCCAATACTTGTCGGGTCCAAAATACATCTTTTCCGGCCATCGCTTAATCTAGCGTTTCTTACCATTATCTTTATTTAAGTTAGCTGGTCTAAGTCACTGACTAAATAAAGACCAGCGAGCTAACTAATCGGTTAATAAAACCATCCGTTCCAGATTAGAGGCTTCCGGTAGAATTGTCACCAAGCTAGTTTATTTGGTTACGGCTGTGCGTTGCTTATTCTTATTTTAAAAGATTTGCTAGCCAGGTAAATACTTTTAACTTATTTTCCCTTATACGGGCTTGGGATACGGTATAATAATACAACATGGTTGGATATGGGATCAAAGACCAATGAGTTGGGTATTCAAATAATCCATTTGAATTCGTATTGCTTAATATTAAACATTTGGGGGTTAAAACGACCATGTCTTGGATATCCACGGCTCATCTAATTGCAAATGGCCACGACCTAAGCACGGGGTGTAGGCATACACCCGACAGATGCTAAAATAAACTATAACCCATTATGAGTGTAGCTATTAAAGGTATTAAAGTGGTGTGTCGATTAATCATGTTCCCGACATAGTTTTCGGGCTCTAAATGTATTATTAGCATGTAAAACTGATAACATGAATATAATTTATCCCAAGTTATTTATTAAACAAAGGTACCATTGTGTACACTAAATGTTTTCAACATGTTTTCAAAATGAGTCGGTTAATTGTATTTACCAGATTTATCTGACGTATTTTCAAAAGACTAAGCGCATGTGACAAGTATATGTAAATAGGCTGGAAGTGCTCGGTGAGCTTAAGAGGAATTTGCAACTCCTTGCTTCGAAGGCCTTAGTCTGTTAATTTTCTTTTGTACTCACATTTCTATCCGCCTGTGGATCTAAATTACAAGCGTTGTATTTATTTTCGAACTTCGAACATTTAAACGTTTGTAATAGTAATTATCCAGACTTCCGCTGTGTTATTTATTGTTTGGTAATGATGATATCAACTTGCGTCATGATATTCCCCATTGGGCCCACCGGGTTACACGTGGAAAAATCGGGGTGTGAAAGGTTGGTATCAGAGCCAACTTTCGAGTGATTAAACACTAGCCTTTTGTGTTTATACTCGAAAATACAAATTAACACATATCTTTTAGACTTCCGAGTCTAGACTTTGACCTAGGCTTAATCATTTCCATCTTATTATTCTAGCTTTGTATTTTCTTGTTTAACTTTTTTTTGAAGCAGGAATACTGCCACCCAAATTCATGCGCGGAGGCAAAGGCAAATGTCCCCTGAGGGGCGGACCTTCCATGACAGGGCCATATTTTAGACCTTCCCTAACTGTAGCATCTAATATACACAATTTCAACCCTTACGAAGGATCAGGTGATTCTTCTTCATCACCATGGAAACCCTATCGACATTCTATATCCCATGAATATTCACCGCCCCAATCCCACTCTCAACAATCTCATCATTCCCATCACTCACACCAATCACACCATTCTCACTCCCATTCTCATCACGAATTTCTAAATTTTAACTTTGTTAACCCAGTTAACCAACCCTCACCAGAGACTCCTCCCGTCAACTCACCCACACACATGGAGAAAGATTCAGATCCTGAGGAACTCCCAACAGGATCATATGGACTCCTAATCGAGTTGTCCAACGGGTCAAATTCTGTAGCAGGATCGCCTTGCCGACGTCCCGACGAGTACCAGCAATGGTGGGGAAATTATAAGTTCTATTATACTCCTTCCTACCACAACACCCCTCCCCATCATGAACCTTCACCACATACTCACATCGAGGATGAACCTATGCAACAGGTGGATGAACCTCAGCCACCACCTGAATCGTCACAACCATGTCAGAGGCGTGGTGCTCGCATGTCAGTGCGTGCTGGCCAAAGGTCGGGTTCACTGCCACCTTTACCACCATCTTACCCTATCATCCATGAGGACCCACAAATGGGTGGAACCTTAAATACTTCACATGTGGCGGTTCCAACCCCATAACCTGCTGCTGATCCGATGCCCCAACCGGCAGTTCAGCCATCATCATCGGGTTTAGGTAATCTGATACCCACCTATCCAGATTTATCTGGATATGGTGCTGATTTTGTTGTTCCTGCATATAACCCATACCTTGAAGCAACTATGTATAATTCCCTTTATCCTTCCCCTTTGCCTAGTTACCCACCTCCTTACTCCTCCTATGCGGCTACCGAATATCCACCTTATAGATATTCACACCCGGCTATGCCTCAACCGCAACCTCCACCTCAGCCTCAACCCCAACCACAAGTACCACTCGAGGCTCTCAATGAGGCCTTGTATTTCCTGCATGTAGATACAATATGATGGCCAAAGGTGGAGGGATCCTGGGTTCCAGGACAAAGCCCTTGGTCATCATCGTTTATATGTTTAAAAACCTAACCGTGTTCTTGGTGGATGGGTCTCATTTTGATATGAACCAAGAACACAACCTTTTGGAATGTTAATAAACTAACCTTTCTGCCTTATCTGTCATTATTCTTTTGAAAAATGTTTTGAATATCCTGATCAAATATCCTGATCAGGATACTGATATAATGTTTAATACTTTTGTCATTAAAATGTTGGATATAACCTTAGTGAAATATGACTATAAAACTTAGACTAGTTAGATAAGGTTTCCAAGACTTGAAAAACATGAATTCATACCAGGAATAATTAGGCAAAAATTTCCAATACCGACCTTTGAATCCTTTGCAATGTCCCCAGCATAGATGTACCGGTCTGTGCAGGATATTGCATCAGTATTTCTTCACCTAATGACTAAACTTTATAACTTTTTATACACAAAAGAATATGTGTAAACACAATCATAGTTTGTCATATCTTTGTAACTTGCTAAATTTTGGTTTTATTAGGGATAAACCTTTAGTATCCTAGGGATAAACCCTTTGTATCCTGGAGATAAACCCCTTGTATCCCGGGAATAAACCCTTATTTTCATACGCTACAGGCGGGAGTGTATAAACTCCAAGACTTAGAAAGGCGAAAACCTTTAAACCTTAAAGAGTATGAAAATACCTTTTCGCGAGAGAGGGTGATCAATACTCATATACCATAAGAATTCAGGATATAGCCAACAATAACAAAATTGTCAGCCACTGTTACCTGAACTGGTCCCGCCATCTTGAACTATACCCAGATAACTTGCGCTCCAGGCGGGGTGTTTAAACCCAAATCAGGAGAAAGGTGAATACCTTTAAACCATGTGAAGGGATCTGAATCCCTTAAACGTGAGAGAGGGGCCAATCCTTTAGTCTTTCGATCCATCTTGAGCAAATATCCTGGAGTATTATCCTGAAGCATATCCTACAAAACGCCTTTAAACTAAGGTGGGTGTTAGCTTGGCTAACACCCCTCCTAGGCTTAAGTCAGTGTTGGGTTTCAAAGAATAATAAATTAAATTAAATATATTTAAAAGAGACAAAATTCATACCATCCTGAGTTAGAAATTAAATTCTAAACTCAGTTGAAATAAGCTTTGAGATGTATAGCATTCCAGGATCTTGGTATCATATCTCCATCCATGGTCTTGAGCCGGTATGCCCCCTTCCTGATTCTGACTCAACCTCGTATGGCCCTTCCCATTTTGGAGATAACTTTCCATCAGCAGGATTAGTTGTATTCTGAAACACTTTTCTCAATACCCAATCTCCTACTTGGAATCTCCTGGTCCTTAAATTCTTGTTGTATGACTTGGTTATCCTCTGCTGACTCGCTGCCATCCTTAGCTTTGTTGCATCCCTTGTTTCATCAACAGTGTCCAACTCTTGGTATAAGACTTCAGGATTTGATTCAGAATCCCGTAGACTTGATCTAGCTGTTGGTGTTATGGGTGAAATTCTGAGTCCATATCCTGAATTGTATCCTGGGAAATCCGTATCTGTATATAATTAGGATACCACACTAGGATGTTGGTAATATCCTGATGCAGTATCCTGGTAGTCGCTAACGATTTGCTTGCAGGACATAGCTGCATGATCATAACTTTCACAAGGACCCTTTCCCCTGAAGACTCGCTCTTTTCAGTTGGAATATGGACGTTGAAGCCGGAAGACCAGATCTACAACGTTCTAAAAGGAATATACCAAAGTATCCCCGGATTGTAGGATAGTTTGTTATTTTTACTTACTATATAAAGAGATGTACGGATCGATAGAAACACACCTTTTTTCACCTGCTCTCACACACTTTCAATGTAGCTACAACCATTCGCAATCACATCCACTAACACTCAGAAATTATTGTAACACTTAGCTGATCCGTACATTATCTTGCACTGTATCCTGAATATTCAAGCAATAAGAAGAACAAGGCAACCGACAATTGTCAGCTCCTGAGGTTTTATGCCGGAGATCTAAGTTGATCAAGGGCTTTCCTCGTATATCCCGTATCCATATCCTGAAACTATATCCTGAAACTGTATTTACAAGCAAATCAACCAACACACTTTTTACGAATATTTCTAGCACACTACCTAACATAACTAATTTGATCACTAAATTGCTTTGATAATTATTCACCAAAACAATTTGGTGCCCACCATGGGGCAAGTGGCGCTATTTCTATTAAAAGCTTTGTTAAAATCAATACTTGGATTTCTATTTTCAAAACTTTTTTCCCAACTGTTTTCAATGGCTTCGAAATCAAACATGAGCTCTTCCTCCATGCCTGCTACAGCCTCTTCTACATCTGGTTCATTGCCTCCCCCCACCTTCACAAGCTCAGACTTTCCAAAGGAGGAATGAAATCCAGACACCAAGAGACACAACTACTTCTCAAAATGTCTCCAGACCCAGAGTTTCAGGGAGAACTCCTGTTTTTGCTTCTAATGACGAAATTTTGTCTTTGTTTGGTAGTATACAGGATCAGATGAAGCAACAACAGGAAACGAACCAGATGATAATAAGGGAAATACAACTTTTGAAGTCCAACTCCAAGAGACCTGCTGAGGATGTTGTCACTCCCTTGCAGCCCAGGATGCTGAACTTTAGTTCAGCAGTATATACTGAGGATAATCAGGGCAACATTATACCGAGTCACTCCTGGAGCAATATCCCAGAAATCCCCTCATCAGGCAGGATGTCGAATGTCAGGGATCCATGATACGCTCCAGGATATGGCCAAAATCACCAAACTGGTAACTCGTCTATCAACACTAATATGCTAACTGCTAACAACTTTGAACCTTCACAGGATACAAGTACAACATCGGCATTATCCAGAGATCTCTAGAAATTGAAGGATATGATATCAACCGTGTCTGGGGTAGTGCAACCAATACCGGAAGTATCACAGGACAATCACAACATATCCCGCTTTGCGCGCCATATTTTTGATGCTGAAACCCCCAAGAGATTCCAGACTCCCAACATGAAGCTTTACGATGGCACAACGGATCCTGAAGAACATATTGCTCAGTATAGGGAGAGGATGGAAGTAAATCCTATCCCACCAGACCTTAAGGAAGCATGCCTATGCAAAGGCTTTGGTTCCACCCTAACATGATCAACCTTGAAATGGCTTTTAAAACGTTCCACCTTATTCAATAACATCATTTGTTCATTTGGTTAATCTATTTAATAGTCAGTTTTCTTGCAGTAGAAGTTTTGAAAAACTGACAAGTGACCTTTACAGGGTAACACAGGGCCCTCAAGAATCCTTAAGGGATTATGTTAACAAATTCAGCAGAGAATCCCTAGATATCCCGAATCTTGATGTTGCAACGGCATTGCAAGCATTCAAGATGGGATTACAGAAGGATTCCCAATTTTATTAGGATCTTGTGATGAATCCTTGCAGGAATCTGGACGAAGCTCAGAATAGAGCTCTAAGATATATCAGGCTTGAAGATGACAAGAAAATGTAAGAGAGGATGAATGCATCCTCAACATATGAATCAACGAACAGGAAGTCGGAATCCTCGTGTAAACCATACCGCTCTAAGCCATATGCTAAAAATGACAACAAAAGAGTGAATGCTATTGAGGATGAAAATGCTGAAGAATATCCTGAATTGTCACAATATTGTTTTTCAGTAAATATCCCTGAACTAATATATGCCATGCAGGGACTAGGGATAAAGCAAGGTGGCCAAGAAAGAACCAGGAAAAGGCTGATTGGAAGGATAAGTCCAAGTGGTGTGCCTTCCATGAAGATTTTGGACATAAAACATAAGATTGCATAGCCCTAAGGAAGGAGATAAGCTACTTGCTGAGCAAAGGCTACTTAAAAGATCTTCTTGGCAGAAAGAAGAATAAGGGTCAAGATACTGAGAAGGATCCTGAACGAGCAGCATCACCTCCTCTAGACGCCAAGATAATCAATTTCATGTCCGGAGGATCCGATATATGTAGAACCTCATACTCTGCTGCTAAGAGGCATGCCAAGGAGGCTAAGGCAGAAAGGGGAGACAAGCCAACAAGGATGAAAACGCTTACAACATACAAAGTGATAATGTTCGATAATGATGACCGGGATAGCATTCAAGATCCTCATCATGATGGTCTGGTGATTACTTTATCTATTGCTAATCATTTTGTACGCAGAATACTGGTAGACAACGGCAGCTCGGTCAAGACCATCCAGTTGGAAACCCTGAAGAGAATGAACATTCCAAAAATAGAGATTACCTCGAAATCCACTGTGCTCGTAGGATTCAGTGGAGAAGCAAAGAACACTGTTGGAGAGATAAAGTTGCATGTATATGTTGAAGGAGTGAATTCAATGCAGCGTTTTTGTGTCATGGATTCGTTATCCTGCTATAATATTATATTAGGCAGGCCATGGATTCATGATATGAAGGCTGTACCTTCCACCTATCATCAGTGTATCAAGATCCCTACTCCTTGGGGCGTAGCCAAAGTGGAAAGCGACCAACAGGAGGCGAAGGAATGTTATTCCTCTTCGATGAAGGCCTCAGCATCTAAAGCAGGATAGCAATTAAAGATATAAGCCCAGGATATTGTGGAAGCTTCAGAGCAGGATGTTAAGAAAATTATCCTAGATCAGGATAATCCAGATATCCTGGTGCTTGTAGGGGCCAATATTCCTCAGGATATTGAGAATCAACTTACTAACTTTTTGAAATGCAGGATGTCTACGTTTGCATGGAAACACGAAGACATGACATGTATATCAAAAGATATTATAACTCATAAACTTGGAATTGATAAATCTTTCAGGCCCATTCAACAAAAGAGAAGGAAATTTGCTCCTGAAAGAAATGCAATTATACAAGAGGAGGTTGAAAGGTTTCTCAAGTCCAAGATGATTAGGGAAGTCAAGTTTCCCAAATGGCTAGCAAACGTGGTGGTGGTCCAAAAGAAGAATGGGAAATGGAGAGTTTGTGTAGACTACACAGACCTCAACAAAGTTTGTCCAAAAGATCCATTCCCACTATCCCATATAGATTCCATGGTGGACGCAACCGCTGGACATGAAATGCTGACTTTCATGGATGCATCCTCAGGATTTCAACAAATCCAAATGGAACCATCCGACCAGGAGGATACAACATTCATGACACCCATAGGTATATACTGTTATTCTGCCATGCCCTTTGGTTTAAAATATGCAGGTGCAACATACCAGAGGCTGATTAATATGATGTTTAAAGACACACTAGGGGACACCATGGAGGTATGTATTGATGATATGGTGGTGAAATCCAATAAGTCGGAGGATCACCTCCGGGATTTAGAGTGTGCCTTCAATATCCTGGACCAGTATAATATGAAACTGAATCCTGCTAAGTGCTATTTTAGAGTGGGGGCAGGAAAGTTTTTAGGATACTTGGTGACTAAGAGGGGATATGATACCAAGATTCCGGAATGCTATACATCTTAAAGCTTATTTCAAGTGAGTTTAGAATTTGAATTCTAACTCAGGATGGTATGAATTCTATTTTTTTAAATACATTTAATTTATTATTGTTCTTTGAAACTCAATACTGACTTAAGCATCGGAGGGGTGTTAGCCAAGCTAACACCCACCTTTGTTTGAGGATGTTTTGTAGGATACGCTTCAGGATGTTACTCCAGGATATTTGCTCAAGATGGATCAAAAGACTAGAGGATTGGCCCCCTCTCTCACGATTAAGGGATTCAAATCCCTTCATAGGTTTAAAGGTATTCACCTTTCTGTCGAATTGGGTTAAACACCCCGCCTGGAGCGCAAGTATCCGGGTATAATTCAAGATGGCGGGACCAGTTCATGTAAAAGTGGCTGACAATTTCGTTATTTTTGGCTATATCCCGGATCCTTACGGTATATGAGGATTGATGACCCTCTCTCGTGAAAGGGTATTTTCATACTCTCTAAGGTTTAAAGGTTTTCACCTTTCTAAGTCTTGGAGTTTATACACTCCCGCCTGGAGCGCACGAAAACATGGGTTTATCCCCAGGATACTAAGTGTTTATCCCAGGATACTAAGGGTTTATCCCAGGATGTTAAGGGTTTATCCCCAGTAAAACTAAAGTTTTTAACAAATTTATGACAAATCGTGACTATACACATTCTTTTGTGAATAAAAAGCCTTGAAGTTTAATCACCAAGCGAAGGGATACTTAAGTATGTCTTATCCTGATGCAATATCCTTCACAGACAGGGACATCCATGCTGGGGACATTGCGAAGGATTCAAAGGGTGGAATTGGAAATTTTTGCCTAAATGTTCATGGTATGATTTCTTATTTTTCAAGTCTTGGAAACCCTACCTAAATGATATAATGTTATATTCAACTAAGTTTTATCTAACATTTTGGTTATAAATAACAAAAATACTGAACATTATAACAGGATATTTGTCCAGGACATTTGTTCAGCATATTTGATCAGGATATTCAAAACGTAGTTTTCAAAATAAAAACATAAAATGGATAAGGCAAAAAGGTTGGTTTATTACTAAAGGATCAAAAGGTTGTACTCTTGGCTTCATCCCAAAGCGGGACCCATCCACCAAATGTACAACTAGTTCTAAAAGCATATTTACATAAACAGTTGAAGGCTTCGTCCTGAAAACACAGGATCCCTCCACCTCCAACTGTTGAATTGTTCTAAAGCATGCTGGAAATGAAAATTGTTCAAGTGAAGGAAAAGTAAATTGTTTAAGAGGATTACATACCATTCAAATTAAAAAAAGTGAGCTCCGACCTAAGCAATAATATCCATCATTGCCCACTTCGATGCTTTCACACAACAGCATCTTCACCAACCTTCACCACCTCCTCAGCATCAGCATCCCGACCAGCATCTGCTCCAGCACTAGCCCCAGGATCCTCACCAGCCTCTGCTACTACCTCAACCTCCTTGGAAGACTCCGCAACCACCGGCTTAGCAGGATACTCCACGGGATTGCCGCCGAGATCCTTCAACTTCGTCTCCCAAGCACTGATATTCCAGGAAGGGCATTCGAAGCCCGCAGCTTTGGCTTCGTAAACCATTTTCAATCTAGCTTGGATGAGGGAGATTACAACAGATCCTTTGAGGCCATCGTGGTAGGAAACCATATCCTACTCATGTTGGGCATGTGTAGCATTCAGCTTGGTCTGAGCATCTGAAGTAGCCTTCTCCAAAGCGGCTTTGGCATCCTGGGTGACCTTCTTTAGTTGGTCCTCATAGTGTCGGGTCCTGGTGGTGGTGGCTATTTTCAGCTGTTCGGTGAGTGCCTCCGCCTTCTTTGCTCTAGCCTCATGGAAGACTACCGTTCCATAAGCTTCTTCATACGCAACTAGTATACGGTTTAGACCCTACAGTGAAAGGTATGAGTATCATTATAACTAAACAGGATATCAGTCTAGTATATACTTGCAGAATACAAAATGAAGATATTTATTTGGTTGAGAAAATAAGTCATAAGGCTGCTTGATTCAGCGAACCCGAGATTCTCGTAAGAAGAGACCTCAGCAGAAGCGGCAGGGGAATCAGTCTCCTTTCTTTTTCGAGAACTGGAGGCACGAGGCTTGGAGGTTGAAGGTGAAGGTTTGGGGAAAACAGAGGGTTTGGAGCTGGAGGAGGGCTTTGATATGCAGAGGGTTTGGAGCTTGGCTCTATCTTCACCGGTGCAGGTCCGAAGTAGCTATCCAACTTGTCAAGGTCGAAGACTTCAGGGATCTTGGCCGGTGCTGCATACAGGGAATGATTTCAAACTTATTTAATCAACATTTTTACTGACCAAACTGATACGGGATTCTAAGCACAAATCAAGGTCTTACCAGACATGTTGGAACTAGAATGTTGGCTTGATGTTGTTGGGTTTGGTATAAAACTTCTTTCAAGCTCTGGCAGCTTGTAGATGGCTTCAATCCTTTCTGCTGAATCAGTCAAAGGAGGTGCTAGTTTCCTAAAGTCCACTGCATAAGAAAAAACAAGGATATCAGAGCAGGATATTAAGTGGGATATTGAGCAAGATATGTCTGAGGATACCCTGGAACCCTAATTCCTACCCTTGGGAAGCCACTTCACCAGATAATCCGCTCTTCTTTCTACAAAAAATGAACTTGGATTTCCATTCCTCTTCGTTCCTGGTGGCTCGGAGAATCAGAGGGTTGTTGGAAGTGGAATAGAACAGGAATCTACTAGACCCGTGGGATCTTAACCGATATACTAAAGTAAGGTCATTAACAGAAAGATCTGGAATGTGCGTATTCTTGGTTCGATATGAACAACTAACACACGCCATAGCAACGGCATGACTTGACTGAAGCTAAGGCCGGTGGTGCGGAAGAACTCGGTGATGAAATCAGGAAAAGGGAACTGGAGACCTAGTGTGAAGGGGAAAGCATTGAAACATAGCCACTCGGTAGAAGACAAGTCCGATCGGAGTTCCCGATCATATGGTCTAAATACCGCGGTCTCCGGGAAGATGTCGGAGGATTGAAGGTTTGCTAAGTAGGCGTTATTAAATGAACACACCTCCTTCTTCGGATGAAGGAGGAGGTTTTGTGGTATGAATACGGGGGTCGAATCGCCAGAGCTGGATCGCGTTTGTCTTGCCACTCTTGATGAGTAGTAAAATAAGAATGGAGAGATAAGATATAGAGGGGTAATGAGTGAAATTAGCCTGGGTAGTTGCAAGCCATCAAATCACAGGTCTTATCTCTTAATAACCTAGAACAACGTAAAAATGTAACCGTTGGGACTTAAGATCCTCAACGGAAACATTTTTTGGGACAATTGTTATGGGTGAAATTCTGAGTCCATATCCTGAATTATATCCTGGGAAATTCGTGTCTGTATATAACCAGGATACCGCACTAGGATGTTGGTAACATCCTGATGCAGTATCCTGGTAGTCACTAACGATTTGCTTGCAGGACATAATTGCAGGATCATAACGTTCACAAGGACCCTTTCCCCTAAAGACTCGCTCTTTTCAGTTGGAATATGGATGTTGAAGCCGGAAGACCAGGTCTACAATGTTCTAAAAGGAATATACCGAAGTATCCCCGGATATTAGGATAGTTTGTTATTTTACTTACTATATAAAGAGATGTACGGATCGATAGAAACACACCTTTTTCACCTGCTCTCACACACTTTCACTGCAACTACAACCATTCGCAATCACATCCACTAACACTCAGAACTTATTGTAACACTTAGCTGATCCGTACATTATCTTGCACTGTATCCTGAATATTCAAGCAATAAGAAGAACAAGGCAGCCAACGATTGTCAGCTCACGAGGTTTTATGCCAGAGATCTAAGTTGATCAAGGGCTTTCCTCGTATATCTCGTGTCTATTTTTCCTTTTACAGCTCATTGTATGATTATTGATATAGCTCCATATCCTGAAACTATATCCTAAAACTGTATTTACAAGCAAATCAACCTTACAAAACTAATTTGATCACCAAATTTCTTCGGTAATTTTTGACCAAAACAGTTGGTATCGTCAATTCTGTTGGAATCACTGCTTCTGCTCCAAATACTAATGAAAACGGGGTTTACCCAGTAGCATTCTTCACAGTTGTTCTATCAGCCCATAGGACAAATGGTAGTTCTTCTGCCCATCTTCCTTTTTTGACACCTAACCTCTTTTTCAAATTATTGACAATTATCTTATTTGACGATTCTGCTTGTCCGTTTGCTTGAGGATGCACTGGTGTTGACGTAATCATCTTGATTCCCCAACTTTTATAAAAGTCAGTAGTTCTTTTGCTAATGAATTGGGAGCCATTATCACAAATTATCTCAACCGGTATCCCGAATCTTGGCAGGATATTCCTCTTTATGAAGGATACCACTTCTTGATCACTGACTTTGACGAAGGCTTCTACTTCAACCCATTTGGAGAAAATAATCCTTCATTACTAACATTAAAAACCTTTCCTCCAGGAGCTTTCGGGAGTTTTCCCACTATATCGATTCCCCATTTCATAAACGGCCAAGGGGATATGATAGGGTATAATGGTTCTGCAGGCTGATGCAGTATATTGTTATGTCTTTGACAGGCATCACATTTTCGATCATATTCTGCAACATCATTTCTCATGGTCGGCTTGTAATACCCTGTCCTCAACACCTTCAAGAATAATGACCTGCCCCCATTGTTAGGGGTAGAATTTTATTGCTTCTGGATCATAAATCCTTTATTATGCCTGGATCACAGATCCTTAAGATCTGGTGCAGGAAAGATAAGGATCAAGGATCCTCTTTAATATTCTATAAACTAATAATTGTTTCCAACATACTTTGGACTTGTATTGCAGGTACGTTTCAAGGGAGACTCGTTCCAACCGTGAATCACGGAGAATATGCTTCTATTTCCGGCACGTGCATAAGCTAGTAACCGTTGGTGATGAACGTGCATGCATGGCAAAATTTTCGGGAAGTTAGTTAGGATATTTTCGGCTATGTTATTAGGGATATTGAGCTGAGTAGAACACACACTTACACTCTCTTTTTCTCTGATCAGAAGATATTCGCAATCTCTCTGTCAAACACACACTAGTATTCATTGTAAACAAGCTCAATATTTCCAAAGTTGTAATCTTTATAGTTTAATATAGTTGGTGATCGGTAGTTTCCATCACCCAAGGTTTTTTATGCCGGAGATCATTCATTGATCAAGGGCTTTTTCCTCGTATAAATCTCTGTGTTCATCCTTGATTACATTCTTAACTTGTTCATTCAACTGTTCCTAATTCAAGCACTTAACCTCACAAATCAGATTTGGTTACATTATCCTTAATCAGATTTTTGATCAAAACAGTTTGGCGCCCACCGTGGGGCAATCTGTGCTTCAATTCTAAAAATTTCATTCATTTCTATTCATTCTCATCCATTCTTTCCAACTACATGGCTTCTCATGGAAAATCTGCTTCAAGTGCCATGCCGGCGGTTACCTCATCTCAGACATGTGCATCGTTGCCTCCCATTCCCCCCGCACTGGCGATGAGTGCTGATAATGCTTAGAAGAAGCCAACACCAGTTTTCTCGAAGGCTTCTACCGTTTCATCTTCTGCACATACTAACAATGATCTGTCTACTTTGATTTTGCAGATGAAAGAATACATGGAACAGCAGGACAAAACTAACTAGAGGATCCTTCATGAAATTGATGAAAACAAGAAGCAGAAGAGATCAGCGGAGGATCATTCTCCGTTGCTGCCCAGGTCATTGGATTTCGCCATTCCAGCAACAACCATTCAGCATTTTAAGGCATCTGGTGTTCAGTATCAAGGATCCTCAGGATTACATCATGGATCATTGGCAATGACGCAACCACAAGCATCTCATTACCAACCTTATGGATCCCCATTCCAGCCTTAGGGATCCTCATATCAGCATCAAGGATCCAACCTCAGTTCGGGAGGATACTTGGAGATGGTGCCACCTAAAATATCTTGCTTCCAGCATCAAGGATCCTCATCCCAGGTTCAAGGATCCATGGAGTATCTGTTTTGGTCAAAAATTACCGAAGCAATTAAGTGATCAAATTAGTTTTTTGAGGTAGTGTGCTAGCAATTCTTGTAAAAATATGTTGGTTTATTTGTTTATAAAAACAGTTTCAGGATATAGCCTCAGGATATGAAACTATATCAATTATCAAACAATGAGCAGTAAAAGTAAAAGTGGACATAGGATATACGAGGAAAGCCCTTGATCAATTTCGATCTCCGGCATAAAACCTCAGGAGCTGACAAACGCCGGTTGCCTTGTTCTTCTTATTGCTTGAATATTCAGGATACAGTGTAGGATAATGCTCAGATCGCTACTAAGTGGTACAAAGATTGCTAGTGTAAAGTGTTTGTGTGTGAATGCTATAGAAATGAGTGAGAGTAAGAGATCAGAGAGTGAAGTGTGTATGAATTGTGTGTCCTACGATCTGGCTCATCCTTTATATAGTTACAAGAAATAAACAAATTTTCCTATAATCTTGGGGTTCTCCGGAATATTCCATTTTGAACGTTGTAGACCCGGTCTTGGCGGCTTCAACGTCCATATTGCAACTGAATGGAGTGAGTCTTCAGGAGAAAAAGTCCTCGTATACGTTGCAAGTCCTACAACCACTTTATTCACGTAAAAAATTAGTAACTATCAGGATACTGATGTATTGCAAAATACATCTATTTATCATGTAGAGTTTGTTAAATTTTCGTTTGAGTTTGTTTGATTTTATTAGTTATTTCGTATGGGTTTGATACTTTGTCGTGTACAGGGTCTTTATGCAGAAATATGCTTGAAAATGTTGATTTTATGCTTGGGAGAAGTTAAGGATAAAAGTTGGAATAGCTGGAGCTGAAATACTGATGAGAAAAACGAAACTTTCTCGAGAAAACAGGCCTAGGTGTAGCACGACAGGCATATGGATACATCGTCGCGCTACGCCAAGGTAGGGAAAAAGAAACGAGAACTTTTTATAGCGCCGCGCTGCGCGGAGCTCATACCTCTCACCCGTCGCGCGACGTGACGGGGTCTTTTCCAGAGAATCCAAGTTTTAGTTGTTGTATGATTCTTCCAGACCTATAAAAACATCATTATCTTGTCCATAACCCTAGTTGGACGAATTGGGAGAGCTTGAGACGCAAAGTTATCAACTTTTTGGGTATTTTCAAGTATTCGGAGCTGCACGTTGAGGATTGGAAGCTTAGGAAGCATTCGGCTTGGTGATTTACCATTCGGGTGTTCTTTATTCTTGATTTTCTCATATGATGTTCAATACTCTTGATTCATACTTGTGTTTGATACTTTCAATGACTTTGTTTGGCTAATTTTATTGAACTACCTAGATTGGATAAATGTTTGCATTAAAGTTTTGCTTTTTATGTGATTTGTGGATATCATGGATTGTTTATGAGTTCGTAAGCAATTTGTTCTTATAGTTAGATGTGTATTCATGCTTGAGGGTATTTGCTCATTGTTTATGCTTCGCTTGATTCTTGGTGACGGTCTAGTTTTTGGTGAGTGTCTGTATCACATAATAAAGCTAGAGTCTTTAGGGTTGAACTACGTAATAAACCTTAGAAGTTATGATCAGTAAACGTATAAAATCAAGTGTTCTACTAATCATCAATAGCTGTGAGGTGCGAGGTTATCGCTAGGTCTAAGTCATTAAGCTGCAAGGTAGGAGCTTTCTTAGAAAGTAAACATGTTGGCTATTGTCTAGCGAGTCTAACTAGAAGTCCAAGTTTACCTTTGACACGAATCCTGTGAGGGAGTGGGTCTTGCAAGGTACTTCCATAAACCCATTAGAGGTCCTATGAGGGAGTCTAATAACCGGTAATTTAACAACCTTTAGGGTATCACTATGTGCTCTTGAGTAGGGTCAGGGGTCCTTTAGATATTCCGAAAGGCGAGAACTTTATGATCCCGGTTCCATGGTTGATAATTTCTAATTAAAAATCATTACTTGAAGCAAACATGATTCCAGTCTAGGTAGTGTTTTCTCACCATCAGAGTTAAATCTTAAGTAATTTGTTTAATTAACTTCGTTAATCTTAGTTAGTTTTTAAATTGTTTTCTTAGGAATTTGTTAGAACCCCCCCCCCCCCATCAAACAACAACATTTTAGTCCGTGTCTGTCAGAGTCTAAATAAAGTAGTTAATTTAATCAGTAGAGTCTCGTGGGTTCGATATCCGGACTTACTTTAGCTATACTAGAGTCGATCGGTACACTTGCCGGTTAGTAGTTTAGTTCGTTTTAGTGAGTCTAGAGTATTACTTCGTGTCTAGATTTAGGTTAATTTCAGTTGTTTTTATTGAACTACTTTTAGCACATCAGATACCCCCTCAGAATGTTACCAATATCCTGTTGTGGTATCCTTGTCGCAAGCAGACATTAGTTATCAAGATATTATTCAAGATATAAGTCAAGATATGAGCTCAGAATTTCACCAATAACAATTGCCCCCAAAAATGTTGCCGTTGAGGATCTTGAGTCCTAACGGTCATATTTTTATGTCGTTCGAGGCCATTAAGAGATAAGATTGCTTGATTTGACAAGATGTGACTGCCCAGACTATATTTACTCATTGCCATCCAATTTCTTTTCAACTTGCTAATCATTTAACCATAATCCAAGAAAGTGATAAGGTAAAGTTTCTCTCTCTCAACTTCATCCTTCCTCTTTTTCCGGTCAATAATGGCGAGGCAAACTAGGTCTAGCTCCGGCGACTCTGTTCCGACCTTCACACCACAAAACCTTCTTCAGTATCCAGAGAAAGAGCTCTGTACATTTGACAATTCTCATCTGTCAGCCCTTCGGACCTCCGGTGTCTTTCTAGAAACTGCGATATTCAGGTCGTATGATCGTGAACTCTGATCAGACGTGTCTTCCTCAGAGTGGCTTTGGTTTAACGCTTATCCTTTCACATTAGGTCTTAGATTTCCCTTTTCCGACTTCATCACTGATTTCTTCCGTACCACCGGTCTCAGCTTCAGCCAAACCATGCCCATGCTTTGGAGGGTTTTGGTAGTTCTTGATCGCATCAAGAACGAGCACATCCCAAAGCTTTCTGTTAATGACCTTCCCCTAGCATACCAGTTGAGATCCCATGGGTCATGTAGATTTTTTTTCTACTCCACCTCCAGTGATCCTCTGATCCTCCGAGCCACCAGGAACGAAGAGGAATGGAAGTCCAAGTTCTTGTTTGTAAAAAGGAGTTCAATACCTGGTGGAGCGGATTATCCGGTGAAGTGGCTTCCGAAGGGTAGGAGTTAGGTTCTTAGGATATCCTTAGATATATCTTGTTCTACATCCTACTTTATATCCTGCTCTGATATCTTTGTTTTTTGTTGTTCAGCAGATTTCAGAAAATTGGCACCTCCCTCGCTGATTCAGAGAAGGGGATTAAAGCCATCTACCAGCTCCTAGACTCCGAAAGAAGTTTCATTCCGCCTCCAACATCCTCAACCCAACACTCAAGTTCGAAGATGTCTGGTAAGGATCTTGTTGGATATCCTGCTTATTTTGGTAGATAGGATATTGAATCATTAAATCTAAAATTACCTCCCTGTATGCAGCATCAACCAAGGTCCATGAGGTTTTCGACCTCGACGAGTTGGATAGCTACTCTAAGCCTGCACCAGTGAAGAAGGAGCCAAGCCCCAAGCCATCCTCTGGATCAAAGCCCTCTCCCAGTTCCAAGCCTACCGCTGTACCCAAGTCTTCTTTAGCTTCCAAGCCCCGGACCATTAATTCTCAAAAGAGAAAGAATACTGACTCCCCCGCCGCTTCAGCTGAAGCCTCTCCTTCCTACAAGAACCTTGGGTTTGCAGAATCCAGCAGCCTCATGACTTCCCTTCTTAACCAGGTAAATATCCTCTTCCTATATCCTGCGAATACATGTTGAATTGATATCCTGGTTAATTATACTGACATCATACCTGACATTGTATGGTCTCGAACGCCTGACACATCTCCAGGTAATGGCTTGTGATTCTGTCAAGGCATTGGAGGTCTAACTAAAGAAGGCAGAGAGTGCCAATGAGGATCAGAGGAAGATTACCGAGGCCATGTCACAGGATTACGAAGACAAACTCAAGGCTGTGATCCGGGATGCTAAGCTTGCCGAGGAGAAGGTAGCTCAAGAGGCTCAGGCTAAACTGGACGCCGCTCAGCTTCAACATGAACAAGATCTAATCACCTACCGGGAAGGCCTCAAGGGTTCCGTTGTCATCTTCCTTCTTCAAGCTAGGCTAAAGATGGCTTATGAAGCCATAGCCGTGGGCATTGAATGCCCTACCGGGGACATTGAAGCTTGGGAGGCAAAGCTGAAAGACCTTGGTGGCAAATCCGTGAAGCGCATTGCCAAACCGGCGGTTAAGGAGCCTCCAAAGGCGGTTGAAGCTATCGAGGATTCTGGAGCTGATGCTGGAGCGGATGCTGGTGGTGATGCTGGTCAAGATGCTAAGGGTAAGGAGGCGGGGAAGGTTGGTGAAGATGCTGCTGTGTGAAAGCATCGAAGTGGGCAATGATGGATATTGTTGCTTAGGCAGGAGCCCACTTTTTTTAAATTTGAATGGTCTGTAATCCCAAACAATTTACTCTTCATGCACTTCAAACAATTTATAGTTTCTACACAATATGATGGCCAAAGGTGGAAGGATCCTAGGTTCCAGGATGAAGCCTTTGGTCATCAATGTTCATATGCTTTAGACTTTATCATACTCTTGGTGGATGGGTCTTGGTTTGAGACGAAACCAAGAGTGTGAAATTTTGGGTTGCTAATAATAGATTAATCCTTTTGCCTTATCTGTCGTTGTTATTTTCTCATTTCGAGAAATATGTTTGAAATATTCTGATCAGATATCCTGGTCGGGATACTAATAAAATAGTCAGTACTTCTATTATTTTTGAAAATATCAGACAAAAGTCTGGTCGAACATTTCTTTGTTGAAAACTTAGATTATTTAGATAGGGCTTTCAAGTATTGAAAAATGGAAAGTCATACCGAAAACATTTATGCAATAATTTCCAACTCCAACCTTGGAATCCTTTGCAATGTCCCCAGCATGGATGTCCCCTGTTCATGCAGTACATTGCATCAATGTATGACATACTTGAGTATTTCTTGACTTAGTGATTTTTCTTCACAAAAGAACGTGTGTGAACACAATCATAACATTCCATATCTTTGGTTTTACTGGGGATAAACCCATAACATCCTAGGGATAAACCCTTAGTATCCTGGGGTTAAACCCTTGTTTTCGTACACTATAGGCGGGAGTGTATAAACTCCAAGACTTAGAAAGGTGAAAACCTTTAAACCTTAGAGAGTATGAAAATACCCTTTCGCGAGAGAGGGTGATCAATACTCATATACCTTAAGGATCCAGGATATAGCCAACAATAACGAAATTGTCAGCAACTGTTACATGAACTGGTCCCATTATCTTGAACTATTCCTGGATACTTGCGCTTCAGGCGGGGTGTTTAAACCCAACTCGGAAGAAAGGTGAATACTTTTAAACCTGTGAAGGGATCTGAATCCCTTAAACGTGAGAGAGGGGGCCAATCCTCTAGTCTTTCAATCCGTCTTGAGTACATATCTTGGAGTAATATCCTAAAAAGTATCCTACAAAACACCTTTAAACTAAGGTGGGTGTTAGCTTAGCTAACACCCCTCCGATGCTTAAGTCAGTTAGGGTTTCAAAGAATATAAATTAAACATATTTAAAAGATAATTCATACCATCCTGAGTCAGAAATAAATCCTAAACTCACTTGAAATAAGCTTTAAGATGTATAGCATTCCAGGATCTTGGCAACATATCCCCTTCCATAGTCTTGAGTCAATATGCTCCTTTTTCTGACTCTGATTCAATTTCATATGGTCCTTCTGCCGTCGGCAGGATTGGTTGTGTTTTGAAAGGCTTTTCTCAATACCTAATCTCCAACTTGGAATCTTCTGGTTCTTAAATTTTTGTTGTATGACTTAGCTATCCTTTGTTGATATGTTGCCATTCTTAGCTTTGCTGCATCCCTTGCTTCGCCGATAGTATCTAAGTCTTGACATAAGGCTTCAGGATTTGCTTCAGGATCCCGAAGGCTCGATCTTGCTGTATGTATCACCATTTCTGTTAGAATCACTGCTTCTGCCCCAAATACCAAGGAAAATGGAGTTTGCCCAGTAGAATTCTTCACAGTTGTTCTATCAGCCCATAGGACAAATGGGAGTTCCTCAGCCCATCTTCCTTTTCTGGCACCTAACCTTTTCTTCAAGTTATTGACAATTATCTTGTTGGAGGATTCTGCTTGTCCATTGGCCTGAGGATGCACCGGTGTTGACGTGATCATCTTGATTCCCCAATTTTTACAAAAATCTTTGGTTCTTTTGCTGATAAATTGAGAGCCATTATCACAAATATCTCGGCCGGTATGCCGAATCTTATCAGGATATTCCTCTTGATGAAAGATACCACTTCTTGATCCTTTACTTGGGCAAAGGCTTCCGTTTCAACCCACTTGGAAAAATAATCCGTCATTGCCAGCATGAAAACCTTTTCCCGAAGCATTAGGTAGTTTCCCCACTATATCCATCCCCCATTTCATAAATGGCCTAGGAGATATGATAGGATGTAATGGTTCTGCAGGCTGATGTAATATATTGTTGTGTCTTTGGCATGCATCACATTTTCGAGCATACTCTGCAGCATCCTTCCTCATGGTCGGCCAGTAATATCCTGTTCACAATACTTCTGAGAATAAAGATCTGCCCCCAGTATGGTTGCCACAATCTCCTTCGTGTATATCCTGAAGTACTTCCTTAGTTTCAGGATCTTCCAAGCACCTTAGGTATGGACCTGCAAGGGATTTCTTGTACAACACATCATTTATAATTTTAAAACGAGATACCTTCATTCTGAAAGCCATGGGGGTTTTCATCCTTCGGGACATCTCCTTTTTCAAGATACTTGACGATTGGCGTCATCCAGGATTCAGGATCCATATCAGGATATCCATTACCAGGATCCTGGATACCTGCTACTTCCTTGTCCTGAGGCTTGAAAAGTTCCATTGCAGGATACATGATATGTAGTATTGGTATCTGAACTCCTTCCGGTATCCTGACAGTAGATCCTAAATTTGCTAGAGCGTCGGCCTCATCATTTTCTTCTCTTCGTACTTGTTCAAGTGTAAAATTTTCAAAATATCCTGCTATTTTTTAACAATTTCAATATATTCAGCTAACTTTTCACCTTTTACTGCATAAGATCCATTGAAATGGTTAGTAATCAACAGGGAATCAACATATACTTGTAAACATTTAACACTCATATTCTTAGCCAATTCTAGTCCTGCTATAAGGGCTTCATACTCAGCTTCATTATTAGTCAGGAAATTCACATTTAATTGCCTGGGGTAATATGTCCCGCTGTGGCGATTTTAGTAGTATCCCTAATCATATACCTTTGACATTAGATGCACCATCAGTATATAATATCCATGATCCTGAATTCTCATCTAATTGTTATACTTCTAGGTCAGCCTCATTTTGAATATCACTACTAAAATCAGCCACAAAGTCTGCTAAGGCCTGAGACTTTATAGCATTGCTAGGTTTATATACTAAATCATATGCACTTAATTTTACGGACCACTTAGCCATACTACTAGACATTTCAGGTTTCCTAAGTATATTTTTAACAGGATAATTGGTTTTAACATGTATCCTATGTGTTTCAAAGTAATGTCTAAGCTCACGCCATAACTAGAGCCAATATCAATTTTTCTAAGTGTGATATCTAGTTTCAGCATCTAACAAACTTTTACTAACATAATAAACAGGATATTGCTGACCTTCATGATCCTTAACCAAAACAGCACTTACTGCATTCCCTGATGCTGCAAGATATAGGGATAAGGGTTCACCATCCTCAGGCTTCATTAACAGGGGTGCACTTGAAAGATATTGCTTCAACTCTTTTAAGGCAGTTTCATGTCTTTCACCCCATTCAAACTTTTTGTTTTTCTTCAGGATATCATATAATTCCTTGCACCTTTATGAGGATCTTGATATGAACCTGTTTAATGCCGCTACTCTCCCTGTTAGCCTTTGAAAATCCTTCATATTGGATGGTGATTTGAGATCCAGTACAGCTTTAATCTGTTCTGGACTTGCTTCTATTCCCCTCTTAGTCACCAGGTATCCTAAAAACTTTCATGCCCCCACTCCAAAATGGCACTTAGCAGGATTCAGTTTCATATTATACTGGTCCAGGATATTGAAGGCACACTCTAAATCCTGGAGATGATCCTCCGCTTTCTTGGTCTTCACCACCAAATCATCAATATATACCTCCATGGTGTCCCCTAGTTTGTCTTTAAACATCATATTGACCAGCCTTTGGTACGTTGCACCTGCATTTTTTAAACCAAAAGGCATGGTAGTATAACAGTAATACCTGTGGGTGTCATAAATGTTGTATCCTCTTGGTTGGATGGCTCCATCTGGATTTGCTGAAATCCTAAGGATGCATCCATAAAGGTCCACATTTCATGACCAGCAGTTGCATCTACCATCGTATCTATATGAGGTAATGGGAATGGGTCTTTAGGACAAGCTTTATTGAGGTCTGTGTAATCTACACAAACTCTCCACTTCCCATTCTTCTTTTGGACCACCACTACGTTTGCTAGCCACCTAGAAAATTTGACTTCCCTAATCATCTTGGACTTCAGCAATCTTTCAACTTCCTCTTGTATAATTTTATTTCTTTCAAGAGCAAATTTCCTTCTTTTTTATTGAACGGGCCTGAAAGATTTATCAATTCCAAGTTTATGAGTTATAATATCTTTTGATATCCCTGTCATACCTTCGTGTTTCCATGCAAACGTAGACATCCTGCATTTTAAAAAGTTAGTAAGTTGACTCTCAATATCCTGACAGATATTGGTCCCTACAAGCACCGAGATATCTGGATTATCCTGATCCAGGATAACTTTCTTAACATCCTGCTCAGAGGCTTCCATGACATCCTGGGCTTGCATCTTTAATTGCTATCTTGCCCTGGATTTTGTTGATGCCTTCATCGAAGAGGAGTAGCATTCCTTTGCCTCATGTTGGTCGCTTTCAACTTTGACTACCCCCCAAGGGTAGGGATCTTGACACATTGATGATAGGTGGAAGGCACAGCTTTCATATCATGAATCCATGGCCTGCCAAATATAATATTATAGCAGGATAACGAGTCCATGACACAAAATCGTTGTATCGAATTCACTCCTTCAACGTATACAGGCAGCTTTATCTCTCCAACCGTGTTCTTCCCTAATCATCTTGGATTTCAACAACCTTTCAACCTCCTCTTGTATAATCGCATTCCTTTTCGGAGCAAATTTCCTTCTCTTTTGTTTAACGGGCCTGAAAGATTTGTCAATTCCAAGTTTGTGAGTTATAATGTCTTTTGATATACCTGTCATATCTTCATGTTTCCATGCAAACGTAGTCATCCTGCATTTCAAAAAGTTAGTAAGCTTATTCTCAATATCCCGAGGGATGTTGGTTCCTACAAGCACCGAGATATCCGGATTATCATGGTCCAGGATAACTTTTTTAACATCCTGCTCCGAAGTCTCCACGATATCCTGGGCTTGTATCTTTAATTGCTATCCTGCCCTGGATTTTGTTGACGCCTTCATCAAAGAGGAGTAGCATTCCTTCGCCCCCTGTTGGTCACTTTCCACTTTGACTACCCCCCAAGGAATAGGGATCTTGACACATTGATGATAGGTAGAAGGTACCGCCTTCATATCAGAATCCATGGCCTGCCTAATATAATATTATAGCAGGATAATGAATCCATGACACAAAATCGTTGCATCGAATTCACTCCTTCAACATATACACGCAGCTTTATTTCCCCGACCGTGTTCTTTGCTTCTCCACTGAACCCTACAAGCATAGTGGACTTCGAGGTAGGGATGATTCCGTACTACAGTTCGGTGGAGGAACTTTAGGGCACCCTTGGGGTAATGCACCTGGTGCCGTAGCTAACCGAGTAGCTCTAGAAGCATGTGTACAAGCTCGTAATGAGGGACGCGATCTTGCTACTGAGGGTAATGAAATTATCCGTGAGGCTACCAAATGGGCAAGCCCTCGAGCCTCCTTTGCGCCGCCTTCCTAATAGAAGCCGCCGGGTTGACCCCGAAGGCCGAATTCTATGGTAGAGAACGCTGTAATAATAATTGGGCCGGGTCGTGAACTTCTTTTCCCGGAGAAGAAGCAATGACGGTATCTGGGGAATAAGCATCGGCTAACTCTGTGCCAGCATCCATCTCTAGGATGTTCATCCTCTTCAGGGTCTCTAATTGTATGATGTTGACCGAGCTGCCATTGTCCACAAGTATCCTGCGCACAAAATGGTTAGCAATATACAAAGTGATTACCAGACCATCGTGATGAGGATCCTGAATGCTATCCCGGTCTTCACTATCGAACGTTATCACTTTGTCAGTTGTAAGTGATGTCACCCTCGTCGGCTTGTCCCCTCTTTCTGCTTTTGCCTCTTTGGCATGCCTCTTAGTTGCACAATAAGAGGTTCCGCATATATTGGATCCTCCGGATATAAAGTTGATTATCTTGGCATCTGGGGGAAGGCGATGCTGCTCATTCAGGATCCTTGTCAGTATCCTGACCCTTATTCTTCTTCCTTCCGATGAGATCTTTTAAGTAGCCTTTGCTTAGCAGATAACTTATCTCTTTTCTCAGGGCTATGCAATCTTCCGTTACATTTCCAAAATCTTCATGAAAGGCGCACCACTTGGACTTATCCTTCCAATCAGCTTTTTGTTGATTCTTCCTTGGCCACCATGCCTTATCTCCTAAACCCTGCATGGCATATATTAATTCGGGAGTGTAAACATAAAAACAGTATTCTGACAACTCGGGATACTCCTCAGGATCTTCATTATCAACAGCGCTCACTTTCTTGCTCATTCCTGCCATATGGCTTAGAGCGATATGGCTTGTATAAGGATTCTGACTTCCTGTTAGTTTATTCATATCGTCTTCAAGCCTAATATATCTTAGAGCCCTGTTTCGAGCTTCATCCAGGGTTCATTACAAGATCCTGATAAAAGGGAGAATCCTTTTGTAATCCCATCTTGAATGCCTGTACTGCTGTAGCAACATCAAGATGTGGGATATCTAAGGATTCCCTACTAAAGTTATTCACATAATCCCCAAGGGATTCTTGAGGCCCTTGTGTTATCCTGTGAAGGTCACTTGTTAGTTTTTCAAAGCTTCTACTACAAAAAAATTGACTGTTAAACAAATTAACCAAATGAGCAAATGATGTAATTGAATGAGGTGGAACGCTTAAGAGCCATTTCAAGGCTGATCCTGTCAGAGTAGAGCCGAAGCCCTTGCAAAGACATGCTTCTTTAAGATCCGGTGGAATAGGACTCACTTCCATCCTCTCCCTATACTGGGCAATATGCTCTTTAGGATCCGTCGTTCCATCATAAAGCTTCATGTTGGGAGTTTGGAATCTCTTTGGGATTTCGGCATCACAAATGTGGCGAACAAAACGGGATATGTTGTGGCTATCCTGGGATATTTCCGGTATGGGTTGCACTACCCCAGGTACACTTGATATCATATCCTTCAGCTTCTGAAGCTCTCTGGATAGTGCTGAGGTTACACTTGTATCCTGTGAAGATCCAACATTGTTAGTAGCAAGAGTATTAACATTGTTAGAAAGGTTACCAGCCTGTTGATCCTAGCCATATCCTGGAGCATATCCTGGCTAATGAGGGTATCTCAGGAACATTGCTCTGGGAACGACTTGGTACAACATTGCCCTAATTATCCTCAGGATATACTGCCGAACTAAAGTTCAGCATCCTGGGCTGCAAAGGGGTAACAATATCTCAGCAGGTCTCTTGGAGTTAGATTTCAAGAGTTGTATTTCCTTCATCATGAGTTGGTTAGTTTCTTGTTGTTGCTTCATCTGGTCCTGTATACTACCAAACAAAGACAAAATTTCATCATTAGAAGCAAAAACAGGAGTTCTCCTTGAAACTCCGGATCTGGAGACATTTTGAGCAGCAGTTGTGTCTTTTGGTGTCTGGCTTTCATTCCTCCTTTGGAAAGTCTGGGCTTGTGAAGTTGGGGGAGGCAATGAACCAGTTGTAGCAGAGGTTATAGCAGGCACGGAGGAAGAGCTCATGTTTGATTTCAAAGCCATTGAAAGTAGTTGTGAAAAAGTTTCGAAAGTAAAAAAGCCAAGTAACGATCTTAACAAAGTTTTTAGTAGAAATAGCACCACTACCCCACGGTGGGCGCCAAATTGTTTTGGTTAAAAATTACCGAAGCAATTAAGTGATCAAATTAGTTTTGTGAGGTAGTGTGCTAGCAATTCTTGTAAAAATGTTGGTTTATTTGTTTATAAAAACAGTTTCAGGATATAGCCTCAGGATATGAAACTATATCAATTATCAAACAATGAGCAGTAAAAGTAAAAGTGGAGACAGGATATACGAGGAAAGCCCTTGATCAATTTAGATCTCTGGCATAAAACCTCGGGAGCTGACAAACGTCGGCTGCCTTGTTCTTCTTATTGCTTGAATATTCAGGATACAGTGCTGGATAATGCTCAGATCGCTACTAAGTGGTACAAAGATTGCTAGTGTAAAGTGTTTGTGTGTGAATGCTGTAGAAATGAGTGAGAGTAAGAGATCAAAGAGTGAAGTGTGTATGATTTGTGTGTCCTACGATCTGGCTCATCCTTTATATAGTTACAAGAAATAAACAATTTTCCAATAATCTTGGGGTTCTCCGGAATATTCCATTTTGAACGTTGTAGACCCAGTCTTGGAGGCTTCAACGTCCATATTGCAACTCAATGGAGCGAGTCTTCAGGAGAAAAAGTCCTCGTATACGTTGCAAGTCCTACAACCATTTTATGCACGTAAAATATTAGTAACTATCAGGATACCCCCTCAGGATGTTACCAGTATCCTGTCGTGGTCTCCTTGTCGCAAGCAGACATTAGTTATCAAGATATAAGTCAAGATATGAGCTCAGAATTTCACCCATAACAGTATCCTCCGAGACCTTAAGCAACCGTGTATCCTGGACCTAATATCTTTCAGGATCAAGGACCTTCAGGGAGTAAGATATTCAAGGATTCTGAAGTTCACAAAGGGGACTGCATCCCTATGCAGACTATTGCTTCATCTGGTCCAATTGTTGCACCTGAAGTGTCCACCTTTGGAGATACTCCTTGCATACCACTTCCAAGCCAATCGGGAGGTAACAATGTCAAAACATCTTTTGGCACTAACTATGGTTCCATGCAGGATACACGTATCAATCAGGCTATGGCAGGGAGCTCCAAAAGCTTAAGGATATGATATCCAGCGTTCCAAGAGTGGTTAAACCCATTCCTGAGATCCCGGATGGAAGTCACAGGGTGTCTCGTTTTGCACCTCCTATATGCAATGCTGAGATACCAAAACGCTTTCAAACCCCCAACATGAAGTTGTACGATGGTACACCTGATCCGAAGGAGAATGTGGAACAATAAGAATGGAGATCAATTCCATTCCAGAAAGATTAAAGGAAGCCTGTCTTTGCAAGGGCTTCAGATCCACACTCACCGGATCAGCACTCAAATGGCTGCTAAGTCTTCCTCCTTACTCAATTACTTCATTTTCTCATCTAGTTAATTTGTTCAATAACCAGTTTTCATGTAGTAGAACCTTTGAACGGTTAACTAGTGATCTATATAGAATAACCCATGGACGTGGCGAATCATTAAGAGATTACATTACTAAGTTCAGTCGAGAATCCTTAGAAATTCCTAATTTGGATATTGCCACTCCTGTGGAGGCATTCAAAATAGGATTGCTTAAGGATTCCTCATTCTATGATGACCTTGTTATGACACCTTGAAGGAATTTAGATGAAGTGAGGAACAGGGCATTGAGGTTTATTCGTTTAGAGGATGAGAAAAGGATCCAGGAGAGGCTCTCAGGATCCTCGAAACAGGAAAAGCAAGGATCATTCTTTAAGAATAGTCGATCCAAGTCATACTCTAAGCATGACAATCACAATGTTAATGCAGTTGAACAAGGTGAAGACGATGAAGATTATCCTCCAATATCTGAGTATTGTTTTTCAATTGATAATCATGAACGAATCCTTGCTATGCGGGGTCTAGGTGACAAAGCTAAGTTGCCTCGAAAAAACGAGAAGGCCACATCCAATAAAGACAAGTCCAAATGGTGCGCTTATCATGAGGATTTTGGACACCTTACTGATGAGTGTATAGCATTGAGGAAGGAGATTGGCTATCTTCTTAGCAAAGGATATTTGAAGGAATTACTGGGAAGGAAACGTTCAAGAACTCAGGATACTGAAAAAGTTCCTGAAAGAGCTCCTCCACCGCCAGCAGATGCTCAGATCATTAACTTTATTTTTGGTGGTTCTGATATCTGTGGAACTTCATTTTTAGCGGCCAAAAGGCATGCTAAGGAAACAAAGATGGAGAATGGGGAGAGGCCAGTCCGAACATCTACCCTAACGCAGCAAAAAGTGATATCCTTTGTTGACGATGATCGTGTAGACATACAGGATCCTCATCATTACGGTCTAGTCATTACTTTGTTTATTTCTAACCACTTTGTTTGCAGGATCCTTATTGATCGAGGGATTTCAGTGAACATAATTCAGCTAGATGTCCTCAAAAAGATGAACATTCCTGAATCCGAGATCATTCCAAGATCATCAGTGCTCGTGGGATTCAGTAGGGAAACCAAGAATACATTGGGGGACATCAAACTCCCAATTTACATAGAGGGAGTGAATTCTATCTAAAAATTTTGTGTCATAGATTGCTTATCTTGCTGTAATGTTATCCTTGGCAGACCATGGATACACGACATGAAGGCAGTCCCCTCAACATACCACCAATGTGTCAAGCTTCCAAGTCCATGAGAAATAGTCAAGATAGAGAGTGATCAGCAGGAGGCAAAGAACTGCTACACTTCCTCGATGAAACCAGATTCCAAGTCTAGGGAAGCGTAGCAATTAAAGTATCCCCCAAGAGACGTCATGGAGACAAGATAACAAGACGTCAAGGATATACTCTTAGATCCTGAGGATCCTGAATTCCAAGGTGTATATAGGGTCCGGGATCCAGGAGAGCATAGAGCAGGATCTAGTATGTAACCACCCGCTTCCTCGCAAGCTCATCACTCTCATTACGCCTAGCACCAGAGATTTGGATCATAACGTAATCTAAATCGCTTATTACGTTACTTCGCATATTCTCGCACTATATTACATCACAACGCATTACATCGCATTAACACAACGGTTATCTTGCACAAACTAAATACTATCAACCTTGCGTGGAGTTTCCAAGGCTATCTGCTCGCTTAAACTGCAACGCGACCCTCGCAAGACTTGGGAACAAAGCCGCATGATTCATCGCTTATTTATCGGACCTTGAGTAACTATGGAATTTAAGTAAATATGACCATTTAATTCGCTTAATACTTCGCTATAACGCTTGGCATAACTATATAATACAGACCGAATCGCCAAACGAACACTTAACGCGAAATAAACGAAGGAACCCCAACATTTAGACAAGTTCGCTCGAACTTGGGTAACCCCAAGTTCGGCCGAACTTGACTGGCCAAAACTCAAAACCCCCCTTTCTCTCAAGTTCGCTCGAACTTGCTTAATTCCTCACAGATTCAACAAGTTCGGCCGAACTTGACTGGTTCCTTGTCAATATCTAGCAAGTTCGCCCAAACTTGCATGAAAACATGCAAGTTCGACCGAACTTGACTCCCACCAGCTCACTTTTTACCTTCACCTATAAATACTCAGCCCCATTCTCTCATTTGAACTTGCTGCAAGTTCGCCCAGAGCTCTCAAACCCGAAACCCTTTGTTTCCTCAGTAAGATTCAACCCGATTTCAACTACTATAATGTTCAACAATGTTTTACAATGATTTTGCACAAGGCTCTGCCTTCGTTTTCATCAAATCTCTTCTGTTTACGAAAATCTTCATCTTTTTCTATAAAACTTATGTTTTTCACTCAGATCTATACTAGATCTGAGTAAAACCTTTCATAAACATTGATTTCTACACAATATTTGGACTAATGACGTATGTTTCCTTCACTTTTGAGTGGAACGAGGCGTTGTCAAGCAGAATCTCATATCCGGGAGCACAAGGACGAAATCGTCACTTTACACAAGCTGGACTAACCTGTGCGAACCATCAAGTTCGTCCGGTTTAGCCTGAGTTTCTGTAAAATGGCTAAGTTCTCTCCAAAAGACCTCTCCAGCCTAAGTTTTGCTCAGTGGCTTAAGGTTGGAGGGATGGACACTCTATTTCCTCAGCAAACGACACAAAAACGCAAGATTTTGGACCCGGAAACATCAAGTTCGCTCGAGATTTAACTAATTTTTGTGCAGCAGATTAGTCAAGTTCGCTCGAACTTGACCTTAAGGGTCAAGTTCGGACAAACCTGTCATTTCACCTTGCAAATCCTCACACGTTCGCCCGAACTTGACTCAAACCTCAGCTATACTACACAAGTTCGCTCGAACTTGTATGTTCACATACAAGTTCGCCCGAACTTGCCTACTGCCTAAACCAAACTTCACCGTTTCAGCTTTTCGGAGACTGATGCACTTCCGTTCGCGTATGCAGGCTGATCCGGCACTCTCCGCAACTCTTCTCAGATCCTAAAACTCCCCTAAAACGCACCAACTGTGAGTATACTTGACCTATTTTCGCTTTAATGCACTTTTTGGTTGTAACATACGTTCTTATCAAAAATACACAACGCACGCTAAAAGGATTTATCACACGCGAATATTTGTTATACATATTATACGTGATTGCTAGAACATGTAAGCTAGGACTCTTTTCGTTGTCTCCACCTTGGCTAGTATAGTACTGTAGAGGGGCTCTCATCCGATGGGGTTTAGCTAAGATGTACGCGCGAGCTCTCAGCGAGTATAGCATGATAAATTGTCTTGTGAGTTTATATGTGGTATGAATCAGGTTTATGTATGAAGAGATTCGCTATACTTTTATCTACTATGCTATTATATCAACACCTGTATGCTCGCTAATACATTTTTGTATTGACAATTATTTTAACGTATGTTGCAGGTTACTGATTCTACTTGCTGCAAATGGACGTAGGACTTTTATCTCTAGAAACTCGCTTGTAATAGAAATCTAGGGAAGATCGGATTATGTTTGTTTGAGAGATGTTTGAAATTGTAATAATTATTTGGGATTTTAGTGTTTAATAGTATGGGATGTTGAACGTTTAAACATTATCGCTTAATAGTTGTTATTATGTCTCTTGAGCAATCTGATTCGCCTAGTGCCGCGCCCCAATGATTCCGCCATCAGTTGGGGTGTGACAGATTGGTATCAGAGCCATAACTATAGGGAAACGTAGGTTGGATTGCCATGCTTGCATTAAACTATAGTTAGGATGTCGAATCAGACCGCTACGTATCGATTAACGCTTGAAATCTATGCCCATTTGACAAGTTCGCCCGAACTTGGCTAACCCCAAGTTCGACCGAACTTGGCTTGGCTAAACAAAGCAGAACATGTGGTGACTAGACAAGTTCACTCGAACTTGACATCAGTGAGATGCCAAGTTCGCTCGAACTTGATCTGTCCCAACCAAACAAAATCACTTGGGTGAATCAAGTCCGCTCGAACTTGGGTGATGCCAAGTTCGGCCGAACTTGACTGAACTCTTGTGATTCAACTTTTAAACTTACGTATGCTTTTCCTAAAGCAACCACAATACACACTGATAAACGCTCGTATCTCACAAATGAGTCGATTTGTTGAGATTAGGTGTGAAAACCGCGAACTCTCGACGAATCGCTCAATCCGCGTATTCTCGTTTGCACGAAATTGTCTGTTAATTTAGGAGTGATATCCACATCTTAACGGAAATTTCCCATTCTATCCGGTGGAAACCTCCTGATGGGTTTGGGAGGTGAAACCACAATCAGGGATTCGAAGTTATCAAGACAGGGGTGAGACCCGAACCTTGAAAACTCGTCCCACTCAACGATTTTCAAATCTCACCAAAGTCTCGATTGTTTTCAACGCTTTGGGACGCGTAGTAACCGGAAGGGTGATGTCGTTAGCCGCAGGGCGGTGAGAACATTTACCTATTAGGCCAAAGCGTGTGTCCGAACTCGGCGGAATGATCGAATCACTTTGGGCAGTCCCTGTCTCAAAACCCAGGACGCTCCATTGATTTCAAACCGCAATCGTCGATTTTTCGCATCATCGATTTACATGTGCTTCGCGCACATTTTAACAAATTTTAAACTTTTATGTTTTCGATTCGTCGATTTTCGCTTGCCGCTTTATCGCTTTCATCTCGTTAAATTAATGCACAACTCGCACAACCATCGCAATCCAAAACAAGAGCTAATTCTCGCAACATAACTAAATCATAACAATCCTCATAACCACGTCCCCGCATTGTACCACAACTATATGTACGTATCTATATAGTATATAATCATACGTGCTTATGTGAATACGTGAGAACTTAGGAGATATGTGTTTTTCCTATGTGGCTCCTATGTGAAATACGTATTACTATAACAAAGTTTTTAACGCGCTAAATCGCATCACAATCACAAATCATTATGATCGAATCTGATTCCCAAATCTCTTTGTTCAGATGACTTCAAACGCTTCCAACTCTCGACGTTAAGCTCGAAGGAACTCCGACAAGAGGATTGCTTCGCTTGTGGCAAAGGAAATGGCCAAGGTCATTCCTCAAATCATCACTCAGGTTCAAGCCCTCAGCAACTCTCGAACCCCCGAAGACTCCAAGTCAAGCGCACCAAAGTCTACTTTCTCCTACAAGCAATTCAAGGCCTGTGACCCGATGGTTTTCACAAGTGAAGGAAGTGTATCTCAGATGCTCCAGTGGTTCGATGCCATCGAGGTTACCCTTCGTCAGAGTGGGTGCCCTGAGCATTTCCAAACCACATGTGCTACCGGAGTATTTCAATCCCGAGCCCTCGACAGGTGGACAGCCGAGCGCATCAAGCATGGAAACGACGCAGCTTACGCACTATCGTGGGGGGAACTGAAAGAGCTTATGAAAGAGAATACTGCCCTCCCCACGAAGTCCAAAAGCTCGAGAACGACTTTTAGAAAATCAAGCAAATCGAAGGAGACAACGTCGGCCACACGGCAAGGTTCAAACAGCTTAGCATCATGTGCCCTAGCCAAGTCGACACTCCTAAAAATGCCATCAGAAAGTACATTCGTGCTTTGCCGGAGTGTGTGAGTGATTTTGTCAAAGCTGCAAGACCAACTACTATCGAAAAAACCTATCGGTTGGCCGCAGAAATCAACGACGACCGGGTATTGGAAGGGTACTTCTCCAAAAATCCCGCCAAGAATCTGAATCAAGCTACTATCAAATTGTCCGACGATTCCGACAACGATTCCGACAACGAATCAGAGGACGATTCCGACGGCGACGACACGCCACCGCAAGCTGCCGCCGAGCCTAGCCGCAAGAGGAAGAGCTCGAATTTCAACTACTCCGCGACTGAGCCGCTCAACCCTGAACCTCTTCGAGCAGTCCCATTTTACCCAAGGCGTAACTACACCGGACCTCATCCCCAGTGTCAGATGTGTAGCTATCACCACCGAGTCGGAGCCAGCTGCCGTTATTGCACCAACTGCGACCATTACGGCCACTTCACCGAAAAATGTCGTACAGGACCACGACAACAAGGTGAGTCGACACTCCCGGAATCACCAACCCAAGCCGCAGCCCCGGCAGAGGAAGACGTTGTCACCAACCTCGACCAGGCGCAGGACGACGTTAACGAAGGTACGACTTTCGATGTTATTACTTATGCTTTATAATCATTCTATTATTTGATATCGCTTCAACACACGAACGATGTCTCTCTATCTCTCTCGATTCCTCGCACTTAGTCTAAGCGCACACACTAGCTATTATTACTAACGATAATAGTACATCACGATATAATACATTTTTTCTACACCTACTACGCGCCCTTAAAACAAGTTACGATAAACATGTAAACACCAAACTAATCACGGGTGCACACGGGATTATTTTGGGGTCTGCACGGGGATCGTAATGAGTTCTGGTGGTACTCATTAAAAGCGTGACACCTATCCACGAGACGGAGGAGGTGTGGTTAAAGCATGGTGGATACGCCGCTGGTACTTCCTATATATAAGCGCTTTGCCATTCTAACAAACTTCCGTGGAGACGTGCCATGTGTAGTTGAATGTTATTAGACCTCCTATATTATGATGATTATTTTCACACGCAAAACTCCTCCGCAAGGGCGTAACATCTCATCGCTTTCCCGATCGCGCAAATGTTAGATGCCCCGCGAATCTACAGCAACGCAATCGCACTATTGCAGGGATCTACCTCGCATTGCTTATCGCTTTAACGCTTATCGCACCTCGTTCCTACCGCTTCGTTATTTAAATCGTTAACTTATCCATGTCGTGTCGGCACACATGACATCACTCCACGGGACGAAGGCAATATGGCTAAAACATGGTGGATACGCCGCTGGTACTTCCTATATATAAGTGTTTTAGCCGTATTCACAAACTTCCGTGCAAGGATGCCATGTGGCGTTCGACGTTACTCAAGCCTCATAATTTCTTGGTTTCCCTTTTTACCGCATGGACCAAGGATACTGGAATCTATCTATAATCGTGTCAACACGCCTGACATCGCTCCACAAACGAATGCGATATGGCTAAAACATGATGGATACGCCGCTGGTACTTCCTATATATAAGTGTTTTAGCCATATTACAAACTTTTGTGGAAAGATGCCATACGGGGTATGACACTAATTAAAACTTTTTGATACCTTTAAAAAAATTAGTTTTTAACATTATGTCTTTGTAATTTAACGGGAATTTTTCTAAGAATTTTTAAATATTTTTACGAAAATCTTTTAAACAGGTAAAACCCTTCTCACAATGGGGAATCGACCGCCTAGCGCCACGTTGTGAGAAGATTTTCATAAATCCAATTTCCTTTAAACGCTCTTTATGGTGCTTAACAAATTTTTCAACTTAAAAGCATTTTCTTCATCGCCGGCTCGTGAAATATCGACCATGAGTCACTTAATCTGTTTCACTCATCGACTCTTTACACCTTCGAGATGCTTTCACTCGCCAGTCCTCGATCGACCGCTCGTTCATCCTCGGCGTACGCTAAACGTCCTACAGCTATCTATCATTATTTATTCATGTTAGTTCTCAAGTCCCCCCCCCCTTTCGAATAAATTTCGGGACGAAATTTCCTAAAGTAGGGGAGACTGTAACAACCAGCTTCGTCGCAAGCTCGTCACTCTCGTTACGCCTAGCACCAGAGATTCGGATCATAATGTAATCTAAATCGCTTATTACGTTACATCGCATATTCTCGCGCATTACATCGATTAACACAACGCTTATCTCGCACAAACTAAATACTATCGATCTTGCGTGGAGTTTCCAAGGCTATCTGCTCGCTTAAACTGCAACGCGACCCTCGCAAGACTTGGGAATAAAGCCGCATGATTCATCGCTTATTTATCGGACGTTGAGTAACTGTGGAATTTAAGTAAATATGACCATTTAATACGCTAAATACTTCGCTATAACTCTTGGCATAACTATATAATACAGACCGAATCGCCAAACGAACACTTAACGCGAAATCAACGAAGGAAACTCAACATTTAGACAAGTTCAGCCGAACTTGACTGGCCAAAACTCAAAACCCTCCTTGCTCTCAAGTTCGCTCAAACTTGCTTGATTCCTCATAGAATCAACAAGTTCGGCCGAACTTGACTGGTTCCTTGTCAATATCTAGCAAGTTCGACAGAACTTGACTCCCACCAGCTTACTTTTTTCCTTCACCTATAAATACTCAGCCCTATTCTCTCATTTGAACTTGCTGCAAGTTCGCCCAGAGCTCTCAAACCCGAAACCCTTTGTTTCCTCGGCAAGATTCAACCCGATTTCAACTACTATAATATTCAACAACGTTTTTGCACAAGGCTCTGCCTTCGTTTTCATCAAATCTCTTCTGTTTACGAAAATCTTCATCTTTTTCTATAAAACTTCGGTTTTTCACTCAGATCTATACTAGATCTGAGTAAAACGTTTCAAAAACATTGATTTCTACACAATATTCGGACTAATGACGTGTGTTTCGTTCACTTTTGAGTGGAACGAGGCGTTGTTAAGCAGAATCTCAGGTCCGGAAGCACAAGGACGAAATCGTCACTTTACACAAGCTGGACTAACCCGTACGAACCATCAAGTTCGTCCAGTTTAGCCCGAGTTTTTGTAGAATGGCTAAGTTCGCTCCAAAAGACCTCTCCAGCCTAAGTTTTGCTCAGTGGCTTAAGGTTGGAGGGTTGGACACTCGATTTCCTCAGCAAACGACACGAAAACGCAAGATTTTGGACCCGGAAACATCAAGTTCGCTCGAGATTTAACTAATTTTGTGCAACAGATTAGTCAAGTTTGCTCGAACTTGACCTTAAGGGTCAAGTTCGGCCGAACTTGTCATTTCACCTTGTAAATCCTCACAAGTTCGCCCGAACTTGTCAAGTTTCCTTGAGAAACTTACAAGCTCGCCCGAACTTGACTCAAACCTCAGCAATATTACACAAGTTCGCTCGAACTTGTATGTTTACATACAAGTTCGTTTGAACTTGTATGTTTACATACAAGTTCGCCCGAACTTGCCTACTGCCCAAACCAAACTTCACCGTTTCAGCTTTTCGGAGACTGATGCACTTCCGTTCGCGTATGCATGCTGATCCGGCATTCTCCGCAACTCTTCTCAGATCCTAAAACTCCCCTAAAATGCACCAACTGTGAGTATACTTGACCTACTTTCGCTTTAATGCACTTTTTGGGTGTAACATACGTTCTTATAAAAAATACACAACGCACGCTAAACTGATTTATCACACGCGAATATCTGTTATACATTTTATATGTGATTGCTAGAACATGTAACCTAGGACTCTTTTCGTTATCTCCACCTTGGCTAGTATAGTACTGTAGAGGGGCTCTCATCTGACGGGGTTTAGCTAAGATGTACGCGCGAGCTCTCACCGAGTATAGCATGATAAATTGTCTTATGAGTTTATATGTTGTATGAATCAAGTTTATGTGTGAAGAGATTCACTATACTTTTATCTACTATACTATTATATCAAAACCTGTATGCTTGCCAACACATTTTTGTATTGACAATTATTTTAATGTATGTTGCAGGTTACTGATTCTACTTGCTGCAAATGGACGTAAAACACCCACCGTCATGAGTTTTAACTTTTATGGATGCTTCATCTGGATTTCAGCAAATTTAGATGGAACCATCTGATCAAGAGGATACTGCATTCATGACACCCACCGGCATATATTGTTATATTGCTATGCCCTTTGGTTTAAGAAATGTAGGTACTACATACCAAGACTGGTGAATATGATGTTTAAGGAGCAACTTGGACACACAATGGAAGTATACATAGATGATATGGTGGTCAAGTCTAAAAGAGCTGAGGATCACCTGAAGGATCTCGAAGAAGCATTCAATATTCTTGACCAGTACAACATGAAATTAAACCCCTCTAAATGCCATTTCGGGGTCAAAGCTGGAAAAATTTTAGGATATATGGTGACCAAGAGAGGAATTGAAGCAAGTCCAGAACAAATCAAGGCTTTAGTGAACATCAAGTCTCCTGCCAATACCAAGGATGTGCAAAGATTGACAGGAAGGATTGCCGCCTTGAATAGATTCATTTCAAAATCCTCAGAAAGATGCAAGGATTTCTATGATATTCTGAGGAAGAATAAGAAGTTCGAATGGACTGAGAAGCATGAAGCTGCTCTACAAGCCCTCAAGGATTACCTATCCTCAGCACCGGCTTTGATGAAACTAGAAAATGGAGAGCCCTTGTCCTTATACTTAGTTATTTCAGGTAAAGCGGTAAGTGCGGTCCTAGTTAAGGATCACGAAGGCCAACAACATCCGGTATGCTATGTAAGTAAAAGTCTACTTGATGCTGAGGCCAGGTATTCTCATTTAGAGAAACTCAATCTTGCTTTAATCATGGCTTCTACCAAACTAAGACATTATTTTGAAACTCATACTATTGTTGTTAAAACTAACTTTCCTATTAAGAATGTTCTCAGGAAACCAAAGATGTCGGGAAGAGTGGCAAAATGGGCTGTTAAACTTAGTGCATATGACATGAAGTATGCGTCTAGAACTGCTATTAAATCCCAAGCTTTGGCTGACTTTGTGGCTGATTTCAGTAGTGATCTACAAAGGGAAGCTGGACTAGAAGTGCAACAACTTGAGGAGACCAAGGATCCTTGGACACTCTTCACTGATGGAGCCTCAAATGTGAAAGGAACTGGACTAGGCTTACTACTAAAATCACCACAAGGGGGACATTATACCTCAATCTATAGCTTGTGAATTTCAGACCACTAATAATGAGGCTGAATATGAAGCCTTGATAGTAGGTTTGCAACTAGCTAAACATATGAGGATCAGGTATCTTCAAGTATTTATAGATTCGTTGTTAATTACTAATCACTATAATGGTTCCTATGCTGTTAAAGGTGAGAAACTAATCAAATATTTGGAGATAGTCAAGAAATTGGCAGATTCTATTGCTTTTTTCAGCCTTACACAGGTACCTAGGGAAGAGAATGCAGAAGCCGATGCTCTAGCCAATCTTGGATCCTCATTAAAGATGCCTAAGGATGTGTAGATACCAATTATCCATGTACTAACCCCTGCAATTGAGCAGAATGAGGCAATGAAAATAGTGGATGATGCTGAAGTTATTCCCGGTGATGATATACAGTCAAATTCAGGATCCTGGATCCTTCCACTCCTGAATTACATCTAAAATGGGGAAGTTCCCATTGGGGAAAATCCTAGAGTCTTCAAAATAAAGGTATCCTAGTTCACTATAATTAACAACTTGCTCTATAAAAGATCTCTTGCAGGACCCTATCTGCGATGCATTGGGGATCCTGAGATCCAAGAAGTTTTGAAGGACTTTCACGAAGGAGACTGTGGAAATCACACTGGGGGCAGAGCACTATTTTCAAGGATCCTCAGGACAGGATATTATTGGCCTACAATGAAGAAGGATGCTGTGGAGTACGCAAGGAAATGTGACGCTTGCCAGAGACATAGTAACATTCTTCATCAACTGGCAGAACCTCTGCATCCTATATCCTTTTCTTGGCCATTCATGAGGTGGGGGATGGATATAGTAGACAAACTTCCCAAGGCACCAGAAGGAAAAGTGTTCACGTTGGCTATGACATACTACTTCTCCAAATGGATAGAAGCTGAAGCCTTTGCCCAAGTCAGAGAAAAGGAAGTCATATCCTTTATTAAAAGAAATATTATTACTAGATTTGGTATTCCTTCTGAAATTGTTTATGATATTGGATCCCAGTTTATTGGGAGTCGTACTACTAACTTTTGTGACAGCTGGGGGATTAGGATGATAACCTCAACACCAGTCCACCCACAAGCTAATGGCCAGGCAGAATCATCCAACAAGATCATTATCAACAACTTGAAGAAGAAACTTGGATCTAAAAAGGGCAAATGGGCTGAGGAGTTACCTTATGTCTTATGGGCAGATAGAACAACTCCTAAGAATGCTACGGGTCAAACTCCCTTTTCTTTAGTCTTTGGAGCTGAAGCAGTGATCCCTACAGAAATGGTAGTACCGACAGCTAGAACAAGCATCCGTGATCCTGAAGCGAATGTTGAGATTCTAACTCAAGATTTGGATACTGTGGAAGAATTGCGAGACATGGCAAGAATAAGGATGGCTAGCTATCAACAAAAAATGGCTGGTGCATATAACAAGAATGTCAGAATGAGAAGGTTTCAAGTTGGTGATATGGTATTGAGGAAAGCATTCCAGAATACTACGAATCCTGCTGATGGTAAGTTGGCACCAAAGTGGGAAGGTCCCTATCTCATTGAGGCTGAAGCCGGAAAGGGGTCATATCATTACTAACCATGGATGGTGATCTCCTGCCAAGATCTTGGAATGCTATTCACTTGAAGAGATACTTTATGTAATAAGGATCAAGGATCCTTAAGAATTATGATATTCAGTTCAGGAAGAAGGATCCTTTGCTTGGTAACATTTTACTAATCATGCCATATTATATTTGTTATTATTTATTGTATGAAAAGGATGTTAGATTCTTAACATCCAATTTTATCAAGTTTTTAGTCTTGTAGGGTTTGTTACATCGTTGACAAAGGATCAAGAGGTTGGCCACCTCTCCAAGACTTTGGGCATGTCGCCAGCTTAAGGTATCCAATACCTTCTAAGGTTTAAAGGTTTTCACCTTTCACACGAATTGGGTTTCAACACTCCGCCAGCAGCGCACGTTATCCAAGTATAGTTCAAGGCAATGGGACCAGTACCCGCTTTAGGGGCTGACAATTTCATTGTTGTTGGCTATATGTAGGATCCTAAGTATAATGGTAGACGTACCATACATCCGTTCCTAAGGTTTCTAACGTTTTCACGTTAGCTAAGGTTTCAGCATTTTCATGTCGCTCACGAGTGGATATATGCCAGTTTGGGCCATACTCCAATTTACACCAGTTATTTGGGCTTGTCCCAAGTTATTGAGCTTGTCCCCAGTTATTGGGCTTGTCCCCAGTTATTTGGGCATGCCCCCAGTTATTAATGAATTATTCAGTTATTGTTTGGCTTAGTCCCAAGTTGCATGTTATTACAAGTTCCTGAAGCTTAACAAATCAGGATCCTGGATCCTAGAGTTTTACTAATTTTTATTCCTTGTTGCTAAGATTGTAAGTTTAAAGGATACATAATCCTAACTTGGATTCACTGGTATGATCCTTTACTCGGCCTTCTTTTGTCTTCAGATATTACCCTCAATCTTCGACGGGAGCCTATATGATCCTTGATCACATATTGTTTAACCTTTTAAAACAAAACTTGTTTTGACAAATACTTAATATTCTTTTTAAGAACTTATGAATTCCTAAATCTGAATTTTCCTAACTGTTTTGGTCAAAAATTACCAAAGCAATTTAGTGATCAAATTAGTTGTGTGAGGTAGTGTGCTAGCAGTGTTAATGAAGCTTGTATCGGTTTGCTAGTTAGTAAAAACACTTTTCAGGATACAGCTCAGGATATTGAGCTATATCAACAATCAAACAATCAGCAAAAATGTAAAGGTTGACACGAGAAGTACGAGGAAAGCCCTTGATCAATCTAGATCTCCGGCATAAAACCTCGGGAGCTGAAAATCGCCGCTGCCTTGTTCTTCTTATTGCTTAGAAATCAGGATACAGTGCAGGATAATTCCTAGATCGTTGCTAAGTGTTACAAGAATTGCTAGTGTTGAGTGTTTGTGCGTAATTGTGAAAGTAAATGACAGAATTCGAGAGTAGTGAGTGAATGTGTTATGACCTATCGATCTGTTTTTATCCGATATTTATAGTTACAAAGAAAAACAAACTCTCCTAAAATGGTGGGATCCCTTGGAATATTCACCAGTGAACGTTGTTGACCATGTATTGCAGCTTCAACGTCTTTCTTTCAACCATTTAGACCGAGTCTTCAGATGAACAAGTCTCCATGAAAGTTGTGATCCTGCAGCTACGTCCTGCATGCAAATAATTAGTAATCATCAGGATACTGCCTCAGGATGTTACCAATATCCTGGTCTGGTATCCTGATCGTTAACAGCTATGATTAAGTCAAGATATAATTCAGGATATGGGCTCAGAATTTCACCCATAACAATTGTCCCCAAAAATATAGCTGTTGGGATCCTGATCCTAACGGATATATTTTTACGTTACCGAGGCAATTTAAGAGATAAGACCCCTGACATGATATGATGTAACCGTCCAAGCTATTTCCACTCATTGTCTCCCTATATCTTCTCATCCTTATCCCCATTTAACCTTGATCAAGAAAGTAAAAAGGTAAAAGTTCTCTCCCATCTTCTTCTTTCCTTTTCTTGTTTTCCGGCGAGACATGACAAGACAAACTCGATCCAGCTCCGGCGACTCAGCTCCTGTCTTCGTACCACAAAACCTTCTCCAATACCTGGAGAAGGAAGTCTGTTCGTTCGATAATGCGCATTTATCGGCGCTTCAATCTTCCGGCATCTTCCCGGAAACTACGGTGTTCAGGCCATACGATCGGGAACTCCAATCGGACATGGTGTCCCGCGAATGGCTCTGTTTTAATGCCTTTCCTTTTACCTTAGGTCTTAGGTTTCCATTTCCCAATTTCATCACCGACTTCTTTACAACCACCGGCGTTAGTTTTTGTCAAGCCATGCCCATGCTTTGGCGTGTGTTGGTCGTTCTTGATCAAATCAAGAATACCCACATTCCTGAGCTATGTGTCAATGATCTTCCATTAGCATACCGATTGAGATCCCATGGGTCATGTAGATTTTTGTTCTACTCCACCTCCAGTGATCCTCTGATCCTCCGAGCCACCAGGAACGAAGAGGAATGGAAATCCAAGTTCTTCTTTGTAAAAAGGAGTTCAATCCCTGGTAGAGTGGATTATCCGGTGAAGTGGCTCCCTAAGGATAGGAGTTAGGGTCTTAGGATATCCTCAGATATATCTTGTTCGCTATCCTGTCTTATATCTTCTTTATGTTTTGTGCATCTGACTTCAAAAAATTAGCACCTCCCCTCGCAGATTCAGAGAAGAGGATTAAAGCCATCTACCAGCTCCTAAAGTCCGAGAGAAGTTTCATTCCGCCTCCAACATCTTCAACCCAACACTTAAGTTCGAACATGTCTGGTAAGGATCCTGTTTGATATCCTGCGTATTTTGTTAGACAGGATATTGAATTATTAAGTCTAAAGTTACATCCCTGTATGCAGCATCAGCCAAGACACCTGCTGTTTTCGATCTTGATGAATTGGATAGCTACTTCGGACATGCACCAGCGAAGAAAGAGTCAAGCTCCAAGCCTTCAGCCGCATCGAAGCCTTCTTCCAGTTCCAAGCCCATCGCTGTCCCCAAGTCTTCTTTAGCTTCCAAGCCTCGGGCCTCTAGTTCTCGAAAGAGAAAGGATACTGATTCCCCCGCCGCTTCAGAATCCAGCAGCCTCATGACTTCCCTCAACAAGGTAAATATCCTCGTCCTATATCCTGCGAGTATACGTTGAATTGATATCCTGGTTAATTATACTAACATTCATACCTGACATTGTAGGGTCTCGAACGCCTGACACATCTCCAGGTTATGGCTTGTGATTCTGTCAAGGCATTGGAGGTCAAACTAAAGAAGGCAGAGATCGCCAATGAGGATCAGAGGAAGATCACCGAGGCCATGTCACAGCATTACGAAGACAAACTCAAGGCTATGATCTGGGATGCTAAGCTTACCGAGGAGAAGGTAGCTCAAGAGGCTCAGGCTAAACTGGACGCCGCTCAGCTTCAACATGAACAAGATCTGATCGCCTACCGGGAAGGCCTCAAGGGTTCCGTTGTCATCTCCCTTCTTCAAGCTAGGCTAAAGATGTGTTATGAAGCCAGAGCCGTGGGCGTTGAATGCCCTATCTGGGACATTGAAGCTTGGGAGGCAAAACTGAATGACCTTGGTGGCAAACCCGTAGAGCGCATTGCCAAACCGGTGGTTGAGGAGCCTCCAAAGGCGGTTGAAGCTATCGAGGATTCTGGGGCTGACGCTGGAGCGGATGCTAGTGGCGATGCTGGTCGGGATGCTAAGGGTAAGGAGCGGTGAAGGTTGGTGAAGATGATGCTGTGTGAAAGCATCGAAGTGGGCATTGATGCATATTATTGCTTAGGCCGGAGCCCACTTTTTTAATTCAAATGGTCTGTAATCCTTTAAACAATTTTACTTTTCCTGCACTTGAACAATTTAAATTTCCTGCACTTGAACAATTTAAATTTCCTGCACTTTAAATATTAGTACTTTGTGATGACCTAAGGTGGAGGGATCCTGGGTTCCAGGATGAAGCCTTTGGTCATCATCGTTTATATGCATTTAGACCTTGTCACATTCTTGGCGGATGGGTCTTGGTTTAAGACAAAGCCAAGAATGTGATATTTTGGAATTTTCATAATAAACTAACCTTTTAGCCTTATCCGATGTTGTTATGTTATTATTCTGAAAAACCTATTTTGGGTATCCTGATCGAATATCATGGTCAGGATATTGATGTAATGTTCAGCATTTTTTGTTACCTTTAATCAAAGTGTTGACAAAACTTGGTTGAATAAAATCTGGATTATTTAGACAAGGCTTTCAAGATTTGAAAAATAAAAACCATACCAGAAACACTTGTGCAATAACTTTCAACTCCGACCTTGGAATCCTTTGCAATGTCCCCAGCATAGATGTCCCATGTCCGTGTAGGATATTGCTTCAATGTATGACATACTCGAGTATTTCTTCACTTAGTGACTATGCTTTGTAGCTTTTTCTTCACAAAAGAATGTGTATGAACACAATCATTATCTTATATATCCTTAGAGTTTGTTAACAACTTTAGTTTCACTGGGGATAAACCCTTAGAATCCTGGGGATAAACACTCAGTATCCTGGGGATAAACCCATGTTTTCGTGCTCTCCAGGCGGGAGTGTATAAACTCCAAGACTTAGAAAGGTGAAAATCTTTAAACCTTAGAGAGTATGAAAATACCTTTTCGCGAGAGAGGGTCATCAATCCTCATATACCGTAAGGATCCGGGATATAGCCAAAAATAACGAAATTGTCAGCCACTTTTACATGAACTGGTCCCGCCATCTTGAACTATACCCGGATACTTGCGCTCCAGGCGGGGTGTTTAAACCCAACTCGGAAGAAAGGTGAATACCTTTAAACCTGTGAAGGGATTTGAATACATGAGAGAGGGGGCCAATCCTCTAGTCTTTCGATCCGTCTTGAGTACATATCTTGGAGTAATAGCCTGAAAAGTATCCTACAAAACATAGCTAACACCCCTCTGATGCTTAAGTCAGTATTGGGTTTCAAAGAATATTAAATTAAACATATTTAAAAGAGATAGAATTCATACCATCCTAAGTCACAAAGTAAATCCTAAACTCACTTGAAATAAGCTTTAAGATGTATAGCATTCTAGGATCTTGGTATCATATCTCTCTCCATGGTCTTGAGCCGGTATGCCCCCTTTCCTAACTCTGATTCAATTTCATATGGTCCTTCCCATTTTGGGGCTAACTTGCCATTGGCAGGATTGGTTGTGTTTTGAAAGGCTTTTTCTCAATACCCAATCTCCACTTGGAATCTTTTGGTTCTTAAATTTTTGTTGTATGACTTAGCTATCCTTTGTTGATATGCTGCCATCCTTAGCTTTGCTGCATCCCTTGCTTCGTCGATGTAACTAAGTCTTGACATAAGGCTTCAAGATTTGCTTCAGGATCCCGAAGGCTCGATCTTGCTGTAGGTATCACCATTTCTGTTGGAATCACTGCTTCTGCCCCAAATACCAAAGAAAATGGAGTTTGCCCAGTAGCATTCTTCACAGTTGTTCTATCTGCCCACAATACAAATGGTAGTTCTTCAACCCATTGTCCTTTCTTGGCACCTAACCTTTTCCTCAAGTTATTGACAATTATCTTGTTGGAGGATTTTGCTTGTCCATTAGCCTGAGGATGCATCGGTGTTGACGTGATCATCTTGATTCCCAACTTTTACAAAACCAATCGTCCTCTTGCTGATGAATTGGGGACCATTGTCGTAGCTTATCTCCGCCGGTATCCCGAATCTTGTCAGGATATTCCTCTTGATGAAAGATACCACTTCTTGATCCCTAACTTCGACAAACGCTACTACTTCAACCCACTTGGAGAAATAATCCGTCATTGCTAGCATGAAGACTTTTCCTCCCGGAGCTTTTGGGAGTTTTCCTACTTTATCCATCCCCCACTTCATAAATGGCCAAGGAGATATGATAGGATATAATGGTTCTGCAGGCTGATGTAGTATATTGCTGTGTCTTTGGCATGCATCACATTTTCGAACATACTCTGCAGCATCCTTCCTCATGGTCGGCCAGTAACATCCTGTTCTCAATACTTTTGAGAATAAAGATCTGCCCCCAATATGGTTGCCACAATCTCCTTCATGTATATCCTGAAGTACTCCCTTACAGGATCTTCCAAGCACCTTAGGTATGGACCTGCAAGAGATTTCTTATACAAAACGTCATTTATAATTGTAAAATGAGATACCTTCATTCTGAAAGCCTTGGGGTTTTCATCCTTCAAGACATCTCCTTTTTCAAGATACTTGACGATTGGCGTCATCCAGGATTCAGGATCCTTATCAGGATATGCTTTACCAGGATCCTGAACACTTGTTACCTCCTTATCTTGACACTTCAAAAGTTCCGTCGTAGGGTACAGGATATGTAATATTGGTATTTGAGTTCCTTCCGGTATCCTGACAGTAGATCCTAAATTTGCTAGATCATCTGCTTCAGCATTTTCTTCTCTTGGTACCTGTTCAAGTGTAAAATTTTCAAAATATCCTGCTAATTTTTTAACAGTTTCAAGATATTCAGCTAACTTTTCACCTTTGACTGCATAAGATCCATTGAAATGGTTAGTAATCAACAGGGAATCAATATACACTTGTAAACATTTAACATTCATATTCTTAGCCAATTCTAGTCTTGCTATTAGGGCTTCATACTCAGCTTCATTATTAGTAGTAGGAAATTCACATCTAATTGCCTGGGGTAATATGTCCCCCTGTGGCGATTTTAGTAGTATCCCTAATCCTACACCTTTGACATTAGATGCACCATCAGTATCTAATATCCAAGATCCTGAATTCTCATCTAATTGTTGTACTTCTAGGTCAGCCTCATTTTGAATATCACTACTAAAATCAGCCACAAAGTCTGCTAAAGCCTGAGACTTTATAGCATTCCTAGGTTCATATACTAAATCGTATGCACCTTAATTTTACGGACCACTTAGCCATCCTACCAGACATCTCAGGTTTCCGAGGCACATTTTTAATAGGATAATTGGTTTTGACATAAATCCTATGAGTTTCAAAGTAATGTCTAAGCTTAGTTGATGCCATGACTAGAGCTAATATCAATTTTTCTAAGTGTGAATATCTAGTTTCAGCATCTAACAAACTTTTACTAACATAATAAACATGATACTGCTGACCTTCATGATCCTTTACCAGGACAGCACTTACTGTGTTTCCCGATACTGCAAGGTATAGGGATAAGAGTTCACCATCCTCGGGCTTCATCAACAGGGGTGCACTTGAAAGATATTGCTTCGGTTCTTGCAGAGCAACTTCGTGTCTTTCTCCCCATTCAAACTTTTTGTTCTTTTTCAGAATATCGTAAAATTCCTTGCATTTTTCCGAGGATCTTGATATGAACCTGTTCAACGCTGCTACCCGTCCTGTTAATCTCTACACATCCTTCATGTTGGAAGGTGATTTGAGATCCAGGATAGCTTTAATCTGTTCTGGGCTTGCTTCTATTCCCCTCTTGGTCACCATATATCCTAGAAATTTTCCTGCCCCCACTCCGAAGTGACACTTAGCAGGATTCAACTTCATATTATACTGATCCAGGATATTGAAAGCACACTCAAGATCCTGGAGGTGATCCTCGGCTTTCTTGGATTTTACCACCATATCGTTGATATAGACCTCCATTGTGTCCCCCAGTTTGTCTTTGAACATCATATTTACTAGCCTTTGGTATGTTGCTCCTGCATTTTTTAAACCAAAAGGCATGGCAGTATAACAGTATATACCTGTGGGTGTCATGAATGTTGTATCCTTTTGGTCGGATGGCTCCATCTGGATTTGCTGAAATCCTGAGGATGCATCCATAAAGGTCAGCATTTCATGACCAGCAGTTGCATCTACCATCGAATCTATATGAGGTAATGGGAATGGGTCTTTAGGACAAGCTTTATTGAGGTCTGTGTAATCTACACAAACTCTCCACTTCCCATTCTTCTTTTGGACCACCAGTACGTTTGCTAGCCACCTAGAAAATTTGACTTCCCTAATCATCTTGGACTTCAGCAATCTTTCAACTTCCTCTTGTATAATTTTATTTCTTTCAGGAGCAAATTTCCTTCTTTTTATTGAACGGGCCTAAAAGATTTATCAATTCCAAGTTTATGAGTTATAATATCTTTTGATATCCCTTTCATACCTTCGTGTTTCCATGCAAACGTAGACATCCTGCATTTCAAAAAGTTAGTAAGTTGACTCTCAATATCCTGACGGATATTGGTCCCTACAACCACCGAGATATCTGGATTATCCTGATCCAGGATAACTTTCTTAACATCCTGCTCAAAGGTTTCCACGACATCCTGGGCTTGCATCTTTAATTGCTATCCTGCCCTGGATTTTGTTGATGCCTTCATCGAAGAGGAGTAGCATTCCTTTGCCTCCTGTTGGTCGCTTTCCACTTTGACTACCCCCCAAGGGTAGGGATCTTGACACATTGATGATAGGTGGAAGGCACAGCTTTCATATCATGAATCCATGGCCTGCCTAATATAATATTATAGCAGGATAACGAGTCCATGACACAAAATCGTTGCATCGAATTCACTCCTTCAACGTATACAGGCAGCTTTATCTCTCCAACCGTGTTCTTCGCTTCTCCGCTGAACCCTACAAGCACAGTGGACTTCGAGGTAATCTCCATTTCTGGGATGTTCATCCTCTTCAGGATCTCTAGTTGAATGATGTTGACCGAGCTACCAATATCCACCAATATCCTGCGCACAAAATGGTTAGCAATATACAAACTGATTACCAAACTATCATGATGAGGATCCTGAATGTTATCCTGGTCGTCACTATCGAATGTTATGACTTTGTCATTCGTAAGCATCGTCATCCTCGTTGGCTTATCCCCTCTTTCTGCGTTGGCCTCTTTGGCATGTCTCTTAGCTGCAGAATAAGAGGTTCCGCATATATATCTGATCCTCCGGATATAAAGTTGATTATCTTGGCGTCTGGGGGAGCCGATGCTGCTCGTTCAGGATCCTTGTCAGTATCCTGACCCTTATTCTTCTTCCTTCCAATGAGATCTTTTAAGTAGCCTTTGCTTAGCAGATAGCTTATCTCTTTTCTTAGGGCTATGCAATCTTCCGTTACCTGTCCAAAATCTTCATGAAAGGCGCACCACTTGAACTTATCCTTCCAATCAGCTTTTTGTTTATTCTTCCTTTGCCACCTTGCCTTATCTCCTAAACCTTGCATGGCATATATTAATTCAGGATTATTAACAGAAAAACAGTATTCTGACAACTCGGGATACTCCTCAGGATCTTCATCATCAACAGCGCTCACTTTCTTGCTCATTCCTGCCATATGGCTTAGAGCGATATGGGTTGTATGAGGATTCTGACTTCCTGTTAGTTAATTCATATCGTCTTCAAGCCTAATATATCTTAGAGCCCTGTTTCGAGCTTCGTCCAGGTTCCTGCAAGGGTTCATTACAAGATCCTGATAAAAGGGAGAATCCTTTTGTAATCCCATCTTGAATGCCTGTACAGCTGTAGCAACATCAAGATGTGGGATATCTAAGGATTCCCTACTAAATTTATTCACATAATCCCTAAGGGATTCTTGAGGCCCCTGTGTTATCCTGTAAAGGTCAGTTGTTAGTTTTTCAAAGCTTCTACTACAAGAAAATTGACTGTTAAACAAATTAACCAAATGAGCAAATGATGTAATTGAATGAGGTGGAACGCGTAAGAGCCATTTCAAGACTGATCCTGTCAGAGTAGAGCCGAAGCCCTTGCAAAGACATGCTTCTTTAAGATCCGGTGGGATAGGATTCACTTCCATCCTCTCCCTATACTGGCAATATGCTCTTTAGGATCCATCGTTCCATCATAAAGCTTCATGTTGGGGGTTTGGAATCTCTTTGGGATTTCAGCATCACAAATGTGGCGAGCAAAACGGGATATGTTGTGGCTATCCTGGGGTACTTCCGGTATGGGCTGCACTACCCCGGGTACACTTGATATCATATCCTTCAGTTTCTGAAGCTCTCTGGATAGTGCTGAGGTTACACTTGTATCCTGCGAAGATCCAACATTGTTAGTAGAAGGAGTATTAACATTATTAGAAAGGTTACCAGCCTGTTGATGCTGGCCATATCCTGGAGCATATTCCAAGCCCCTCACAGTCGATATCCTGGCTGACGAAGGTATCTCAGGAATATTGCTCTGGGAACGAATTGGTACAACATTGCCCTGATTATCTTCAGTATACACTGCTGAACTAAAGTTCAGATTCCTGGGCTGCAAGGGAGTGACGACATCCTCAGCAGGTCTCTTGGAGTTGGACTTCTGGAGTTATATTTATCTCATTATCATTTGGTTAGTTTCCTGTTGTTGCTTCATCTGATCCTGTATATTACCAAACAAAACTAAAAATTCATCATTAGAAGCCATAATAGGAGTTCTCCCTGGAACACCATATCTGTAGACATTCTGAGTAGGCAGAGTGTCCCGGGATGGAGGTGGTGGAAGCATTGTAGCAGAGGTTGTAGCAGTCGTGGAGGAAGAGCTCATGTTTGATTTCGAAGCCATTGAAAATAGTTGTGAAAAAAGTTTTGAAAACAAAAGGCCAAGTAATTATTTTAACAAAGCTTTTCGTAGAAATAGCACCACTTGCCCCACGATGGGCGCCAAATTGTTTTGGTCAAAAATTACCGAAGCAATTTAGTGATCAAATTAGTTTTGTGAGTTAGTGTGCTAGCAGTGTTAATGAAGCTTGTATCGGTTTGCTAGTTTATAAAAACACTTTTCAGGATACAGCTCAGGATACTGAGCTATGTCAACAATCAAACAATGAGCAAAAATGTAAAGGTTGACACGAGATGTACGAGGAAAGCCCTTGATCAATCTAGATCTCTGGCATAAAACCTCGAGAGCTGACAATCGACGCTGCCTTGTTCTTCTTATTGCTTAGAAATCAGGATACAGTGCAAGATAATTCCCAGATCGTTGTTAAGTGTTACAAGAATTGCTAGTGTTGAGTGTTTGTGCGTAATTGTGAAAGTAAATGACAGAATTCGAGAGTAGTGAGTGAATGTGTTGTGACCTATCGATCTGTTTATCTGATATTTATAGTTACAAAGAAAAACAAACTCTCCTAAAATGGTGGGATCCCTTGGAATATTCGCCAGTGAACGTTGTTGACCATGTATTGCGGCTTCAACGTCTTTCTTTCAACCATTTAGACCGACTCTTCAGGTGAACAAGTCTCCATGAACGTTTTGATCCTACAGCTACGTCCTGCATGCAAATAATTAGTAATCACCAGGATACTGCCTCATGATGTTACCAATATCCTGGTCTAGTATCCTGATCGTTAACAGCTATGATTAAGTCAAGATATAATTCAGGATATGGGCTTAGAATTTCACCCATAACACTAACAAGTACAAGTATAATGATGATCAAATCAGAAAAGAAACAACAGCAAACATAGTCAAAAGCTTATTTTTATTTATTTACAAGAACCCCTTTTAAAAGGTTATCAAAATTGTCTACCCAAGCTTCTACTAGCAAAACGTTGCCCGTCCACTTAGGTTGGCAAAGGGTGTCCATGCTAACGGTTCATAAAGTGCAGGAAAATAAAGGCGGGGGGCATCAAGTGTAACATCCGTCGAAAAACGGGTTATTCAAACCCGCTTCGTTTATTAATCGAATATCCAGTCATAATTTTCCATTTCACATTTATTGCTCAAATTAATTTTAAACGATACATAATTAATAAATATGTTAGAATTTAAAAACTATAATTAATAAACACTAAAAACGAGTGAAGAAAAAATAAAGGAAGCTGCCGGGTTTCGAACCCGGGTCAGCCGGTTCAACAAACACCCAGCATACCACTCCGCCACTTGACTTCTTTGTTATTATATCGAAACAAATAATACTTAAGATGAAATCCGAATTCAAACCGGACTTCAGCGCGGCAGAACTCGCAATCACCGGAAAATCCGGCAATCCGCGAGTTTAGCTATTTTCCTTTTGACTATAACGTCATAACCGACGACTAACCCTCAATTGTAGTCGTAACCGCCGGAAAATCTTGACTGCGAACCTTGACCTCGATTCAGACCCAATCCAGCCATTCATCCCTATAAATACTCACCCAAAACATCTCGTAAACCTTTCGCTCTCAACTGTACTTTCTTTCTGAGGTTGCGTTTGCTCAAAGGCTCGTCGCCGGAGATTTTCAATTTCGCCAGAGCATCGCCGGCATCGTGATCAGAAAACCGTATTCGCTCGCCAGACGGTATAACTGTCTAAACTTCTTTACTATCTTTTGATTTATACTCTAATTGTTCAAACCAATGATCAAAAACTGCAAAAACAGCTCACCTAGCCGGAATCCGCAAAACAGGACCGACGAACTCTGCCGGAAATTTCGAAAAAGACACTTTGTGATTTGGTACATCTTAGTCCTTAATTCCTTTCTTTTACTTCAATTCAATCAATTATAAGCGTAACTGGTCAATTAAACAACAGTCAATTCACTGTTCGCTAATTCGATAAGCGAAGAAGATGAAGTTAAACATGTGTATAAGTATAATTAAAAACGGATATTAAACCGGGTTAGACACACAATCCAGCGGTGGACTGTGTGCACAAACAATGCACACGTCCCGGGTTCGAATCACACAACGTACCGACTTTCAGAAATAAAACCACTATTTTTAGAACTGAATCAGAACAAGTCACGGTACGTATATAAGAGTAATATAAACCGTAAGTTAAACAGATTAGACACACAGCCCAACTGGTTGGGCTGTGCGCATACGAACCGAAGGACCCGAGTTCGACTCCGGGTCCCTGCAAGCGGTTCGGCCATTTTAAATCATTTTAATATTAACCCAATAAAAATAACAATTAATTAGTATATATATATATATAATTAAAACAGAGAATATTTCGGGTTAGACACGTAGCTCAGTTGGTAGAGCTGCGTGCACGCGTACGAGAGGACTCGGGTTCGCACCTCACCCAGCGCACACTTAACCACAGTCTGACCGGTCAACGGTCCGGTCAAAGGTCAACAGTCTGGTCAACTGTTAAAAAGTCAAAAATTTTATTTCTTTTTATTTATTTATTTAATTTAAAAATCAATTAAAAATACTTAAAAATAATATTTTTAAAGTTAGAAAACGTCCTTAAACTCACAAAAATAAATCTAAAAACCCTATTAAGATTATGAATTAAAATCTATTTACCGAACCACTTTCGTTATTATTTAGGTTAGCTTTCCTCGTCGATCAAATCCCAAAACTCGTGCGCATCCAACGTCATCAAAAGAACGCACCCAATGTGAGTGAATCTCTACAAATTCCCCGTTTTAATCACGTTTTGGGTGTATCATGTGTCGTACAATTCTGTTATTATATAAATATAAACACTTGTGCATTCATCATATCTGTGATCTAATGTGTATCAAATGTGTACAAATTGTTGTGTGAATTATGTTTAGTTTGAATTTATCATTTTCAGTGCAAGCATTTCATTAGGCCCATCAGCTCCCCGTGGGATACGGGTTGAGTACAGGTGCCTCATTCGATCGGCTCCGTTTGATTGAGCCTTGATCTCACATACATCATCATCATTCATATCATTCGGTCGGCTCCGTTTGATTGAGCCTTGATCTCAAATACATTATCATTTTTGTCATTTACTCATCCAATGTGGTTTGTGTATTGTTGTTTATATATGTTTGCTCACATGTGATTATTGCACAAATTTTTAATATTAAATACAACAAACAAATAATAACAATGTTTTATCAAGGTTCACTCGTCAACTTTTGTTGACCCAAAATATCCCCCGTTTTACATATGATACAGGTGATCCAGTTGAGACAAGGAACACATAGGAAAGCTTAGAAGAATAATTCAGTTTAAGCTTTGGATTGTATTACTTAGTTTCATTTTTCCTTGTATTTGTATGGATTTTATTTGACTATTTAAGTTGTAATTTGAATTTAATAAATATGAAACATTTTAGTAAACATCATGAGCTTTGGTGATAACCCAATTATGCCCCGACTCTTATTCCGCTGCGGGTCGTGGTGTGACAGATTGGTATCAGAGCCATGACTATAGGGATATAGGATAGGTTATTAGACCCTTAGAGCCTATACTATAGTTGATTAAAATTTTAAATTGTTTATGCGTTACATACAAAATTCATGATGTTTATATGTTTTATGTTTATTGTTACATTCAATGTTATGCAAGCATGTTCATGAGTACATATTATTATACAATGCTCATCATGAATCATATCCTCATAACATATCATATCCATGAGAGCACACACCTCACAATTCCCATGATTTTTGCAACGATTTTTGTATTTTTCAAATCACATCAAAGTGAGTTCTCATGACGGGCATGTAGTAACTGGAAGGGTACGAGTACCGGTAGTCGGAACGTCCTGTCTAGGCTTGGCATTCGTATAAATCCAAAATAAAGGACCAGTTTGCCTACCTGGGGACTAACGATGAGAGTACGAAGGACCTATTAGGCCAAAGCATGCTATACCAAACGTCGTGTGAGCTAACCCCACTTTGAGTTGTCATAGTGTCTACACCTGGACACCCTCCTACCATACATCTCGCAATCATATTTCATGGTTTTCATTCGGGTGATGCGAGTGTTAAACCGCCAACACCAATGTGAATCCTACTAAGCCAATAGTCATGGGGGCCCACATGACTATACAGGCGATGGTATGGGGGACATTGGAGGCCCAAACATGAGCAAACCCAAGACATCCTATAGATGTAGTTGCATTATTGATAGTTATGTTATTTTTATTCTTTTAACGACACATGACACCTAAAAACTTCTTAAACTCACAATCTTCCTATGTATGTTCCTGTAGATGTCGGCTAGGCAACTACGTGGAGGTAGAAAGTCAGGAAGATCCAATGAACGCTTGGCCACTCAAATTGCTAAACAAATGGCCGCGGTACTTCCTGACATCGTGATTCAAGTTCAACAAGCTCTCACCGCAAATCCTATCAACCCTCCCAATCAAGAAGACCAGAGCGTCGCCAACCCTCACTCCAAAAAGTGCTCCTACAAACACTTCAAATCTTGCGATCCCCCAAAGTATGAAGGGACCGAAGGTGTTACTGCCCTCCTCCACTGGTTTGAAGAAATGGAAAACACCTTCCTCAATTGCGATTGTCCCGAGGATCGCAAGGTACGTTATGCATCAGGGAGACTGTTTGGAGTAGCCCTTACCTGATGGAACACAGAAAAGGGTAAGCGAGGAGTCGAGGATGCCATGGCCTTATCATGGGACGAGTTAAGGGAACTCATGACAAGGCGCTTCTGTCCAAGAAGCGAAATAAAAAAGTTGGAAGATGAATTCCACTCGTTGAAACAAAAGGAAGGAGATCACACTTCCTACAACAAAAGATTTCTTGAACTGAACCAAATGATCCCAAATCTGTTCACCCCCATCTACCGCTTGGTTGAACACTACATTCGAGGCCTCCCTCGAAAATTCAAGACTCGGTTCTAAGCACTTCGCCTGCAACACTTGAAGCCGCAATGGAACTAGCTACCGAACTTACCGAGAATCGCATCCGAAACGGCAAATTCAAGGATGAGAAAAAGAAAGCCCCCATTGAGGTCCAAACTCCAAACCATTCCATCTCCTCTTCAAAGTTTGCTGGTAAGAGGAAACAAAACAGCAGAAATTTTGCAGTCACACATACAAACCCTCCTATCACTGCCACATCAATCACCCAAGTTGCTCCCTCAGCTGCACCGTTCAAAAAGCCATACACCGTACCCAAAATGCAACCGTTGTCAATACCATCATCTCCCCGAAACTCCTTGCCAACATTGCACCAGCTGTGGCCGTGCGGGTCACACCATCCAAACTTGTCGCACACTTCAGCGAATGAACCGCAATCAACCCTCAACCCAAACCCACCATCAGATAGTGGGTCAAGCCCAACAACCCTTACTTCTACCACCCACGCAACACATAGCTCAACCTTACTACCAACCCAACTACCCCATGATGCAACCTATGCGAGCTTGTTACAACTGTGGAGACCCAAACCACTTCAGGAACACATGTCCCCGCTTGGTGAACATCATCCATGCCCAAGCTCAAGCGAAACTGGTAAACCAAGCTAACCAAGCTCCTCCACCTGCTAGAGGAAGAGCTTTCAACATTAATGCCAGCCAAGCTAGGGCTGACAACAACGTGGTTAGCGGTACGTTTCTCATCAATGGTAGTTATGCATCCATGTTATTCGATACTGGCGCGGATAAGAGTTTTGTGTCTTTAGAATTTGAACCTATCCTCAACAAAACTCGTGATAATCTCATGGAATCTCTAACGGTGGAAGTAGCTGACGGAAAGCCCGTTTCATTAAATTCTATTATACGAGATTGTACCCTCACTCTAAACGATCACGATTTTCCAGTTAACCTCATTCCTATGAAATTGGGAAGTTTCGATATTATAATCGGTATGGACTGGCTTAGCCAGCATCACGCTGAAGTTGTATGCCGCGAAAAGTTCATTCGCATTCCTCTTGCAGACGGTCAGACCCTACGAATCTTTGGAGAAACCCCTTCGAAAGGACTCAAATTAATGTCCTGTCTTCAAGCCCGAAAATATCTCCGCAAGAACTATGTCGCATTCCTAACTCACGTCGTCAAGAAAGGAAACAAGGAGAAGAAACTCGAAGATATACCAGTAGTGAAAGAATTCCCACAAGTCTTTCCCGACGACATCTCAGGACTCCCTCCCGTGAGAGAAGTCGAATTCCGCATTGATCTTATACCTGGCGCTACACCAGTCGCAAAATCTCCTTATAGGTTAGCCCCATCCGAAATGCAAGAGCTGGCCAGTCAACTGCAAGAGTTGACTGACAAAGGATTCATATGTCCTAGCTCCTCGCCTTGGGGTGCACCTGTTCTATTTGTTAAGAAGAAAGATGGAACGTTTCGCATGTGTATCGACTACAGAGAACTCAACAAGTTAACGGTTAAGAATCGCTACCCACTACCTCGCATCGATGACCTCCTAGACCAACTTCAAGGCGCCACATGTTTTTAAAAATCGACCTTCGTTCTGGTTATCATCAACTCAGATTACATGAAGAAGACGTCCCAAAGACCGCCTTCCGAACTCGTTATGGTCATTACGAATTCATGGTCATGCCATTTGGTTTAACCAATGCCCCAGCTGTCTTCATGGATCTAATGAATAGAGTCTGCAAACCCTACCTCGACCGCTTTGTTATAGTCTTCATCGACGATATTCTTATCTACTCAAAGTCTAAATCCGATCATGAACGACACCTTCGACTTATCCTTACACTCTTAAGGACTGAAAGCTGTACGCTAAGTTCTCGAAATGTGAATTCTGGTTAAGGGAAGTACAATTCCTTGGACACGTCGTCAATGACAAGGGAATTCATGTCGATCCTCAAGGCAGTGCAGGAATGGCAAGCGCCACGTACCCCTACCGAAGTAAGGTCATTTCTTGGTTTGGCTGGTTACTATCGCCGCTTCATTGCCAATTTTTCCCGTATTGCTGTACCACTCACGGCTTTGACTCATAAAGGAAAACCCTTCATATGGGGACCTAAACAAGAAGAAGCCTTCCAAACCCTTAAGCAAAAGCTTTGTGACGCACCTATCCTCACACTTCCTGAAGGTTGCGATGACTTCGTAGGTTATTGCGACGCGTCAGGGCAAGGACTAGGCTGTGTATTAATGCAAAGAGGAAAACTGATAGCCTATGCTTCTAGGCAACTCAAAGTTCATGAGAAGAATTACACCACCCACGACCTGGAACTTGGAGCCGTTGTGTTCGCTCTCAAGATATGGAGACATTACCTCTATGGTACCAAGTGTGAAATATACACTGACCACAAAAGTCTCCAACATATCTTTAACCAAAAGGAGTTGAATATGAGGCAACGAAGATGGGTCAAACTGCTTAACGACTACGACTGTGAAATTCGGTACCATCCTGGCAAGGCAAACGTGGTAGCCGATGCGCTCAGCCGAAAAGGTTATGCGAACTCCATTCGTCTTCTATGTTCGCAAATCATAACCGACATCAAAGATCGAATCCGAGAAGCTCAACATGTTTCTGTAACAGAAAACGACGTACGAGATGAGCTGTCATGTGGAGCAGAACTCAAAATCGAAACCAAATCCGACGGTATTCTATACTATCTAAATCGCATATGGATTCCCGATCGCGATAACCTTTGTGATTTCCTTATGAATGAGGCGCACAAAACACGGTACTCTGTACACCCGGGAGCCGACAAGATGTATCAAGACCTTCGATACACCTACTGGTGGCCTGGCATGAAAAAGGATATTGCTGTTTTTGTTTCCAAGTGCCTTACCTGTTCCAAAGTAAAAGTTGAACATCAAAGACCTTCAGGACTTCTAGTCCAACCTGAAATACCTGTATGGAAGTGGGAAAACATAACCATGGACTTCATTACCGGGTTACCTCGCACCTCCAGTGGGTATGACACCATATGGGTAATCATTGATCGTCTTACAAAATCAGCTCACTTCATTCCGATTCGCGAGGACTTCAAGAATGAGAAGTTAGCTCGTATCTACATCAGCGAAATCAGCATCATTTCAGATCGTGATGGTCGTTTCACTTCACGAACATGGCGAGCCGTACAAGCCGCCTTGGGCACGCGATTAGATCTCAGTACCGCTTTTCATCCTCAAACTGATGGACAATCTGAACGCACCATCCAAACTCTTGAAGACATACTTCGAGCATATATCATAGACTTCAAGGGAAATTGGGACACTCATCTACCATTAGTTGAATTTTCGTACAACAATAGTTATCACTCAAGTATCGGCATGGCTCCTTTTGAAGCTTTATATGGTCGTAAGTGCCGATCTCCAGTATGTTGGCACGAAATTGGAGAAGCACAAATCACCAGTCCAGAATTAATTCAAGAAACAACAGACAAGATCCATCAAATTCGAAACAATCTTCTAGCGGCACAAAGTTGTCAAAAGAGTTATGCAGACAAACGACGAAAGCCCTTGGAGTTTAACATTGGTGATCAAGTACTTTTAAAAGTATCACCGTGGAAGAGAGTAGTTCGTTTTGGCCAGAAGGGCAAGCTAGCACCACGCTACGTAGGACCTTTCAAGATACTCGAAAGAGTAGAACCTGTAGCATACAAGCTTGACCTACCAGAAGAACTCAACAGAATTCATCCCACATTCCACGTATCAAACTTAAAGAAGTGCCTCGTCGATGAAAACCTCCATATTCCTCTAGAAGACATTCAAGTCGATGAATCTATGCATTTCATTGAAAGACCAGTAGAAATTATGGACTTCGGAGAGAAGCGTTTAAGACGAAGTCGTATTCCAATTGTCAGGGTACGCTGGGAGTCGAAAAGAGGACCTGAGTTTACTTGGGAACGTGAAGACTCAATGCGCGAGAAATACCCGCACCTTTTTCCTGTTACCACTACTACTTAAATTTCGGGACGAAATTTCTAAAAGTAGGGGATACTGTAACATCCGTCGAAAAACGGGTTTTCCAAACCCGCTTCGTTTATTAATCGAATATCCAGTCATAATTTTCCATTTCACATTTATTGCTCAAATTAATTTTAAACGATACATAATTAATAAATATGTTAGAATTTAAAAACTATAATTAATAAACACTAAAAACGAGTGAAGAAAAAAATAAAGGAAGCTGCCGGGTTTCGAACCCGGGTCAGCCGGTTCAACAAACACCCAGCATACCACTCCGCCACTTGACTTCTTTGTTATTATATCGAAACAAATAATACTTAAGATGAAATCCGAATTCAAACCGGACTTCAGCGCGGCAGAACTCGCAATCACCGGAAAATCCGGCAATCCGCGAGTTTAGCCATTTTCCTTTTGACTATAACGTCATAACCGACGTCGACATCAGTTATAACCGACGTCTGACCCTCAATTGTAGTCGTAACCGCCGGAAAATCTTGACTGCGAACCTTGACCTCGATTCAGACCCAATCCAGCCATTCATCCCTATAAATACTCACCCAAAACATCTCGTAAACCTTTCGCTCTCAACTGCACTTTCTTTCTGAGGTTGCGTTTGCTCAAAGGCTCGTCGCCGGAGATTTTCAATTTCACCAGAGCATCGCCGGCATCGTGATCAGAAAACCGTATTCGCTCGCCAGACGGTATAACTGTCTAAACTTCTTTACTATCTTTTGATTTATACTCTAATTGTTCAAACCAATGATCAAAAACTGCAAAAACAGCTCACCTAGCCGGAATCCGCAAAACAGGACCGACGAACTCTGCCGGAAATTTCGAAGAAGACACTTTGTGATTTGGTACATCTTAGTCCTTAATTCCTTTCTTTTACTTCAATTCAATCAATTATAAGCGTAACTAGTCAATTAAACAACAGTCAATTCACTGTTCGGTAATTCGATAAGCGAAGAAGATGAAGTTAAACATGTGTATAAGTATAATTAAAAACGGATATTAAACCGGGTTAGACACACAATCCAGCGGTGGACTGTGTGCACAAACAATGCACACGTCCCGGGTTCGAATCACACAACGTACCGACTTTCAGAAATAAAACCACTATTTTTAGAACTGAATCAGAACAAGTCACGGTACGTATATAAGAGTAATATAAACCGTAAGTTAAACAGATTAGACACACAGCCCAACTGGTTGGGCTGTGCGCATACGAACCGAAGGACCCGAGTTCGACTCCGGGTCCCTGCAAGCGGTTCGGCCATTTTAAATCATTTTAATATTAACCCAATAAAAATAACAATTAATTAGTATATATATATAATTAAAACAGAGAATATTTCGGGTTAGACACATAGCTCAGTTGGTAGAGCTGCGTGCACGCGTACGAGAGGTCTCGGGTTCGAACCTCACCCAGCGCACACTTAACCACAGTCTGACCGGTCAACGGTCCGGTCAAAGGTCAACAGTCTGGTCAACGGTCAAAAAGTCAAAATTTTTATTTCTTTTTATTTATTTATTTAATTTAAAAATCAATTAAAAATACTTAAAAATAATATTTTTAAAGTTAGAAAACGTCCTTAAACTCACAAAAATGAATCTAGAAACCCTATTAAGATTATGAATTAAAATCTATTTACCGAACCACTTTCGTTATTATTTAGGTTAGCTTTCCTCGTCGATCAAATCCCAAAACCGTGCGCATCCAACGTCATCAAAAGAACGCACCCAATGTGAGTGAATCTCTACAAATTCCCCGTTTTAATCACGTTTTGGGGTGTATCATGTGTCGTACAATTCTGTTATTATATAAATATAAACACTTGTGCATTCATCATATCTGTGATCTAATGTGTATCAAATGTGTACAAATTGTTGTGTGAATTATGTTTAGTTTGAATTTATCATTTTCAGTGCAAGCATTTCATTAGGCCCATCAGCTCCCCGTGGGATACGGGTTGAGTACAGGTGCCTCATTCGATCGGCTCCGTTTGATTGAGCCTTGATCTCACATACATCATCATCATTCATATCATTCGATCGGCTCCGTTTGATTGAGCCTTGATCTCAAATATATCATCATTTATGTCATTTACTCATCCAATGTGGTTTGTGTATTGTTGTTTACATATGTTTGCTCACATGTGATTATTGCACAAATTTTTAATATTAAATACAACAAACAAATAATAACAATGTTTTATCAAGGTTCACTCACCAACTTTTGTTGACCCAAAATATCCCCCGTTTTACACATGATACAGGTGATCCAGTTGAGACAAGGAACACATAGGAAAGCTTAGAAGAATAATTCAGTTTAAGCTTTGGATTCTATTACTTAGTTTCATTTTTCCTTGTATTTGTATGGATTTGATTTGAATATTTAAGTTGTAGTTTGAATTTAATAAATATGAAACATTTTAGTAAACATCATGAGCTTTGGTGATAACCCAATTATGCCCCGACTCTTATTCCGCTGCGGGTCGGGGTGTGACATCAAGGGCTTCATCCTCCACAAAGAGAAGGACCCATCCACCTTTGTCACCCACCTATTGTCTAAAGGATCAATAATCCTTAACCCTAAATACTATTTTTAGTTACAAGCCAAATTGTTCAAAAGTAAAAACACCAACAACCATAAGACATAAAAAATGGGCTCCGGCCACGTCTAGAAATTTCCATCATTGCCCATTGATTCAGCCTACTCCTTCGCTGCTTCATCACCCGCACCGCTGCCTCCTCAGGATCCTTAGTGCCACTTGGGATACCCTCCAGCGTGAGTGCCTCCTCCGGCTCATTCTCATCCCCCAGCTCCTTTAGCCTTTGCCTCCAGCTAGCAGTGTCCCACTCAACCCTGTCGAAGGAAGGATCCGTAGCCTCCTTTGCCATCTTGAGTTTGGCCTTTAGAATCACGATGGCAGCGGATAGCTTAGCCTCTTCTGTGACCTCCAACAGATCCTTGTTGGCCTGGATTTCACTCACCAAGATCTGCTTCTCCAAGCGACCATTTTCCTTCGCCAGCTGGGCGATTTTCTTCTCCATGGCAGCACCGACGGCACGAAGGTTAGCCACCGTTTCCTCAGCCTCGGCAAGACGCTTGCTCTGGATGGTTTGGATCTCGACAAGTTTCTGTTAAGGAGTTGTTAGAATTTATGATGCTCAAATATCTTTAAAAGAAGGATCCATGATCCTTACCTCGGAGATGAAGTCGTGGATCTGATGTTCAATCCCGGGGACGTCACTGGATGGCGCGTCTGGCTCCTTCCTTTTGGCTCCAGGTTTAGCTTTGCTGGTGGTGCTCCTTGTCCCAACTTGGCTTGGGCCTGCGGCCAGCTCTTTCTTGATGGATCGGGGAGACATGATACCTTCGACATCTCCCATGCCGAACCTGGTAGCTGATTTTGATGAAGATTTAGTAGCACCTACAAACACAGAACTCAGATAAGTATTCATTTTTTATTTCATAACTAAAAAATAAAATATATATGTACATGCATACTTACTTGACATGGTGTAGGAGGCTGATGTTGCTTCTTCTAAATCTTTAATCTTGGGATGGAATGTTCTGACAGTTGAGTCCAATGCCCAAAAAGCTGCAACTCTTTCAGCGGTGGTAGCAAAATCCTTCAAGGTGCTGAGATTTGTCACTGCACAAAAAATGAAGGATCAGATATCCTTAGATTAAAGTACAAAATTTTCTATAGAACAATCTTGTGGATCCTATATCCTACCCTCTACATTCCACTTTTTAGGAAGATGATCCCCTTTGGGATGGAATCCCTCTTGACGAAGAAGAATTGACTTCTCTAATGGGAATCATTCTTGGTGGTTTTGAGTATTGGGTGGGGTTGTTGAGGCTTGGCTTTGAAGAGGAATCGGTGAGATCCGTGGCTAACCAGGTTGTACATGTGATTGAGTTCAGCAAGACGAAGCTCTATGCCCTCTCTAGCGATGATCTGCTCAAGGGTATAAAGAACCCTCCAGAGCATGGGCATGCCCTGAATGTAGCACAGGCCAGTAAAGGTGAAAAAGCTCTGGGTAAAGGCTGGAAAAGGGTAAGAAAAACCTCTTTGAAAAGGGGTAGCAGGGAAACACACCCATGTGGATGATATGCAGTCGCTTTTCATTGAAGAATCAAAGGGCCTAAAAATAGTACCCTCTGGAAAACAGGGGTGCATCTGCTCGATCTCAGGATCAGTGAATCGGCAAAGTTCTTGCGAAGGTTCTTTCAAAAGGTTTTGGCTTTTGGGAGGACTGTTTTTCCCTTGATCCTTATGTGGTGAGGATCGGATCATGGTTTTGGTCATGGTGAATGAAAAGGAAAAGAGGATTAAAACAGAAATTCGAAAGAGAAGGAGAGAAATATTACCTGATAGATCTTCGAATGAGGATTTAAAGAAAGGAGATGTTGGATTTAAATGAATATTTTCATCCCTATCTCTAACCTATTTATAATCATTGTTTGTTGCAGGCAGTCGCTTCAGCTGACGTCAGCCTTCTAACGGCTATATGTATTAACAACGGTTGTCCGAATTGATTGAAACATAACTTATTCGGTTCATATCCAACCAGTCATGTTTGGTGGCAATTGTTAGGGATAGAATTTTATTGCTTCTGGATCATGAATCCTTTATTACGCCTGGATCACGGATCCTTGATCTGGTGCAGGAAAGATAAGGATCAAGGATCCTCATTAATATTCTATAAACTAATAATTGTTTCCAACATCTTTTGGACTTGTATTGCAGGTACTTTTCAAGGGAGACTCGTTCCAACCGGGAATCACGGAAAATATGCTTCTATTTCCGGCACGTGCATAATCTAGTAACCGTTGGTGATGAACGTGCATGCATGGCAAGATTTTCGGGAAGTTAGTTAGGATATTTTCGGCTATGTTATTAGGGATATTGAGCTGAGTAGAACACACACTTACACTCTCTTTTTCTCTGATCAGAAGATATTTGCAATCTCTCTATCAAACACACACTAGTATTCATTGTAAACAAGCTCAATATTTCCAAAGTTGTAATCTTTATAGTTTAATATAGTTGGTGATCGGTAGTTACCATCACCCGAGGTTTTTTATGCCGGAGATCATTCATTGATCAAGGACTTTTTCCTCGTCTAAATCTATGTGTTCATCTTTGATTACATTCTTAACTTGTTCATTCAATTGTTCATAATTCAAGCACTCAACCTCACAAATCAGATTTGGTTACATTATCCTTAATCAAATTTTTGACCAAAACACCAGTATGGTTGCCACAATCTCCTTCGTGTATATCCTAAAGTACCTCCTTGGTTTCAGGATCTTCCAAGCACCTTAGGCATGGTCCTGCGAGAGATTTCTTATAAAAACATTATTTATAATAGTAAAACGGGATACCTTCATTCTGAACGCCTTGGATTTTCACCCTTTAGGATATCTCCTTTTTCAAGGTACTTCACGATTAGAGCCATCCAGGATTCAAGATCCTCCTCAAGACATCCATCATCAGGATCCTGGATACTTGCTACTTCCTTATCCTGAGGGTTGAAAAGTTCCAATGCAGGATATAGGATATGTAGTATCGGTATCCGAGTTCATTCTGGTATCCTAACAGTAGATCCTAAGTTTGCTAAAGCGTCTCTACTTCAGCATTTTCTTCTCTTGGTACCTGTTCAAGTGTAACATTTTCGAAATATCTTGCTAATTTTCTAACAATTTCAAGATATTCAGCTTACTTTTCACCTTTGACTGCATAAGATCCACTGAAATGCTTAGTATTCAATAGGGAATCAACATACACTTGTAAACATTTAACATTTATATTCTTAGCTAATTCTAATCCTGCTATCAGGGCTTCATACTCAACTTCATTATTAGTAGCAGGAAATTCACATCTAATAGCCTGGGGTAATATGTCCCCCTATGGCGATTTTAGTAGTATACCTAATCCTACACCTCTTACGTTAGATGCACCATCAGTATACAATATCTAGGATCCTGAATTCTCACCTAATTTTTTACTTCTAAGTCAGCGTCATTTTGAATATCACTACTAAAATCTGCCACAAAGTCTGCTAGAGCCTGAGATTTTATGGCATTTCTAGGTTCATATACTAAATCATATGCACTTAGTTTTACGGACCACTTAGCCATCCTATCAGACATTTCAAGTTTCCTAAGCACATTTTTAACAGGATAATTGGTTTTAACATATGTGTTTCAAAGTAATGTCTAAGCTTAGTTGATGCCATGACTAGAGCTAGTATCAATTTTTATAAGTGTGAGTATCTAATTTCAGCATCTAATAAACTTTTACTAACATAATAAACAGGATACTGCTGACCTTCGTGATCCTTTACCAAAACAGCACTTACTGCATTCCCTAATACTGCAAGATACAAGGATAAGGGTTCACCATACTCAGGCTTCATTAGCAGAGGTGCACTTGAAAGATACTGCTTCAATTCTTGCAGGGCAGCTTCATGTGTTTCTCCCCATTCAAAATTCTTGTTCTTCTTCAGGATATCATAAAATTCTTTGCATTTCTTTGAAGATCTTGAAATGAATCTGTTCAATGCTGCTACTCTCCCAGTTAATCTTTGCGCATCCTTCATATTGGATGGTGATTTAAGATCCAGGATAGCTTTAATCTGTTCTGGACTTGCTTTTATCCCCCTCTTGGTCACCGGGTATCCTAAAAACTTTCCTGTAGGTGTCATGAATGTCGTGTCTTCTTGGTCGGATGGCTCCATTTGGATTTGCTGAAATCCTGAGGATGCATCCATAAAGGTTAACATTTCATGACATCCTGCATTTTAAAAAGTTAGTAAGTTGATTCTCAATATCCTGAGGGATATTTGCCCCTACAAGCACTGAGATATCTGGATTATCCTGATCCAGGATAACTTTTTTAACATCCTGCTCCGAAGTTTCCATGATATCCCGGGCTTGTATCTTTAATTGCTATCCTGCCCTGAATTTTGTTGACGCCTTCATCGAAGAGGAGTAGCATTCCTTTGTCTCCTGTTGGTCGATTTCCACTTTGACTACCCCCAAGGAGTAGGGATCTTGACACATTGATGATAGGTGGAAGGTACAACCTTCATATCATGAATCCATGGCTTGCCTAATATAATATTATAGCAGGATAATGAGTCCATGACCCAAAATCGTTGCATCGAATTCACTCCTTTAACATATATAGACAACTTTATTTCTCCAACCGTGTTCTTTGCCTCTCCACTGAACCCTACAAGGACATTGGACTTCGAGGTAATCTCCATTTCTGGGATGTTCATTCTCTTCAGGGTTTCCAACTGGATGATGTTGACCGAGCTGCCATTGTCCCCCCATATCCTGCGTACAAAATGATTAGCAATATATAAAGTGATTACTAGACCATCATGATGAGGATCCTGAATGCTATCCCGGTCATCAGTGTCGAACGTTATCACTTTGTCAGTTGTAAGTGATGTCATCCTCGTTCGCTTGTCACCTCTTTTTGCCTTAGCATCCTTGGCATGTCTCTTAACGACAGAGTATGAGGTTCCGCATATATCGGATCCTCCTGATATGAAATTGATTATCTTGGCGTCTGATGGAGGTGATGCTGCTCGTTCCGGATCTTTATCAGTATCCTGACCCTTATTCTTCTTTCTACCGAGAAGATCTTTCAAGTAACCTTTGCTCAGCAAGTAACTTATCTCCTTCCTCAGGGATATGCAATCTTCTGTTGCATGTCCAAAATCTTCATGGAAGGCACACCACTTGGATTTATCCTCTAATCAACCTTTTGCTGGTTCTTCCTTGGCCACCTTGCTTTATCTCCTAAGCCCTGCATGGCATATATCAATTCAGGAACATTAACAGAAAAAAAAATATTCTGATAACTCAGGATATCCTTCGCTATCCTCATCCTCAACAGTGTTCAATTTTTTGTTGTCGTTCTACCATATGGCTTAGAGCGGTATGGTTTGTACGAGGATTCCGACTTCCTGTTTGTTGATTCATATGTCGAGGATGAAATCATCCTCTCTTGCATTTTCTTGTCGTCTTCAAGCCTGATATATCTTAAAGCCATGTTCCGAGCTTCATCTAAATTCCTGAAAGGATTCATCACAAGATCCTGATAAAATGGGGAATCCTTCTTTAATCCCATCTTGAACGCTTGCATAGCTGTAGTAACGTCAAGGTGTGGGATATCCAAGGATTCCCTGCTGAACTTGTTCACGTAATCCCTTAAGGATTCTTGAGGACCCTGTGTTATCCTGTAAAGGTCACTTGTTAGTTTTTCAAAGCTTCTACTGCAAGAAAACTGACTGTTAAACAGATTAACCAAATGATCAAATGATGTAATCGAATAAGGTGGAACGTTTAAAAGCCATTTCGAGGCTAATCCTGTTAAGGTGGAACCGAAGCCTTTGCATAGGCATGCTTCCTTAAGATCTGGTGGGATAGGGTTTACTTCTATCCTCTCCCTATACTGAGCAATATGTTCTTCAGGATCCGTCGTCCCATCATAAAGCTTCATGTTGGGAGTTTGGAATCTCTTCGGGATTTCAACATCACAAATATGGCGAGCGAAGCGGGATATGTTGTGACTATCATGGGATACCTCCGGTATAGGTTGCACCACCCCAGGCACACTTGATATCATATCCTTCAACTTCTGGAGCACTCTGGAAAGTGCTGAAGTTACACCTGTATCCTGCGAAGATCCAAAATTGTTAGTAGCAAGGGTATCAACATTATTAGACAAATTACCAGTTTGATGATTCTGGCCATATCCTGGAGCATATCCTGGGCCCCTCACAGTCGATATCCTGGCTGTTAAGGGTATCTCAGGAGTATTGCTCTATGAACGGCTCAATATAACATTGCCCCGATTATCGTCAGTATACACCACTGAACTAAATTTCAGATTCCTGGGCTGCAAGGGGGTGACAACATCCTCAGCATGTCTATTGGAGTTGGACTTCAAAAGTTGTATTTCTCTCATTATTATTTGGTTAGTCTCCTGCTGTTGCTTCATCTGATCCTGTATACTACCAAACAAAGTTAAAATTTCATCATTTGAAGCCATAATAGGAGTTCTCCATGAAACACCGGATCTGTAGACATTCTGAGCAGGGGGTGTCTTAGGATGTTTGAGTTTCAACCCTCCTCGAAGGAGCTTGAACTTGTGGAGGTGGTGGAAGAACCGAACCGGTTGTAGTAGGCATGGAGGAAGAGCTCATGTTTGATTTCGAAGCCATTGAAAATAGTTGTAAAAAAAGTTTTGAAAATAGAAAGCCAAGTAGTGATTTCAACAAATCTTTTAGTAGAAATAGCACAACTTGCCCCACGGTGGGCGCCAAATTGTTCTGGTCAAAAATTACCAAAGCAATTAAGTGATCAAATCAGTTTTGTGAGGTAGTGTGCTAGATATACTTGTGAAAAATATGTTGGTTTATTCGCTTGTGAAAACAGTTTCAGTATATCGCCTCAAGATATGAAACTATATCAATTATCAAACAATAAGCTAGAAAAGTAAAAGTGGACACTGGGTATACGAGGAAAGCCCTTGATCAATCTAGATCTTTGGCTTAAAACCTCGGAAGCTGAAAATCGTCGGCTGCCTTGTTCTTCTTATTGTTTGAATATTCAGGATACATTGCAGGATAATGCTCAGATCGATACTAAGAGTTACAAAGATTGCAAGTGGCTAGTGTTAGTGTGTAATATGCGAGAGTAAGAGAGCAGAGAGTGAAGTTGTGTGTGACCTAAAGATCTGGCTATCCGTTTATATAGTTACAAATGACAAACTAAATCTCCTAAAAACTTGGGCTCCTCCGGAATATTCCCTTTGTAACGTTGGAGACCTGGTCTTTCGGCTCAACGTCCACTTCTCAACCAAACGGAGCAATTCTTCAGGAGAACGAGTCCTCGTTAACGTTATGATACTGCAATCGTGACCTGTAAGCATATTATTAGCAATTACCAGGATACTGCATCAGGATGTTACCAATATCCTGGTCTGGTATCCAGATCGAAAACAGCTACTGTAAGTTCAAGATATATTATCAGGATATGGGCTCAAAGTTTCACCCATAACATATATAATCATTTTTTACGTGCTCATATCTATGTACGTGTCGGTAGAAATTCAAATTAATTACCTTTTTTGTCAATTAGTAAGTTTTTGTTTATTTTAGCTTTTACCCTTCAACATTTAGTATTTCTGTTACAACCCTCTAACTTTCTAAAAACTTTATATTCATTTTTATGTGTTTATATTTATGTAACTGTCAATATAAATTCCAGTTGATTACGTTTCTTTGAATATTGGTAGGCTCAGATATAATACGTTTCTCTGCTTTTTTACTGTTTAGTTGATCTATGTTTTCGCATTAATTAATTTTTTAAACAAGTCGGATCAAATATAATATGTTTTCATTAGACTTTATAACTTCAGCTTACTTTACGTTTCGGTTCCACCGTAACGCGTGGTACCATTTCAACTTATAAAAAAATTTATGTACGTGTCGGTATAAGTTCAGGTTGGTGTTCGACGTAAATTTCTTTCGCAAATAAGTCGAGCCATATATAATACGTTTTCGTGTTTATTTTTATGTACATCTTAAGTTTATCTACGTTTTGACGTGACTCTTTTTCAGAAACAGTTCAAGTCTTTACTACACAAATTCGAGTTACTTTGCATTTGGACCAGCCGCATCGCCCGGAGAACTTTACTCAACAGTGGTAGGTTGCTGCATGGCAGCGTGCCATTGGTCAATATATTTTTTATAAAGTAAGTTTTGTTTCTTTAGCTTCTACCCTTTCTATGCATATATAATATATATACAAATATAGGAAACATAAAATTTAAAAAATATAAAAGAGTTATCAATGCTCAAAAATCTTGGAAGAAATGAGATTAAAAGTCAAACACTAGTGGCTATTTTTTATATCATTTCTTCACTTGTTTTTATTACGCAATTGTATGATTTTGAAGCACCAAAACTCAATTATTGGATTATTTGGTATTATCAATACCCATTTTTAAGCTTCACATAATCGTTCTTCTCAGTTCTATCTGACCGTGCTATATATATATATATATACATATATATATATATATATATATTGAATCATAGTTGTCATGAGGATTGTTTTAAACTTTATTCGTATACGTATGCTATGCTTAAACTTGTGTACTCGTCTTTGCTTTTGCATTGAAATTTATTTTAAAATGTTATAGGTTGATGAAGATGATGCTATGAAATTGAGGTGGCGTTGAGACTAGACTAATATTTTTGTTGGGATAAAAGTTGTGTTCCTAAACTAAGGTGTAAATGTGGGTGAAGTGTGTAGATGGTGGGAGACGTGTAACGCTGATGTTTAACCTGGTGTAAAATAGAAAGTACAACTAATAAAGCAAAAAATACAAACAATCAAACATAAAACAGCAAAATATATATATATATGGGGTGTTAGAGCATTTATATCCCTTTTACCTTTTTTATTCTATAATTTCATTAAAAACCATATTTTTTTATCATTTTAATTAAATAATAACTTTTTATTGTTATATTTATTCTACGTTTTGGCATAAATTTTGTTTTAAAACAGGCCGGATCAAATAAAATATATTTTCATTAGACTTTACAAATTCAGCTTACTTTACGTTTCAGGTCCACCGCAACGAGCGGTACCATTTTAACTTAAAAAAATATTTTTTTTTGTGTCAGTATAAGTTTAGGTTGGTGTTCGACATGAATTTTTTTCGCAAAAAAGTCGAGCCATGTATAATACATTTCCGTGCTTAGTTTTATGTACATCTTTGGTTTATTTATGTTTTGACGTAACTTTTGTTCAGAAACGATTCAAGTCTTTACTGCACAAATTCGAGTTACTTTACATTTGGACCCGCCGCATGGCGCGGGGAAATTTACTAGTTAAAATAAGAGAATAATGGTTTGGGTCATGACTACATCCTTAGGGTAGTGGTTTAGGATGATGGATTATAAGTAGGTGACATAGTACTGATGTGAAGGGTCATGATGAGGTCACAACCACACCCTATAGCCTTAATCGGCCAATGACTTTCTCCAAATACCTCAATTATTGCACATTTGAAATATATATATCCAAAGTAATTTAACACCTACATTTAATAAGTTTTAAATACATCTATGAATTTGTTGGTGCGTCTATGGAGTACAAGTTTCCACATCTTAATGAATGTTTGACACCCAACTTGCAACTCCATGACATAGGTAGTAGAAGAAAGGTTCAATCGAGTGGTGATCTGTTGGTAAAAGTAAAGCTGTTAAGCACTTAGGTTTAAGATGGAAAGGTCACAGATTTAAATTTCATAGACAAAAAGAAATTTACCGTAAAAAATTAAAAAAAAAAAGAAATCAAAAAGTGTTCCACAAGTGGTTGGGCAACATAAAACACAGTTCTTTTTTCAACACACAATCAAGATCATTGTTATGCAAAAAAAAAAAACAAAGTTTATAACTAATCATAGCAAATGAGTGTATTTTTTTGGGTATTAATAAAGTCACCCCTTAAATCTTATTTTCTCACCTTTCATACAAATAGATGCACATGTGCATTTCTAATATTGGTAATGCAAAAGTAGCGTATTACCGATGTTAGTGTAAATGTAAGTGCAATTGTCTAATACTAGTAATGTATTACGGAATTTGTCAAATAAATTATACATATGCACATGTGCATCGATAATTGTTACTCAAATTTTTTATTTTTAGTGACGAAATATAGCGAATTTTTAAAAAAATATTTAAAAAATTATGTGTTTTTTAGATTTTTTAGATATTTTGGTTGTGTTCACGTTGATTCTCGTGGTTCTCGCAATAAATATATAAGGGAATGTTCTATGCAGAACACTAAATATTGCGAGAACGCGCAGAACAAAATGAATCACCTATTTTTCAATCATAAAAACCTAAAAAGTAAAGGAAAATGTTACAAAAGAAAGCTTTATTGTTTCTCACACTAGAATTTAATACAAAATATGAAAAATTTTCATCTATTATATATAACCTACACATATGTGTGTTCTGTTTAGGTTAAATTACTTACATGTAGATAGACTAAGTATAGATACAAAATATAAGATTTTCTATGCATATATAATATATATACAAATATAGGAAACATAAAATACAAAAGAGTTATCAATGCTCAAAAATCTTGGAAGAAATGAGATTAAAAGTCAAACACTAGTTGCTATTTTTTATATCATTTCTTCACTTGTTTTTATTACGCAATTGTATGATTTTGAAGCACCAAAACCCAATTATTGGATTATTTGGTATTATCAATACCCATTTTTAAGCTTCACATAATCGTTCTTCTCAGTTCTATCTGACCGTGCTATATATATATATATATATATTGAATCATAGTTGCCATGAGGATTGTTTTAAACTTTATTCGTATACGTATGCTATGCTTAAACTTGTGTACTCGTCTTTGCTTTCGCATTGAATTTATTTTAAAATGTTACAGGTTGATGAAGATGATGCTATGAAATTGAGGTAGCGTTAAGACTAGACTAATATTTTTGTTGAGATAAAAGTTGTGTTCCTAAACTAAGGTGTAAATGTGGGTGAAGTGTGTAGATGGTGGGAGACGTGTAACGCTGATGTTTAACCTGGTGTAAAATAGAAAGTACAACTAATAAAGCAAACAATCAAACATAAAACAGCAATATATATATATATATATGGGGTGTTAGAGCATTTATATCCCTTTTACCTTTTTTATTCTATAATTTCATTAAAAACCATATTTTTTTATCCTTTTAATTAAATAATAACTTTTTATTGTTATAGTTGTCCTACTTTTTGGCATAAATTTTGTTTTAAAACAGGCCGGATCAAATAAAATATATTTTCATTAGACTTTACAAATTCAGCTTTCTTTACGTTTCAGGTCCACCGCAACGAGCGGTACCATTTTAACTTAAAAAAAATATTTTTTTATGTGTCAGTATAAGTTTAGGTTGGTGTTCGACATGAATTTCTTTCGCAAAAAAGTCGAGCCATGTATAATACATTTCCGTGCTTAGTTTTATGTACATCTTTGGTTTATCTACGTTTTGATGTAACTTTTGTTCAGAAACGGTTCAAGTCTTTACGGCACAAATTCGAGTTACTTTACATTTGGACCCGCCGCATGGCGCGGGGAAATTTACTAGTTAAAATAAGAGAATAATGGTTTGGGTCATGACTACATCCTTAGGGTAGTGGTTTAGGATGATGGATTATAAGTAGGTGACATAGTGCTGATGTGGAGGGTCATGATGAGGTCATAACCACACCCTATAGTCTTAATCGGCCATTGACTTTCTCCAAATACCTCAATTATTGCACATTTGAAATATATATATCCAAAGTTATTAACACCTACATTTAATAAGTTTTAAATACATCTATGAATTTGTTGGTGCGTCGATGGAGTACAAGTTTCCACATCTTAATGAACGTTTGACACCCAACTTGCAACTCCATGACATAGGTAGTAGAAGAAAGATTCAAGTGGTGATCTGTCGGTAAAAGTAAAGCTGTTAAGCACTTAGGTTTAAGATGGAAAGGTCACAGATTTAAATTTCACATACAAAAAAGAAATTTACTGTAAAAAAAATTAAAAAAAAGAAATCAAAAAGTGTTCCACAAGTGGTTGCGCAACATAAAACACAGAGTTCTTTTTTCAACACACAATCAAGATCATCGTATGCACAAAAAAAAGGAACAAAGTTTATAACTAATCATAGCAAATGAGTGTATTTTTTTGGGTATTAATATAGTCACCCCTTAAATCTTATTTTCTCACCTTTCATATGAGTTGGATAGGGTTATATAGTCCGTATAGAATAATATGACACGACAAAGGTTGTGGATTAGCAAAATGAACATTCAATTGTTACAAGTTTTGAAAAAAATACTGAAACTTATGTTATACGAGTCGTATAATGCTTGTACGAATTGCATAGATTTTGAGTATTCAAAGCTATACAAGTTGTATATGCATTATACGACTCGTGTAGGTTGATTTTTTTAATAAAAAAAGTGTAGTATTTTTTTTGTTTATGAATCGGATAAAAGTTTATGTTAACTAATTCGAATAACGTATTCGAGACGTATAATAATTGTACGGACCGTATATAAGACATATAATAGTTACTTTACATTAATACCGTATACGAGTGGTATAATGCTTACCGATTTGTGATTGGTTTTTGTTTAAAGATGATACGGTAGAGTCCTCTACACAGGGTGCGCGTAGGTTTTTTGGTGGTGGTGGGTGTTTAGGTTTTGGGTAGTAATGGGGTGGGTTTATTTTTTTTATGTTTACATTAGTTCTCATAATAAGAGTGGTTCTCAAATGAACCCTACCCTCTATATATAGGATAGAGTTCATGCGAGAATCACATTTATTGCAAGAACCGCGAGAACCATTGTGAACACAAAATAAATACGTAAAAAGACACACATTTTATTTATTTTTTTTAATTTACAAAAATCCGTTATATTTCGTCATTAATTTTTTTTCGAGTAACAATTATCGATGGACATATGCATATATATCATTTTTTTGACAAATTCCGTAATATATTATCAGTATTATGCAATCTCATCTATACTACCATTAGTAATATACTACTTTTTACATTATTAATATTAAAAATGCACATGTGAATCATTATGTATGACCATTATAACGTGTTTTGGTACATAAAGTTTGTGATTTTGAATGATGAAGTAGGCTCATATACATGTTTTTTGTTAGTTATATCTGGTGGTTATTTGGTATGGTGTAATTTTATGATGTAATATGTTGTTTGGTATGGTATGAAGGATGTTGATGTACATGTGCATAAAGTGAAAATATTATACATATTGATAATGGTAGTGTATTATGGATGGTAGGAGGTAACGATAGTGTATTATGGATGGTATGATATATAAAAGGAAAAGTGTATTCTACGTAGTGTACAAAAACACATTATATCATGTTCATACAAATAGATGCACATGTGCATTTCTAATATTGGTAATGCAAAAGTAGTGTATTACCGATGTTAGTGTAAATGTAAGTGCAATTGTCTAATACTAGTAATGTATTACGGAATTTGTCAAATAAATTATACATATGCACATGTGCATCGATAATTGTTACTCAAATTTTTTATTTTTAGTGACGAAATATAGCGAATTTTTTAAAATTTATTTAAAAAATTATGTGTTTTTTAGATTTTTTAGATATTTTGGTTGTGTTCACATTGATTCTCGTGGTTCTCGCAATAAATATATAAGGGAATGTTCTATGCAGAACAATAAATATTGCGAGAACGCGCAGAACAAAATGAATCACCTATTTTTTCAATCATAAAAACCTAAAAAGTAAAGGAAAATGTTACAAAAGAAAGCTTTATTGTTTCTCACACTAGAATTTAAAACAAAATGTGAAAAATTTTCATCTATTATATATAACCTACACATATGTGTTCTGTGTAGGTTAACTTACTTACATGTAGATAGACTAAGTATAGATACAAAATATAAGATTTTCTATGCATATATAATATATATACATATATAGGAAACATAAAATTTAAAAAATATAAAATAGTAATCAATGCTCAAAAATCTTGGAAGAAATGAGATTAAAAGTCAAACACTAGTGGCTATTTTTATATCATTTCTTCACTTGTTTTTATTACGCAATTGTATGATTTTGAAGCACCAAAACTCAATTATTGGATTATTTGGTATTATCAATACCCATTTTTAAGCTTCACATAATCGTTCTTCTCAGTTCTATCTGACCATGCTATATATATATATATATTGAATCATAATTGCCATGAGGATTGTTTTAAACTTTATTTGTATGCTTAAGCTATGCTTAAACTTGTGTACTCGTCTTTGCTTTTGCATTGAAATTTATTTTAAAATGTTATAGGTTGATGAAGATGATGCTATGAAATTGAGGTAGCGTTGAGACTAGACTAATATTTTTGTTGGGATAAAAGTTGTGTTCCTAAACTAAGGTGTAAATGTGGGTGAAGTGTGTAGATGGTGGGAGACGTGTAACGCTGATGTTTAACCTGGTGTAAAGTAGAAAGTACAACTAATAAAGCAAACAATACAAACAATCAAACATAAAACAGCAATATATATATATATATATATATATATATATATATATATATATATGGGGTGTTAGAGCATTTAATCCCTTTTATCTTTTTTATTCTATAATTTCATCAAAAACCATATTTTTTTATCCTTTTAATTAAATAATAACTTTTTATACTTTTATCACTACCTTTTTTCTCCCTTCACTCACAATCACTTTCAAAATATATTAAAAAGTTACAGAGGGTGAACAGTGTCCTCTCAAAATTATAGATAAACTATATTTTCTCTATTTATAATCAGTTCCAACTATCTACAATCACTTTTCATAGTATAAAAAGTTCCCTCAAAGAATTTGAGAGATGAATTGTGAATGCACTTGGTGATTTTTTAGGACGCATGTGTTTCTAGATGAGTAAAGTTAGTTACAAAATATCACACTGGAAAAGCCAAGAACAAAACCTAATCAACTAGTTTATTGTTATTAATTTTAGATATTTTATTTGAAGATTTAGTATTCCGGATATATTTTTTTCTAGAATGAAACTACTTTCTAAAGTTGATTCATCTTTTCGTTGTTGCACCCCCTACCCACCCTCCACGCTCCCAACTAGTCGTCCACCACACCACATGCCAACTCTTTCAAAATTTCAAACATCTATGTTGCCTTTCTACCATTAGGATTGTACGTTTTGGTCTTATATCTCTATTTTGATCACTTAGTATTAGTAACACACTTGTTTGCTCTAAATGCTATAAATCATGCTCTTACTCTCTTACTTTAGAACATACCCAACTAACTGGGTTTTACATTTCTCTGTAAAATTTACGCAAGAAAAAAGAAAAAAAAAACCTAGAACATATTTAATAGTATGTCATGGTTGATGGACTAGCATGCGAAGGATCGCCACATGCCCACATGTATGAACTAATGCTTTTATGTTAACTACCTTGTAAAATATTTCGGGTTGAACATGACATGCTAGAAACTAAAACGGGTCTTACCAATTTCCAATGTTTAACCTTATATAATATAGGAGAATTATAGAGAGAAAACTCACTTAAGTTAAGAGAACTCAAGAAAACCTTATATAACAAACTTTTTTTCTAAAAAAATTAGGGAATGTAAGTTACATGTTATCGGACATTTTGTAACAAAAAAAGCGCCAAGAGATTTTTTATAATTTTTGTTGGTACATATTATTTATGTCCGCCACTGTGCGAATAGGCTAGATAGAGCGTGTGTTGAATATTGTATAGATGAGATATAAACACATTACTTAAGAGCGAATGAGAGAGGTGTATATGTGTTACTTCGTACGAAGGTAACTACTTCGTACGAAGTTAAAATGCTAGTTCGCACGAGGGTAGAAAATATATATATATCGTTGTGTGTGTGTCACACCCCGACCCGCAGCGGAAGAGGTGATCGGGGCATGATTGGGTTTTCATCAAAGCTCATGACATTTACTATAAAGTTTCATATTTATTATATCTTTTTAAAGGAGAATCATTACAATCAATAATACAAGTACAACATGTTCTATACATCTTTCAAGACTTCATTATTTTTCTTCTAAGCCAATTTCCTACGTGTTCCTTACTTCATCCTGTCCACCTGTATCATGTGTAAAAATAGGTTTTTGGGTCAACAAAAAGTTAGCGAGTGAATCCTATGAAAACATTTAAACGTGTTTATTGAATCAATTATAAAATAAAGTGCATAACCACAATGAGTAAATGTAGATGTAAATTTATTCACAAAACAGATAATATTAAATATTGCAAACACATACACCAAATGATTGTTTTTGAGACACGCGTTGTTCAACTCGTCTCCCACGAGGAACTGATGGGCCTAATGAATGATTTTTGAGGCACGCGTTGTTCAACGAACTGATGGCCTAATGAATGTTTTTGATGCACGCGTTGTTCAACTCGTCTCCCACGAGGAACTGATGGGCCTAATGAATAATTTGCACACAACTTAACAATATGTAATACATCACAACAAACAATATTTACATTCTAAGTTTAGATCATATAATGGTATTGCACGAGTTTGAATAAGCGAATTAATTTAAGCGACACATGAACACCCCAAAACATGAATAAAAAGGGGGAATTTGTAAGAATTCACTCACAGTGGTTGCGTTTCTTGGATTGATGATGAATGCGCACGAATTTGGATTTAACCACGATAGAAACTAACCTAAATAATAACATAATGGTTCGGTAAATAAATGGATTTTATTTGAGATTAATAATTTTAATTCATAACCTTAATAGGATTTCTAGATTTATTTTTGTGAGTTTAAGGACATTTTCTAACTTTAAAAATATTATTTTTAAGTATTTTTAAATAATTTTCTGATTAAATAAATAAATAAATGTTGACCGTTGACTTTGACCGTTGACCGGTCTGATTGTGTTTATTATGTGCGCTGAGTGAGGTTCGAACTCGTAACCTCCCGTACGCGTGCACGCAGCTCTACCAACTGAGCTACGTGTCTAACCTGTAATATTTCTGTTTTTAATTATACTTATATACTATTTAGATTTATTCAGAAATCATTTATTTTAAAAAGATTTGTAATTATGTCGAACCGGTGCACATAACAGGTCTCGAACCCGCGACCTTAGTCTTGCAGCGCACCCAACCCTACCAACTGGGCTGGGTGACTAACCCGTTTATATTATGATTTTTATTTCTCTTATATACTTACTGTCAAGTTCTATATTTGGGTTTTATAAAAAGGTGGGAATATTGTGACGAATCGAAACAAGGACAAAGTCGAACCCGAGACCTTGACTTCATATGCACACAGTCCACCACTGGGCTGTGTGTCTAACCTGGTTTTATAACCGGTTTTATTTATACATAAACACTATACACACTTCATCTTCTTCCGGTTTATTTCTTAATGTTCGAACTCAACTGCTAATTCAGTAATCTAATATACTTTGATGAATGAAATGATAAAAGGACATGGATCAAAAGATTATACCGATCAGAGTCGAATTGAAATCCTCCGGTGATGATTCCGGCGAGTAATTGAGGATTTCCGGCGACTTGCAGAGAACTCCGGCGAACTCCTTCTTCTCCTGCGAGCCTTGATGTTTCCAGTGATGGTGTTCGAGACCGAGAGTGAGGTGGTTGCTGAGGTTGTTTGCGGCGTGCGTCTGGCGGCAGACAGAGCTCCGGCAATAGAATAAGTTGTTTGATCAGTGTGTAGGACAGGTTTTTTTTCGAGAGATGAAAGAGCGAATTTGGACTAACTCTTGCTGTGTATTTATAGGCTTTCGAGGGCTGGGACTTCGGTCCGTGAGATTCCGCACGTTTCGTTGCTTGATCTTCGAGATTTTTGACTGGTAATTTGGTCGCGGATTACCAGCTAATAGCGAATAGATTGATTGATTATCAATCTACCATAACCGCGGGGATTTCCGTTTCTAGTTGGTTTGAATGTTGCGGATGATCCACACGAATTACTATATATCTTAATTGATTTCAAAGATATCCATTAACTGTGTGTGGCGGAGTGGTGTGAAGTGTGTTTTGTTATATGCGAGACCCGGGTTCGAATCCCGGCGTCTCCTGTTTATTTTTTTTATTCAGTTTTTATTATAATTATAAATTATGGTTTTTAAATTCCAATTTATTTATTAATTATGTATCGTTTAAAATTAAAATAAACAATATATACGCGACGAAAATTTTGACTGACTATTCGGTTAATAAACGAAGCGGGTTTTGGAAACCCGTTTTTTTTTACGGATGTTACAGTATCCCCTACTTTTAGAAATTTCGTCCCGGAATTTAAGTAGTAGTGGTATATTTGACTTGAAGGGAGGATGTTTTAATTTGGCAATTACATATTTAGAAGAGGGTGAGAGTTTAAATCTTATTTGAGGCAGTAACGTTCCTAGTAAGGGTTGAATACCCGGCTACAGGAATTGCTTTTTGATGCCTAAAGTATAAGAATATGGAACATGGATAAACAGAGTTGATTGACTAAGTATGATTTTATGCATATGAGTTTTGAGAGATTTGATACGTTGAAAGATAAGGTTATATCATATAATAAAACTTCAACCATGACGATACTAAAACCTACATGGAACCTCTCATAACCGCCTGACATTGCCTCTGATCCTTTGGCAAAAATACTTATATATAGGAAGTACCAGCGGCGTATCCACCATATTCTTGTCAAATTTTCATTGGCTTTATCAGTAAGTTATGATTAGTTCTATGTGACTCTAGAACATAAACAAACACAACAACCAAAGCTTGAGTCTTAATTCTGAAAGTATACATGTTTGAATGATGACAGTACTTCTCTCATTTGTTATGATGAAGGGGTTAGTCTATGTAGAAGTGAGACACAACCCAACTTCTTTGAATGATGAGATTGAGATACGTTGAGATGTATGATGATATGAATGCTAAATCAGTGAGTATAAAACAAACTTCAACCATGACATTACTAAATCCTACATGGAACTTCTCATAACCGCCTGACAATGCCTCTGATCCTTTGGCAAGAATACTTATGTATAGGAAGTACCAGCGGCGTATCCACCATATTCTTGTCAAATTTTCATTGGCTTTATCAGTAAATTATGAGTAGTTCTATGTGACTCTAAAACATAAACAAACACAACAACCAAAACTTGAGTCTCAAATCTGAAGGTATACATGATTGAATGATGACAGTACCTCCCTCGTTTGTTATGATGAAGGGGTTAGTCTAGGTAAAAGTGAGACACAACCCAACTTCTTTAAATGATGAGATTGAGATACGTCGAGATGTATGATGATATGAATGTTAAATCAATGAGTATAAAACAAAACTGAAATAGTAATTCGCATTAAGATTCTTGGATAAATTTCCAATTTATAATTGAGATACGTGAAGATTGAGATAACATAAAAAAAAAACTAAGCGGTTGGAGTTGAATCTTGATTTTTGGTGAAGAAAACTAGTTGGGTGGTTCGTTTGGGCCGTTAATATCTTCAACAGGATTTGCGTTGATGTTGTAAGCTCTTCCTCTTGCTGGTGGCCTAGTAGTTAGGTTTCCTTGATTTGCTTGGTTAACTGGGTTTGCTTGAGCTTGGGCGTTTATGATGTTAACCAATCGAGGGCACGTGTTTCTAAATTGGGTAGGGTCGCCACAATTAAAACAAGCTCGAACATAAGGAAACATGGGGTATTGGGGTTGTTGATATGTTTGGATCATGTGTTGAGTAGGGGGTGAGGTTTGGTTTTGAGAGGTGCGGCAAACCTTGCTCAAATGACCATAGCGTCCACAATTCGCACATAGTCGACAAGGTAAGGTAGATGGATGGTGATAAAAACAGGTGTTGCATTGAGGGTGAGGTCCAAAGTAAGGTTTCTTATTTGGGTAAGTTGAGTTGGGTGCTACTTGAGTGATTGGGATAGCTTGGAGGGGGGCTTGTGAAGCTGGTTGGTTGTGTTGGGTGACAGCGAAGATTTGTCCATCTCGTTTTCTCTTAGAAGTGGTTTGAGAAGGGGATTCGGTTTGGGTGGAGTTTGAGGTTTCAGTTGATGTTTTATCCTTCTTCTTCTCCTCCTTGAAGTCTTTATTACGTATGCGGTTTTCGGTGAGCTCTGTAGCTAACTCCATTGCTGCTTCCAAAGTTGCAGGTGTGTGGTACTTATTACAGAGTCTTGAATTTTTGAAGGAAGACCTCGAATGTAGTGCTCGATCAAACGGTAGAGGGGAGTGAACAAGTTGGGGACCATTTGATTTAACTCAAGGAATCTCTTGTTGTATGTGGTGTGGTCGCCCTCCTTTTGTTTCAAAGAATAGAACTCATCTTCCAATTTCTTGATTTCGCTTCTTGGACAAAACCGTCTTGTCATGATTTCCTTCAACTCTTCCCAAGTCAAAGTCATAGCATCTTCAACACCTCGCTTGGCCTTCTCTGTATTCCACCATGTAAGTGCTACTCCAAACAAACGACCGGTAGCATATCGCACCTTGCGATCATCGGGACAGTCGCAATTGAGAAAAGTGTTTTCCATCTCCTCAAACCAATGGAGGAGAGCGGTGACACCTTCAGTCCCTTCGTATTTTGGAGGATCGCAAGATTTGAAATGCTTGAAGGTGCATTTAGTGGCTTTTGGGGGAGGATTGACAGTGTTTTGATCTTCTTAGTGGATTGGGTTGACGGGATTAGCGGTAAGGGCCTCTTGAACTTGAACTACGATGTTGGGTATTACGGCAGCCATTTGTTGAGCGATTTGGGCAGCCATGCGCTCGCGGGCTTTTCCTGATCTCATCTTCCTACGAGCGAGACTAGAAGACATCTACAAGGAATACGTATCAAGAGTATGAGTTGGACGTTTTAGGGGTCATGTGTCGTATTTAGGAATGAACATTCATAAAATAAATGAAGAATAATAAATTTACTACATCCATAGGATGTCTTGGGCTTTGCTCGTAATTGGGCCTTTGCATGCCGCCATACTTCACCTTCGTAATCATGTGGGCCCCCATGATTACCGGGTCTTTCGTATGGTTCGCATGTGTTAGCCTGGTAACGTACACTAAAACCCGGAGAAAATCGAGAAATATGTATGTAACGTATGGAATTCGGAGTGCATCCAGGTGTGGACACAGTGATACCTCAAAGTGGGGTTAGTTCGAACGACGTTTGGTGTGGCACGCTTTGGCCTAATAGGTCCTTCGTACTCTCATCGTTAGTCCCCAGGTAGGGAAACTGGTCCGTTATATTGGATTTATACGAATGCCAACCTAGACAGGACGTTCCAACTACCGGTACTTGTACCCTTACAGTTACTACATGCCCGTCGTAGAACTTACTTTGATGAGATTGAAAAATGAAAAATGCGACAAAATCTTGAATAAGGGAATATGAGGATGACTTGAATATGTGAACATTGAATTAGGCGTGATGAATGTATATGTAAGCTAGTTATGTTTGACAATAAGTATAACTCATTAAATATCTCACAATATGATAGTGGAAGTGTTTGCATGCATTGGTATGTGTAATAAATATGAAACAAATAAACATCTTGAGTTTGCATGTAACCACATAAACAATTAAAATCTAATCAACTATAGTATAGGCTCTAAGGGTCTAATAACCTATCCTATATCCCTATAGTCAAAAGCTCTGATACCAATCTGTCACACCCCGACCCGCAGCGAAAAAGGTGATCGGGGCATGATTGGGTTTTCATCAAAGCTCATGACATTTACTATAAAGTTTCATATTTATTATATCTTTTTAAAGGAGAATCATTACAATCAATAATACAAGTACAACATGTTCTATACATCTTTCAAGACTTCATTATTTTTCTTCTAAGCCAATTTCCTACGTGTTCCTTGCTTCATCCTGTCCATCTGTATCATGTGTAAAAATAGGTTTTTGGGTCAACAAAAAGTTGGCGAGTGAATCCTATGAAAACATTTAAATGTGTTTATTGAATCAATTATAAAATAAAGTGCATAACCACGTATGAGTAAATGTAGATGTAAATTTATTCACAAAACATAAATATTAAATATTGCATACACATACACCAAAGGATTGTTTTTGAGGCACGCGTTGTTCAACTCGTCTCCCACGAGGAACTGATGGGCCTAATGAATTTTTTTGAGGCACGCGTTGTTCAACGAACTGATGGGCCTAATGAATGTTTTTGAGGCACGCGTTGTTCAACCCGTCTCCCACGAGGAACTGATGGGCCTAATGAATAATTTGCACACAACTTGACAATATGTAATACATCACAACAAACAATATTTACATTCTAAGTTTAGATCATATAATGGTATTGCACGAGTTTGAATAAGCGAATTAATCTAAGCGACACATGATACACCCCAAAACATGAATAAAAAGGGGGAATTTGTAAGAATTCACTCACAGTGGTTGCGTTTCTTGGATTGATGATGAATGCGCACGAATTTGGATTTAACCATGATAGAAACTAACCTAAATAATAACATAATGGTTCGGTAAATAAATGGATTTTATTTGAGATTAATAATTTTAATTCATAACCTTAATAGGATTTCTAGATTTATTTTTGTGAGTTTAAGGACATTTTCTAACTTTAAAATATTATTTTTAAGTATTTTTAAATAATTTTCTGATTAAATAAATAAATAAATGTTGACCGTTGACTTTGACCGTTGACCGGTCTGATTGTGTTTATTATGTGCGCTGAGTGAGGTTCGAACTCGTAACCTCCCGTACGCGTGTACGCAGCTCTACCAACTGAGCTACGTGTCTAACCTGTAATATTTCTGTTTTTAATTATACTTATATACTATTTAGATTTATTCAGAAATCATTTATTTTAAAAAGATTTGTAATTATGTCGAACCGGTGCACATAACAGGTCTCGAACCCGCGACCTTAGTCTTGCAGCGCACCCAGCCCTACCAACTGGGCTGGGTGACTAACCGTTTATATTATGATTTTTATTTCTCTTATATACTTACTGTCAAGTTCTATGTTTGGGTTTTATAAAAAGGTGGGAATATTGTGACGAATCGAAACAAGGACAGAGTCGAACCCGAGACCTTGACTTCATATGCACACAGTCCACCACTAGGCTGTGTGTCTAACCTGGTTTTATAACCGGTTTTATTTATACATATAAACTATACACACTTCATCTTCTTCCGGTTTATTTCTTAGTGTTCGAACTCAACTGCTAATTCAGTAATCTAATATACTTTGGTGAATGAAATGATAAAAGGACATGGATCAAAAGATTATACCGATCAGAGTCGAATTGAAATCCTCCGGTGATGATTCCGGCGAGTAATTGAGGATTTCCGGTGACTTGCAGAGAACTCCGGCGAACTCCTTCTTCTCCGGCGAGCCTTGATGTTTCCAGTGATGGTGTTCGAGACCGAGAGTGAGGTGGTTGCCGAGGTTGTTTACGGCGTGCGTCTGGCGGCAGACAGAGCTCCGGCAATAGAATAAGTTGTTTGATCAGTGTGTAGGACAGGTTTTTTTTTCGAGAGATGAAAGAGCGAATTTGGACTAACTCTTGCTGTGTATTTATAGGCTTTCGAGGGCTGGGACTTCGGTCCGTGAGATTCCGCACGTTTCGTTGCTTGATCTTCGAGATTTTTGACTGGTAATTTGGTCGCGGATTACCAGCTAATAGCGAATAGATTGATTGATTATCAATCTACCATAACCGCGGGGATTTCCGTTTCTAGTTGGTTTGAATGTTGCGGATGATCCGCACGAATTACTATATATCTTAATTGATTTCAAAGATATCCATTAACTGTGTGTGGCGGAGTGGTGTGAAGTGTGTTTGGTTATATGCGAGACCCGGGTTTGAATCCCGGCGTCTCCTGTTTATTTTTTTTATTCAGTTTTTATTATAATTATAAATTATGGTTTTTAAATTCCAATTTATTTATTAATTATGTATCATTTAAAATTAAAATAAACAATATATACGCGACGAAAATTTTGACTGACTATTCGGTTAATAAACGAAGCGGGTTTTGGAAACCCGTTTTTTTGACGGATGTTACAGTGTGTTCGTGTGTTGATTAAGTTTTGGAGTTCCCAGAGGAGAAATGCTGGAGAAATTTCCAGCTTGTCAAGATGTATACTTTTTCGGTATGAATAGAATAATTCGACTTCCGCTTCTGCTCCATTCTTAATAACATTCTACCGAATTAATTCTTTTTTACCCAAACTTCTGTCTAATCCTGCCATTTTCTGGACTCTCAATTGGTATCAGAGCTAGGGTATCGATTCAATCGATCTAACCGTTGATTGAATCACCTACGCTCACGAATTATAGACTTTAAAGGGTTTTAGACGTAAATCATGAAATAAACGGACAATCCACGAACAAAAATTAAAATTGAAACCATAGGATTATTTAGAAATAAATTAAAACCATGTCTGTGAAAGAATCATCAACAAATTCGAAAAAATAAAGATTTTGAATCGAAAAACATGTCATCATGAAATTACCTCCGCACGAAGGTACTACTTCGCACGAAGGTAAATTACCCTTGTACGAAGGTAACCAAAATGCCTGAAAAAAATATCATTGAAAAATTTTGTTGATCGTGTTGATGAGGCAATTATCCAGAAAAATTTGGTGATACGAATTTTTTTGAAATTTTAACGTAAAATACGGGTTGTTCGGGGACACCGTCGAGAGCTTTATATAATAGATTTGATGAGACAATCACAGAGGGTTGAAGATAGTGGGGTAGTCATGATACTTATGCGGAATGTTTATCATCTGGGTTAAGTGACAATTAATGGGTCAAAATGTAAAATCCGCATTGATGAAATTGACTTTTGTGGACCAAAATGACACACTTTTCGCATAGTACAATTTTTTTCAGAGGTTAGAGAGGACTGAATTCACTAAGTTTGAGTAGGAATTCAGTGATGAAGATTAGAGACGTTAGAATTTGCAAAAAAAATGATGGGGAAAAAAATTCAAATGAAATTCCAGCATTTTTAAAATTCAGACGTTGTGCAACAATATTCGGGTGGTTCCGACTTCAGATTGTCCGTGGATGCATTGATTTGGATTCGTTAGTTCGTGATCATAGGAAGTTCAAATTCTCCAGATCAAGATCAGATTGGTTTCTCAGGGTTTGAGTCCCGGGTCTTCGTCAAGCCGGATAGCAGGACTAGCGTCAGGAGATGCATATGTATTGTCGATACTTAAAAGATATCAGAGGGTGTTCAAGATGTTAGATACACGAATGCTCGATGATAGTCTAAAGTGTCAGAATTGTTAATATTCGAGCAGAGGAATTGTTTTTTCATACTAATCGCCGGAGAATAACGATGTTTGTTGATTAAGTTGTTGTCGGGTTTAACAGAGAAGACTATATATCTGTTATCGTGATTGAAGAGGAAATATGTGATTATGATCGTGGAAGAATGTTTTTCAGATCTGATGTGTTACCAGATGATTTGTTATCCGATAAAGATTTGCTTATTGAGGAGATTATCATTTTGCTGATCTATCTTTCAGGAGTATGCTTAAATGTGATTATGTAAAACGGGATTTCATATTTTCATGGGTATTCACAGACTTGAAGTTTACCGATGTGGTGATTCGAAGTTTCTTTCAATTTCCGTTTGGGTTTTTGAATATCAGAGGATTAAGCAAAGGAGTGCGCTAAAACCGAGCGCGGATGTGGTTAATGTAGAAACAGAGAGGCTGCAATGATTAGTTTAAAGTTGGTGATTATTTTTTAAGATCACAATTAAGCAAATCAGGAAGGTCCGGAACCGTGTAAACAAAGACATGAAGATTCATTCCAGAGGGAATTTTGCACAATGAAAAGAATGCAAACCCGAATCATCAATCGAGGGGGAATTATCGTAAGATTTCAAGATGCCTGATTGAAGTTGAAGAATATTCAAACACGACTCTCATATTTCAAGATCAAGCTTCGACAGTGATGACCAAGGGGGAATTGTTGGTGCATATTATGTATGTCTGCCACTGTGCGAATATACTAGATAGAGCCTGTGTTGAACATTGTATAGATGAGATAAGAGCACATGACTTAAGAGTGAATGAGAGAGGTGTATATATGTTACTTCGTACGAAGTAGTCACTCCGTACGAAGGTAGTTACTTCGTACGAAGATAACTATTTCGTACAAAGGTAAATTGCTCAGTTCGCACGAGGGTAGAAAGTCTATATATAGTGTTATGTGTTCGTGTGTTGATTAAGTTTTGGAATTCCTAAAGGGAAAATTCTTTCAATTTCTCCAGCTTGTCAATATGTATACTTTTTCGGTATGAATGGAATCATTCGACTTTCGCTTCTACTCTGTTCTTAATAACATTATACCGAGTTAGTTCTTTTCTACCAAAACTTCCGTCTAATCCTGCCGTTTCCTGGACTCTCAATTTTTTTTCGAAAAACTCAATGTTATCTAAAAACCTGAATTTTATAAATTTTTATAAAAAAATCGATTCGGCGCTTTTTTGTTACAAAACGTTTGATAACATATAACTTACATCCCCTAATTATTTTTAGAAAAAATGTTACATAAGATTTTCTTGAGTTTTCTTAACTCAAGTGAGTTTTCTTTCTATCCCTCTCTTATCATGTAAATATACATATACTTATACTTATATATATATATATATATATAGTGAGATGTTTAAATGAGAAGGAATTCTTTGTATAAAAAAAATCAATCAATAAAAATGTTTTATTTTATTTCATTTAATATTTGTATTAAATATTATTGTAAAGTAGAGTTTTTTCTCAAAGAAGTGTTAGTGAAAAAAGTATTTTCAAATGTTTCTTGAATAATATTTATCAAAATTGTATTTTTCAAACACTAGTTTTGTCTCTCTCCTCGTATCATTGACTAAAATTAATTTAGTAATTTTGTCATTTATTTTCAACAACGCCTCTTTTTAACCGAACGTAAGACATTGTTTATTATTTTATTGTGTAATAGTTTTTTTATTCAATCAATATAATATATTTTTGTTTGCTCCAATAAAAATCAGTTTTAACAATTGTGTATAATCCTTCTCTTTTTATTATTTGTTTTCACAATGAACTCATAAAGTCATGTAAGAATCCTCCTAAATATATCAAACATGAAATAAGAACAACAAAAATAAATTAAACAAACATCAGAAGTAGAAAGACCAACGTAAGACTTGTTTTTTTATAATTAACAAAAAGTATCATATAAAAATAAAACTTGAAGTTCGTTTGGTACGAACTGATAAGATTTAAAACCGGTTTAATTGTTCAAAAATACATCATACATTATTAGTTAATTAAAAATAAAGAAAATAAAAATATAACTTTTCGTTATATGGTTCTTTTATTTTGTTTTCCTTCCGTTAAATCTTTATAGTTCGTTTTGTTTTTTAAGCAACCTATTATACTTTTTATTATTTATAAAGAAGAACTCTTACATTGTAATAAGCAAGAAGTATAAAGACTTTATACTTCTGATGTTTGTTTAGTTTTTTTTAATTCTTATTTTACTGTGTAATATATATTTGAGATGATTCTTATTTTACGTGAGTTCATTGGAAAACAACTAATAAAAAAAGAAGAATTATATACAGTTTGTAGAAGGTTAAAAAAATCTATTATGGGTTTAATGAAGTAAACAAAAAAATTATGAAGATTGAATAAAGAAATAATTATAACAAAAAATAATAAACAAGACGTTGGGTTAAATGAAAGTTTTGATGAAAATAAAAATAAAATTACTAAATTAGTTTTTAGTCAACGAGATAACGAGAGAGACAAAACTAATGTGTGGAAACAATATTTTGGTAAATATTATTCAAGGAACGCTATTTTAATAAATATTTTTTCCACCAACACTTTTTTGGGAATTCTGAACACCCCTAGTTATGACAAGATCTGGTCATTTTTATGTAACACTACGTAATTGGGTGTTAGAAATGTAACAATCGAAACAAGAAAGTATTTATGCGTAACATTTTTATGTAACATATTATGTAACGTCCATGTTGTTACATGTATTTTTCTAAGAGTTAGAAATGTAAGAAACGAAGCAAGTAAGTTTTTATGCGTAACATTTTTATGTAAAAGTTGTGTGTATAAACATTTTGTGGGTATAACAATTTTATGTAACATATTATGTATTGATTCTGTTGTTACATATATATTTCTGGGTGTTAGAATGTAACAATCGAAGCAACAAAGTTTGTATACGTAACATTTTTATGTAACATATTATATAACATTCTATTGTCACATATGGTACCATTTGAAGACCTGAATGTAAGCAGATGAAAACGAAAATGGAAGAAACGCAAATGGACAATATATAAAGTTGTTTAGGATTTTTTGTGAAGCTTTTTGAATACTTGATTTAGTGAAATTACAAAATCTTGAAATTTTGTGTTTTGATATTTGATTTGTGTTTTGGAGCCAAAAAAAATAGAGTGTACTTATGTATTTTCCTTTTTAGATAGCCGAGTGATTTGATGTCATGTACCCACTTATTCAAATTATGTACATGGGTATAGGTTTCATGTTCCAAGGCAATTTCGTGAACTTCACTTTCCAATTATACCCTTCTGCTACTTATTAGATTTTTTTATTATGCAAAATATGAGATAATTGGTTTCGATCATTTACCTACAGTAGATCATAAGCCATTAATGGCTAATATATAGTTTTTAAAGTTTTCTTAACTCAATAAAGTTTTCTCCATATCCTTTTCGTATATATCTATACTATACATAATATACATATTGGAAGGGCAACTTAAGTCATTTGCCACTTCCTTTAAAATTGATTTAATGCATGATTTACAAGTGTTTAAAGGACGTGCTTTTTGTTTCATTTGACTCCATCATTTGTGAATTTTGAATTTTGAAACGTGGTGTTGAAAATTTCATTTGGCGCGGCCAAACCTTTGAAAACCATAAAGCATTTCAAAATTCAAAACCTGCCCTTTCTCATCCTTCATACTCTCTCCCCTCTCAAACCCTAATTCTAATTCTAAGAAGCCAAATGAGAGTTGCAACCCTCATCAGCTTTCAGAAATTATTAATCCCAAAGCATCTCCAACTCTCATTCGCTAACCCTAATCTTAATCCCTTCATCAGCTTTCAGAAATTTCAAGAGATTTAGTAATGCTTTTCCTCTTTGGGTCTCGAATTGCACCCTATAAAGGCACATTACAGGAGAACGATTGGATGTAAGTCTATTTATTTGCTTATCTTTCAGCATTTTATATTTTCTTACTTATCAAATGATGTTGGATATTTGATTATCAGTTTCTTATTTGATGTTTGTTTGTAGGTACTGAAGACATTAATAAGTGATATCTTGTGTGGGGATTCAATGAGGTATGGTTTTGATGTAAATTTTATGTTTCAACAATTATAGTTCCGTAGTCGTCTCTGTTTTTTTCTATTCAAGGGGTGTTTGGATTTGGATTTTGACACTTATGAATAATGTTTTGAAATACAGAATTTGGGGATATGAGTAGGTCTGGATCGAGATTGGGGAGAGAACGAAACAGGAAGCCCTAATCCATTGCTGATTGTTTCTCTCCACGGTTGCTGATGGTTCTTGCTTTTCCGTCTACGCCACCTCACCCCTGGTATTCTTCATCCAGGTCTTCAGATTTAAAGATTCATTGTCATTCGAAGTGGTATTCTTCATCCATGTCTTTACTATATGGGGCCTTTAATTTATTTTTCTGCAATTGGGGAAATTTCAACTCTTTCATTTGATTTCATCATTTCTTGTTGGAGAACTATGAATTTCGTGATTTCATTGCTCAATTCATTTTAAATACATAATTATTCCCAATTTCAAGTAGGTTTTTGATATGTTTTTTTGTGTGTGCGTTCCCTCTAAAGATACACACGCACAAATTCACATGCTTTCTTGCTGGTACGGTGGCGGATGTGGGGCGCTGCTATTAGTGTTCTACCAGAGGTAAAGATGATCATTAATATCAATCTCATTGTTCTTTAAAACGTGTTATTGTATATTTTTTAATGGTCAACAACTAACCGAGTCTCATTTTTCTGTGAGAAAGTACAACTTTTTATTGGTCATTCCATTTTGAACTTTAAAACTTATATATACTTGCATTTTCAGCAAATTGTTAGAGAATTTGTGCTGATATTTTCAATGAAATACCATCTTATTGCAGATGGTACTCCACTTAGACTCCTTGATGATCAAAGGTGAGTAATATGTTATTGATCAGAAGCATCGATGAATTAAACAAAAATAAACTTAATCTGGTCTTTGTTGTTGTCATTACAAAGGGACAGCTGTAGATGAACTCATGACCGTGGTCTATATGCTCTTTGATTGATTGGAACCTGGAACATCAACTGTTTCAGTTGTCACACGAAGAATATTATGACCATTGGAGCTCAAGACAGCTTGCAGCAGCTGGTTTGCTTCTATCTAAATCTTGCCTTGCTGCATAAATTGTTTTGTTTATCAGGATATATCGTCTTAACTTTGACGTATCATATTGGTAAATGAAAAAACATAGCAAAAAAGGAAACGAGTCAAATAAATTGAAAGTGTCCTAAAGCTTTATTCTTAATGCCCCCAGGGTTAGAAACGTTGTTGGAGTTTAACTTCTTTTTTATTTTTCAGAAGAAAAGTGAATTATTTGGGGTATGTCATATGTTAATAATTCTCTTTTATTAGTACACATTATTTATTATATGAAAAAATATTACATCAAGAGTGTAACACCTAATGGCAACCTCCCAAATGTGGGGCAAAAAACCTTATCGAGGATAATGGCAACCTCCTACATGTTGGGGCAAAACCTCATTTAGGACGATGAGTCCCTTAGGGGGGTGATTATAACACCTAATGGCATTACCTCCCAACATCGTCTGTGGACATGAGAGATTCCTGGTTCATAAGTAATGCTCTACCTCTAAAATCATCAACGCGTTTTGGGCTTAATGCTAGTGGATGAGAGAACTCCACAGTTAAGCGTGCTCAAGTGGGAGTAGTACTAGGATGGGTGACCTCCTGAGAAGTCTCCACCAGGGCAACCAAAAACAAAGCCGTGAGTTGCTGGATGGGCCACCCATCGGGGGAAAGCGGACAATATTGGTGATAACGAGGGGCAGGGGTGTTTATAAAGTGGTATCAGAGCCACTCCTGTGTCGTTCGGGATGTTGGGGCAAAACCTCATCGAGGACGATGAGTCCCTTAGGGGGGGTGATTGTAACACCTAATGGCAACCTCCCAAATGTGGGGCAAAAAACCTCATCAAGGATAATGGCAACCTCCTACATGTTGGGGCAAAACCTCATCGAGGACGATTAGTCCCTTAGGGGGGTGATTATAACACCTAATGGCATACCTCCCAACATCGTCCATGGACATGAGAGATTCCTGGTTCATAAGTAATGCCCTACCTCTAAAATCACCAACGCGTTTTGGGCTTAATGCTAGTGGATGAAAGGAGAACTCCACAGTTAAGTGTGCTCAAGTGGGAGTAGTACTAGGATGGGTGACCTCCTGTGAAGTCTCCACCAGGGCAACCAAAAACAAAGCCGTGAGTTCCTGGATGGGCCACCCATCGGGGGCAAAGCGGACAATATTGGTGATAACGAGGGGCAGGGGTGTTACAAAGTGGTATCAGAGCCACTACTGTGCCGTTCGGGAATTTGGGGCAAAACCTCATCGAGGACGATGAGTCCCTTAGGGGGGGTGATTGTAACACCTAATGGCAACCTCCCAAATGTGGGGCAAAAAAACCTCATCGAGGATAATGACAACCTCCTACATGTTGGGGCAAAACCTCATCAAGGACGATGAGTCACTTAGGGGGGTGATTATAACACCTAATGGCATACCTCTCAACATCGTCCGTGGACATGAGAGATTCCTGGTTCATAAGTAATGCCTTACCTCTAAAATCACCAACGCGTTTTGGGCTTAATGCTAGTGGATGAGAGGAGAACTCCACAGTTAAGCGTGCTCAAGTGGGAGTAGTACTAGGATGGGTGACCTCCTTGGAAGTCTCCACCAGGGCAACAAAAAACAAAGCCGTGAGTTCCTGGATGGGCCACCCATCGGGGGCAAAGCGGACAATATTGGTGATAACGAGGGGCAGGGGTGTTACAAAGTGGTATGAGAGCCATTCCTGTGCCGTTCGGGATGTTGGGGCAAAACCTCATCGAGGACGATGAGTCCCTTAGGGGGGTGATTGTAAAACCTAATGGCAACCTTCCAAATGTGGGGCAAAAAACCTCATCGAGGATAATGGCAACCTCCTACATGTTGGGGCAAAACCTCATCGAGGACGATGAGTCCCTTAGGGGGGTGATTATAACACCTAATGGCATACCTCCTAACATTGTCCGTGAACAGGAGAGATTCCTGGTTCATAAGTAATGCCCTACCTTTAAAATCACCAACGCGTTTTGGGTTTAATGCTAGTGGATGAGAGGAGAACTCCACAGTTAAGCTGCTCAAGTGGGAGTAGTACTAGGATGGGTGACCTCCTGGGAAGTCTCCACTAGGGCAACCAAAAACAAAGCCGTGAGTTCCTGGATGGGCCACCTATCGGGGGCAAAGCGGACAATATTGGTGATAACGAGGGGCAGGGGTGTTACAAAGAGATCCCCAAATGGTGCTTTAAGAAACGTATTATGTATGTGAGGAAACCAAAAGTTTGTGTTAAAACAATAGTTACAAACTTCCTGCCACATTGTTTTCGTGCATGTTATTTTTAAAATTTTAATTAATATAATAGTTCTTTACTCTTTGATCCGTGAAGCGAGCCAAACTTATCGCAGCAAGGCATACTAAGAATCAGAGGACGAGAAGAAAGGAGAAAGAGGCGTAGGTAGGCGCATGAGAGAATATACCTTCTTTGGTTTTGCCTATTCGGTTAACTATTGCTTTTGTTAGAACCGAAATATACATTATGCTCTTCAAGAACACTAATTAGGGGTCATATCTAATTATAGGTGATCAACAAACATGATAAGATTGGGTTGTTTGAAATCAATTTGAAACTAAGTTTCTTTTCTCTTTTGTATAATTATAATGTATAACCTTGTACATATATGAAATCTTGAAAAGTTGACTTTGTGATGATTTCGCATTTTGTGTTAGACGATAATGTGATTACGTGTGTAGTTGTAATACATGGTTCAACAGTTATACCATTTGTTCACTTAAACTCTTGAGAAAAATCTGATTCTTACATCTTCTTCTCATTGTAGGATTTGGAAGATGCGATTGCATGTTCAGACCAGATGGGACATTGCATGTTCCTGAATTGTCAGGTTCCAACAAATCCGACTACGGTGTTGGTTATTAAGATTCCGTAAAGATACTTGGTCACCCCTTTTAGCCTCTTTTCTTTCGAATTTAGCTTAGCCACCACTTTGGTTCTGTAATGAATGCCTGTTTATCTGTATGTCAAAGTCTGTAAATGGCTGTGGTATCCTGTACAATGGGGTTAGGGTTTCACGTCTGATTTTAAAATGTCCACATCACAAATCAGCATTGAAATTACGTACACAAGTATATTTTTGGCTCAGTTTTAGTTGTGCTTCTTTATTTAGCTTGATTTTTAGTGAATATTCATTACTTAACTAAAGTGAAGTGATTGCAAGGGTTTGAGTTTTTGAATTTCTGCTTTACTGATGAATATGAAGTTGAATTTTGGGGTTCTTACTAACTTGAAATGTTTTATAAATTTTTATGATTGTTCGCTGGAAATACTGATAGATTGAAGATAAGTTAGAAAATTAGCAGAACTTCGTCCACAATTGGAGTGAGCTGATGCTTTTGTGGATTAGAATCTGAAGAAACAATGGCACACCCTCAAAGAGGGTCTGACCAACCGCCAGTTGACAGGCTGCTGCGGACTCGAACAACCGGTAATTTGGACGCGGAGACAATGATGGATAGTGAAGTGGTGCTTTCATCTATTTTTGACGTTGCACCAGTTCTTCATGTTGCTAATGAAGTTTATCGCAGCCACCCAAGGGTTGCCTATCTTTGTAAGTATGATGTTTATATTTTGGTTTTATGAACACCCGGTTTTAATAAAAATGTGTTTTCTGTTGTAATGTGTTATTATCATCAGTAATCCATACTTAGATGAAGGAATAGTTGAATCCAATTAATTTAAGCTGGAGTTTTTAGTAATTTTGGTCCATCAAGGTCTACTCAATGTAGCTTATCGGGTTTTTTTAAAGATATGCAATAGTTTGATAAAGATTACTTTGAACAATGTACCTTCAAAATTAACTTTTGGCAAAAAGTTATAGAAATAGTTTTTAGAATGTGAGGATATTGGCTTCACTCATTACATGGCTAAGAATTTAAAAAAAAAATTGTGTACTATGTGTTTGGGTCAAGCGTTTTTGGATTAATAACTAGATGCCATTATTTGTTAAGTTTTGTACATCAATTCTTATACTCTTTCTATTACTTATTTATACATAATTCATAGGTACCGAAGCTTAATCCACTTTCATGCGCCCTCTGTTGGAAATAGATCTTGGAAGCTCGCAACTGATGCTGCTTATGGTAACACGTAACTCCACATGTTTACGTTCACAACAAATGTTTAAAAGGTAGTGACTAACATCCAAGAATGAGATTTAGTAGTGGTTTATGTGCTTCCCAACTCTGACCCGTTATAAGTCGGTCTAATCTGGCCCGAACCATTTAAGTTGGTCCAACCTAACGGGTCCCTTTTAAGCCGGTCAAACCTGGCCCGAACCGTTTAAGTTGGTCTAACCTAACTGGCCCGTTTGTTTGATCTAATGTGCTGAGATATTTTTAGTGCGAGTAAATTAGGTTTTAATTTGTTTAATCTAATTAGCAGCAGTGATGTAGTTCTATTGTCTAATAACATTTGAATCCCTTTTCCGCTATGGTTTTTTAGCACATAATGATTGTTAAGGATATTACAATTTTTTTTTGTTTCTGTGACTTTTGTGTTTATAAATATAAGAATTTGTGAAAGTATACTTTATAATGGTGATAAAAGGTATGTATAGTTGTGTTTTTGTTGTGGATTGGGATGTAAGTTGGGGTTTTTAGTGTTTGTAAGAAAGCCGAAATGCCGCCACATCATCATCCTAATGCCCATTGCATTCATTATTTTTCATTTTTTTCTTCTCTTTGAGCATTATTCTTGAAATGCCCCTACCTCTTTATGCCCGGTGTTGAGGGCATTATCAAACTCTTTCACGCCTCTATAATGTCCATTACACTTGACGTTATAGTTTGTCAAAAGATAGATCCGCCCACCAAACATATAAAATTGGAATGTTGTTTTGATTAATTGAAACCTACCAAGAAGATAGTGATCATATAATGCTATGTTGTTAAATAGTAGATACAAAGATAATTATTACATGTATAAATGTTATGTTAATATTTTAAATAATCACACACGTTTGTATAACAAAAGATTCAATGTCATGACATGTAAATTATTCCTAAGCTATATATTAATATGATAATGCGTTAAAAAAACCCAAGGATCAAATGAGTTTAGTGGAGTATTACATCAATTGTATAAAAGGAATTCATATTTTGTGGTTTGTTGATTTTAAATATAGAGTTGTTTGTATGAAAAATCCATCTTACGGTAAATAAGGTTTTAGGCTATATTTAAACCTTCACAACTTAATCTATTTGCTACATTACTTATTTTTTCCTATTTTATTTTACCTCAACTTAAGAAAATAGTTTAATCTCAATAATTACACGTAAGCCTATTCTTTTAGTGGTTACCAACAAAAAAGGAAAACAAATTAATTTGATCTTTTTAATGCCCTTTAACATAAGGAGAGAGTGATATGCAATGTTGATCAACATGTCATATTTCCATTAACGCCCCAAGTGTTAAGGTCTGCCCCTAGACATATGTAAATCGTATAGAGTTGCTTATTTTTCTTTATTTGTGTGTTATTTTATTGCATCCGTGATTTCTTGAGTAACATGATAATTTAAATGTTAAATCTATTACTTACTAGAAATGTGTAACCCTTATGTCGTATATCCACCACAATGATGCTACTAACCTAAGATCTTTAAAAAAACATATTAAACTTTTGTAAAAATCTCATATGAAAACTATTAAAAATGAGTACCGCAATACAAAGTGTCGTTCCCGCCGCATTGCGCGGGCACACTACTAGTGTGTGTATATATATATATATATATACATATATAGGATTCGGTTCAAGAGAGAACCAATCCCAGTTGCGAGAACTATGAGAACTCTTATCATCCAATAACATATTTACACATCACTCATAACCAAATTAAATCAAAAGGGCATTTTATTCTTTCACTTTCCATGTCACATTTTTTCACTCTTCTATTAAAAAGTCAACATGTCACATCTTTTATCTCTCTTCTATTTAAAACTCAACATGTTACATCTTTTATCTCTATTCTATTTAAAATTCAACATTAGACATCTATTAAGTCCTGATTTTTGGGGTGAGTTCGTTTCGTAAGATCCTCAAATTTCGTAAACTCAAAATCGGGGTGTCGGGGGGCGTAAAAAGATGTTTGGCATAAAAAAATTTTGTAAAAATGTTTTTGAAATAAGAAATTGTAAACAAAGTTTTCGTAAAAAGTTGTTTGTAAAAATAAAATATTTTTGTTTGGCGTAAAATATTTTTTGTTTTTTGTATAAAAGTTTAAACCCGTAAAAGAATTGTTTTTATAAAAAAAAATTTAAAGTTTAAAACCACGCGTAAAAAAAGTTTAAACCCGTTCGAAAAAAAGTTTAAAACTGGCGCGTAAAAAAAGTGTAAAACCGCGCGTAAAAAAACTTTTATATCGGCGCATAAAAAAATTTAAACCCGTGCGTAAAAAAGTTTAAAACCGGCGCGTAAAAAAAGTTCTAAACCAGCGTGTAAAAAAAGTTCTAAACCGGCGCGTAAAAAAGTTTTAAACCATCGCATAAAAAAAAGTTTAAAACCGCGCATAAAAAAGTTGAAAACCGTCGCGTAAAAAAGTTTAAAACCGATGTGTAAAAAAAGTTTAAAACCGCGCGTAAAAAAAGTTTCTAAATGGCGCGTAAAAAAAGTTTGAACCCGCGTGTAAAAAAGTTTAAAACCGCGCGTAAAATTTTTTCTAAACCGCGCGTAAAAAAGTTTAAAACCGGCGCGCAAAGAGAATTTTAAACGGGCACGTTAAAAAAGTTTAAAACCGGCACATAAAAAAAGTTCAAAACGGCGCGTAAAAAAAGTTTAAAACGGCGCGTAAAAAAGTTTAAAACCGGCGAGTAAAAAAATTTAAAACCGGCGCCTAAAAAATTTTTAAAACCGGCCGTAAAAAAGTTTGAACCCGGGCGTAAAAAAGTATAACCCGCGCGTAAAAGTGTTTGAACCCCTACGTAAGATAATTTTCTTATTGCATGATTCAAAAATAATATTAATTAAATCACATTAATTAAATTACAAACATTAATTAAAGCACAATGATTACAACTTTAATTATCAATCATTAAAGAGCTTAGTAAAAATACAAATTTACACTTATCTCACTAAAAACAAAAACTCATTAATTAAAGCTCAAAGATTACAACTACTTTATTGTCTTTTAATCTCATCCATTAAAACACTTTTGATCAATGGCTTATATTGGTTTATACGATTCTCACAACTCAAGTTGCTTCTCATTTTACCCATCCCCTATATATATATATATATATATATATATATATATATATATATATATATAGGGGATGGATCATGAGAAACTAGTTTACATGAGAAAACCAAAAAACTAACTAAAAATCCAAAAAAAAACATATCAATTTTTTTTTGATTTTTTTATTAAAATTCGCTATATATATTATATAAAAAAACTTTAAAAAATAAAAATAAAAAAAGCATATAATGCACATGTGCAACATAAACATATAATGAACATGTGTAGTACACATATAGTGCACATGTGCAGTACAAATTTTTTTTTTGAAAAAAAAGTTTTCTTATACATATATCCAACGATTTTTTATAAAAAAATTGTACAAAAAATTGTATGTTTTTTATGTTTTTTTTTTTGCTTTTTGAGTTAGTTTTCTAGTTTTCTCATTTATATTTAGTTTTCTCATGATCCTCTCCCTACATATATATGTGTATATATATATATATATATATATATATATTGTAAAAAAGACTAAAAGTGTGAGAAAGGTAAGAAAGAATCTCAGCCATTAGATCTAAATTAATTGAAAAGGGTAATCAAGTAATTTTATCTTTGATTTAATTAATTCAAAACCTTCCATAAACCGCCACCCTAATTTATAGAAATACTGAATAACACTGCAAACACCATTCAGCACGTATATAACATCATTCAATAATTATATAACACCCTTCAATAAGTATATAACAACATTCAATAAGTATCTAACGCCATTTTAAAGATCTCTATAGAAACACTACGAATAACACTGCAACAACCATTCAGCGCATATATAGCACCATTCAATAATTATATAACACCATTCAATAAGTATACATAACACCATTCAATAATTATATAACACCATTCAACACATGTATAACACCATTCAATAAGTATATAATACCAACTAAATTATATAACACCATGAACTGAAACAAAAAACCATTAACTGAAACATTCGATTGAACGTAATTTTTTTTCTGTATATAAGTATAGTAATACGGTACTCATATTAAAGATTAAAAAACACTCGTTATTATGGTGTGATTTAAAAAAAAGAGTTACGTGTAAAAAGTTATTGGCGTTTAAAAAATAAAAGGGGAACTTGCATGTGGATTGCATGTGACTTTCTAAAATTAAAAATGTTAATTTTACCTTTATACCCTTAATCTAGAAAATTAATTATTTTAATTGTTATACTATTTACAAGATTGTCATTAAGATCTCAACCATTAGATTAAAGATCTAATGGTTTAGATTCTTCTTACCCTTCTCACACTTTGTGCCTTTTTTTACAGGATCCTCTACATATATATATATATATATATATATATATATATATAGGTGAAGTATATAGAGAAAACCAACTTGAGTTGAGAAAGCTCAAGAAAACCCTATGTAACATTTTTATTTTTTTCTAAAAAAATAGAAAATCTAAGTTACATGTTAATGAACGTTTTGTAACAAAAAAAAACAAAAGGCGCCGAATTGTTTTTTTATAAAATTTTTAAAAAATTTCAGTGTTTACAAGAAAAGGCTAAAAATTGAATTTTTGTAATTTTTTATAAAATAAACCACTCGACGCTTTTTATTTTTTTGGTTACAAAACATTCATTAACATGTAACTTACATTCCCTATTTTTTTAGAAAAAAATAAAAATGTTACATAGGGTTTTCTTGAGTTTTCTCAACTCAAGTGGGTTTTCATTTTATCCTTCCCAATATATATATATATATAAGGATCCGTTAGGAAACAACCTTTATTGCGAGAACCGCGAGAACCAGTGTGAACACAAATAGTAATACCTAAAAAAATCTAAAAAAAACATTACCAAATTTTTTTTTGATTTTTTTAATATTTTTTTTGAAAAACTCGCCATATTTACTCAACAATAAAAAAAGTTTTCAAAAAAAAATGTTTTTTGAGTACCAACTATCCATGCACATGTGCATTTTCGTCATTTCTTTGACAAATTCCGTAATATATTACAAACATTAGACACTTGTACTTTCATTTACACTACCATGTGTAACACACTACTTTTTACCTTACCAATATTAGCAATGCACATGTGCATCTATATATATCAACATGAAATAAGGTGTTTTGGTACACTAATTTGAATGCATTTTCTCTTTAATCTATCATACCATTCATAATACACTACTATGCACATGTGCATTTTCATCATTTCTTTGACAAATTCCGTAATACATTACAAACATTAGACAATTGTACTTTCATTTACACTACCATGCGTAATACACTACTTTTTACGTTACCAATATAAGAAATGCAAATATATATGTATCAACATGAAATAAGGTGTTTTGGTACACTACTTTGAATACACTTTCTCTTTCATCTATCATACCATCTGTAATACACTTCTGTTACCTCCTACCATCCATAATACAATACCATTACCTCCTACCATTTATAATACAATACCAATACCAATATTTTCACTTTATTACATGCATATCAACACCGTTTATACCATCCAATCAACACGATAAAGTGACTTGATGGGTTCATTATAGTTGTCACTTTATGATGTAATATGTTGATTGGATGGTAAAAACAGTGTTGATATACATGTAATAAAGTGAAAATATTGATATTGGTATTGTATTATAAGTGGTAGGAGGTAATGGTATTGTATTATGGATGATAGGAGGTAACAGAAGTGTATTATAGATGGTATGATAGATGAAAGAGAAAGTGTATTCAAAGTAGTGTACCAAAACACCTTATTTCATGTTGATACATATAGATGCACATGTGCATTTCTTATATTGGTAACATAAAAAGTAGTGTATTACATATGGTAGTGTAAATGAAAATTTAATTGTCTAATGTTTGTAATGTATTACGAAATTTGTCAAAGAAATGATGAAAATGCACATGTGCATGGTAGTGTATTATGGATGGTATGATAGATGAAAGAGAAAATGTATTCAATTTAGTGTACCAAAACATCTTATTTCATGTTGATATATATAGATGCACAAGTGCATTGCTAATATTGGTAACATAAAAAGTAGTGTATTATACATGGTAGTGTAAATGAAAGTACAATTGTCTAATGTTTGTAAATTGTCAAAGAAATGACGAAAATGCACATGGATGCATAGTTGGTACTCAAATTTTTTTTTTTTGAAATTTTTTTATAGCGAATTTTTCAAAAAAAAACAAAAAAAAATTTTGGTATTTTTTTGGATTTTTTAGGTATCAATGTTTGTGTTCACACTGGTTCTCGCGGTTCTCGCAATAAAGGGTGGTTCCTAACAGATCCTTGTCCTATATATATACATAGGTGAATTATAGAGAGAAATTCTTGGTGAGTGTTGGATCGCTCCATTACTAGCATAGGAACCTAAAATTGGTATCTAACATTCGTATATGCGGAATTTATATGACGTATTAATCGAATATGCAAGATTTACTGTTTAATCATTGTTTATTGATCATAAATATTCAGTACATGTCAAATTCTGATCGGGCAGAGCTTCGCCGTACAAGTGACAAAGTTGCAGAAGTTACAAATGAAAACATCAAGGCACCTATTTATAGTGTAACAAGTTCGCTGGGGAAGACACAAGTTCGGGCGAACTTGTATAGAACAAGTTCGGCCGAACTTGTTCAACATTACAATTTCAAGCGAACTTGTTAACTACTTACATAAATAACCTTATATTTGACATAATCTAGCCCAAAACAAACAGACTCGATCCAAGACTAAGACATAGACATTATGTACTAACAGACTCCCCCTTGGATATCTTCTTCGTCTTGATCAGTCTTCACAACTCTATCTCTGCCTGACACGTCCAAAGAAGTTCTTTATCGGCTTCTTTCTTCTTTCTTGCGATGGAATCGGCGTTTGATCTGTTGGTGGCACCTTTGTCATGAATTGAAAACGTCTCAATCTTGCCTCCTTTGTTCTTTCAAGAAACTGTTCCTGACGCCTTTCTTCTTTCAAAAATTCTTCACGTTCTATCTCTCTCCAACTCGATTCCCACATTCTTCCAGAGTTAACTTCATGCGCATAACAGACATTTACAACCCTCTGATATTGCATCACTTGTTCCTTCTCCCGTTCTTCATAACAAATCTTGCTAAAGAATAAACATTTGATATCCTCCTTTGAGCAGTTTACTAGCCACATCGGGTCTAGTATACGTATCGTTCTCCACATCCCTCTTAAACCTTCTACCCCAAACATTTCAACCCTTTCTTGAGTGATATCCAAATGATCTTCAAATCTCAGAACAATCACTACTTCACACGTTGTCGGATCAACTTGCCACCACTTAAACAACGGATAGAAATTCTATTCAATCGGCATTAAGGGCATGTTCCTTATCGCTCTTGGACGCTTCATAATCAACGTTATATCCTTTATACCAGTCTTCTTGTCTGTTTTGATTCGGCGTTTAGGAATGAATGGCTTCCAGTACCTAAACCTTTCGTCGCTTCGAACTTGATCATCTTCCATAGCAACTGATCAATAAACATATGATATGTGACGTTACGTGTCTGCACCAATTCCTCAACATCCCAGTACGGAAGTGTCTTGAAATCTGTCAAGTATTTGAAGTATTGAACTCCAAACTCACGTTTAATGGCATAAACGTTCATCTCTTTAAACCATCCCCAGCTCAAAATATCTCCCAACGACACATCCTTATCTCTGGTAAAGAATGCTAATGGATGTCGAAACTTTCGTTCTCTTGGCATCTCTTTAAACCAGGATTTCTTTGCTTGCGCAATCTCTTCTTTTGTCATCGATTTAGGGATTTTGCCTTCATGTACAGACTTTTCAATTTTTCTTTCAAAATATCTTCATTAAGCTGTTCATATATTTCCTCAAATGTCGGAAAACTATCAGTGTTCTGACCAACGTACTTCTCAGCTTCATCTTTCTCATCGTCCGATGACCAATCTTCAACGATAACCTTGTTGTACTCATCAGCTTCATATCTACGTTTTGTAACAATACTCATTTGGCTCAAACGTATTCACATTTAATACTTGCTCTTCAAAGTCAAAATCGAATGTTTCAGCATCACATCGATCAGCTTTGCTAAATCTTCTTTCGAGTAATTATGAAAGTACTCGCCTTCTTCAACATTGTGTTCGAGCATTAGAATCATCGGCTTTGTAGGCATAGTAGCAACAGGCATAGCTGTAATAGCATCAGACATATCAACATCTTTCTGCCCTGTCTCCCCTGTCTGCTCCCCCTGAGTTTGATCTTCCATTCTATTAGATTCATCATTCAACAGCGAAGTAAAATCAAACTCATCATTCAGTTTGGCATCAACCACTTTCAGACCAACTCCACCTTGATCATTATTATCACCATCATCGTTGTCTGAGTCGTCTTTAGTATCATCTGCGTGTTCATCATCATCTTTATCCTCAGCTTCTTCATCGTCTTTCTTTTCTGTTTCTGGAACAATAGTAGACTCAGAAGCTTTTGTAGATTTTATCACAGGTTCCGTAATTTCAGGCATACTTTCAATCACATTCTTGCCTTTCCCTTATTCAGCCAATTCCTTTTCTGCTTTCTTTTTTGCTTCCTGCAGATCTATTCGAGCATATTCAGCATCAAAATCAATACCAAGACTGTTCGTCAAAACTTTCTGCAGTCTGGAGAATCTTCGATCATTTAAATCCTTCTCTGATTGTAGTTCTGCTAACTCTTTCATTAATCGTTCGTTTGCGTCTTGTAAGCTTTCGATTAGGGCCTTTAAATACCCTCGGTCACCCTCCAAGAATTTGATTTTGTCATTCAGAATTTCTTTCTCCACCTCGCTCTGTTTCACCAACTTTTCTAACTCAGCTTTCTCTGTCTCGTTCTTTGCAACTTTATCTTCAAGAATTTTGACACGCTTTTCAAGTTCATAAACATCCGATTATGGAAAGAAATCATTTAAATCTTGAGTATCCACTGGCTCGTTAGGAATATCTTCAAATAACTTCGACTTTGGAGTCGTCTTTGGTGTAGATTTAGGAGTACTTTTTGGTGTAGACGCTTTAAGAGTTGAGCTTTCATGTTGAGCAACAGCTGGAGGATCTTGCGATTGAATAACTGGAATCTCGAGCAATTCAGACTCAGGAGGTTCTTGTGTGACTCATGTCTGTACTAAATTTTCTTGAACACCAGATGATTGTATAATTTCAGGCGTAGGAGGTTCTTGTGTAGCTCCTATAGATTTTGCACCAGAAGGTTCTTGTGGGACTTCTGTGCTTTTCGGCTTTCCAATATAACGTCTGCTCTTTGCTTTTTGGACTTTCTTTCCTTTTGTCTTTGGAAACCCTGTAGTTTTATAGATACATTAGTTGCTAAAGACTTTACTCGTTTTGTTTTCTTCTTTGCTCTCTCCTCATCTGAATCTTTTTCTTGTTCTGGCTCGTAATCAGCGCCAGTCTCTTTAACTTTCTCAGCAATGGACTTCTTAGTGGCCTTTTATAGCGAACCATCACTATTTTCATTATCTGATGTCGTAGAGATCACATCATCTTCCTGCGTTGTCCTCTCTGCCTCTTGACTTTCAATAACAACCGCTGCACTTGAACCAGCTTCATGTTGAACATTTTCAGGCTCTTCCTCGTCAACTAACATCGAATCAATTTTCTTAGGCTTACGTGAAGCTTTCTTTTTCTCTTGAACTACAACCTTCTTCAGAAACCAATCACTGCGTTTCTCTTTGAATGTAGATAGCCATTCTAGCTAAGTGTTTTTTCCCTTTCATCACCGTTATCATCTTTACGCCATTTGTATTCTGGTGGCACGACGTAGTTTTCAGAAGCAATTGCACCAAATAGAGGTTTTGCGATAGGCGCTGAAGATTGTTTCTGGAATGTAATCAGCTTTTTGACCGTTGTATCATCCAGATGACTAAGATAAAGAATATCATTCGGATCCTTTGCTATCTTCTTAAATTTCTCGTCGATCAGCATTCGAATAAATCTCGGATACATCACCAATCTGTTTGATCCCATATTGTTCTTCATATGCGTGAAAACCAGCTTCGAATTGTTGAATTTCTTGTTTAGAATAAGCGCCATGGCGATACATGCCATGTAGTCTTGAACGTCGTCCAATCCAGCCTTTTGATGGCTAAACGCATGAATAATAGCGTGCATTAAGAACTTGTAAGGATTAGGAACTGATCCTTTCTTCAGAGTAGACTCATTCACATGCCCCTTGTACCCCATTTGACAAAAACATCCTCTAACCATCCTCTCGTCTAGCATCATTGGATCATCTTTGTTGTCGTTGAAATTCAAAACCTTTCGAATATCAGCCTCTGTAACAGAAATCTCTTTACCTTCTTCTACAACATGTACCATTGATTTGATCGCTGTATCATCCTCATTCATCGCTGCAGAACTCCAAAATATGTAAACATGCGATCTGTAGACCACCGTCTATTCCGTAATAGCTTTATGAATTTGAATCCGCTCCATAAATGCTAGAATATCATCAAATGCTCCGAGTGAAGGACAGATAGCCTTGTCTAGCGTAATGCACGTATTATGAAATTTATTAAACGACAGCTGAATATTCTGCAAACACGAATATCGAGACGAAATTAGCAAAGATTGACAATTTTTCACAAATTCTTATCAAGTTCGGGCGAACTTGATTGTCAATTTGACATTTCATTACTTCAAGTTCGGGCGGACTTGCATAATATATGACCATAACAAGCGTCAAGTCCGGGCGAACTTGTTTAACAATTTTAAACATTTTCTACACAAGTTCGGGCGAACTTGTTAATGATTCATTTCGAAACAGGTTTAAACAAGTTTGGGCAAACTTGTTAAACATTTGAATTTTGAAAACTTTCATTATACAAGTTCGGGCAAACTTATGATTTATCAATTTTAAACACCTGAGGACAAGTTCGGCCGAACTTGGTTCAAAGAACCGTTGATAAGTTCGGGCGAACTTGTCATCATCTTCACCAAAACCTGCAATTTCATGTACATGCTTTCCTGATCAAATTGATGACATTTTTATGGTCGATTAGGTTCAATTAACTGATTTTATGGTTCAATTTGTTCATTAACTCATTAAAACATGTTCAAACGTTCAATCTCAGATCTAACATGTTCATATCACATCAAAATACGGTCCAAAACACAAATTCTCACCATTGCCATGATGAGTAGTGTGTAAATCACCACTAATCAAGTTCAAATTGGGCAGCAATTCGACGTATGTGTGTCAATTTTGAAAATATCTCAAATCGCACCTAAGTTCGCTCTGTGTTATGAGAAACTGATAATGAAGTTCGGGCGAACTTGGCTTCTATTTATAGATGACACAAGTTCGGGCGAACTTATGAAACCAATCAATTAAGATCAGATATAAGTATGGGCGAACTTGTTGACTGATAACACATTATAATCAAACACAAGTTCGGTCGAACTTGATTATAAGTCCGGGCGAACTTGATCAATTTCAAACTCTGAATTTTTCAAAATTTTCAATTTAGACCCTGAACTTTTCAGATTTTACCTGTTTTAACAATCCACTCAGTTGACCAAGTCCAACCTAATGACCTTGGTTAACCGATTTGTCTGCCGAGACTAAGTTAATGACCCCGGTTCGACTCGCTATGAACAAACTGTTGGTTTTTCTCAAAATCAAGTTTCAAGTTAATGAACTTTTAATCGTTTTGGCTTATCAGATTTTACAGATTAGCTCCCAGCCCGTTGTCAATTAGATTTCCACCAGTTTAGCACCTTACCAGACTTCGAAGATCCATTCTCCAACATTGGCTTGTAGAAACTAATGTAGAAACAAAATCTTTTTGTATTTTATAAAGTTTATGCTAAAACACACTGAAAATCTTTTTAGTTTTAATCTGTAAGCAGATAAACTATGTACAGAACAAAGTAAACTATGTACAAACATATTTACAGACATATTTTTGTGAATTCGTGTCTAAGGATCATATCAGTTGATTGAGACATAGCACCAGTACCGTTGACCTTTTGATGACTTTAAGTTTTAAACTCATTTACCTAGATTGTCGATATGTTTGTCCACTTAAACTTTGACACATTTCTCAATTGTTCCAAGACATGTTAGGTATGAATTATGAAACTTGACTTAACTATGGTTCCCATCTCAGAATATACTCCCGTATCAAGATTCCCTAGATTTCATCTTACAGGTGAATATAGCGTAATTGATATCTGTATCTGGGTTAATGCGAAGCCTTGAGAGCTCAGGGTAATACCACCGTATCGACAAAGAGATGAAGGCTCGACTTATAGGTGTGTTCCACTTAAGGAATCTAGCACTGCAAATGATTAGATCTTTTGATTCTTTTCAGCTTTGCATGCAGTTTAGGGGTTTATAGCAAAAGAATTATAGAAGTTCTAGGCTATTGCTGCATCAAAATCAGAAGAACTTGTATAATACTCCAGATATCAACTATCTATAAAGACCTCGTATCTCAGAATTAGGCAATCTCTCAAATGAAATTTCGGAGTACTAAGTCCATATATCCGAGAGATATTAATCCACAATATTAAGCAGTTGTAAAATTTAGTTTATATCTCAGAAACAATTTATTGAACGTGTAAAGTCTATCAACACATCCACAGTAAGACCTGTTTACCACTTTTTAAATTTTAAAATCTTTAGCATACTGTGATAGTCCACTGATGTACTATCATTTCTTTTGTGACACTTAATTCTCTTTTTTCAATGTTTTTGTACTTTTTGAAAATTTTCATATGTTTTTGTATTTTTTCTAATATTTTCCTCCTAAAATCAAAAACATATTTTTGTATTTTAGTTTTTAAGAAATACTATTCTAAAAGATATACAAACCAATGTGGATCACGTGAACTCGTCGTCCGATCCATATTCAACCTCTGTTTCCGCACTGTCAGTAAATTTTTAATACCGTTAAGCCTCATTAGATATTTAAATCTTGTTAAAGGAAAAGCTTTGGTATAAAAATTAGTTTTTTGTGTCATCGGTGTGGATTTTTTCTATTCGTACCAACTACTTTTCGTAGCAGTCACGAAATCACGTATCCCGTTAGATAAAAATTATCGTTCTTTGGATACCACAATGCTTGGACATCCCTTCAAGTAATGGAGTATTCTTTTGACTATCTGCATGTGTGACACTCGAGGACTGGACTGATATCTCGCGCAAAGGCAGGTAGGATACATGATATCTGGGCGAGATGCCATCAGATACATCAGAGATCCTATCATCGACCGATAGAGTGTATCATCCAATTTGGTTCCAATTTCGTCAATGCAAATCCCATGATTCAGTGCCAAAGGAGTCGAAAGCGACTTCGAGCTATCCATTTCAAACTTCTTCAGAATATTGTGGACGTATTTGGTTTGATGAATGAAAATGCCGTCTGACTGATCGACCTGTAATCCGAGGAAGAATTTCATTTCGCCCATAGAAGACATCTCGAATTTCTTCTTCATGATCTTTTCGAACTCTTTGCAAAGACTATCATCCGTTGAACCAAAGATGATAACATCCACATAGATTTGTGTTATGATTAGATGACTTCCGACTTCCTTGGTAAACAATGTACTATCCACTGTGCCTCTAGTAAAGCCGTTTCCAACAAGATGTTTAGATAACGTCTCGTACCAAGCTCTCGGGGCTTGATGTAACCCGTATAAGGCTTTGTCTAGGAGATAAGCTTTGTTCTTGTTCAGCGGATCGACGAAACCCGGTGGTTGGCCGACGTACACTTGTTCGCGTAGCTTACCATAGAGAAATGCGGATTTCACATCTAACTGGTACACCTTAAAACCTTTCCAAGCCATGAATGCAAGGAAAATGCGAATTGACTCTAATCGTGCAACCGGTGCATAAACTTCATTATAGTCAATTCCTTCTTGCTGGTGGAAACCTTTGATAACCAACCGAGCTTTGTTTCTAACAATCATACCTCGATCATCCCTTTTACACTTGAAGACCCACTTCGTGTCTATCGCTTTCTGCTTCAGTGGTAAGTTTACAAGCCTCCAAACTCCCAGTTTCTCGAATTGTAACAGTTCCTCTTGCATTGCTATCACCCAGTTCTCATCACCCAGAGCTTCATTCACAGTATTTGGCTCTATTTGAGATATGAAACATGAATAGTAGCAGTAGTCTTGAGTAGGAGCAACTCGGGTATAGAAACAACTTAACGCTTTGTTGATTTGACCTCTCGTTCGCACACCAGTCTGTAATTCACCAATAATGTTTGTTGAAGGATGATAAGAATAAGATCGTGGCAACTCCTCGCTAGGAACATCAACCGTGCTATTCTGATTTGAAATATTCAGATGATCAAATCAACATTAGGAGTACTTGATGTAGTTTCATTTTGATTGCTCGGGCCAGCAGATTGATTCAACATGTTTGTTATCTGCTCAGATTCTTCATCGGAAGAAGATTCTTCATCATCATCATCGAAAGTCGGTGCTTCATCAGAGTCGGGATTCTGATTCTTAGAAGTATTGGGCTCTGTAGTTGCATTTCCTGGTTCAGTGGAAACATTTGTTGGAGTTGTAGTAGGTTTTGCTTTAGAAACTTGTTCAACCAGAACACCACTATTACTCGGACCTGCACTAGAAGACGAAGTACCAAACGTGGGTTGATTAACCACAATTGGCCTAATAATCTATTCTTGGTTTTGCCGACTGTTGAAGATAATAAAGAGCTGCAAGTTCTTCATCAGACGGTTCTTCCGGCAAGTCGAATGACTCCACAAATCTTGGTAATTGAACAATCACGCATCGCCTTTCCTCTGAATAGGAGTTGTATACCGAAAGCAATCAACGTGTTATGATTCAATCACTTTTCTCAAAGCAGGAACATAAACTCTCCTTAGCGGACTAGCATACCCGACAAAGAAACCTTCAAGCGATTTGGCACCGAATTTACCATCTTGATCAATCAATGTACATGGTGCACCAGATGGCTCTAGATATTTCAAATTTGGTTTCTTTCGGTTAATCATTTCAAAACATGTCTTTTTACTCAGTTTGAAAGTTAAGACCCTATTTATGTGTAGCAAGCCGCTGCAACTGCCTCACTTCAAAAGCTAACAGGAAGTTCCGAGTCTGCAAGCAATGTTCTTCCTGTTTTGATCAAAGTTCTATTCTTCCTCTCAGCTACGCCATTTTGTTGTGGAGTATAAGGTGCGCTCAATTCGTGCAGAATTCCTTTGGTGTTGCAAAACGCTTTCATCTTGTTCTTCTTGAACTCCGTGCCGTTGTCACTGCGAATACATCTGACAGGCAGATGATATAGATTTTCGAGCTTCTTGAAGAGGATCACCAGATTATCGAATGTTTCATCCTTAGACTCTTGAAAGAAAACCCATGAATATCGAGAATAATCATCTGTGACGACCAAGCAGTATAAATCTCCATAAATACTTCGGACGTTTACAGGACCAAAAAGATCCATATGAAGATGTTCAAGCGGCAACTTTATAGAATTTAGACTCTTCTTAGGATGTGATTTCTTCTTCTGCTTCCCTTTCTTACATTCAAGTCAATGATCGGTCACATGGAAGCCTTGAAGATTCAACCCCTCGACTAAATCGTTATGAACCAGAAAATTCATTTTTCTCAAATGAATGTGCCCATTTTTCTATGCCATAGAATAGAATCTTTCTCCGTGGCTTTATTGACAAAACATTGAGTCGATTTCGATGATGTTGTAGCAGTGCCCATATCTAACACATAGAGATTGTTTTCGCGCAGAGCACGCATGAGAATCCAATCATCCCGAATTTTGAAACCCGGTTTTAATATCATGCACTCTTTATCGTTGAAATGAACTGTGAACTGTTTATCACAAATCTGCGAGATGCTTAGAAGATTGTTCTCAAGTTCAGCAATGTAATTCACACGATCAAACGATACAACTCCATTTGAGAGTTTTCCTTCTGCGAAATCCTTCCACCTTGATTACTGGCAAAGCCAACATATCCACCATTTATAGCCTTGATGTGAAAGAGAAGAGCTTTCATCCCTGCCATGTGCTTTGACGCTCCACTATCCAGAATCCACTTTGATAGAATGGATCTCTGGAGCCTCTGCATACATTATCATTCAGTTAAAAAGCGCGACCCAAGCCTTCTTGGTCTTGGGTTTGGGATAAAAAGCTTCATAATCATCCTCAAAGTCTCCATCTGAGATGTCACTGTTGTTACCATTTTCAAAATGAACTTTCTCTTTATCTTTTGAAGGTTTGACAGTTTCAATTTTAGTCTCAGATTTAGACTCTTTGTTGTTACGAGTCTTAACTAGCTCAGACTTGATAACTTCAGATGTTGATGATTTCTTTTTAGCAATCCAGGATTGTGATTTAATGTTTGCTTTTTTTTATGTAAAACCTTGATTCATTTGTCTTGGAAGTTTCACCTTTCTCGAAATTTGAGTTTTCAAATTTAGTTTTGGATTCAACTTCAAGTTTAGATTCACTTCTTTTCAGAATTGTGACCGGTTTTACAAACTTTGGTTGCTTAGGCTTTTCAACATCTGAACTTGTTTTCCTTCGAGGATAGACCGGCTTAGATTTCAGACACTTGCGTGTAATGTGACCAACTTCATAGCATTTGAAGCAAGTCCGATCCACTAGTGGCTTTAGCCTTATCTCGAAGTTCTTTTGCCTTTTTGAACTCATCGTTTGATTGTTTCCCAATCAAACTTTCTTTATGAACCGTGCTCGTCCCCTACACAAATTTCATGTTTTTATCTTTATATTCGCGAAATGGTGACTTTTCTTAACCGGTTCTTCTTCCACATCCAAACCCAGCTCTCCTATGTTCAGGAAAATCACCACCATTCCTTCGGTAGTTATTTCTTTTAGGTTTGGAGTAAAATTCTTTTCATTGATTTCCAAATCCTCTAATGAAACTTCAACGAGTTTGAAGAAATTATCAAGCTGATCTTCTTTCGCATTCCGAATCGGAAAGCTATCGTCGAAGTATAGTCTATCAGATTCCTTAACTTTGTACATGACAACGTTAGGATCATCACTTAGGTTATCTTTTGATGATGTATCGTCATCTTCAGATTGTGAATCAGAATTGTTCGAACTCGAGTTGGCGCTTTCAAAGCTGCCATCATCAGAATCATTCAAAACCTTTCAACAACATTCTTAACCATTGCTTCGCCATCATCACTCGTGTAGGTTATATCAATGTTCTCAGGCAGCTCATTTTTCTTTTCGGTTAATATGCCACATCCCAACCGATGGCGGAAACATCGGGATGAGACGAACAAATTGCTCAAAACATCATAACACTAAATGTGACAATATAATTTAAATTCAATTTCATAAATAGTCTAAAATTCAGTACATTGTCTCAAACAAACATAGAATAAGTTCCAAACACAGTTTATTAAATAGATGAGTTTCTAGGCCATCCTAGCTTGTTTCATCTTCAACTTGACTGTTAACCTGCAACATGCATTAAAATATGATCAACAATAATGTTGAGCAAGTATACAAGTTTGTTACATAACGCAATAGATTAAAAGTCTCATTACTCAAATCCACCATGAAACAAATGATACAAGTTCCAAATATGCTGAAACGATGTCACATATGAATAAACCCAAGTTTCAATTGCGTTAAACTAGCCTATCCCAAAAACTAACGAGAGGTAACAAGTTTCACTTAACAATACCCCAAGACTCGTGGGCAGTGCATTATCCCTATAGCATATGCATAGTACCATAATTGTTAAGGCGGACTCATATAGACATAGAAAATTTACATAGCATACAAGACTAACAAGCATCAAATTGTTCATGTATAAATGTGGATAGAGTGTGCATAAACAAGTTTCAAGTGTCACGTGTTTTGATATGGTATACATGTTGCACCCCAAAAGTGATAAAACAAAAGGGGATTCGAGTATACTCACCTTAGGTTGCTTATACGTTTTTGGAATCGCACGAATAAAAGATGAAGGATCAACGAAAGCGTTTAAACTAGATGAGAATATGAGAACTTGTTATGATTTAAGGGTGACAGTGCATTATTGTTTATAATTTAGCGAGTTTATTAATTAGTAGAATTTGAATAATAGTAAGGATCTCAACTAATAATTCGTGACATAATAGTAATTATGACGATTTGTTTGGAAATAAATTAAAAAAATGGTAAAATCATATAAATTGATATTAGTACATATTAATAATAGCACTCTTAATAATAAAAGTACTGATTTTGTTCAATTTATAAAATAATAACCTTATAAATATCAATTATTTAAATAATAATAGTAATAACAATAATTTCTAAAAAATATTTTCTGATTTAAAATCTTTTAAACTGAATTATAATCAGCCCAAAAGCCCATGTATATGCAGCTTAGTCAAAAAAAAAAAAAGAAACAAAAGTTTGGCCCATGAAAATGGTCCGTTTGGGCCTAATCCAGACAAAATAAAAGCCCGAAGGCCGGCCCAGAGAGGACACAAACAACAACAGCGACACGCAGCGACCAAAACCGGGTGAGCCATGGTTCGAATACGAGCAACCACGGAACAACCAGCGTGTCGATACCACTGGGTTGCGACCCACTTGGTGATAAGTTTTTGTTTCAAAAGAATTTATATTGAACTTGTTTCCATCTTCTTCTTTCCAAATTTTGACTGTTATAAAATCGTTATATATATACATACGTATTACTCACATACATATATGTATGATCGCATAACCAAACGAAATAAAAGGGAGTAAGTACCAGTTCCGTCGACGAGGCGATGACGGCTTTCCTGCGTCGTTCTTCGTTTCCGGCAGACTTTCCGGCGAGACTTCCGGCTATGTTGCAGGTTTCCGGCAACGTTTTTCCGGCGGCGAAACAGGACCGGGAGTGAGAGAGAGATCGCAAGAAGTTGAATGAATCAAGGGAGGTGAAAAACGTGAAACCTGATCGATATTTATAAGCGACGGAAAGAAACCCGGCGGTTAATCGATTAGTCCCGGAATAAATTCGCCGGAAACTCAAAGGTTTGAAGAAACCGATCCAGATACGTTTGGCGGTAACTTGACATTAATAAGGTTTGAAACGAAGATGTATTTGTATAATAACTGTTTTGGGATTGTTATCGAATGATACTGCAGTCCGGTTGGTTAAGGTGTTCGTGTGGGAGCAGTTGTGCGCGTGTTCGAGTCCCCGCACAATCCTTTTCGTTTATTTCCAGGTTTTCAAGTTTTATTAATTACCATAACAGTCCCTGAACTATAGTTTATAAAATTATGGCCCCTTGATTAGTTTATTTAGTAGTTAATCTAGTTGGTATAGATAGTTAGATTAGTTAACTTATTAACTTTTCATCCTTTAACAAAGTTAATTTTACCTTGGTTAATCTTGATTATTTTTAATAATTAAAGAATAAATGATTTCAATTAATTTTATTAATAGATAATTAAGTAAAATTTGTAATTATTATATAATGATAAATAGTTAAAAAATATAATTTTGATAATTAAAGAATATTGATTATTTAACTTAATAGATGATTTAAATAGTTTAGATAAATAAATTAATTAAAGAAAAATAACGCGAAAAATACGGAGCGTTACATAATAGTTCAATGTTGAGCGCCTTTTCCATCCCCTCAGCCTTTTTGCGACAGTACTTTTCGCACAGGAGTGGTGGAACATTGCTATAATCTCCACGTTTCTTACCTTTGGCTTTTTGAACATTTTCTTCCGACTGAATAGTTGGAAGAATGTGATCAATGACGTAGGCATTTGTAGTATAGCTTTTCAGAAGCTGTCGAAACCTTTCGGTTTCGATTTTCATGTCTTGAAGCTCTTGTTATACTTCAGCAATGTTGTTTATATAAGCGTTAATAGCTTTTTGTTTTTCCATTAAAGTAGCTTTTAACATTCTGATAATATCATCTTGTTCAATGTAATTTCTATCCAACCTGCTGTAATCATCTTTCATTTTGTCATATGTCTCCTTCATTGTGCGATAATCGTATTTGAAATTATTATTATGCACATTGATTTTGGTTATGATCTGAGACTTTTCAGCACATTGAATACACGGTTCAGCACATTTCGTACATGGTTTCTCAACCACGACGACTTGTACTTTAACCACTTCCTTTTATACAACCTTTACCTCTGGACCTACCTTTGTTAGATTTGCCATCATAGCCTTGTTGGCTATCTCTGTGAGGTTTTCTTCATTCATCTCTTTGGTCGTGTTAATGACCTCTTCAACCACCGGTTTCTCCTCAGCAACATGCTCCATAGTTGTTGTATCACCAAAACAACCTGCAAAACTAGTAGACAAGTTAGGTGAAAGGATACTTTGCACCTTTGTGTGGTGATAGATTTCTTTTACTTCAGCTTGCTGCATGCATTCTTCTAATAATGCACTCTCCAAAGCTGCATCCACAGCAGATGTATCTTCAACAATCTCAGCCATTAATGCAACTCCGGTCTTCTTGGCGATATCCAGTCAAAACCATCATCTTCGTTCGAAGCCACCATTGCTTTTTCTGTGTTGTTGTTGGAAGATTTTTCTTGGGTTTCGACTTGAGTCTTCTTTGGGAAAGGCTTGTATTGAAGTGACTTTTTGTAGTATTCACTGCCACCTCCAAATGGACTCTGGTTACCCGTTGCCTCTGGATTTTTTGATTCTCTTTTAAAGTGCCCTTTCTGTCGAACCCTAATTTGTTACTTGAATTTGTCACACCCCGACCCGCAGCGGAATAAGAGTCGGGGCATAATTGGGTTATCACCAAAGCTCATGATGTTTACTAATATGTTTCATATTTATTAAATCCAAATTACATTTCAATGTTCCAAGTCAAATTCATACAATACAAGGAAAGGAAAAATTAACTAAAACAAATCCATAATCTAAACTGGTTTATTCTTCTAAGCCGCCCTATATGTTTCTTGCTTCAACTTGATCACCTGTATCATGTGTAAAAATGGGAAATTTTGGGTCAACAAAGTTGGCGAGTGAACCTTGTTAAAAACATTTGTTATCAGTTCATTATTGTAATTTATTTAGGAAAATTGTGCAATAATCATATATGAACAAATGTATGTAAACATAACGATCACAAACCACCTTGCTTAAACATGAAATAAGAATGACAAAGTATATGTTGGCAACGTCCCGTTCACGCTCATAGGTAATGGGGAACGGACGGCCTATGCTAATGTATGTGAGATCAAGGCTCAATCAAACGGAGCCGATCTTATGTTGGCAACGCCTGGTTCACGCTCATAGGTAATGGGGAACAGCTCACGCTCATAGGTAATGGGGAGCGGCGGCCTATGAAATGTATGTACTGAAATGATAAAATTAATCTAAACTTCAACCACACAAACAATGGATACACATTGAATACACATTTGATCATGAACATGATGGATGCACAAATGTTTAATTATAATAAATAAATAACGACACATGATACACCCCAAAATGTGATTAAAACGGGGAATTGGTAGAGATTCACTCACATTGAGTGCGTTTGTTTGAAGATGTTGAATGCGCACGAGTTTAGAGGATTGATCGACGAGAGATAACTAACCAAATAAATAACGAAAAGGTACGGTAAGTATGTGGATTTTATTAACTATTTTAATAAGATTTTTGGGTATAATTTTGTGAGTTTAAGGCTACTTTCTAACTTTGAAAACGTTATTTTTAAGTATTTTTAATTGATTTTTAAATTAAATAAATAAAAAAAAATGTTGACTTTGACCGTTGACCGAGACCTTTGACCGTTGACCGGTTCGGTCGGTTATATTGTTGCACTGAGCGAGGTTCGAACCGGTGACCTCCCGTACGCGTGCACGCAGCTCTACCAACTGAGCTACGTGTCTAACCCGAAATAATTCTGTTTTTAATTATACTTATATACTATTTAGTTTATTCCGAAAATTATTTATTTTTTAAAAAGATTTTAAACGTATCGGACCGGTGCTGACCACAGGTCTCGAACCCGGGACCTGTGGGTTAGCGTGCACACAGTCCACCGCTGGACTGTGTGTCTAACTTGGTTAATAACTTGGTTTTTATTATACTTAACATGTTTTTGGTAGTTAACCCGGTTCAGTTAAAAAGGCATTTGTTTATAACAATAGAGTAAAGCTGGGACAGGATTCGAACTCGCGTCGCAGGTGTTATGTGTGCACACAGTCCACCGCTGGACTGTGTGTCTAACCCGTTTATAAAACCGATTTTAATTAATCTTATGATACAATCCGACTTCGTCTTCTTCGTTAGATTTTACCCAGAAAATAAGGTCCGACTGTTTGGTCTGGTTTATGCCTTATCTGGTTTTTAAACTTTATAAGTAACTTAAAGGTAACGAATGGAAAGGGTTTGGGGGAAAAAGATATACCGATCAGTGTTGTTCACAGAATTCCGGCAGAGTCCGTCGGTTCTGAAAGTGAACTCCGGCTGTCGACATCAATTAACAAATTCTGTTCGATTATTACGAAGTTGAGATACTTAATTAAAGTTTAATAGGAGTTGGAAAGATCATACCAGCTCTCAGTGTGATTTCGGAAGTTTCAGAAATTTTCCGGCGAAGGTGGGAATTTCGACGAACGTTGACTGGGATTGCTTCTGATGGTGGAGTTGTGTTAGTGACAGATTATTCGAATGATTAAAACAGAAAGAGTCGAAAGAATTACCGTGTGGATGTGAGTCTCGGTTTTCCGGCGACTTACAGATGTTTTCCGGCGATTGAATTTTCGTCGAGAAGAGGTGCGATTTATGAGCGAAAAGGTTTCCGGTGGTTTGTGGGTGAATTTATAGGGAAGTATCGAGATGTATGGGGTCTGAATTCTGTCTCAATTCAAGGTCAGCCGTTCTCCGGCGGTTACGACTGATGTCGCGGGTTCAGACGTCGGTTATAACCGTCGTTAGAGTTAATTCTTCGGTTATCTTGAACGAAAACGTAAATTATCGGCGAAGTCGTCGGGATTTCCGACGACTGCTATTTGGGCGCGATTTTGACTGAATTTGACTTCCGTGCTTTATTATTTGAATTAATTGATTCAATATGATATCAGAAAATCAAAGTGGCGGAGCGGTTGATGGTGTGAAGGTTAAGTCTTTGGGGATTTCCGGCTGACCCGGGTTCGACTCCCGGCAGCCGGTTTTCCTTTTTAATTAATTTATTTTTATATTTTTACAATTATAATTTATATCTTCTAATTTGTTGATTAATTATGAATCGTTTAAAATAAAATAAGCCATAAATGAACAACAAAAATTTAAAACTGATTGTTCGGTTATTAAACGAAGCGGGTTTCGAAAACCCGTTTTTCGACAAATGTTACAGAATTCCCAATATCTCTACTGGTAAGTGCAACAAATTTAGTAACCTTTCAGATGATCGAAGCCAAGGACCACTTAATATCCATTAGTTCAAGCTCTTCTTCGTCTACTTGATCATAGTCTTCGGCGGTCATCTCCGGATTACCAGTCTTCCCAGCCACCAAACTTTCATACGATTCCAACACTGTGGCAAGAAGTACCATGTGTTGTTTGGCAACTTGTTCAGAAACGGCATTGTTAAGGTTGACTGCAACGTTGCATTTGAAAACATTTGGATCAAGATTTGTTTGATTATGCTGATTTGAACCCGTGCTTGAAAATGAAGAACTCTGCGGACTCGGATATGATTGTGGTTGACTCTATGGCGAATGATTCGAAGCATTCAGATTCACGCTAAAAGCGGTTTGGATCTTCGGGCTAGTGATATTATCTTGAACTCCTGACTTGTAGTACAGCCCTACATCTTGAGTCACGTTAGCAGTCTTTGATTTAGCTATCTTTAACAACTCCATCTCATGACCCTCCAGTTTATCAATGAACGTGGATAGTTTAAAGAACTGCCAGCTTGGACTTTCTTTAAGAACCATGAGATATGTCGTCCAATCACCTTCAGGCAATGCGTCCGCCAATTTATCTATGTACTCTTCTTCTTTCTTCTCAAGCCCGTGTCTCCTCATGATCACTTTTAGATGACAAAACCTTTCGATCATCTGTTTCATCGTTTCGCCTTTAATCATCGTAAATATATCGAATTCCTTCATGATCAGCGCTTTCTTGCTTTTGACCATTTCTGCACTTCCCTGGTACTTTTACTGCAAGGATGCCATAATTCCTGTGCAGTCTTATATTCTGGTAGCAGCACAAGTATATCTTCTTTCACCGACTGTTGGATCAAGCTTATCATTTTTTTTCTCGGCGATGTATGCTTCCTTTTGTAAGGTTGAAAACTTGCTGATAGCGACCTCATTATCACTTTCATCCGAGGCCATGTGTAGCTAGTCTGAACTGCAACCCAACTGTGGAAATACGTAGCTTGCACCCAGTTTGACAACTTCTCTTTCCAACCCTCGTACTCATCCATATTCATGAGTTTTGGCGGTGTCACGGATGTGCCCATTTCGTTATTGATATTAACTTGGTTCACCATCTGAGCGTTCGATGTTGTTGCCGTCATAAAAGCACTGTGCAGATCTTCCATCTTGAACAACTGACGAATTTTACTGAAAAACACGTTCGCAAACTTCGAAAAATAATCAGTACACTGACAAGTTCGGGCGAACTTGCAGCTTGAGAAAAATCAGATTTGTTTTACACAAGTTCGGGCGAACTTGTGTTTGAATTTTGAAAATTTCTCCCTGAATAAGTTCGGGCGAACTTATGTTGATTTTAAAGGGATTTATTAAGTTCGGGCGAACTTATACTAATTTTTCAACAAACTTTAATCAAGTTCGGGCGAACTTGATAAGAATTTGAAGAAAATGAAGTAAGTTCGAGCGGACTTGTATGAAAAACTCTTGAAATATCAGTCAAGTTCGGGCGAACTTGATTAAAATCACTAAAATTTTAATCAAGTCCGGGCGAACTTGATCTCAAGTTCGACCAAAACAAGTTTGCAAATCATGGTTTTTTGAACTTTTTGATATCAATTCGTATGAATTTGATGTCCAAACTCTCAGGGATTTACCACAAGTGTATTTTACATGACATATTAAAAAATTAGCAACTTTTATCCGTGAATTCATTGTTTTCTTTGAAAAATGAAGAAAAAATGGTAGAAATAGGTAGAATAAGAGTAGATCTTGCAATGATTGCACCAATTCAGGTATCCAGGCTCTGATACCACTTGTTGGATCGCTCCATTACTAGCATAGGAAACTAAAATTGGTATCTAACGTTCGTATATGCGGAATTTATATGACGTATTAATCGAATATGCAAGATTTACTGTTTAATCATTGTTTATTGATCATAAATGTTCAGCACATGTCAAATCCTGATCGGGCAGAGATTCGCCGTACATGTGACAAAGTTGCAGAAGTTACAAATGAAAACATCAAGGCACCTATTTATAGTGTAATAAGTTCGCTGGGGAAGACACAAGTTCGGGCGAACTTGTATAGAACAAGTTCGGCTGAACTTGTTCAACATTACAATTTCAAGCGAACTTGTTAACTATTTACATAAATAACCTTCTATTTTGACATAATCTAGCCCAAAACAAACAGACTCGATCCAAGACTAAGACATAGACATTATGTACTAACAGTGAGTTAAAAAACCAAGGAAAATCAAATGGGTGGAAATAACACATGCCACGTGTTACACTTTTTGCCAGTCAATCTTTTTCTAACATTGTTACATTTTTCGTGTTAGAGGAAAGAAAATGTGTGAATGCGTTACAGTTTTTTTTAACTTCACATGTTACATATTTTATGGGTTTTGATAGCAGTTTTTTCAAAGTTTTTGAACTTCAGCTATTACAATTTTCATCGTCAATTCATACCCCACAAGGTATATCCTTAAAAAGGTTTTACTCAAACCATCTTGTTTTTACCACTTTTGTCACTTTCCCTTCTTCTCCAAAGAACTCCAACCTCCATTAAAGCTTGAAGCTTCATAACTTCAAGCTTTATCTAAGCAAATAAGTGGTTTTAATCCAAAAACTCTTGATAAACAAAGGTTTTACAGCATTGTTTTTGTTGATGCATATGTCTGTTGCCTACGTCATCGTATAACGCTGAGTCTGTGTTTAAGAGCGAAACGTTAAGTTTATATATGTAAATGAGCAAGTTCGCCCGAACTTGTAGTGTACATGGACAAGTTCGCCCGAACTTGACCATGGCACATTTGGAGCGAACTTGTATCACTATAAATAGGATAGTTGAGCTCTCATTTGAAAAAAATCAGAGATTTTGTAACTTGGACGGCGAAGCTCTGTCCAAGTGTTTCCAGGATCTGTAACGTTTGAACATTAATGAAACAGTGATTAAACAGTAACAAACTTGTCTACAATGCAAACGGATTCCGTACGTTTACCTTAAGTTTGCCAAATTAGGAGTTCGGGCGAACTTGTTGAAACAAGTTCGACCGAACTTGTTCACATTACATGTTTCCGGGCGAACTTGGTCTACAATTTACATAAATACGATATTTTCTAACGTAATCTAATCCAATCTAAACTTACTCGATACAAGACTAAGACATAGACATACTGGACTAACAGTTTTACGATATTTACGTTCAAAAATGTTCAAAACTAAAGAAACATACTTTGAAACAATGGGTTTTTGAATTCAAAACCACTACAGAGGAGGCAGCACGGGTCGTATCCAATGGACACGGGCCGTGCCGAAGTTTGAAGTCCCATGTTCTTGAAATTTTGTTCTTGTTTTCTTAGTATGCCGAGCCAAACAGTGGAACCTCGTCAACCATATCAAGAAACAGTAGGAGAGGGAGAAGACCGTCGATTGAAGCTAATCTAGTCCGCTACATGTATGCCTTAAGGGAAGCTATCGACGAAATGACATCGGTGGAGGAGGTACTCATCAACCGTATCAACTATTTGACGGTGGGGCTAGAAAATAGCTTCCAAGAAATCAACCTTTTGCACCAAAGGTTGAATATTCTTGCTATGCATCCAATGGAACCAATCTTCCCACAAGAGGATTGGAACTTTGCGCAAGAAATCATTATCCCAACCGGTTGGGATGACCTTCCCCCTGAACATCCGCTAGACATTTTACACGAGGTTCCGGTAGCCGTCGCACCTGTCCCACATGAAAATGTGGATGATGAGCCCTTCATCTTTCTCCCTAGGGAGATTGAGGAGATGCTCAACGACTTTTGAGGGGTGCACCCTCCGGGAAGGAAGCTCTAAAGCCCTTACTCTCCAAAAAACTATTTTCGGGTTTTTGTTGTTTGGTCATTTGTAATCTAGGGTAGAGTTTCCTATGGTTTAAATTTCTTGCATCTTGGAGTTATCTATCTAAATCCTAGGACCCTTGTAATTCATACTTTTAATATTAATGGATGGTTTAAACAAACATTGTAGTGTTTAGAACTTGTGGAATAACCTAACAAATGAAAAAGCGAAGGAAACCGCCAAGGGAACGTAAAAACAGCACCCCATGCACGTAAACATAAGCTTCCCGACAACTTTTCCAGCATTTCAGCATGTGCAGCACGGGTCCGTGCTCACCCAACACGCCCCGTGCCTGGAAGTCTGCAGAAAAAGCCTTGATCAGGTAACTGACCACGGGCCATGCTCAACGGGCACGCCCCGTGGTCAACCTTCTGTAAATTTATGATACTGGCACCCTAACCACGGGGCCGTGGCCGGACAACACGGGCCCGTGTCTAGTAACATAAAAACTTGTTTTAAACCCGCTTTTACACATTTTAATCAACCGAAAAACTTATTTTTTGACACATTGAGGAAAATGTGTAATTTAAGTGGGGGGGGGGGATGCTTAAACCATGAATTTTGCAAATCCTAAAAACAACCCTTACACAAAACTCGCATTGAGACCGCTAACCACCCCAAATCTTTTCAAAAAAATTTCATTTTTTTACTTGTCTTGGTTAATTTGGGAATATCAAGTTCTAAAAATTATGTTTTTACACATTTACAACCGATAGCGTCGTGATAAAAAGAACAAAACAAAGAAAATTATAAAAAGGGCATAACAAATTCTTTTAAAATTTGATTATATATACATGTTCACACTATAAACCCATTTCCCGTAATAAGTGAGTTTTGAGCCTTTACCGAGCATACAAGTATACATCTTTAACTAAATGCTCATTTTTTGTTTCTTGTGTGAATAGGCCGCTTGGTTCTTACGACTCTAGAACTTGGCAAGACGATACGTTCCCGGTCCTTACCAACTTCAACCCAAGTAAGTAAATGATGGAGATATTAGGACTAACCCATTTCTTTATTCAAAACGTTATTTTTCCGTTTTATCCCTCACCCAAAAATCCCTCTAGTTAACCCATTTGAGCCTAAACCTTTTCATTTCTAAACCCACAAAACGTAAAATCACCCATTACCCACCAAAGACCTTTTCCATTTTAAAACCACTTGTTTTAGTAAAAAGCTCGGTTGTCTTCAAAAGTTATGACATGAAAAAAATGTAGTTCTTGAAATAACCAAACAAGACCCTCAAAAATCTTGTTTGAAGTTATCTAGTTTTAATAATTGTCACAAAAAAAAATTACGACACCGACGCTTTTTACGCTTTTCGCCATTTTACTAACATCTAACCCAAAAGCACCTACCCTTAGCCCAAGCCTAACCCTTTTAAAGTCCCCTTGATATTTAAAAAGGTGTTTAGTTAAAAAGAAGGAGGTTTGATCTCTTATCAAGCTTATGATAGAAGTAAGTTCCACGCCGGAATCGAGTGTTATCACAAAAATACATCTTCGGCCGAGTGTTGAGTGATCTCTTGTGAGGTGTGTGAACTTGTATATAACTAAATAGAATTTTAAAAAGGGCATGTTATGCCTAAAAAAATATTTTTTCTTAAAAATGTTCTAAATAAATCATGACAAATAAGATTCTAAATAAAATAAAAACAAAAAAAAAATATAGATCTTGGATTCCCGACACTCTAGACAAGCCACAAAAAAATTCTTCTCTACCAATTCCATTTGGGTGTGTAAGCCACATTTAAGAGTTTTGCTTGAGGACAAACAAAGATTCAAGTGTGGTGGTATTTGATGTGTACAAAATGCAACATATAAATTACATCAAACGAGACGTAAAACCAACCTTTTTTCAGTTCTAACGTTGAAAAAAGCACGTTCTTTGTTCCTTTTAAATTTACAGGACCAAATTAGCTTAAAAGAAAACAGGAAGCAAATTAGCGGCTAAAACCAACATAAAATACAAGAAGAAGGAATAACGTGCCACGCCCCTCAGCAACATCCAAAGAACAAAAACAAGAGAAACAGAAGACCACCACGGGCCCGTGTCCACCAGACATGGGCCGTGGTCAGCTAACAAGACATGCAAAAACAACAACAGGTAGATTTCAGGCCACCACGGGGCGTGTCCATCTCAACACGGGGCTGGTCAACGCTAAGATTTGCAGAATCTTAATAGTACAGCAAATAGTTGACCACGGGGCCGTGCCCAGAAGACACGGGGGCGTGTGGGACCCTCTGCTGCCAACTGCAATAAATGAAGGAAGAGAAGAAGGTGGCCACAGGACATGCCCAGCATGCACGGGACCGTGGCCGGGGCTCTGTTTTGACTATAAATAGGGGTACTTGGTTCCCTTCAAAGGCATCCATTGGCAAACCATTTCTCTCTCACTTTTCCACCACTTCACCACCACTACAACACCAACATCCACCACCATCACCCATTTTCCATCTTTAGAGTGTGTAGTAGTCTCGGGATCCATTGATCGTAGGAGTTCTTGTCAAACAAGGCCATGCTTGGCTAATCTCGTACATCACTTGGTGAAGACAAATCTTTTATGTATTACTTTTGATTTTTAATCTTTCGGCTACTTTTTAATTGGGTATGTATTAATGACTTTAATAACTAGTTTCTTATGTTAAAAGTGAATTTTCATAAACATTTATTCATGATGTCATTGATTTGCTCATTCGGGTCTTTACGGTCTATATAAAGCGCATTAACTACTTGGAAGGGGGTTAGAATGGTGGTTTGGTAAAGTTTTTGTCTCGTTCAGTGCATAGATCCTGCGAGGAATTGGTTCAAGCTTACTAGGACCTCCTTCAATGCCCTATGGTATTGGATGGCGGGGGTGCGAATAGCTTGAACCCCTCATATGTAAACTACTATTAATGTATTAAACCGGCCTCTTGGGATTGCATCCCTTCTGACTCAAACCACTTGGCTAAGAGTAACGTCACCTTCAAAAGAGGGGCCTACCACTTTTCGCATTAATAACTTACTTAATTGTCTTTCAATATTCCGGCTTCTTGGGATTGTATCTCTGCTGATTCAAACCACTTGGCCGAGGGTAAAGTCACCTTCAAAAAGAGGGATCTACTACTATAACTAAGAGAATCTCTTAAAAAGTCCGAAAGTGCGAAAATTATCAAAGGGTACATAAAAAAGGAGTTTGATCCAAGTGATTCTATCTTGTGTATTTGTATTTTATTTTTATTTATCTTTTCATTTTTTATGTTTATTTTTATATTTCAAAACTTTTATAAAAAAATTGTATTGATTAGACGTTAATGCTAAACCGGTAATTAAAAGCTCTTGTATCCTTGGACGACCTCGGTATCTAACCAACACTATACTACGCTCGCGATGGGTGCACTTGCCCTACTGTGTGTTTAGTATTGGTATAATATCATGTTTTATAAATTTAAAACTTGACCAACACATGAAACAGACTTAAAATATTAATAAAACGGATTAAAAGCCATGAGGGTAAGTAAACAAATGATACAATATGAGTTATCACAAGAATCATGTGTAATTTACTTCGCTTTTTTATTTAGACGTGTGCGCCCCTCACTAAAAAGCTAGTTTGTGGTCCATGGTCTAACTTTATGGATGTAACCCCAAGTCAACAGTTGTTATAGTTGAGTGGTTTGTATTTATTGCGATAAATAAAAATCTATTTCACACAACATGCAGTAGAGATACCCTTACTGTTTGCTATCAGTTAGGGCAGATCTTGGTATAGACTTTGAGTTTTTTTATCTGAACAGGTGTAGGTGAAAAAAAAATATTTACCAAATGAGTGATTTAAAAAATATTTATCAAATTACGTGTTTTTCTTTATTTTAAACTAACCTAATACAATCTTCTCTTTTTTTTTTAACTCAATTATCACTTTTATACTTTTTTTTTTCTTCAATCAACTCATTCTTTTTTATATATAGCTAACTTATTATATTTTTATTTTTATGATCAAACCATGGTTAAAACAAATTAAAATTATTGAGAAATACTTCATACTTTTTTTTAATAATATTTCATTCACTATTACGTCCGTTTTCATGATTATCAATTCAATACTATTTTTATTTTAAGTTTATTGAATCAATAATGACAGAGCAAACTGTTTACTCGATTTTAAATATTATTGAATCAATAATTACAGAGCAAAAATTGTTTACTTGGTTTCGCAGATATGTTGGTTCATTGGCGTAATTTAAACTCCATACTAATCTCTTTTAAATTATTAACTTATTTTTAAAAAAGTCACGAACAACAATTTTTTTTATTTCGTTAATAAACTAACATGAACATATGTTTCATTCGTTTATTTATTTTCGTAAACGTTTGTTTATGTTCGTTCATTTAAATCCGCTTAACCCACCCTTATTTATGTTTGCTTGTTTACGTTAACTTATTTTCGTTAGTTTGCATAAATTTAAATTCGTTTATTTACGTTTCTCTATGTATTCATTTATTTTTTTAGTTACATTACAATTAGTCTAGTTTTATAAGTTTAAAGTATTACTCATTATAGGTTAATCTAGATTTATTATTTTTTCCAATAAATTGATGTTCATGCTTGATAGGAGTAATATTATCATTATCTTTGTGTTCTTTTATAATCCTGAAATTACATGAGCAAACTTTATATTAAAAGAATTAAAATAAGTTAGTTAAAAAATAAAATAAAACGTATAATGGGTTGTTTGGTAAAAATGGGATATTGAATAAAATACAAAAGCAAAAAAATGCAATATATTAGTTTAAAATAAAGAAATAAATGAAAATACTCATCATGGTAAATAATTATTTTAAATAACCTATTTTGGTAAATATTTTTTCTTCCGTCACCATTTAGGAAAAAACTTAAAAGAAAACACCTATTTTGGTAAATATTTTTCAAATCACCTATTTTGATAAATATTTTTTCCACATCACCCTTTTTGAAAAAAACTCTATAGACTTTACCCACTTTCCTATTCAAATTCAACTGTAATTGATAATATTGTTGTTACAAAATGGGCTTGTAGCATACTGGTATAAGGCAATCCCGTAATGGTTAATGCTTTCTAAAGGGCATTTTCTACCACAACAGCATAATAACGCCCTTTCAAAAATATGTAATAGTTAACGCCCTTTCAACCATTGCTTTCCATTATTTTTTTCTCTTCATTTTGCATTATACTAGAAATGTTAATCTCTCTTCATACTTCTATAACGCTAGGGGGGGGGGGGTGTTGAGGGTTTTATCAAGCCCCTTGACATCCCCATAATGTCTATTACTTATTGTCTAATGTGTGTCGTAAAGGTGTTTCTCGTTAACTAGATAAGGGTTCTAATCGTAGATGGATATTGGTGTACCTCAAGAGTAGGTTAAGAAAGTTTGTTATTAAGTTGTTCTAACAAAATTAATAATAATAATATTATTATTTAAATAACATAAATATATAAAAACATTATTGTTTTTCAATTATATTAGCTCCATAAAAGAACCACGATTTTTAATCAAATAATTACAAATCAAAATACGTCTACAACATATTGGATACGTGATTGGCTGGTATTCGAACATCTTCAATAGCTGGATTTGAGGAAACTTTAGGTGAGAGGGTATGATGTTGAGAGTAGAGGCCATGATGTAGAGAAGAGAGGAGAAAGGACCAAGGACATAGGGTCAGCTTTGCAGAAGAGCGTCTTCAAACGGGTTTCTACGACCGAAGAGAGGAGAGAGAGGGTAGAGTGTTTTTTGGTTGGCTTTGAGGTTAGTGAGATGGATAACTACTTTTTTTAATGACAAATGTTACTTCTAATCTGATTTACAACAATTATTTTAAATACTTTCGTTGCCTAGGTTTGAATATAGGACCTTCTTTCTAAGAGGCATGTGTCTCTACCAAGTGGGCTAGCCCCACAATGGCGGATAACTACTTACTTCGACTAGGTTTTAAGACCCATTGTTTTGTATTATTAGTTGTATACATGGTTGTAAGAATCCCGACTAGCCTTTGATTAATCACTAGTCGAAGGTTCATTATCTAATCAGTAGGCAATCAACAGCGCTCAAATCTAGTCCTAGCCGGCCAAAACTTGGTGACAATATAGCAATTCTGGCCAGATTCTTGACCAAAATATGTAAATTCAAGCAATTAATCCTATCTACTTGAAAAGATAGGTCGAATAAGGTGTTAAAACATGTCTACTTAACAAAAATTACATATAAAAATGTGTATATATACATATAAAATCTCAATCTGATTAATCACTAGTTGCTACCCAACCGGCTGATTAACGTCTAACGATTCTTACAACACTGGTCGTATATTATTCCAAATTCAGTCAAAACCCTATTACACACGAATGTTGTTCAACCCATTCACTTTTCTCATTTCCCCAAATCAAGACAGCTAGCTTTCAAGATTGTATGTACATGTTAACTAATAGTCATTTATTATTAACTTAACATAATGTTTATCGGTTAGTTAAAATTATCAAACGTATTACAACTAAGTGAATAGTGAGGAGTGAGCGTGTAATTTAGAAAAGAAATGATTAAACCGTAATCAGAACATACCATAAGAAACATTCGTGTAATTTATTCTAAAAAAAAGGGTAAATGCATGGTATCCCTGACCGCGGGAGGGTTCTCCCTCCCCAAGCTAGCTTAGCCCCATAGCTGCCTGGCGGTTACTACCCAGCAGGATTATTCGGGCCGAGCTGGACTCGAACCCGCGTCCTCCCGTTTGGAATGGGTGAGGCTGGCCACTGGGCTGACACCCCGTGGTTTCGTGTAATTTATTCTAACAAACTATAAAAACATATTACTTAGTATATATATAACCAACATAATATTTAGTATAAAAAATATTATTAGATATAATGTGTATATGTGAGGTAATCTAAATATTAATAAAAGACTCTAATTAATATCACATGACAGTCTCTCCTTCAATTTTATAATTTTACTTTTATTTTATTTAAAATAATTTTGTTATTCTTATTATTATTTGTTATAAATTCTCTTAATTTTAGTTTTAATTTTAATATTATATAAACTCAAATAAACCATTCCAACAAATGCAACATGGCAATTCCATATGCTACCTAAATATAATAGTAATTTATATTTTAAAATACTTTATGGATAACTAATTAAAATATTATATTAACTAGTTAAAAATATTATATGGATAACTACAATTAATATATTTTACTATGAGTAACTTCTATTTTGTTTAATCGTTATTATGATTAACAACTACAATTACCACATGACAATTTTTCGTTCAATTTTGTTATCATTAACAAATAAATATATTTTACTGCGATTAAAAATATTCTATTTTATTTAATCGTTATTATGTTTAACAACAATTACCACATGACAATTTTCGTTCAATTTTGTCACCATTAACAAATAAATATAATTTACTACAATTAAAAATATTCAACGATATAGATAACGATTAAATATAAAAAATGTAGATACGGTTAAACATAATAAAATATAGCCAAATATGTCGTAGATTCTCCGATGTATTTAATGAAAATTATTTCATTACTTCGTTGCCTCATTGGCTAATGGTGTAAAAATAATTAAAAAGTTTTAAATAATTGATGACCGCGACAAGCATTTTACAAGTGAGTTAGGCATTAATTACTATAAGTAAAGATTACAAACTTGTGAAATGACTATCATATACATCTACTTGTCTTATTTACAAATAAACTATATCTGTAAATTAATATTACCCTCTTATACAAAAACCAACTCGCGTCAGTTGAAAACAAATATTGTTAAACTCGCTTCGGTCGTAAAAAGTATATCCTTTCGGTTCCTTTATCTACGTTAAAAAGCAACTTAATATTGCATACCGTATATTTGATAACCGTTCACAGGTTTCCACGTGCAATCTTGGATATAGAACACGCATAGATTTTTGTTTTTCTTCTCTGAAACTTTTAACCAAGATTTCATAAAGCCTTTCAGATTCTCTCTTTAACACAAAAAGATCCATTTGATCTCAAATCGTTGTAACTATGAAATATCAGATTTCATCAACAAGAAACCATCAACCGATTTCATTAACACGAAACATCAAGTTTTGTTTTGAAGATTCAGTCTTTTACGATATTCAAGTTCGATGATGATAGTCCGATGAAGTTAAATCGGTGACAGTCCGATGAAAAAACAATATTGTTAATATTTTAAACTCGAATCTCTGATCGATGTACATACAATGATAAACGGTCGCAAATATTCAAGGACCGTCGTAACTTTGTACTCCGAAGCGTCCTCTCCAACCGTCGTCACCATGGTGTCATCTGCCAACGTTTCACACTCTTTATAACCCTCAACATCATTAGGCCACCGACACACTCATCCTAATATTATCATTTACCCGCAGAGAAAACAGACCAATGATCCTGATGATTTGCCGAGAGTTATGTCTCATTGTTGATGGTTTTTTTTTGGTGGTAACAAAATTCAATCTCAAACACCAAATTTGGGTTTTTCTTAAATTTTGTTTTGATGCCTAAGACGTTCGATTTGTAAGTTAAATTTTGTTTGTTAATTTCGCTATGTAAGTATATAGGGTGAAGTTACAAATCTAAGGATAAAGGTCCAGTAGGATCGTAAATGATTTTATTTTGGATTTGCTCGAGGAGGTTGAATGCAAATTTATCCAAGGTGAGTAAATGTTTTGATTTTGACCCGATTGATGATAAGTCAGTGGACTCATGGACAATAAAAACGAAATGACAATATAACCAAGGTACATGCTTTGTTATATTTTGAAGGATTTTTGAAAATCGGTGTGCTCATTTACCACTATTATGTTACCCAGATTCAACTATTCAAGATGGATTCATGGTTTGATTAATTAATGTGTTATGTTCAAAGAATTGGTCTAACAATGGTGTGGACATCAAATGAATAAGTGTTTTTTTATCGACCGAAGAATGTAAAACAGTCAAACAAACTCTGGCATTTATATAGCACGCAGTTGCAGACTTAGATACGATTTGAGCGAGAATCAAAATAGGTAGATGATATTGAAATCGGGTATGAGATATGGGTATATTTTGAACAAGTAGATAATGTACTTTTTGTGGGATTCAAGAATCAAGATGATGATTTATGTTGAATATTTTTCAACAAAATACGGGCCGTTTCATTCACCAAATGGTTCCAGCAAGTAACTGGACCCCAAACATTACAACGCAATGTATACAAGACTCCCAGTTACACCACATTAATTGACACATGTATTGAATAAAGTCGATGTAATCAAAGTCCTGTTATTTTTTGGCTCCAAAGAAATTCATCTTTTTCTTCCAAAAGTATATGTTTACTCCGTTAAAATTCAAGCAAGAAAAATTGTGCGTGTTGATCAAGATCATCCCGCCAACGGTAGGGGTAACAAGGTTACAACGTTAAAGAACTTAGGGCAACAACAATAACGCACAACAACAATGCTAACGTCCGCACAGTATATGGCAACCTTCGTGGCAGCCAAACTTCAATGTTGCAATTTTACGGTGTGGATAGCGGTCAAATATATTGCCTACAATGTTGGCTTATACATATAGTATAGGAGGTAAAATTGATGATCCATATGCTAATCTTTTTAGATGCTGTATATGACAAACTTTATATTTACATTGTTTTCTATAATTTTTTTCATATTTTACATTGTTTTTTATAAATTTTTTTTCTTCACTTATAAAATAATTGGTTAGTACATGACATTGCATTTTTCGCTGAAAATGAAAAGAATCTTTCCAAGTAAAATGATTTAGTAGGCGTTACACAAACATAAATTTTTTCGCGTCTGATATAGTGATACCAAATACATTCATAAACAGCGTCCCGCCGCAACGAGCGGGTAGGCGATAACACGTATTATACAATCTTCTTAGAACAACTCGCTAGGTTTTCTTAAAAACACATAAATACTTTAGAGACTTTTTTTCTTTTTTATCAAACAACACCATACAAATTCTTAAAGTGACACATTATTGTTCGAATTTAATTGATATACCTAATCATTAAAAGCCAACTAATTAGCATGTGCATAGGTACATAAACAAGACTTGTGGGGGGTACAAACTACAACTCCTCTACCAACCTCTTTTGGCCTTCTTTTCTTTATCTCTATCCCATGTGATACTTCTCGTACATGTGTTGGTGGGTAAATCCTAATTTAAGACATGATATATTATGTCTTTTAGAATATACAAATGAAGGTTTTTTTTTTTCTTACTAATATCTTTTTGCCCGAGTTCATAAGTTTTTGAAGTGTTAGGCATGTTTTATCTAGATGACACTTAACTCGTTAGTACTGACTATTCATGTGATAGAAAACACGAAAAAATAAAAATAAAAGTACATGTAAATAAGGTGTGAATTTAGTTTAATCTATAAGTTTAAAGTTTTGTGAGGCATGCGTGCTTATCGTATTAAGCATGATATAAACTATATAGTTGGATCTGGCATAAGCAACTACAGGAATAGGCAAAACTAGAAGGGGTGTGGGGAGAAAGTTAACTCATCGGCACACAATTATATACTAACATAGGTATCATATGTAGGGGTGTTCAAGATCGGATTATCCTGTAATTTCAGATAGTGAATATTGATATCCGAATGCGTATCCGAAATTTCGGATATCCGGTTTTATGATATCTGAAATTTCAGATACAGATTCGGTTATCCAAACGAATATCCAAATTTATACATAAATAAAAAAATCCATTTCATGCATAGATTAAAACTAAACTTATATTCGATTTTTCCAAATCTCCAACATTGAAAACTAAAAACATTCATAAATCCACATCCGAATCCGATTATTTACTATTTTACTATATTTTAAACCATATATAATGCTCATATACTACATATATTTATTAAAATAAATTCTTTTTTGGATATCGGATAATCGGATTATCCGAAATTTTTGAAATTCATATCCGAATACGAAAATTCGGATTATCCGGTTTTCAGATATTTAAATTTTCGGATATCCGAATTTTGGATATTTCGGATACGGAGTTTCGGTTATTTCGGATTTGGTTTCAGATACGGATTTTTTTGAACACCATAATCATATGTCTTAGTTTTTTTATGTTTAGAAATGAACTTTTGATGTATAATATATGTGATGTGTTTAGAAATGGATTTTTGGTATATAATATATGGGATGTATTATGGGGACACCTTGGGTCCTTAAACGGACACCCTCAATACGGGTCGTATAGGCATATGCGACTCGTATAGTGCAATACGAATTCCCAAGGATAGTCAAAGGCTGATAATGTTGTCACATGTGAACCCTATACGGATCGTATAGAGTTATACGACCTGTATTAAGTACGAGGTAGTATGATGTCACTAATTAAGTACAGAAAGTGATGGATGTGATATTACGTAAGCCCTATATGACTCGTATAGGGATATACGACCCATATAGGACTCTCAAAAATGAATTCAACTTTCTGTCTTTATAAAAGATGAAGGGAGACGAAGGGAGCATTGTTTCTTCTTCTTTTTTTTTTTTCCTTCTTTCAACAAACAATTCAAACATGTCTTGGTTCGACCTCAATTCTGTTTTTTGGCGAATCGTCCGGAAATAACACGAGCACATTTATTCCAGAAAGTAGTGCGGTATAGTATTTATTAACTTGTTTTGTTCGTTTTGTTTATGAAATACTTATCACACTGTTATTTTAGGAGAGTTTGTCGTCCTTGATTCTTATGATAGGAGAGTAAATGATGATCATGCGGAGGAGGTCGTGTTCGACTTTCGTTCTTATCACAAGGAACCAATGTTGCCAGACCTGAATGAGGTCAACATTTATATACCTATTTGAATTATGTGTTAGATTTACTTTCATCTTTTATCCGTTGGTTTTTCAGTTTGCTATGCCTAGCGAACCGTTGTTGCAAGACATAAATCAGGTAAGCATTTATTTACTTATTTTAATTAGGCTTTAGATTTACTGTCATCTTTTACCCATTGGTTTTTTTAGTTTGTTGTGCCTAGCGGTGAATACGATCCTGGGTGTTCGAGTAACGAAGTCGGCTATGATGCCTCATACGGACAAAACTATGGCAACAACTTTTTCGTTAGCGAGGCCTCATGTGAACAACAAGACGTTGGTGAGCCTTCTTACACCCAAAAGTCATTGGTTGATGAGCATCCCGCTTACCCGGAAGTTTCGTACCAACATGATCAAGTATGAATGTTGTAATTTTGTTAGAATATTATTATAAATGTTATAAATTTTGTTAAAATGTATTATAAATTCTATATGTCTTCTAAAAATATAATTGTAAATGTTAAATATTTTGTTAAAATATTATTGGAAAGATTTTATATACATACATATATATATATATACACTAGCTTTCTACCCGCGCGATGCGGCGATGGTGGCGATTTACAATAGGATACTTGTTTACCATTAGTTTATCAGTGTCGTCTATTTATATATTGTATAGTACTTAAGCTAGCAGGAAACCCGCACGACGCGGCAGTGGCGACAATTTACAAGGCGGTACTCGTTTTCTGTTTGTTTATTAATCATCTAATGGGTTCACTCGCACTTTGCACTGGGCAGACCAATTTTTAACAAAATATAAATAGAAACGTAAACGCAACAGTAACTACAACTAAAATATTAAAAAATGTAGTTAGAATTAAAAGTATTATACCAGAAAGCATGAATGAAAACAAATATAACAAAAAGTTTTTGCAAATTAAAAAAAGAAAAAGAAAAAAAACTATACTAATAATGGATTCATTTACACAACTTTTCAAAGTTACATCATTTATTTTAAAAACTTGCAAAGATATCAACAATCAGTACTCTTCTTTGCGCGATCACTTATTATCAAAACAAAGTCGAATCACTGGTGGTTAAAATGAATGTTTCTGATCTCCTGTTTCAACCCTTGGGCCAACGCATCAAATGTTACAGTTTATTAGTAATTACATATATTTGGACGAACCCGGCTTAGTATTTACATCAAATTGGTTACAGTATATTATTAATTAGATATATCAAGAACTGTCGCTCATTTACATGTATGATTTGGACGAACCCGGCTTAGAAGCCGCAACTTTCATGAGAATCGTCAGTTTCACAATGCTCTTTGGGTTCAAAGCCTTCCAGATCTTGAAAACCGCCCATGGTGTTCCGGTTGCGTGCCCCACAGCATCTATCCCTTGGCTTCGCCATGCCTGTTACCAACCATTAGGTGTCCCTTAACTTGAAAAACTAATAACTCACATTGTTTTTCTTAAAATATAAGGTAGCAAGGTAAATCTGAACTCGTTATTAGCTAGCAACTATGCCAAAGTTGAAAACAACATCTATCCCTTGGCTTCGCCATGCATGTTACCAACCATTAGGTCTCCCGTTAACTTGAAAAACTAATAACTCACATTGTTTTTCTTAATATATACGGTAGCAAGGTAAATCTGAACTCGTTATTAGCTAGCAACTATGCCAAAGTTGAAAACAGAAACCTTTTAGTCAACTTCTTCACCCTTACAACATGAACTCAAGATTCCAAATTTCATTAAAACTTAGGATTTTTATGGATATTAAGGTTGAAGAACTTCTTTCCTGGCCCTAATCCTCAAATAGTGTATATGCATAAAAAAACATAGAGAACACCTTCAGTGTACTTCAACTTATAATAGCAGCATTCAGCGTGTGATTGAAAGTTGTTATCAGGCGGTACCAAGACCAGAAATGGAAAAACACTATATAGACAAAGTCTTGTTATTCTTCCTTTATTATGTAACTAGAGCACGGATTCATTAATTAATCTAGACCAATTAGTAGGTTTAAAGACAAAAGACTGGGTAACTTGCAACTAATTTGATTGTTATCTAATATAAAAAAGTAAAGAACGGTTCCTAAATGATAGTTAGAATCCGCATTTGTTCGCTTATCACATTGTTGCAGTAACTCTTTCAATTGGTTGTTACGTACATAATAAGAACATGTTCTTCAATACTTTGGACCAACAATCATTAATGGAAACAATAGAAATAACAATTTATCAACTGCGATAACCGTAAACGTGTGGGGTGAGAAACATGGCTGGCATTTCTATAAAGCAATAAAGCATAACCATTTTTACCCAGTGACCCATTAGCCAACCTACCTGACTTGCTGTGCAAAAGAGTGGTCTTCTTCACCACTGCTAGAGCCCTGGTAGCGGCTCCTTCTCTCCGGCTGCCTCAAACCATAGCCGTCACCACCAGATGATGTTTTTTATAGTTTTTATTTGGTTTGTAGGAGGAAGATGGGTGTTTCTCTCCATAGGGCATATATGACACAGGTTATTGACGGGAGCCCGCCATATTTAACATATTAAGTTTTTTAATACGTTAAATATGGCGGGCTGCCGCCAATCTTGTATGCCCTAGGAGAGAAGTACCTATCTTCCCCCTACAAAGATGAAATATGTTGCCTGTAGAGGGTAAGTTGTGGGTTTCTTAAGTCATCTGCTCTAGTATACTGCTCTACGACAACCATCGCAAGATTACCACTACGACTGCCCCGTAGAGCAGTATAATATAGCAGATGACTTAAGACACCCGCAAGTAACCCTCTACAAGCCACACGTTTCATCTATGAAGGAGGTAACACTAAGCATCCATTCCTAAATAAAAAATAAATTTAGATAACGGTTAAGAAAGCATGACATGATCCTTTTTTCGTAAGTCGGTGCCAACTTTTTAGTTAGGTTATAAGGCTCAGATGGAGTCATCAATATGGCTGCAATGGATGCCATGCCATTGTGACATCCTAACCGGATCATCATAGCCTTATTGTCAAGGGACGACTTAATGTAATTTGCCACTCCCCTTAAAACACCTTTAAAGCATCATGTACAAGCCTTTTAAGCACATGAAATAAAAAATTGACATCACTTTCCATTTATACCCTCATTCAAACAAAAAACACGCGTGCTCTTCACCAGGTCTAGGGTTTCCCATTTCAAAACATATCGCCGCTCACCAGACTCCATATGAATACACAGTCTTCCATAAAAGTAAAGTGTTTAAACATATTTTTCCAAAAAATACTATTGAAGTGATCAAAATGTCTATGAATCTCAAAAGGTGCATCACAGGCTTAGCTAAGCTACAAAACAGTGGTATATATTTCCAAGTAAACAAACCCAAAAACAATCAGGAACAAAAACAAATATCCTTGACATAGTGCAGATTTACCAAAAACAGAAGCCAATAAACAGATTTTTGAGCATGCACAGCCATCATCCCAATGGTAAATACGTGATCTTTTCCTTATGTTTTTTTTTGTTTTTGTCTATTTATAAATAGTATAGTTCAACATCATTAGCACTTCACAAAACATTATAAAAAAACTAAACCAACACAGATCTGAAAGTATTACACCCACTCAATTGTGGGGCTGTTTTGTAATTTCACTGCTTAGTGGTTCCAAACATCCTACAAAACGCAGACATGTAATTGAGAGATTATCACAGCTACGAACCGGGTAAAGCCATGGCTGCAAACACACGGTTGCAGAGTGATAACTATGCAACCTGGATATTGCCTCGCTGAGATGCTACTCGGATCTTCTATGTACCCTCAAAATAAAACAACAATCATCACAGTCTGATAACTATCATCAAGTCAGGGATCTGACATAAAAACATCAAAAAATAACAACAATCTGGATTTAACAGGAACAAGGATCGGGGAGAAACCCTATATATGGATTTCAGTTTATAGTCTCTTTAAAGGAAATAACAAAAATCAGATCTATGAAGTTTCAACAGATCTTCAACATTTCAAAAATTTATGTTGTCCCTTGACATCGAACCCTAGACTCAGACATGTAATTGAGAGATGAACACAGCTATGAACCGGGTAAAGCCATGGCTGCAAACGCACGGTTGTAGAGTGAGAACTATGCAACCTAGATATTGCCCCGCCAAGATACTACTCGGATCTTCTATGTACCTCAATATACAACAATTATCACAATCTAATAACTATTGTCAAATACTCATGCAACCATCATAGCGTGTGAAGCTCAGCTTACGCATCACAGCCTCAACACTTTCAGTTTGTCAAATGAATTCGGAGTACACAAAATCTCGAGTACACAACTCCTTTACCACCCACCAGACACTATTTGCTTTACAGTTTGAAAAGACCTCTCTACTCACACTGTTTGAAAAGGTAAAAGACAAAAGGTCATAGGTCAGTATTTGATCGGTAAAAGCAAGCTGTTTGAAAAGGTAAAAAGCAAATGACTCAATGGTAGTTTATAGTCTCTTCAAAGGAAATAACAAGAATCAGCAACAAATAATACGAGGAATACGAAATCATACGAGGAATAACTGAGCAAGCCTATAAGAGCAAAATCGAGTCCAGGAGGTCAGGAAGAACTTACGGAGTGCCACTGTCCCTCAAACTCCATGATTGTCCCCCAAACTCCAGGACTCTACAAACGAAATAAAAACAATCAACAACAAATCATAAAAAGGAAATAACAACAATAAACAGCAAATCATACAAAGGAAATAACAACAATCAACAACAAATCATAAGAGGAGGACTTAACGGGGCTTCGTCGGAACCCTAGCCGTCATCGTTGGTGGCATGGGCTAGGGTTTTTTGTCACCGTGTTTCTCCTCACTTCACAAAACATTATAAAAACATTATTAAAAAACTAAACCAACACAGATCTAAAAGAAACCCTAGCTCTGGATTTAAGTTATCTTCAAAGGAAACAATAACAATCAACAACAAATCATAAGAGGAGGATTTACCGGAGCTTCGTCAAACATATCGCCGGAACCCTAGCCCTCATCGCAGGAGACTTCAACACCATCGGCACTTCACAACCCAATAAAAGCTAGAAATCGGAATCAGGAGGTCAGAAGATCTGTTGAAACTCCATAGATCTGGTGAAGATTTGTTGAAACTCCATATATCTGATAAAATCGCTAGAGAGAGAGACAGAGAGGAGCAGGGGAGCGGTGATATGTTTTGAAATGGGGAACCCTAGATCTGGTGAAGAGCACGTGTGTTTTTTTTTTGAGCGAGGGTATAAGTGGAAAGTGATGTCCATTTTTTATTTGATGTGCTTAAAAGGGTTGTACATGCTGCTTTAAAGGTGTTTTAAGGGTAGTGGCAAATTACTTTAAGTCGTCCCTTGGATATGCTTATTATATATAATATAGATATATATATATTTCGTTTATGTTCTTTAGGATTTTACGTACCGTAATGAGTTAGAAGTTTGGGTAAAACAAAGGGGTTTAGATAACGGATACATTATTCTTACTAGACCGGTCTAAGAAACAAAGGGTATGGCTCCAATGTTGTCGTAGCGGCTAGCATGAGAGTAAGGCCACGGTAGGAAAACCAACAGTAAAAAATGTGGATACTCTTTTATGGTGATAGGGTTTCTCGACGAAAGGCGTGGCGCTTGGCGAATAGATAATCTGCACAAGAAATATAATAGGAAACATAACCACGGCCTTGCTCAACATCTGGAGGGTTACGTATATGCCTAGAGACTCACTCTTAATGGGTTTAGATTTGTGCAAGAGCTGGCAGATCAAGACATAGAGCCCCGTAAATCTGGAAAGCCGTAACCGAACAGAACCCTGAAAACAAGTCTGTTTCGAAGGACATACACAACCCTCGCCAAAAGATTAGGGCCTAAATTTAGATTAAAAAAAAGTCTCCCATGTAGAGACTGGAACAAATCCTCTAGGAGAAACAAATGATCTATCACATGCAGGAGGATCCCTCCACCAACGCCGTTGAGAATATATTTTTATCATAAAAAGTCCTTCGAAATGTGGTAGTTATTCTAGCATGTGCTAATGATCGAAGCGACCTACAAAACTTGTTAGTGCATATTTTGTGTGTCCGTCACTGTACGAATAGGTTAGATAGAGCGTGTGTTGAATATTGTATAGTTGAGTGTTAGTTTTACAAGGAGAACACTCATACACAAGTATACGTGCGTATGAAATATACTCATCTGTGTGCATGAGCCCATGCGCATGTGAGCTACCTATATATAGGTGGCTCATGCGCGTGGACCATTCAAGTTTTTGGGGTTTCAGTTGGAGAGATTGCAAGATGCTCTCTCCAGCTTGTCACTGATGTATGCTTTTTCGGTATGGGAATGGAACTTTTACCTATGGTTATTCTAAGAGTTATGCTACCTAAATTTCTACCGAATTAGCTTTATCATAAACAAACTTCTGTCTAAAACGCGTAAGACATAAGGATCCATTTCCTAATAAAACTAACGTGTATAATCTTCCATTTTTGCATGTTGTGGGTATGACGTCGACAAACTACACCTTTTGTATTGCGTATGCATTTATTTCAAAAGAGCAGTAAGTAACGTACATCTGAGACCCTAAGAGGGTCAGGTCCATGTTGCACAAGTGTATGGAGCCACGTGTAATTCTTACGGAGAGACACCAAGACCCCTTAAACGCGTTTCACAAAATATTCCCAAATGCACACGTATATCTTTGCAGGTTCCACGTTTTACAAAATATTGTAAAATACTGCAAGAATTTTGGTGTGCGTAAAACGTGTTATAAATTTATTAATAATTTGAGCCTATTTTACACGTTAGTCAAGTTTTACATTTATAAAACACAATATTTAACTAACACTAAACACACACTTGGGTAAGTGCACCCATCGTGAGCGTAGTATAGTGTTGGCAAGATACCGAGATCGTCCAAGGACACAAGAGCTTTTAATACCGGTTTAGCATCAACGTCTAATCGATCTAAATTTGGATAAAAGTTTTGAAGAATAAAAATAAATAAAATGCAAATAAATAAAATGAAATATAAATAGACAAGATAGAATCACTTGGATCCAACTTCCCTTTTATGTATCCTTTGATAATTTTCGCACTTTCGGACTTTTTAAGAGAGTATCTAAGTTATGGTAGTAGGCCCCTCTTTTGAAGGTGACGTTACCCTCAACCCAGTGCTTTGAGTCAGCAGGGATACAATCCCAAAGGGTTGGAATATTGGAAGATAATTAAATAAGTTATTAATGCGAAAAGTGGTAGGCCCCTCTTTTGAAGATGACGTTACCCTTGGCTAAGTGGTTTGAGTTAGCAAGGATACAATCCAAGAAGCCGGTTTAAAGTATTAATAGTAGTTTGCATATGAGGGGTTCAAGCTATTCACACCCCCGCCATCCAATACCCATTAGGGCATTGAAGAAGGTCCTAGTAAGCTTGAACCAAGTCTTCGCAGGATCTATACACTGAACGAGACAAGAACTTTACCAAACCACCATTCTAACTCCTACCAGGTTAGTTAACGTGCTTTATATAGACCGTAAAGACACGAATGAGCAAATCAATGACATCATGAAGAAATGGTTAGGAAAATTCACTTTCAACATAAGAAAGTAGTTATTAAAGTCATTAATACATACCGAATTAAAAAGTGTCAAAAGATTAAAAACTAAAAGTAATACATAAAAGATTAGTCTTCACTAAGTAATGTAAGGAATTTAGCCAAGCATGGCCTTTGTTTGACAAGAACCCTTACAATTAATCTTGGAACCCGAGACTACTACACACTCTAAAGATGACTGGTGGATGATGGTGGTGGTTGTTGCTGTTGTAGTGGTGGCAAAGTGAGAGAGAAGTGGTTTGCCAAGGGATGCCTTTGAAGTGAACCAAGCATCTCTATTTATAGCCCTAAAGTAGCCCGGCCACGGCCCTGTGCCCAGTGGGCACGGCACATGGCCATCTCCTTCTCTTCCTTCATTAATTACAACTGTCAGCAGAGGGCCCCACACGACCCCGTGCCTTCTAGGCACGACACCGTGGTCAACTCTTCACTGTACTATTCTGGATTATGTGAATCTGATAGTTGACCATGCCCATGTTGAGCTGGGAACTGCCCCATGGTGGGCTTGGAAGCTAGGCAAATCTTTCTTATATTTCTTCCCGTCTGGAGGAGTTGGCTTTTTGTGAGGATCTTTCAGCATTTCTTGCATTCTCTCTATTTCTTCTCTTAGATTACTCACCGTCCAATCCTTGAACTGTTCCCTGGTAGCTCTGTATCTTTTGTTGGTCATGATATGCTCAATGTAATCTTGTTTTAGGCTCTGATCTTCCATCTCTGACAGCTTCTTGCACAAGTCTTTAACAAAATCTTCCAAAACTCTGACTTTTCTCAACAGGAACTGCATATAGTTCTGCACTTCTCTATCAATTTTACCTGTTGTGTCTCTCTTTGCTATTTCCTCTGCTTGCCTGGCTTTAAGTAGTAAGTATTCATCAATGTTTGTTGGTCTAGGAAAGCCATCTAGAGATAGGATGAGTCTTTTCTCGGGATTTTCTTCAAAGTAGAAAGACTTGATTTCTTCTCTTACAGCTGGAAAATCAAGAGGATACTTTAGTGCTACAGGAACTACTTTCAATGGTTGATCAGTTGTTTGAATGGAAGATTGAGGAGTAATTGTTGTAGAGTGTTGTGCTGACAATGGGAGTGGAGCAGGAATGATCTCATCTTCATTGATGACCTTTGTAACCTTTCTCCTTTTAAACCTGAGTGTTGGTGAAGGTGGGTGATCAAGAATTCTTGTACGTGTAGGAATTGGTTGGGTGGATATAGGAAGAATGATCATGGTAGAGGATGGGTTAACATCTGCTATAACCTCTGATGTGTCAACAGATGTTGACACACAGGTGTTGTAACATCTGTTGTGGTGGAAGTGGGTTTTGTTGTTGGAGGAGGTGTAAGAGATTTTGTGGGAGCAGAGGTTTCAATGGTTGGAGTAGTCACAGATTGAGTTTTAGAAGGTGTGAATGTTGGTTGCCTAGTTTTTCTAACTGGTCTCTTCTTTGTGGAAGTACCAACCTCTTCTTTTTCTCTTTGAGATGCTATCTTTTTCTCAACCGACACTTTGCCCTCATCCCTTACCCTCATCTTGTTCTTCATCCTTTCCCTAGCCAAGAAGTTTTCTGGTTCATCAACTTTCTTAGATTCATCTGGCTTAGGGATATCCACTGTTGGTAGTGCATCTTTTTCAAGCTTTAGCACTTCTCTCTGTAAAGGTTTCTCCCCCTTTTTGGTATCACCAGTGTTTACCAAAATTACTGTAGGAGGAGTGGTACCAGTGGTTTGAAGGATGTGAGCCTTAATTGCCTTGATATCTGCAACTGTATCCATATATTTGGCATCAACCATGTTTCTCATTTCTTGCATTTGATGTTTATTTTGAAGGTCAGCAAAATATCTTTGTTGTTGAAACAGGGGGTCTAAGGCTTGTTTGAGAGCATCAGTGGTTATGACAGAGGGTTAGCTCTTTGTAGCTATCATCTGCTTTAATAAATCTTTAATTTCAAGCACATAAGATTCAATATTAGAAACTCTCTTCGTCAAATCCTGATATTTTAGTTCATCACCTAACTTAATAGGATCACCTGAACTCCTACCAAATGTGGTAGTTATATCTACATCATCATGAACAAGGTTTTCAAGCCTTGTTTCAAACATAGATGCCCCTTGATCTTGGTACTAGGGACTTCCCACTGGAACAGAGGCTACCTTAGTAGCCTCAACAGTGGTTGCCATCATCAGAGTCTTAGGTATGTAACCACTGTCCAAAGGTAAACTTGGAAGTTTAGCAATTGTAGTGGATGCTCTTGATGAACTATCACCTAAGGTTACATGTAACCCAAGGGATGTATCCTCTTCAGTTGCTGATGGGCTAGCAAAGAATAAGGAATCAGACCCAGTCACTTGTTGGAGTATATTCTCATTGATAAGTTGGTGAGAAGAACTAGTTAATGTCTGTTCCAATTCTATTGCATTCAGCAAAGGCAGCATTGCAGGTGGTAATGATTTTGTTGGTGAAGGTTGTGGTGTAGAAAGAGACATTGCCCTGGGAGATGGGCTGTGGAAGATAGAACCAAGTGGTCATAGAGCTTCATAATTTGGTGTCCCTGTGTTTACAACTTTTTCCTTTTGTGAGGAAGAAGTAGGCGTTTCAAAGCCAGGTGGAGATCTTTCTAACATCTACTATGAAGAAGTAGCAGCAGTGTTTTGTGGTGACTTTTGTGTTGTCACTAGCTTAACCTCTGGGATCTCATCTCTGACATAGATGACCCTTTTTGGGTTTGGTGGGCTTTTTGGTAATTGTCTTTGGTTTCTTTTTGGTGTGGGTTTTAGGGTAGTGGTTTGAGTGCCCTGATCACCAAGAGCAGTGGGCTCAGTAGCAAGAGGTAGAGATTGAACATTTTGTTCTGGTAAAACTTACTCTTCCTCTTCTACTTGTGTTTTTGAAACTTTGTCTTGATTTGTGATCCTTGTAAAAGTTTTATGAGTTAGGCTGCCTGGGTTAGTCACAACGCCTTGTTTAACATCATTTTCAGGTAACTGATTATGAAGATAAACACTCATAAATCTTGGATGTATCAAGAAAGTTTTTCTTTTCTTAATGTTATTGAAATTTGTCACAATGTCATTGAACAGTATCTGGGAAAAGTTAAAATTTGATCCAGTTAAAATAACATAGCCCAGATACTGCATATTCAATGGTATTTCGTTAAAACCAGTGGTTTTTGCTGAGAGACAAGTTAAAATTGTGTGAAAAAGAATCTCATCTCAGCAGGATAATTGGGTTTGTAGATAGTCATACCTTTGAGTTGCCCAATGTACCCTCTTTCTAGAAACTCTGCTTGAACCTCATTCATTGGAAATGACACAAGGTGTGCCATATCATTCAATTCGAACACCTGAGATATGGATCTGGGTTTTTCCCACTCTTGATATAATAACATAAGGAACACCCTCAGATGTTGAGTGAACCTCTGCGTTTGCCCAAAATTTCCGTTGTGACACTTGATAAATTGGGGCTTTGACAGTTAACATGTGCTTAAACTTCGATTCTTTCAAGATTTATATCATGGGATGATATCTTGTATTTGAATTGGTTGTTTCAAAGATTGTGGTGTAGTTGTGAGGAGTTTTGATGATGAGGGTGAATGGTGGTGGTTCTGGTTTGGATTTCGCTTTTGATTTCGCTTTGGGTGCCATGATTGATTGAATTTTGAGAGAAAATCGTTTTGAGAATTTTGAACTCAACACGGTAAAGTGGAAACTCTGTTATGGATAAAACAGGGTTTTTATAGGGTTTTGAACAAGTGATGCTGGCGTGGCATCTGATGCGATTCACTGATGAATAACGTCTGACCACGTGTATCCTCTGTTTTGAAAATGGAAGACAGTTGTTTGAAAACATTATTTGAAGATATGGGCAGTGGATTGTGAACAGTGTTTAACACTATCAGAAGATACACTTTTGGCAGTGGTTAGACTTTCTAAACAATTAGTGTTTTAATGCAATCAATGGTTTGAACAGACTTTGAGGATTTATTAAAAAATTCAGTTTAAACTATTTTTAAGGATGAAATTTTGATTTTTTGAAAATATTTTTATGCTGTTTACACATGGATCACTAGAGAACTGTTTTTAATCCATGTTTAGCATTTCAATTCTAGAGATCAAGCTTTCAAAGGTAGATGTGTCCAATGCTTTTGTTAGAACATCTGCCAGCTGATCCTTAGTATGGACATGTGTAAAGAAATCAAACCATTTTCATAGTAATCCCTCACAAAGTGATGTCTGATGTTAATGTGTTTTGTGGTAGAATGAGACACTGGATTTTTAATGATGTTTTCAGCTGCTTGACTATCAATCTTGAGTGGAGTCTTTAAAGCAGTTACACCAAAATCCAAAAGTTGATTTTGAAGCCACAGGATTTGAGCAGTGCAACTTGCAGCAGCTATATACTCTGCCTCAGCAGTGGATGTGGAAACTGCAATTTGCTTTTTGCTTTGCCAAGACACTAAGCAATCACCTAGGAATTGGACACCTCCTAATGTGGACTTCCTTGTTGTCTTGCATCCAGCAAAATCACTATCTGAGTAACCTGAAAGCTCAATGTTCCCGTTAGCAGGATACCAGATACCAAGTGTGGGAGCACCCTTTATGTATCTGAATATTCTTTTTACAACAATAAAATCAGACTTTCTAGGTAATGACTGTGATCTGGCACAAGCACATGTAGCAAACATGATGTCTGGCCTTGATGCAGTTAGGTACAATAAAGACCCAATCATACTTCTGTAAAGTGTTTGATCAACAAGGTCATCTTTACCATTAATAGTGATCAGCTCGGAAGTTGCCATGGGTGTGCTGCAAGGTTTACAATATCCATATCAAAATTTTTAAGTAGTTCTTTGACATACTTATTTTGATGGATGAAAGTGCCATTGTGCATTTGTTTGACTTGTAAACCAAGAAAACATTGCAACTCACCTATTGCACTCATCTCAAACTCTGTTGCCATGAGTTTTCTGAACTCTTCACACATGGCAGGCATGTGGATCAAAAAATGATGTCATCCACATAAATTTGGACAAGCATCAAATCTTTTCCTTTCCATTTTAAAAACAAGGTTTTATCAATTTTTCCTCTTGAAAAACCTATGGATAAGAGAAAAGTGGATAGAGTTTCATACCAGGCTCTTGGTGCTTGTTTTAGACCATACAATGCTTTGTTTAACCTGTAAACATGATCAGGATGAAATGCATCTTCAAATCCAGGAGGTTGACACACATACACTTCTTCCTTGATCTTTCCATACAGGAATGCACTTTTGATGTCCATTTGAAACACTTTGATGTTGTGGTTAGCAACAAAAGCTAAGAACAGTCTGATGGCTTCTAACCTTGCTATAGGAGCAAAGGTTTCATCATAGTCAATGCCTTCTTCCTGTCTGTAGTCTTGAACCACGAGCCTTGCTTTGTTCTTGACAACAATACCCCTTTCATCTGTCTTGTTCTTGAAGACCCACTTTGTGGCAATTGGACTGACATCCTTAGGCAGTTGTACAAGTTCCCAAACTTGTTGTCTTTTAAACTGAAGGAGCTCCTCTTGCATAGCTTCTACCCAACTATTGTCTTTTAGTGCCTCTTGGTACTTCACAGGTTATATGAGTGATAGAAAACCAGCAAAGAGGCAAATGTTTTGGGATTGGCTTCTTGTGAACACTCCCTCATTTATGTTGCCAATAACTTGATCCAATGGATGGCTTTTGAGGAAGATCAAATCACCTTGATATGGGACAATTGCATTTTGAGGTGAAGCTTGCAAATGTGTATCATCTGAGCTAACCTCTACTGGTGAATTTGATGGTCCAGCCTCTGATTGGAATGGAGGTGGAGGTATGGGTGGTATGGATGTGAATGTTTGTTGATTTTTATCCATATTTGAAGGATTTTTATCAATAGTGTTTGGATTTTGAGAGCAGGCAGAGGATTGAGTATTAACCACTGTCGAACCAGCAGAGCTTTCACCATTGTTACTAACATCTGCTCCTCTGCTTGAAGGACAGATCTTGAAGTTTGGAAGTATGCAATCATATCCTTGCTCCTGTGTTGATGATTGTGGTGTACCTGCAGGGTTGGTCTTGACAGACACATCTTCAAATGTAAATTTATCTAAATCAAAAAGTTTAGCAGGATTTGGTGGGATTTTCAAAGATGAGAGTTCATTGAACTTCACATTCAAAGTTTCTTCAACACACTTGGTCCTAGAGTTAAAGACTCTGTAGGCTTTGGCAGTGGTTGAGTATCCCAGAAAATAACCACAGTCAACTTTGGCTGCAAACTTAGAGATAGAATCTTTTAAGTGCAAAATGAAACAAGGACAGCCAAAAACTTTGAAATATGAGATCAGAGGTTTGATTTTGTAAAGCAATTCATAGGCAGTCTTTTGATGCCTGGGTTAATCAAAACTCTGTTCTGAACATAACAAGCAGTGTTTACAGCCTCTACCCAAAAAGACAAGGGTAAACCAGAGTTTGTTAGCATAGTTCTTGCAGATTCAACTAGAGTTCTGTTTTTCCTTTCAACCACCCCATTTTGTTTTGGAGTTCTTGGCACACTAAATTTCCTAACAATCCCTTTTGACTCATAGAATGCATCCAACTCCTTGTTTCTAAACTCTGTCCCATTGTCACTCCTAAAGATTTTTACTGGAAGGTCATATTGCTTTTCAACTTGTTTGACAAAATTTTGCAATATACCAGCAGTTTCATCCTTAGAGTGTAAAAAGAATGTCCATGTAAACCTTGAAAAATCATCAACGATGACCAAACAAAATCTTTTCTTCATTAAACTCATGATTTTTACATGGCCAAACAAATCCATGTGCAGCAATTGCAAACATTGGATTGTTTTGGACTCTTCAATTGACTTGTAAGAACTTTTATGTTGCTTAGCTTTTAAACAGGAAACACAATGTTCTTCACAAGTAAATTGTTTTTGTGGTAAACCTCTGACAAGACAATTTTTAGAGAGTGTGGTGATTGTTTTCAGATTTGTGTGCCCAAGTCTCTTGTGCCATAACTCTGTCTCTTTGCTGGAAGCAACTGAGAACAGGCATGCATTAGACATAGGGTTATCTTTCAACATATCAACCACATACACATTGCCACTCCTATGAGCAACAAGTTGTACTTTGCTCTCAGCAATGATTTGAGCAATCTTTTTAACAACATCTGGTCCTACAATTTGACAAGTTTTCTTTGTAAAGAAGGATCCATATCCTTTGTAACTCATTTGGGAGACACTAGAAGATTGAATTTTAGATTGTCAATTAAGTTAACATTTTCAAATTTGAGATTTCCAGCCTGAACACATCCTGGCCCCAACACCTTCCCTTTGAATTGTTACCAAAAGATATATCACCCCCTCCATGAGCCAAGAAATCCTTGAGAAGGGCTCTACATCCTGTCATATGCCTGGAGCCTCCACTATCTACATACCTTAAACTATCAAAGCAAGTAGAAGCTCCCTGAACATAAGTAAATAATTAGTTTAGATGAGATTCCAAAGCCAAAATGGCTTTGGATGGGCTCACAGATTGTCCATTCTCAAATCCAGGAACATGGTCAGTGGTTTGAGTTTTGCTTTGTAGCCATTGTTGTGAACCATTTCCTGTCAGATGTTGGTAACAATGAGGATATCTGTTCACTTTGGGCTTTGGAGGTTTTTTGTAACCTTCATAGCACATAGGAACTTTTTGATAAACAGGTTGTCCATGTCCTCTTGGGAACTTATTTGCAAGTGGAGCATCTGTCACTTGTACCTCTCTGAGAACAGAGGTTTTGTTCAAGGCTTTTGTGACAGATGTTTCAACAAGTTCTAAGGTCTGCTTAGATTTATTTCTGGCAGAGCTTGAACTTTCTCTCTCAAGAGTTTTTACTTTGATCTCTTTTACCTTTTGATCATATGTTTGAAGATAAGCACACTCATGAGTTAAAGATTGGTTTTTTCACAGATAAAGCATTTTGAATCATTTGGAATCACATGTGTTCTGTTTATGTCATAACTTTTAAAAGAAAACAGTTTTCTGTGACATGGTTTCTTTTGTTGCAAAATTCACAAAACAGATGTTTGATCTTTTCCCTTTTCTTTTTATCTGATTTCTTCTCAGCAGATGCTGTAACCTCTACTGGAAGATCTTTGATTGGAATGATTCTTGCCTTTGGTGCTTTGACACCTTCAATGGTTGAGAAGTCCATTGGCTTGAAATTTTTAAGAATATAACATTCATCTGACCATGTGGGTTTGAATTGGTATTTATCTATTTCCTTGAAAGTTGAAGACTCTTCATGTTTTTTCAGAGGAATTTTGTTACCATTTTTATCAGTGATTTTTATCTCATTTCCAGCCAGATTTTTAGGAACCACTTCAAGCTTTTCAGAGTCAATTTTCGTTTTCAGTGGCTTGTTCTTCATTTTGAAAACCTATGCCAAATTTTATGTTCCTCTTGATCTGTTTGTCTAGCATAATTTCATAACCTTTGGAAGATTCTACCCATTTTTCACAATAATGATCTGGGTAGCTTCCAACTTCTTTTTGCAGACTTGGTATTTGTCTACCATAGTTTGGAGTTGGTCCTTGGTTATGCTAGCTTCATGCTTTAGGCTACTTATCTCAGAATCTTTTGAAATCAATTTTGTTTTTAACTCTTTGATAAATTTTTCAAAATTCAATTCATCTTCTAAGATTTGTTCCTAAGGCTTTCATTGACCTGTTTAATGTTAGCAAAAGCTATTATACATTTTTCTAAACAGATATCCTTAAGAATCTGAGGTGATACCTTGGAAGCAGCCATAAGAGCACAATCACAATCTTCTTCACACACCTTTGTATCCCATGGATCAGATAAAGAAGTCTTTTCTTCATCAACAGTGTTTTGTGAAACCACTGGTGTAACCACTGCTTCATCACAACTTTGAACCTCATCAGTTTTTGACACTTGTTCCTCAGACTCGTCACCTTCAATCATAGTCTCTAAGGCCATTAAGAAATATTTTCATTTTCAAAATCATTTTTAGCCATTAGAGCAAAGTTTTCATCTGTTAAATCCTCGGGCAAGCTACTCCAGTCAACAAAGCCTTGTGTAAAGAACTGTGGTAGCAGGATGTGCATAGTGTGCAGTATTTTGCAGGAGCAGTGGTTTGAGTAGTTTGAGTGACATGTGGAGCTTGTTGCACATGCACTTGAGGTGGTGCTTGGACATAGTGAATTTGTGGAGCAGGTGTTTGGATATAATGGACATGAACTGTGGTAGCAGGATGTGCATAGTGTGCAGTATTTTGCATTTGTGGTGCAGGGGTATAATGGGAATAATGGGCAGTGCTTTAAGGTCTAGGGCCTGGTGAGTCACAACTGGACCTGCAGTTTGAGATCTTCATTTCCTGGCAAAGTGTCCTAACCTATTACACTTATAACATTTAATTTTTTATTTATCCAACCCCACTTTCAACCCCCCATGCAATCCGGGAAACTTTCTTCCAATCCTTTTGTAAAATTTACTAGCTCTAACACTCAGAAGTGCCAGCTGATGTAAAATGTTCATTTCTTCCAGATCAGTGGGTTCAAAATTTTGTAAGTCATTCATTTCAAAAGACATGTTGTCAAAGTTTTGGCTTTCCCCATTTGCAGCAAAAGCAAAATTGGGTGTGTAAGATCAGATGCAAAATTGTTTCCAGAAGTTATATCAATATAATGATCATAACCCTGATCTTTTCCACTGCCAGAACCCTCTTCATGACTATAAAGAGCAGTGTTACCCAAAGTATAGTCGCCAGTTGCTTTCCCTGACTCTTGCAATTTCTTTTCTGGTTCAACTCTCTCTCATATGTGAGGAGTCGACCATGAAGTTGAGTGAGGGTCATTTCTTTAAACCCAACAGATGTTCGAGTAATGTAAGCTACGGTCTCCCTGGTAACGATCTTAAGAAACGACTATTGACAGTCGAATTAGGAAATTCCACGTTAACCAATTTCAATTCACTGATGAGACAGCTAAAACGTTCGAACTGTTGTGTTAACGACTCACCTTTTACGTGACAAAACGTTTCATACTGTTGATTCAGAACTTCTCTATTATTTTCAATCACTTCTTCAGTTCCACTGAATTGTTCTTTTAGTGATTCCCACAACTCTTTTGCACTATTGCAGTGGAGCAGTCCAGCATAGATTTCGTTGGGTAGCGCGAAAGCAACAATGCTAAACGCTTTTGCATCCAACTCTATTTTCTAGAAATCCTGCTCAGAGTAGTTTTCAGGATTTTTTGGCACTTGAGTGTTGGGATCCTCTGTGCTTGGAACCAATGGAATATGTGGTCCAAACACAACGGATCGCCAACATCCGGTGTTTTGCTTAGCTAAGATGTGACCCATCCGACGTTGCCATATAAAATATTCATTTCGTTTCAACATCAGTGGTTTGAACATAGATCCAATGTTGGAATCTGACGTTGCTAACAGGATGACGCACTACAGGCAGGATTGTTCATTGTTGTACGAGGGAGGGGGTGTACATCACCCACATTGCCCGCTCATTTGGCTTCGTTCCTTATGAGGACCCTCTATTCACTGCTGGGAAGCGGTCGAGCTAACCAAATTGAATGCAGACGCTGATCGGCATGCATATTATGAATGACTTTCCTAGTTCCGGCCTTCGATTTCGTGACGACCACGTTTTTGTTCCCATCCAGTTGTCGGATGATTTACCGAGGGAGAAGGGGCCAGCGGTCGATGAGCCAGCGGTCGCGATGTTGATGACGAGGATGACGATCACGACGAGCCAGCGGTCGCTCAGCTCGACTGAGAGCTCACACCACCGCACCGCATCCGCAGGGGATACCTCAGTACCTGAGCATGTCATATACGATCAGATTCCATTGTTTGTCACACTTGCGTTAGAGCGGATGGAGGGGCTGTTACAGGCGTATATGGACGGCCACCACGCTCGTACTAAGGCCCTTTTAATGTGGGTGATATAGGGCGATATCCAGGCGAGTCTCGATGGGGTTGACGCCTGTACCGATGCTGTCAATGTCGCCATACCGTGGACAGTTGCGGCAGCCGTCCGGCACCACTCAGGATCTGGGACGTCAGGCACCACTCAGGAACCGGATCCGGTGGTTTAGTATAGTTTGTTGTCCTTTTTGTATTTTTACTTTTTTTAAGGATTTGGATTATGTCATGTATAAAGAAACTTATTATATTGTTAAGTTTGCAATTTTAGTTTATTTATATTTGTGACGTTTATTTACAATGTTTAGAATAGTTGGTTAGTTACGTATAATGTATAATACGATATGACATGTCACAATACGGTACAATACGTCACGACACGATACGATACGACACGTCAACATAAAATATAATACAAAATACACACATGATACGATATGATACGTCACTATAAAATATAATACAAAATACAAATACGATATGATATGTCATGATAAAAAAATAATACAAAATATAAAGCACATAAAAACAAAACTAACAACAATAAACACAAACAACCACACATAAAGCACCAAACTTTAACTAAAAAAAATACATGGTACTTATACTACTTATATCACCCTAGACGGGTCATATAAGATTAGTCGTTAGACAAAAGTCAACCATATCAGTCCGCCTGTTACGTCAAAAGTTAACTTTATACGATTTTTATTAAAAAAGTAAAGTATACCAATAAAGTTAAACCTATTATTGTATCGAGAAAGTAAAGTATGTCAATAGACGGAGCCTAATAATATATCCGAGTTGTATTATTTAATTGGGATCTTTACCGCATGGAGGCTTCTTTTTCAAGGAAATCACAACGTGTAAACCAATGGAATAGGAATAAAATACATGAAAGAAACCTCTAACATGTGATCATATTTATACCATATTTTGGTTTCACCAGTACCCGGAAATGCAGTTCTAGAAGGAACCGGTTATAGCCGTTATAATGTTACCGCTGGAACCGGTTATAGCCGTTATAATGTTACCGTTGGAACCGGTTCCTGACCGTTGGAACCGATTCTATATATATTGTTTAGAAATCTATTATTTAGCACACAATTTCTCATATCTATTCTTCTTGTTACATTTCTTTCTTGTTCTTTTTCACATTCTAATCAACAAATGGCCTCAAAGAGTTTCAAAAACGCAAATTCCCAATCCGTTAACAATGTTCCTCAAGATCAATCGGTTCCATATGTGGCTGGAACATTGTCTCATAATCGCAATAAGGAAGTTTGGAGCAATTGGGAGTTGGTCGAGATGAGTGACGGCTCGCAAAAAGCTCAATGTAAACATTGTGGATCGTTATTAGCCAAGGAATCAAACTCAGCGTTAACGAAGCATATTAATAAGTATTGCAAAACTTTAAAGGAAATGAAATCCGGTCAAGTTCCACTATCCAAAGATGGTACCATTTTTCGTTATAAGCAAAAATTAGCTCGCGATCGGATGGCGAAGTTGGTGATACAAAAAGCGTTGCCGTTTGGACACTTCGACGACCCCGATCTTACTAATCTTATTCGGAGACGCTACAACCTCGCTATAAACATGTAAGTCGTCGCACTTTAAAACGTCTTTGTTTAAGTTTATGGGAAAATGCAAAAAAAGATTTAATTGTTTTTTTTTAAGAATTTAAAAACTAGTGTAAACCTAACTAGTGATGTGTGGTCGGCTTCACATGGTTTACCGGAATCGTACATATGTGTCACCGCTCATTGGGTTGATCCCGATACATGGCAAATGATGAAGCGTACGATTGCGTTTGACGAGTTTCCTTCTCCTCATACGGGAGAAAATATTTATAAAATTATAAATGGCGCAATAATTAAATATGGTTTAGAAGATAAATTTTTTTCAATATCCTTTGATAACGCTTCAAACAACACAACTGCGATTGAAAAATTAAAGTTGAAGTACAAACCAATAGTTGATGGTGTTTTTTTCCACACACGGTGTGTTGCACATATTATTAACTTAGTAGTGCAAACCGGTTTAAAAGATCAATTTGTATCGGATTTTATTATAGCATTTAGAGCTATGCTCCAAGATGTTTTCAAAAGTGGAAAAGAAAGATATCAAGAATATAAAAAACTTTGTAAATGTCAACAAAAAAAATATTGGACCGAATTGGGATATACCGACTCGTTGGAATTCAACTTGTCATATGTTTGAAATGGCTATAAAGCAAATGGGCACTTTAAAATCTTTTCATACAACTTTAAGTGATGAGTACCTAGTCGTCCCCTTTCCCGACACGGCTTGGGAAAATATTCATAACCTAAGTACTTTTTTACAAGTTTTTAAAACTACAACGACTTTGATTTCCGGTGTTTATTATCCTACTAGTTCTAAAGTTGTGGACTAATTGTATTTGATAACAACTAATTTTAAAAAGTTTGAAAATTCTAGTGACATGTTAAGGAATATGACGAGACCAATGATTCAAAAATTTAAAAGATATTTTTTAGAATTACCACCCGTTTTTCTATGTGCCGCCGCTTTAAATCCAGCTTTAAACGTACCGTGTGTTGAAGCTTTAATTGATGAAATTTATGACAAGTTGGATATGCATGAGGAGGATCCAACTTTAAAAGCAAAAACAAAAAAAATATTCAATGAGTGTATGGCCAAACTTTATGATCATTATTTTAAAAAATATGGTGAAAAAAATCATACAGATTTGTTTGAGTCTCGGTCCACGGCCTCTAATGATGAAACAAGTGGGGATCCACTTATAACCATGTTGAATGTCGTTAGAGACGAGACGGCTAGACAACAAAGGGGTAGTGAACCAACAAGTGAACTTGGGAGATATAAAAAAAATCAGTATTCGCTTACTATGACCACCGAGGAGTATAGGAAATTTGATGTTTTGGCATGGTGGAAATCGAAAGAATCCGAATACCCGATTCTAGCCACCATGGCTCGTGATATACTAACGGTCCAAGCTTCCACGGTAGCTTCGAAAAGTGTGTTTTCTCTTAGTGGCAGGGTTTTGTCAATTAGAAGAACAAGACTAACTCCGGAATCGCTAGAGATGGCAATATGCTTAAAGGACTATTTGGATGTCGTTGATCGTGTTCAACATAAAACTAGTCTAGAAGATGAAGTTGAGTTAGAGCATAAAATTGTTGACGAAGAGGAGGACGAAGAAGTGGAGACTAACGATTCGGACGACTATTGTACCGAGGTACCCGCACCTAAGAGAAACTCATCGGAAAGTGTTGCACCTGCTGCTAGTAAACGATCAAAGAAATAAAATCTTACTGGAACCGGTTCTGAGTAATTTTTTATTTTTTTGTAACCGGTTAATTTTTTTTATATATTGTAACCGATTAATTTGTTTTTTAATTTTAACCGATTATTATTACTATTTTTATTTATCAATGTAACTAATAATAAAAATCAAACATAACAAACACAATAGAAAGAAACATTACACAAACTTTATTAAAAACACCAAACCAAACGGGTTACATCAAACATTTGAAGAACCGGTGCCGGAACCTTCTCCCGTCTCATTTTTCTTTGCCTTCGTCAATGGGCAATGCCGCTCAGTGTGTTTCTTAAGGGTTGAGTTGGCTGCGGCATTCATAAATTTTCCACAATCTTTGCATCTAGCCATCTCGTGGCTGTCGGACATTAAACAGAGATCAAAATTCTTCCATATATCTGGGTTTCTTTTCGTCTCTAAGACCGTAACAACTTCGTCGTTGCATGCCATAGGTATTTTGCAAGAACTTAGAAGTTGATTGATTTTGTAAGTTGATGATGGTGAGTGTTAAGTTTAGAAATGGTAAGTAGGAAGGGGTTTATATACAAAAAAAACCGATTTTTTAATTAGGAACCGGTTTCCAACGGTAACATTTATCAGGAACCGGTTCTGAACAGTAAATGGCAGGTTTGACTGTCAGGAACCGGTTCCCAATAGTAAAATGGCAGGTTTGACTGTCAGGAACTGGTTCTGTCAGTAAAATGGCAGGTTTGACTGTCAGGAACCGGTTCCCAATACTATCAGAAACCGGTTCCGCACCATACCCGGTTCCACACCATACCCGGTTCCATAATACCCGTACCCGGTTCTACACGGTTCCATATTCTTGGGTGTGAACCCGGGTAGGAACTGGACCCGGTTCCACACCATACCCGGTTCCAATGACATCCAAGCAGAACCGGGTCCGGGTTGGAACCGGTTCCTGGTAATAATAAAACCCGATTATGCCCATCTCTATTTAATAATGTCTATGGGGCCGCCAACTCAAACCGGACCAACCCATTTTAACACTTCTAAATTGATAAAACCCAAAACCATGTAGTAGGAATATAAGGACTCGTTTTGTTCGTAAAGTATTTTGTAAAGGAATTAAATAAAAGAAATGGAATTATAATTTGAATGAAATCATTTAAAAGTGGGATATTGGATTTAAATAACCTCAACTTTCAACTTATTGGCCGATAACACTCCCTAACTGACTGAACTCTAACCCAGTTAGCTGATGTTAGCTGCCACGTCATCAAAAATGCCTTGTCATCCGCCACATCAGCTGCCATGTCATCACAGTTGCCACATCAGCTGTCACGTCATCAAAAATGCCACATCAACTGCCACATCAGCAAAGTGGGCCACATCAGATGCCACATCAGCAAACACTAACTGGGTTAGGGTCCAGTCAGTTAGAGAGTGTTGTCGGCCAATAAGTTGAAAGTTGGGAGTGTTATCGACCAATTGGTGAAAGCTGGAGTTATTTAAATCCAATATCCCTTTAAAAGTTAATAATATGTTTGGTTAGTAAACTTGTTTTTGGATTTTGATTGTTAATAAATTAGAATGACTAACTTGCCCTTCCCTCTTTCTTTAATCCTCCAACCATGAAATCCGCATCAACCAAGTTGACACCACCAAACTAACCCCAATAATATATCTTCATCTTCTACGACCACCAAATCAACATGCAACATCTTTGAATTTTGGTTTTGGTTCGATATCTTCATCTACACTGTGTTTCTTCACCTGGTTCGATTTTTGTATCTTTGATTTCCAACCGATTTTCTTAATGTGGTTTGATTTTATCGTTGTCGAGATCAATCGATTTGTTTGCTATGGTATTTATGAACATCGTTTGTTTTTTTTTTTGGGAAGTTTGAACGTTTTGTTTCACCTCCACACCATGTGGTCTAAGAGTATAGTTTCGGACAGTCTATTCACACACCATCCAGTGTCGAGCTGTGGCCAAAGTGCGACGTTTTGGTCCGGTCAACCAAACAAAGACTGACGGATGTCTGACGGGTCTGTTGACCGGACCAAAACTGTCAGTCTTTTGTCTGGTTGACAGGACCAAAACGCTACCAAAGTTCGGCGTTTTGGTCAGATCAACAGACCCGTCAGACACCCGTCAGTCTTTGTCTGGTTGACCGGACCAAAACGCCACGCTTTGGCCACAGCTCGATACTGGGAAACGCCGCGCTTTGGCCACAGCTCGATACTGGGAAGTGTGTGAATAGACAAAATAGATAGGTGGGGCGTGTGAATAGCAAGCTACTTTAGTTTCACCTGAATAAAAAACAAAATCATGTATGGTTGTTGGCAATAGGTAAGATTTTGCATAATTTCATATGGATTCATTGGTGGATAAATGGATTATAATTTTGTGGAGACCAATTGTCAGAGTCCAGTGAGGGTCCCAACTGCCAAAAACTAATAATTTAGGGGCCATGAAATAATTTATATTATCTATCTATTAATACTGGCAGGTTATTGGTTATGTACCTTAACCCCATGAGGAATAATAGACAAAATGCAATTAGATTCAACATCAGCTTCATTAGCTACCTGCACTTCAAAAGTATAGTTGGATATTTTTTTAACAAATATAGATCCATAGAAAAGAAGTCTTAGCCTTCTTAAAAGCTAAGATTTGTCAAATTAAAATTTATTGTTAAGCAATGCGTTCAAAGCCAATCCAACAACCCCAACGACGATAGTAGCTTAGTAGCCAAAGGCACACACCTAAGCACATAGGCGCCTACACCTCACATAGATGCAAGACATGGAACTTTCAAGAGTAAAATCAGGTGTGTGCCTTTGGTTAAGATTCAATTTTATTTTTTGTTTGGGTTTTAACCATTTCATTGATGATGATAAATAATGGATCTTGCTTTCTTTTGGATTGATATTAGTCTTGAACTTTTGCTTTGTTATTGGTTTGATGCTTCTTTTTTTAAAGGCGAATTTCTTGTTTTTGTGAGACTTAAACTCAAGATCTCACATTTAAGTGTATTAAAAGGCTTTGTCTTATTACTGGACCACCAACCCCAATGATTGGTTTGATGCTTCTACTGCTAATTCTTTAACGTCTATTGTTAATATAGTTGTGGTATGGTATTAAATTTGTTTTATTTTCTGTATCCATTATATATATTCTTTATTATACTATTATTGTGTTTTTGGGCTTCGAGACCGTTGACTACCTAGAATGGTAGGTATGACATAGTAGATTATAATATATTATAATTAAGTTTAGGATTATGTAAAAAAAGGTAAATTTGTGAGAAGGATAACAAAGAAAATGATGAAAACATATGTTATTATTTAATTTATTAGGATAAAGACAATTAAGTAATTTAATAAAAAAACTTAATTAAAAATAAAATTCAAAAACTCACATGCGATGAATATGCAAGTGCTCCCGTCTTTTTTAAACGTCAATAACTTTTTATACGCAACTTAAAAAAAATTACACCATCATAATGAGTGTTTTTTTTTATTTTAATATTAGTACCATAATGCTAAATTTATATAGAGAGAAACAATTACTTTTCAGTCAGATGTGTTTTAGTTCATAGTGTTTTATCTATGTTGTTTTAATTGTATATTGATTCAAAGCGTTGTGTTTTGCAGTTAAACATCATGAACGTATATAAGACACCATAAAATTACAAATACCATTTACATCCAATCTTGCTTTCAATAGTGTTTTATTTTAGGAATTCAAAACAGATTATGGTGTCTTGTAAAAGAAAAAAGTTAGCTCGTTGAATTTAATTATTTTTTATTGCTAATGGAATGGTGTCTTTGTATACTTGTGTAGTGTTGTGTTTACTATGGTGTTTTATTTTAGTTTCATGGTGTTTCTTATAAGAAAATGGTAGTTTGTTGAATTCAATGGTATCTGTAATGTTATGGTGTCTTATATACGTTCATGTTATTTTACTATAAATAGTTTGCTGGATTCAATAGTATTTGCAATGTTATGGTGTATTACATACGTTCATGGTGTTTTACTGTAAACACAACGCCTTGAATCACTATAGAATTAAAACGGCATAGACAAAATACCATGGACTAAAAACATTCAATTGAAACGTAATTTTTTTCTCTATATAAGTATAGCAATATGGTACTCATATTAATGATAAAAACACTCGTTATTATGGTGTAATGATTTTAAAAAAGTTACGCATAAAAAGTTATTGACGTTTAAAAAAGACGAGGGGGACTTGCATGTGCATCGCATGTGGGTTTTTGAATTTAAAAATGTTAAATTTACCTTTATACCCTTAATATAGAAAAATAATTATTTTAATGGTAAACGTAATTTACAATTTTGTCATCATAATCTCAACCATTAGATTATAGATCAAAGGGTGTAGAGTCCTTCCTACAGTTCTCACAAAACACCCTTTTTACATTAACTGTAAGACCCTAACACGTTTTAACCACAAAGACGCAGCGGAAATGCGATCCTTAAAATTTCTTTCTTTATAAACGTCTTGACATACTTGAAAGTCCATCTTAAAAATAACTCTTTTACAATAAATACATCATTCGTTCTCATTTATGAAATAAAAACATAACTTATGTTTCCTAAATTACATAATCACGCACTCCCGTACAATCTATCTTTTGACTCGATCTTCGATAGCTTACACCTCGTGATGACGATCTGTGATTCTATACAACCTGCATTCACCACATACATTCACATCATTAGTACTTGGTGACATTATATATAATCTAAGATTCATAATTATAGGATCACGTCGCATTCTATCCTCATATACATTCCATTCGATCATCTTTCTGAATCCAAACATTTTATCTCGTTGTTTAACCTTCAATAAGTCGACGATAATGTTTCATTTAATTCTCAAAGGCAACCCAGTTAGCATCGTTAACACTCATGTATATTTACACCATACATACATACATACATACATACATACATACATACATACATACATACATACATACATACATACATACATACATACATAAAAGTCTCACTCATTCGAATATGTATGGTTCAATAACACACATACATATATCTAATCCAACTCTTTCGAGTATGATAAATTCTACTTCATACACCTACCCCTCTATCCACACTCTTACATACAATATACATTCTCACATGTTCATACTAACAATTCTTAGTCGCAAGCCACTATACATATAAGTCTCGTACACACTAACCTACGTGTATACCCATTTCTTTTCGTGTTTACTAATGGGTTCCATCTACTAACATACAATTAATCTATTCATACATTCCTACATATTTATCTCGTTCCTACACATTCTTGCATATACGCCTTATTCTTAACCGTACCTCATAAACACTCTTTAATGAGTTTGGGGTCACTCTTTAGTTAAACATCATATAACTAAAGAATTCAAACCTTTCATCAAGCGTGATACTAATAATCCACTTAGTATGGTCAAGTTCTGTAATATTTCAGAGGTATAACCCAGACGAGTTATGTAACAACTCTAAATTTCGTTGTTATCTCTTTTCCTTTGTTTTCCTAATTGTATTCCGAGATTCGAATTATAAGAAAAGTTCATGTTAAATTAATTACAATTATGTATGTTCTATCGCATCTAATCGCTTATTAAATCGCATCGCTTATCTCATCGCATCGCAAAACGCAGTTAGTTATGTGGTTTTATGTTATTTATGTGTTATGTGTGTTTGTGGTTGAATACAATCGCTATCGCACGCTCGAATCACTAAATCGCACTATTATATCAATTATAACGCTTAATATAACTATTTAATACGAACCGAATCGCCAAACGAACACTTAACGCGAAATCAGCAAACGAAACTTGGTCACCAGGCCAAGTTCGGCCGAACTTGACTACCACAAGTTCGCCCGAACTTGCCTGAGACACAAGAATCCATCACAATCCTCAAGTTCGCTCGAACTTGTACACATATGTACAAGTTCGGCCGAACTTAGCCAATTCCTTCTGAAAACCTAGCAAGTTCGCCCGAACTTGCATGAATCTCATGCAAGTTCGACCGAACTTGACTCCCCAGCTCTCTATTTTTGCCTTCTCCTATAAATACTCAGCCCCATTCTCTCATTTGAACTTGCTGCAACTTCGCTCTGAGCTCCCGAAACCCAAAACCCTTTGTTTTCTAAGTAAGAATCAAACTGACTTGAACTACAACAATGTTTATCAACGTTTTACAACGGTTTACAACGATTTTGCACAAGGCTTGCCTTCGTTTTCATCAATAACTTCTCTGTTTACAAAAAAACTTCATCTTTTTCCATAAAATTTCTGTTTTCCACTCAGATCTATGTTTAGATCTGAGTAAAACCTTTTTAAACATTGATTTTTATACAAAATACGGACTTTTGGTGATGTTTTGTTCATTTCTGATATGCAACGAAGCATTTATCATTCAAGATCCCAGATCTGGAAGCACAAAAACGTTTATGTTGGTTTACACAAGCCGGACTAACCCGAACGAACCACGAGTTCGCCTGGATTAGCCCACGCTTTTGTAAAACGGCTAAAACCGCTCTAAAAGACCTCTCCGACCCAAGTTTGCTCAGTAGCACATGGTTGGAGGGATGAACACTCGATTTACTCAGCAAACGACGTGAAAACGCAAGATTTTGGACTCGAAAACATCAAGTTCGCTCAAGATCATCAGCACATCAGGTCAAGTTCGACCGAACTTGCACCCATCTGGGTCAAGTTCGACCGAACTTGGGTCTCCTCACACCAAATCCCTACAAGTTCGACCGAACTTACTTAGTTTCTCAAGAAACTATACAAGTTCGCCCGAACTTGACTCTTCAGTTTACATTTCCTACAAGTTCGCCCGAACTTGTATAATTTCCTTGGAAATTAGACAAGTTCGCCCGAACTTGACTGAAAACTCAACAGGTTATCCACAAGTTCGCCCGAACTTGTATGTTTACATAGAAGTTCGCCCGAACTTGCCTACTGCCCAAACCAAACTTCACCGTTTCAGCTTTTCGGAGACTGATGCACTTCCGTTCGCGTATGCAGGCTGATTCGGCACTCCTCTTCACTTCTCGGCAGTCGTCTACTCTCTCCTAAACGCACCCACAATGAGTATACTTGACCCGTTTTCGCTTTAAATGCACTATTTGGGTGTTACATACGTTCCTCTATCAAAATCACTTCACGACTCAAATTATTTATCACACGCGAATAATCTGATTATGTATGCTCAATACGTGAAACTAGAAACATGTGACTAAGACTTATTTTCGTTAACTTGCCTCCTTAGCTAGTATGGTACTATAGTTTGGCTAACACCCGACAGGGTCTAGTTAAGATGGACGCGCAAGCCTTCTCGCGGTAGTTAGTATGAGAAATAAGCTTATGTTTATCTGTATGATGTGTTTTGGTGTATCATGATATGTAATTAGACTATTTCGCGAACAGTTTCTCTATTATGCTAGTATTACTAAAACCTGTATGCTCACTTTTACGTAACTGTATTGACTTGTATTTTAACGTATGTAACAAGTTGAGGATTTTAGCTATGGATGCATGGAGTTATTCTTATATTAGTTTGTGTAGTTAGCTTGTTGATGTATTTCTGATTTGGAACTCATGTATGAAATCTAGGAAAATCAAACCTTATTGTTTTATGAGAAAATTATGTATTCCGTGACATTGTTGATGATGTATTGTTTAATAGTAGGGGATATTAGACGTTAAAATATTGTTGAATGAATAGTGTTATGGAAATTTCTCGTGAGACAATCTTGTCGCCTAGTGCCACTAACCCCGATGTTTCCGCCATCGGTTGGGGTGTGACAGATTGGTATCAGAGCCCATAACCTTAGGATAATAGGTAGAATTGCCATGATTCGACCTAGTAGCATGTTTAAGTACCTGATTGACCTATCTTTGACTTAAATGGTAAACTACATGCCATAAATGCTTAAATGTGCTTTTCCTAAGGCTAATACAATATACACGCTTGGAAACGCTCGTATCACACAAAACAAGTGATCAAGTCAAGAATAGATGTGAAAACCGAGAACTCTCGATAAGATCATTCACTCTACGCAATCTCTATCGCACGAGATACCTTCGTTGAGTTAGGAGTGATATCCAAACCTTTACGAAAATCTCCATTTCTAACTAGGAACGAAGTTGCTAAGTTAGGGGTGAAACCCACATCTTAGTAACAAATTCCGCCTTTCGATTTTCAATCTCACCAAAGTCTCGATTATTCCGATGATTTGGAACACGTAGTAACCGGAAGGATAATGCCGTTAGCCGCTTGAGGCGAGAGCATCTATCTATTAGGCCAAAGCGTGGGTCCAAGTTCAAAAGATAGTCGAACCACTTTGGGTAGTCAACGTCTCAAAACCCCGGACACTCCCAATTGATTTAATCCTATATCGTCGATTACGCAGCATCGAATTTATTATTTATGTGTTTAAATTTTTGAGAATTTTCGCTTATTCGATTTCTCGCCTTATTTATTGCTCGCTTTATCAATTTCTTGCCTTATCACTTTACGCTCCATAAACGCATGCACTACTCGCACAGCTCTCGTAATCTAAAACGCTAATACACCAACCAAACTAATCGCTTAACTCGCTTACGCCTATGAGGACACGTGTGTCTCATACGTGGTATTATCTCGCCTATCTCGCTATTATATATCGCATATATCTTGCTTATATCTCGCATCTCATATCGCGCTACGCTTTACTTATAAGAAGGTGAATACGTGCAAAGTATGTGCTTACGTGGATTAGGTGCTTACGTGCCTACGTGCTATGTGCTTATTGCTTACGTGTTTACCTGCCTATGTGTTTATGTGCCTTATATGAATAATAATAATAATAATAATAAATATTTTAAAACATAAACTTATTATAATCGAATCTCATCCTATCAAATCCTTCAATGTAGATGTCTTCAATGGGATCACATACCAGGAGAAATCTCCAGCGCAGCAACGCCGACAAGCGTATCGCTACAATGGTAGCCAAGGAAATGGCAAAATTCATCCCGCAAATCGTCTCAGAAATTCATGCTGTGAGCAGTAACTCCTCAGTCGACTCGAAAACCAAAAACCCCAAGCCACGATTCAGCTTCAAGAATTTCAAGGCTTGTGCACCTCTCGCCTTCACGGGCAATGATGGACCGACTTCTATGTTCCATTGGTTTGACGCCATTGAGGTCACCTTTAGGCAAAGTGGATGCCCCGATGACCTTCGCACTATGAACGCTACAGGAGTCTTCCAGTCCCGTGCTCTCGACTGGTGGAACGCCGAAAGAAATAGGCGTTGTAATAATGAAGCCTATATTCTGTCTTGGGAAGAGCTCAAGGAAGTGATGATGAAGGAGTTCTGTCCTCCGCATGAGATGCAAAATCTCGAGAATGAGTTTTGGGGAATCAAACAAGATAGACCCGACAATGCTGGATTCACCGCTCGATTCAAGATTTTGAGCATCATCTGTCCCAGCCAAGTTCATACAACTGAGAAAGCTATCAACCAGTATATCCATGGTCTACCCGAATGTATCGTGAATTTTGTGAAAGTTGCTCGTAGTACAACCATCGAGGAAACTTACATGCTCGCCGCTGAGATCAACGATCAGCGAGTTCAAGATGGTTATTTCAAGAACCATGCTAAAGTTGCCAATCAAGCTGTCGTCGAACCAACTGCTGCTATCGAACCATCCAGCGACCCGAAGGGAAAGCGTCAGGGACGCAAAAGAGGAAACCCTAGCAAGAACTATGCCGCTGCTACACCGCTCAACTCTCAGCCTTACCAGGCTCCTGCTCAGGACGCACCCCCAACTAAACGTGCATACACCGGTCCTCACCCACTGTGCCCTAAGTACACATACCATCACGTGGTGGGTGGAAACTGCCATTTTTGCACAAATTGCAACATCTACGGTCACTTTACTGTCAGTTTCCGTACCGGCCCTCGTCAGCCAGCTCCTTAAGCTCCAGCACTGCCAGCTCCTCAGCGTACTCCCTAGAACAACCAGCAGCAGCTCCAAAGGCACGTGTATGCTACGTGTGTGGTGATCTGAACCACTTTGCAAATGTCTGCCCGAACCGTACCGTCAAACAAGAGCCTCAGCAACAGCAACAGCCAGCACAGCCACAGCCTCAGCAGCAACAACCTCAGGCTGCGCATGGAAGGGCTTTCAACCTGAATCACCGCCAGGCCCAGAATGACAACAATGTTGTCAATGGTACGTTCCTTGTTAATGGTATTTATGCTTCATGTTTATTTAATATTGGTGCCGATAATTGTTTTGTATCGTTAGAATTCGAAAATGTTTTAAAATGTAAGCGCGCTAAACTCCCAAAGACTTTCGATGCGGAAGTCGCCACCGGAAAATCCGTCACCGTCACCTCCGTCCTACGTGGTTGTTCTCTCGATCTCAACAACCACATCATCTCGATCAATATCATACCTATGCAGTTAGGTAGATTCGATATCATAGTAGGTATGGACTTTCTTCGTGAAAACCATGCTGAAGTCGTATGCTTCGATAAAATACTCCTTACGCAAGTACTTGTTCGCTTTGATGCATGACATCAGCTTGATACCTCTAGAAGGTTTCTTGCCATAGACGTGTAGAGAATCACCTTGAGGAAGAGGAAGATGGATGAACTTATCGGAGCAAACAACTTCGGCACGGACTCGCCTAAGCCAATCCATGCCTACTATGATATTGAAACTACCCATTTGCATGGGAATGAGATCGATTGAGAACATATGATCGTTTAGGATTAGGGAGCAACCGGAAAGTATGGAATCAACAGAGAAGGTTTTACCATTAGCGACTTCGACAGCGAAAGGATTAGGCATTTTAGATCGTTCGCACTTAAGCAAGGGTTCAAATTCTAAGGACACAAAGCTTCTATCGGCACCAGTATCAAATAGACATGTAGCATAAATATGGTCCACAAAGAACGTACCAGTAATGACGTCGTTAGAGCTTTGGGCTTGAGCAGAGGTAAGCATGAAAGCTCGTCCTTTAGCAGGCTCAGGCTGTTGTTGCTGCTGCTGTTGACGTGGTTAGTTGAAAAGAGGGCAAACATTGGCGAGATGATTTAAATTGCCACATTTGAAACACGCTCGCACAGGAGCATTTTGACGTTGGTATTGAGCTTGGTTCGGGTTAGGGTTAGGATTTGGTAATGACTTGGGCTTGCTGGTTTTGGGGTGGAGGAAAGTTTCGGCAACGGTTAGCAAAATGTCCTAACCTTTGACATTGTGCACACTTGCGACACGGCGTGCCAACTGGGTGGTGGTAGGAGCAGTTAGTACACTCGGGATGAGGTCCAGTGTAGCCACGCTTGGGTTGTTCGGTGGTAGCGAGGGTGATGGCTGCAACGGGTTGGATAGGTTGAGGGTTTTGCGGAGTGACGAACGCATTATTTTGAACAGAAGCCTTCCGTTTCTTGTTCCGGTTGTTGTTGTTCTTCTTGGTTTGGGAGGGAGGAGATTCGGTAGTGGTGGTGGTATCGGTGATTGCTTGGTGCGCATGCTTCGTAGGAACCTTGTCGTAGGCCCCTTGAAGGATGCAGTTATGGTTCAACTCTATGATGGTGTTATAGGCTTCTTCGATGGTTTTGGGGTGTGCGGCGGCTACATGGTTCATAATCACAGGCGAGAGGCAACGGATGAGTTGGCAATCGCCTTTGGAACGGTATCAACCTGTCCAGGACAGAGGATACTAAGTTGTTTGAAGCGCGCGATCAGACCTTCGGCGTCGCTCCCTTTCTGCGTGAGGTTCCAGAACTCGTTCTCGAGCTTTTGGATCTCATGGGGAGGACATAACTGATCCTTCATGAGCTGCTTAAGCTCGTCCCAAGGTAGAGTGTGGGCTGCTTCGTTGCCACGCTTGTTGCGTTCAGTAGTTCACCACTCGAGGGCTCTCTGATGAAAGACCCCGGTAGCGTTGAGGGTTCGAAGTTCATCAGGGCACACGCCTTGAAGAAAGCTCAGCTCCATTGCGTCGAACCAGTTTATCATGGTCGTGGCCCCGTCCATGCCAGTGAACTCGTCGGGTTTACAAGCCATGAAGTGGTTGAACTGATAAGACGTTTTGGGGTTGTCGGTTTTCGAATCGGCGGAGGCTTTGGGTGTCTCGGCATGGGTGGTTTGAAGTTGGCTAACTGTTGGGACTGAACCTGACAAAGAACAAATGATAGAAAGGCAAAACAGGTTTGTACAAAATGATCCAGAACAAACAGTACTTTGATTCACTTCTCTTCATGAAGACAAGATAGCTAACATCTAATAGTTCTAACATCTGCCCGAAGCTAAGCTCTGTTGAAGTTAAAAAGACTGTTGAAGACCAAACCACTGATAAAGTCAAAAGTCTGCTGGAAGTCAAAGGTCTGATCACCCTTTGAAGAACATCTGATAAAGCTTCATCGGTGGTTGAGCTCATCAGAGGATAGCATCATCAGTGTCTTGTAATCAGTGTTTCTATTGTTATAACAGAGGATAGCACTAGCAGAGATTAGAGTTTGTTAAGGTTGTTAGTTGTCACTGTCTTGATGATGTCTGCAAAGATGCCACAGAGGTTAGGGATTTGTAGTATAAATAGACAGTGCATGTATTGTTCTATTCAGCTGATACACACACTTATTGTACACTCACATCTGCTTGAGCTCGATCTGAGGGGGAGTTAGTGATTCATATATGTATTTGATTGTAATATTTTCAATCTTTTGAGTAATGAAAACAGTTTATGATGAAAGCTAATCTCTCCTTGATTGTGTTACAAAGTTTTAAATCTCCTTCCGTTGCAAAGTATTGTATGTTTTATTTTCTTTCATTACCTATTTGTTTAAAACACTACAATCAAGTCAAACTCAGATCCTAACAATTGGTATCAGAGCCTAGGTCAGTCAAATTCGATCTAACAATCAATTTGACATAAAAAAATTAGTTCAATTTCATTGATACTGTGTTGTTCGTATTTGTTGAAAAACGGAGTAAGAATCTAATCACGATGATTAATCGATTTCTCTGTAAAACAACCAAGAGGTTACTAAACACACAAGTTCCGTATGACACTAACAGTGTATCGTTTCATATGGTTTCAATGCTTGTGTTGGAATTTATGATGATTCCATGATCAATTGTTGCTAAGGATTCATCTAATGTCATTAAAAGACTGAAGTGAACCAAAACCTTAGGAACAAGATCTATATGGAACAAAAGTTACGAGACGTCTTTAAAAGGTGAAAATTAAATTGTGTTGATATTTAGAAAACCATATCAAAAGTAATGTGAAACTTAGCATAAGCATTTTTGTAAAAATGACCAAGTTTCTCAAAACATTACTATAAATGATTCTAGATTGATTATTCTTTCCTTAGAAACCTTCCATGAATAATACAACATCTACCAATGAAAAGATCAAAAAGAGAATTGAAGAAAAATCACAAAACTCAAAAGTGTCTTTATCTCAAACATTTTTGATGTTCAAAGAAATGAGTATAAACATGTAACACTCTAACCCGTTTTAATAAATATTTATATAAATTGGTGATTTTGGTCGCAGATTTTTTTAAAACATAGAACTTATACATCTGAGTTGACTAACAACCCGGACGAACCGACATAACGGGTTACAACACTTAGTTTAAAATTTATAAATAACTAAGATATTATATGTAAAACTTTGCCGCACATTATCATGCTTCAATTTTTCCATGGGTATACTCCAAAGAGTTAGCGGATTAATTGTGTTCGGTTCTTGTTCTTTATGTGCTTGGTCGTCCATCCGGTTCTCGCCTTTGAGAAAGCCTATTATAAACACAAAAAGAAAAAAATTAGGGTTTAATTTAATCGAGCGGAAATGTCGAAAACAACTACAAACACTTTTTATTGGTTCGAATGCCCTCGCGCGTCATGGAGGGACTGATGTGTCCCTCGCATGACGCGGTCAAGACATTTTCCATCAAAATCCAATGCTCTTATCAAATTCCAGCAGCTTGCAGGACTAGCTTACGCATGGGGATTAGCCTACTCCTACCGGCTTGCTGAAATTTCAGCAGCTTGCAGGAGTAGGCTACTCCCATGGAGTAAGCTACTCCTCAGAGATGTAGAAAATTTCCCAAGTTTGCCGTTTTTGGTACGAAAAATTCCGTAACTTATTCAATTTTTATCCGTTTCACTTTAAACTTGTTTTAAATGTCCGTAATATGTTTGTCTACATATTTAACCCAAAATCCTTAACCCGTGTTCACAACTTTTATGAATTACGCAATCATTACCCGGTTTATGCGGATATCATTTTCACCCGTTAAGGGATTTAATCACTTAAGCTTACATCTCGCTCCTTCTTTCCTTACCTCCCATTTCCATACTAAGACTTCTATTTATCTTCCACCACAACTTTATTTGTGGTGGATTTGTTCTAATAAATCATATATTTTCGAATTCTATCATTCGGTTTTACAATTTATGAAAAAGTGCCGTTGAGAGGCATTAAACCAAAATGGCTTATGCCTTTTGCTTTTACACTACCGAAATGGTGTACTTATATATAAAACTCATTTTTAAAGTACCCTCAAGGGCCGTTTGCACGATTTATCATTCGAGGGCGTTTTGGTCAACTCTAGTCATTTTTTTACGAAGGACTTTTAGAAGCATATTTTGACCAAGTACATACTTTTAACCAAAATCTATTTAAAAATCATTATGTTCCTAAGAACATAATGTGTACTATTAAAATTATTAGATTTACCTTAGTTTAGGTAATCCTATGTTTACTCATAACACGTTTAATTCTCTTCGGACCTTAACTCCTTAGTGAGAGTTTGACCTATTACACATATCTGGCTCGGGTCATAACATTGACCCGTTTAAATACCTTGAACTAATAATTGCTAATTAATAGCAACGCAATACATACGCTATTTCCCTGTGAGCACAAAAACTCGACAAGCGACCATTAGTAATTATTGTCAAATGGTGTCGACTTCACCATTTGACCCGTTTGGCTTAAATGACCATATATCATTATGAAATGGTATTTCTTTGTCATTTCACCCATTACACCATATGATCATATTCTTAAATGTCATTTTCTTAATTCGTTTGACCCATTATAACTTACACCATAGGGTGTCTTTTCGAAATTCTTATTTTTTCGTTAACTCGTGACCAAAATTACCATCTCATTCTTATTACCCATTATGGTTTACACCATAAGGTAACTTTTCCAAATCTCTTTGTTTATTCGATCATCAGCTGATCGAATTACCATTTTACCCATTTTTACCATTTTCATTTATTCCAGCCCGTATCATTTTGCGTCGGAACGTCACATTTAAATTTCCGATTTACCTTGTTCATAACAAATACAACAAATAGGTTTTCTACTAGAAAAGGTGTAAGCTTTACTTACCTTGAAATCCGATTATAGTTTTCCTGCGTACTTGATCCGTTTGACCCGCTTCTTCCCAAGCTTCCACCTAGGTTGTTAAGCGTCAAACTCCCTTTTATCATTCGTAAGATGGTTAGATTAGTCATTGTTTAACATGATTATCCCACCTTACGCAATTTATATCAAAATTACCATTTGACTTATCATAAGTAAGCTTACTTTTAAAAGTCAACTGCCTATTAACATATGCAAATGCACAAATAGGTCTAACGAACTCACTTAGGCATTTCATCCATTACCCGGTAGACATTATTTTTAGCTACCATTTTAACTAATTTTTCCAACTAAGTTCATGATATTGTTAACATTAAATAACATAGTTTTAAATCATTGTATACTAATCTATCATCATCATTATGCAAGAACTTATGATTGTTTCATCACTATAAAACAACTATAGCACCATATATGTGAAATTTATCCAATCATCGAACTTAGCCAGTTATTTTAAACACTCATGAACATATAATGATTTCAAACATTATTTAACATGAATATATCATCATTTTCATCATATCATACAAAAACCCATTTCATGGCAAGTATGAACATGTATTCAAACTCATAAATTTTTCATGTATCTTTTTATAACTATCATGTATGATGATTCTAAACACAAGTATATCATCAACTTCATCATATAATCAAAACCCACTTCTTAATCTACTTGTTAATCACTAACAAGTAATCTTACATCAAATATTGCATAATTTCTTTATATCTAACGAAATCAAGCATTATACACTTACTTTCATCTTTGGATCATCACCCAATAATCTAATTGCAAGTAATCTACTTGTCTCAAATTACAAATTTCACCAATCTAGGTTTTAAGACATACCTTATGATCCCCTTGTCTAGGTGATCGTTAAAATACGTTCATGCACTGATTTGGGTCTCTAACTGACCTTCAATTTGATGGATTAAGCTTGAACAAGGGTTTTGCCCTTGTTCTTTCTCCTGATGGTCGACAAACACACACACTAAGTGTGTGTTATGTGTTGGTTTTTATGTTTTAATAAAACAAGTCCCCTTTTTAGGCAGCTTTGGTCCCTCATGTTTAATTTTGATTATAAATGAGACTACAACTCATTGTCTTGTTACTTATATATGCAAATTAACTAGGTTAATTTGTTCCTAGTTATTTTTTACAGGTTCACTTTTACCACTAACGGTATTTTACCGGTTTTTTAATACTAACGTGGTTTGATTACCAAACCCGTTTTTTGGGGTGTTACAAGTCTACCCTCCTTAAAGAGGTTTCGTCCCCGAAACCTTTCTTACGTAGTTCATTAGGTTAAACCTGACGAACTTAGTTTCGATAATCACATGAGTACTGTACACAATTTAATAATTTAGTAATCTTACCAGGAAGGTATGACAGTACTTTCTGGACTTCAATTGCTTGCGCCTTTCATGTGTAAGGCTTCATGGGCCGTTACTTTCATCCAATATACCTTATCTTTATCGTTTACTTGATCTAATCGCCATTTGGCCCCTTGGTCATATGGATATGTTAAAATGCTTATTCCACGCCAATCCTATAATGATAAGCGAATTAAACAACTCTTAATTCAACTTGACCTTGACTGGTCTTGTCAGTTAGACTTATCAGTCATCGGTTACTTTGTATCCCATTGTTTAGTATACCAACATTACCAATTCCGAAGCTTACAAGCATTTTATGACTTCTGTCTCTTGGCTTGTATTTGAAAAGTAATCATATATTATGTTACTTTTTTATTCGTGATTGTATCACGTCATGTTCAAATTTATATCGACTTTTCATTTTCAAAGATTTTGATTTTTAGATTTATCGTCTTGCACTTATTGGTGTCAAGACTTGTTTCTTCTAACACTAACTGTTTCCCAATCCTTCTCATACTATTAATGTTTGTTTAAAGGTTGTATCCCAGCTAAAACCGAGCTTTAGTTCAACGTTTTCCCTTGAATTTGTGTCGATTACTCGCATTAAGAAATTGACAACCTAGTGTTTCTTCTTTTACTACCATTTTTTACGCGGGGAATCGTAAATGGTTTCCTCGCTTTATTTAAGTGACCCGTAGGCCCTTTTACTTAGTCTCATAAACCATTTCTGTAGAATTTCACCATTTTTTCTCATTCATCTCGATTCGTGACCCGAGGGTCATTTTGGTCCCATAGACCTTTCAATCATTCATGACCCAAAGGTCGTGGTGATCCCATAGATCATTCTTTTATCAGTATTATTTCTTTAACGTAATTGGTGTCAATGCACCTCCTTTATGTTTAAAAGGAAAATCGTTCCTTGTCTTTTGTTTTATCCGTTAATCACGGCCCTTTTTGGACCATGAAGATTGTTTTATTTCTATTTTAGTTACGGTCTTCTGACCATGATTGACCCATGTTGGTAATATTTTAATTTTCTATGACTCCGTGAGTCCTTTATGTGTAACATTCATTTATCGGATCTATTACTCGTATCATTCCAATTGTGCTGATCCCTTACGCCTAAAACTGGCATAAGGGTCAATTGACATTGACCACTCGTTATCACAGAGTCACAGCTACCTTCTTTAGTAGCAACTACCACATTTTGCTAGATCTATTAGTCAATTCCGTTCGGAAAACTCTTTCGCTTTTATGACTTCATACACCATTTATGCGTAGATTTGTCTCATGTTCACCGTTATCCGGTTTACGCCTATATTTCTTTACGACCCATTACATGGGTTCTTTATTCTTTTGTTTTTTAACTCTCCCGTTACTCAGATTGCGTTTATATTTATATTTAATTACGCCCCATTACCGGGCTCATTGTCCTTTTGTTAAACGCTCTCGTTACCCGGTTTGCGTTTTACATTTTTACTCATGTCCCATTACCCGGGCTCATTATCCTTTTGTTTAACGCTCCCATTACCCGGTTTGCGTTTTACATTTTAATCATGTCCCATTACCGGGCTCATTATCCTTTCGATCCTTTTGACTTGTTTATGTGAAATCCTTCACTCATGAACAATCATACCTTATTGTTTATTTGACCCGTTTGACTTGTTCGTGTGAAATCCATCACTCATGAACAATCAAACCTTATTCTTTTTTGACCCATTTGACTTGTTCGTGTGAAATCCATCACTCATGAACGATCAAACCTTATTCTTTATTTGACCTGTTTGACTTGTTCGTGTGAAATCCATCACTCGTGAACAATCAAACCTTATTCTTTATTTGACCCGTAGGACTCCCTTTTAACTCACCCCATTAGCCTCGTCTTTACTACATCGGACGTATATTGGTCATTATAAGAAGTTCATGGTATCATGTGTTTACTACTTACTTGGCCAGAGTAAGCGATCAACACATGGTACACGTGACCCTTATTATAACTATCACATTATCCTCCATGTAAGTAAATCCCCGGCGTTCGTGTCCAATTTCTAATTTTATTTGGTAAAACTTTTTTAATTGTTATTTAACAATTATTAGTTTTCCCCTTTTCATCTCAAAACATATAGAATGTTTTCCTTTTTCTTATAAAACTTTTATGCAATCACATTCGTTAATGTGATCGTTACTTTTCCTCAATAAAATCTTATTGATAATGTCTACTTGGATGGTCACTTCCATTCAAGTTTCTAAATCCGAATTCTTTTATTGTTTTGTTATTCATGATTTGTGAATAACGCGTATTTCCCACCCAATTTCTCTTGGAAACATCATCCTGGATATGTATCCTGTCCAAGTTTTCCATGTTCTATATTCACATATGCAATTGTCATTCATTATTTGAATGTTACCTAATACCGTTCATATAATAATATGTAGTGTGCACCTGGGCGATGCTCGTCCTGATGAGCTTTCCTTGTCGTTCGACCTTTATTCAGTATTCACATTTGGATCAGATCCTTAATGAGCATTCACCACTTGCCATACTTCTAACCGTTCCATCATCATAACAATAAATCACTATACTCTCGCCATCTTCAGATGCGAGCATCCTTCATTCAGAACATTCACAAAATATTAGTAACATTGAAATTAATGCGCGCCCTTACTATGATACAAGACTTTCTACAATACTTGTTAACACAAGCAGTTTGCTAAATATACCGGTCTTTTCCCAATTTATTTGGGGGTAACGCGCGTTCACACGATAGCCCTATGTGTTATTTACAAGACTTTTATATTCTAGACCATTATTATTCGTAATAACTTACCGGATCATGCGGCCAAGCCTTGAACCGAACACGTTTAACCTTTAACCTTAAGCTCTGATTACCAACTTGTAACACTCTAACCCGTTTTAATAAATATTTAAATAATTGGTGATTTTGGTCCCAGATTTTTTTAAACATAAAACTTATACAGCTGAGTTGACTAACAACCCAGGCGAACCGACATAACGGGTTACAACACTTAGTTTACAATTTATAAGTAACTAAGATTTAATATCTAAAACTTTGCCGCACATTATCATGCTTCAATTTTTCCATGGGTATACTCCAAAGATTTAGCAGATTAATTGTGTTCGGTTCTTGTTCTTTATGTGCTTGGTCGTCCGTCCGGTTCTCGCCTTTCAGAAAGCCTATTATAAACACCAAAAAAAAATTAGTGTTTAATTTAATCGAGCGGAAATGTCGAAAACAACTACAAGCACTTTTTATTGGTTCGAGTGCCCTCGCCCGTCGTGGAGGGCCTGATGTGTCCCTCGCGTGGCGCCGTCAAGACATTTTCCATCAAAATCCAATGCTCTTATCAAATTCCAGCAGCCTAGGGAGTAGCCTCCTCCTACCGGCTTGCTGAAATTTCAGTAGCTTGCAGGAGTAGGCTACTCCCATGGAGTAAGCTACTCCTCAGAGTTGTAGAAAATTTCCCAAGTTTGCCGTTTTTGTCACGAAAACATCCGTAACTTATTCAATTCTCATCCGTTTCACTTGAAACTTGTTTCTAAATGTCCGTAATAAGTTTGTCTACATATTAACCCAAAATCATTTACCGGAATTCATAACTTTTATGAATTACGCAACCATTACCCGGTTTATGCGCATATTCATTTTCACCCGTTAAGAGATTTAAGCACTTAAGCTTAAATCTCGCTCCTTCTTTCCTTACCTCCCATTTCCATACTAAGACTTCTATTTATCTTCCACCACAACTTTATTTGTGGTGGATTTGTTAAAATAAATCATATATTTCCGAATTCTACCCTTCGGTTTGACAATTTACGAAAAAGAGCCGTTGAGAGGCATTAAACCAAAATGGCTTATGCCTTTTGTTTTTACACTACCGAGAGGGTGTACTTATTTATAAAACTCATTTTTAAACTACCCTCAAGGGCCGTTTGCTTGATTTATCATTCGAGGGCGTTTTGGTCAATTCTAGTCATTTTTTTACGAAGCACTTTTAAAAGCATATTTTGACCAAGTACATACTTTTAACCAAAATCTATTTAAAAATGAACATAATGGGTACTATTCAAAATTATTAGATTTACCTTACTTTAGGTAATCCTATGTTTACTCATAACACGTTTAACTCTCTTCGGACCTTAACTCCTTAGTGAGAGTTTGACCTATTACACATACCTGGCTCGGGTCATAACATTGACCCGTTTAAATACCTTGCACTAATAATTGCTAATTAATAGCAACGCAATAATACGCTATTTACCTGTGAGCACAAAAACTCGACAAGCGACCATTAGTAATTATTGTCAACTGGTGACGACTTTACCATTTGACCCGTTTGGCCTAATTGACCATTTATCATTATGAGATGGTATGTATTTGTCATTTCACTCATTTTTCCCATTTCGATTTACACCATATGATCATATTCGTAAATGTCGTTTTCTTAATTCGTTTGACCCATTATAACTTACACCATAGGGTGTCTTTTCAAAATTCTTATTTTTCCGTTAACTCATGACCAAAATTACCATGTCACTTTTATTACCCATAATGGTTTACACCATAAGGTAACTTTTTCAAAACTCTTTGTTTATTCGATCATCGCTTGATCGAATTACCATTTTACCCATTTTTACCATTTTCATTTATTCCAGCCCGTATCATTTCGCGTCGGAATGTCACATTTAAATTTCTGATTTACCTTGTCCATAACAAATACAACAAATAGGTGTTCTACAAGAAAAGTGTAAGCTTTACTTACCTTGAAATCCGATTATAGTTTTCCTGCGTACTTGATCCGTTTGACCCGCTTCTTCCCAAGCTTCTACCTAGGTTGTCAAGCGTCAAACTCCCTTTTATCATTCGTAAGATGGTTAGATTAGTCATTGTTTAACATGATTATCCCACCTTACGCAATTTATATCAAAATTACCATTTGACTTATCATAGGTCAATTTGACTTTTAAAAGTCAACTGCCTATTAACATATGTAAATGCACAAATAGGTCAAGCGAACTCACTTAGGCATTTCATCCATTACCTGGTAGACGTTATTTTTGGCTACCATTTTAACTTATTTTTCCAACTAAGTTCATGCTATTGTTAACATCAAATAACATTGTTTAAATCATTGTATAATAATCTATCATCATTATGCAAGAACTTAGGATTGTTTCATCACTATAAAACAACCTATAGCACCATATATGTGAAATTTATCCGATCATCGAACTTAGCCAGTTATTTTAAACACTCATTAACATATAATGATTTCAAACATTATTTAACATGAATATATCATCATTTTCATCATATCATACAAAAACCCATTTCATGGCAAGTATGAACATGTAATCAAACTCATAAATTTTTCATGTATCTTTTTATAACTATCATGTATGATGATTCTAAACACAAGTATATCATCAACTTCATCATATAATCAAAACCCACTTCTTAATCTACTTGTTAATCACTAACAAGTAATCTTACATCAAATATTGCATAATTTCTTTATATCTAACGAAATCAAGCATACACATACACTTACTTTCATCTTTGGATCATCACCCAATAATCTAATTGCAAGTAATCTACTTGTCTCAAATTACAAATTTCACCAATCTAGGTTTTAAGACATACCTTATGATCCCCTTGTCTAGGTGATCGTTAAAATACGTTCATGCACTGATTTGGGTCTCTAATTGACCTTCAATTTGATGGATTAAGCTTGAACAAGGGTTTTGCCCTTGTTCTTTCTCCTGATGGCCGACAAACACACACACTAAGTGTGTTATGTGTTGGTTTTTATGTTTTAATAAAACAAGTCCCCTTTTTATGCAGCTTTGGTCCCTCATGTTTAATTTTGATTATAAATAAGACTACAACTCATTGTCTTGTTACTTATATATGCAAATTAACTAGGTTAATTTGTTCCTAGTTATTTTATTTATGGGTTCACTTTTACCACTAACGGTATTTTACCTGTTTTTTTAATACTAACGTGGTTTGATTACCAAACCCTTTTTTTGGGCGTTACAAAACATAAAACACTTGAGGGTTCACATGCTAGTACTACAAAAGGAAAACCTAGATAAATCTCTATATCTGCTCAAAACATCTGTTACCAAACAAGCCCAGTGCAACAACTGTTTAAAGGGAGTTTTCAGGTAATTGATGTATCACAAGTTAACACTAGTTCAAAGAGGACTTTGGAAATCCATCAGGTCTAATTGGTTCATTTATCAAGAAATTTTTACTAAATTTTTTATTGTAAAGATTTCATGTAAATATCAGGACATGTATTATTCTTAAGTTTTTTTAAGGTAATACATTTTGAGTTTTTACTTGTTTTTGATAAGTTAAAGCTTAATACCTGTTAGGAAGTAGAACCCTTCAAAAATAAATTTATGAAGGGGAAGTTACTACCAATGATAATGAATCAAAAGGATTCTGTATGATGGTCAAAGTCAAATCATGTAATAAGTCAAATCTAAATCAATTAGAGTAGTTTGACCACATGGTTACCATCTGGGATACTCAACCACTGCCAAAGTCTATAAAGTGTTTTTACACAAGGACTGGTGTGTGAAAGAGGCTTTGATTGAAAAGTTCAATAAACTTTCATCATTGAAAATCCTAGTAGGTCATGAGAAATGTTTGTCAAGACTAACCTTGCAGGTACTCCAAATCTTCATCACAAGAATGTGGATATGCTATTATGATCCTAAAATACAAAATCTCATCCACCAAAGGAGCAGTATCAAATACAGTGTAAATCAGACATCACCTTGTGAGGGATTACTATGAAAATGTTTGATTTCTCTGCGTCATGTTCTAACTAAAGATCAACTAGCTGATGTTCTAATGAAATATGTTAGAAACATCCACCTTCAAAAGTCTGATCTCTAGGTTTGAAATGCTAAACATGGATTAAAACAAGTTTTCTTGTATTTCGTGTGTAAATAGCATCAAATTGGCTTCAGGAAATCAAAACAAAACCTTAAAATAGTTAAAATTGAAATGTTCTCAATAAATCTCTAAAGTCTTATGAAACCACTATTTTATCTTCAAAATTCTGATTAGCATATATATCCACTGACAAAGTGTATCCTCTGATAGTGTTAAAACACTGATCACAACTACTGACAGTGTTACAGCTTTTAATGATCACAACCACTCACATCAGTGGTTTCCCAAACAACTGTCATCCATTCAAGTCAGAGGATACACGTGGACATATAATAGTCATCAAAACTTGCCACGTGTCAAATGTTAACCATCCGACTTTTTGAAACAACTGATTATCTATAAAACCCTGATAAAACCCTCAAACAAAGTTTTATCACCAAAATCAAATTCAAAAGTCTCTCAAAAGAAATTACATAGTTTCTTTAGTGTTTCTAAAAAATCTCGATCACGGTTCTTATCATCAAACATCCACACAATTACCTCTGTACTTTCGAGAAGATGAAGAAAAATATAGATTTTCACTATATCATTGATATCCTGTCTTCATCAAAGTATAAAACATTGCTAACCTGCAACGCACCTGTTTATCAAGACACCCTACGAGACTTCTGGGGCAATGCTTAGCTTGAAATTCAAAACAAAAAGCCTTAGGCAATCTCATCAAAAGTAGGAGGTATGCTAGTTCCAATAACTCCACAAACCATCTCAGAATTTTTTCAGATAGACGATCTAGCTGGTAAAATCTCTTTCTCTAAGGATGAGTATCAAGTTGATTTGATCAGTAGAGGGTATACAGGAAAATTAACAAAAGCTACTATGGAACAAAAGAGGATTTCCACCTCCTATGAAATTCCTGTTTCATACCCTGGTCACCTGTGTTTCAAATAAAACAACTAGTTTACCGAAATACCTTTGAAAATTCAATACTTGGGACATGCCATCATGTCTAAGACTACATACAACTACTCCCAAGCATTGTTTAATAATCTGGTAACAAATCTGGAAAATGTGAAAAACAATAAAGCACAAGCTTTCTTGTTATTTCCAAGATTTTTAAGCTATTATTTAGAACAGAAAATTCCAAAAGAGAATGCACAAGCTCTTGTTCAAGGTATATCTTTCCAAATAAAACAGCTTAACGTCTGAAACATTTACTCACCTTATGGCTAAAGAGTCAAAAGTTTCTAAAACACAAGCAGGGAAGTCTGAGCAAAATTTGGATAAGTCCTCATCTACTCCTCAGACCTCAGCTGCTGAGCCCACTGCTCTTGGTGACCACAGTAGCATAACCACTGCTGTGCAACCCCCACCAAAAATCACCAAAAGAACCAAGAATAAATCCACCAAGCCCACCAAACCTACCAAAAAGGATCTTCTGGAAGATGAGATCCCAGAAGTTAATCCTGTGACAACACAAAAGTCACAAGAAACCACCGTTGCTACTTCCTCACAACAGTTGGAAGGATCTCCACCTAAAACCACAACTCCTCATGATTCCTCCCAACAGGAACATGTTGTAAGCACAGGGACACCACAACTTGAAACATTACCCTCATTTGGGAGTATGTTGAACTGTCCTTCTCCTGGGGCAAAGTATTTTTCCATATCACTCCCCACATTCAAATATTTATTAACAAAAGTATCTCTGTTTGAAGTCATTGAAAGTCAAAACTTCCACAATGGCTGTGTCTGATAAAATTCAATTGGCTATCCCACAAACAGTTGAGGAGGTTACACCACTAGAATTTTATGAAATTCTTGTTGGTAGTTCAAGTGGAGCAGCTACTACAGATGTTGAATCCACTGATCTTCATCTGGACAGTACTTTCATAAATAAGACTCCCTTGAAGGCAATTTCTACTGAGGCTACCTTGGTAACCATTGTTGGTGTTAAAACCACTGTTAAAGATGCTAAGGAACCTCTGCTGTAGAAAGAAGTCCCCAGTACCAAGAAAAAGGGGCATCGGCTGATGAGAATTTGGAGACTTCTCCTATCTCTAAGGTTGATACAACCACCTCTGGTGGGAAGTCAGATGATCCCATTAAATTGGGTCATGATTTAAATATAAAGATTTGACGGAGAGAGTTACAAAAATCAAAGCATCTGTGGCAGATATAAAAAATATACTGCAACAGATGTTAGAATCTTCAAAGTCTCAAAACACTGCTCAACCATCTGTTTCTCAAACCACTGAAGTATTAAGACAGTTATATCCTCTGCTTCAACAACAACGCCAGCATGCTGATCACCAACATGAAATACAAGTGCAAATGCTCAGAGACATGGTTGAGAAAAGATATAAAATACTCTGGCAGAGCTAAAGAGTATTAAAGAAACCCTCACAAATTGCCTGACACTACCCCTGCAATTATCTTCGAAAGAGTTGATGATGCCAAAAAGAGGGAGAAAAATGATTTTATGTCCTCAGTAACTTCTACTGAAACATCTGTCAAAGAAAAGAAAAAGGGAATTGATGAAACCCTAGAAATTCAAGCAGATGATAAAGGTGCAAAAATGAGGACCATTCAAAATGAGACAAAGGAGAGGAATATGACAAAGGAGCAAAATGAGTTTAAAGAATTGGAGATAAAAGCACAGGATACCACTGCAACAGATGTTGAGACTACCAAAGGTACAATAGATGTTAGAACAACAGTGGTTGATACAAAAACTTCTCAATTTCCATCAGAATCAATATTCACTCCTATAACTCAAATTCCTACTAAGACTCCTTCACCAAAATTAGTCTATACAAGAAAAAGAAAGGTCACGGTGAACGATGATGATATACCTTCACATATTTCTTTATCATCTTCACCACTTACTCAAGAAAATCCAGAATCTTTCATTCCTATTTCATCACCAACATCAATCTCACTTACTCAATCACCCACTGGTCACAACCCTTCTAGAAACATACGACTGGAAACAATATATCCTCTGGAGCTGGCTCCAGTTAAAAATGAAATGTTACAATTCTATACAGAGGTTAATCCATCCATAAGAATCTTGCCATCTTTTCATGGCTACAGAATTCCTAAAGACATTGATAAATATCTAAAATTGAAAGCCAGACAAGCTAAAAACATAACAAAAGAAGAGGGAAAAGGAAAGGGTAACATGCACTTGTCAAGACTAGAGCAGCATGAGCTTAAACAAGAAGATGTCAAACATACCACCTAATGCTGACCTTCAAAAGGAGCTAAGAAAAGATCTTATAGAGCTTATCATGAGAGACAAACCTTATCAAGCATATGAGCATCAGTTCAAAGACTAGCCTATCACAACTCTCAAACAAGAAGCAAATAGATGTGAAAAAATGAAGAAAGATCTCAAATGAGGAAGAATGCACCAGACTGGAACAAGTTTAAAACTTACACTGTAGATCTTGCCTAAGAAGCATCCATCCAAGCCTTAAATCAAAGAAAAAGGAAGTTACAGATGGATGGGGAAGATAAACAAAAGGAAGCTGACATTAGTAAACAGGCCAAAAATCTACCCTTGCATGAATTGGATGATGATCCATTAAAGCCTCAAGCTCACCCTGCAGAAACTATCAAAAGGCTATCAAGCAGTTCACCATTTCCAAACTCATCACAAATAAAACTTCTCCCAAGAAACCCATTGAACTCAAAAATACTAAAATGGATGTCTGACAAAAAAACCCATGTATTGACCTTGCTCAAGTCCAATGGGAAAGTTGAACATATATCAAGAGAGAATGCACTAAGCCTGGGTGTAGCTGTCCTCCAAGATCTTTTGGAACTTCAAATGTGTAGGGATGATGGTGATGATGAAAATTCCCAGAACTTTGAACTACAGTTCAAAGGATAAATCAAGAAAAAACTGATGAGAGAATAAAGATCATAAATAAGGAAGAGTTTTGGCATCATCTGTTCTAGGGGAGATTGTTGGGACTGAACCCTACAAAAGAACAGATGATAGGAAGCCAAAACAGGTCTGCACAAAATGATCCAGAACAAACAGTACTTTGATTCACTTCTCCTCATGAAGACAAGATAGCTAACATCTGATAGTTCTAACAGCTGCCCAAAGCTAAGCTTTGTTGAAGTTATAAAGACTGTTGAAGACCAAACCACTGATAAAGTCAAAAGTCTGCTGGAAGTCAAAGGTCTGATCACCCTTTGAAGAACATCTGATAAAGCTTCATCAGTAGTTGAGCTCATCAGAGGATAGCATCATTAGTGTCTTGTAATCAGTGTTTCTATTGTTATAACAGAGGATAGCATTAGCAGAGGTTAGAGTTTGTTAAGGTTGTTAGATGTCACTGTCTTGATGATCTCAACAAAGATGCCACAGAGGTTAGGGATTTGTAGTATAAATAGACAGTGCATGTACTGTTCTATTCAGCTGATACACACACACACACTTATTGTATACTCAAATTTGTGTGAGCTCGGTCTGAGGGGGAGTTAGTGATTCATATCTGTATTTACTTGTAATATTTTCAATCTTTTGAGTAATGAAAACAGTTTATGATGAAAGCTAATCTCTCCTTGATTGTGTTACAAAGTTTTAAATCTCATTCCGCTGCAAAGTATTGTATGTTTTATTTTCTTTCATTACCTATTTGTTTAAAACAATACAATCAAGTCAAACTCAGATCCTAACAATTGGTATCAGAGCCTAGGTCAGTCAAATTCGATCTAACAATCAATTTGACATAAAAAGATCAGCTCAATTTCATTGATACTGTGTTGTTCGTATTTGTTGAAAAACGGAGTAAGAATCTAATCACGATGATTAATCGATTTCTCTGTAAAACAACCAAGAGGTTACTAAACACACAAGTTCCGTATGACACTAACAGTGTATCGTTTCATATGGTTTCAATGCTTGTGTTGGAATTTATGATGATTCCATGATCAATTGTTGCTAAGGATTCATCTAATGTCATTAAAAGACTGAAGTGAACCAAAACCTTAGGAACAAGATCTATATGGAACAAAAGTTACGAGACGTCTTTAAAAGGTGAAAATTAAATTGTGTTGATATTTAGAAAACCAGATCAAAAGTAATGTGAAACTTAGCATAAGCATTTTTGTAAAAATGACCAAGTTTCTCAAAACATTACTATAAATGATTCTAGATTGATTATTCTTTCCTTAGAAACCTTCCATGAATAATACAACATCTACCAATGAAAAGATCAAAAAGAGAATTGAAGAAAAATCACAAAACTCAAAAGTGTCTTTATCTCAAACATTTTTGATGTTCAAAGAAATGAGTATAAACATGTAACACTCTAACCCGTTTTAATAAATATTTAAATAAATTGGTGATTTTGGTCCTAGATTTTTTTAAAACATAGAACTTATACATCTGAGTTGACTAACAACCCAGACGAACCGACATATCGGGTTACAACACCTAGTTTACGATCTATAAATAACTAAGATTTAATATCTAAAACTTTGCCGCACATTATCATGCTTCAATTTTTCCATGGGTATACTCCAAAGAGTTAGCGGATTAATTGTGTTCGGTTCTTGTTCTTTATGTGCTTGGTCGTCCGTCCGGTTCTCGCCTTTGAGAAAGCCTATTTAAACACAAAAAAAAATAGTGTTTAATTTAATCGAGCGGAAATGTCGAAAACAACTACAAACACTTTTTATTGGTTCGAGTGCCCTCGCGCGTCGTGGAGGGCCTGATGTGTCCCTCGCGTGGCGCGGTCAAGACATTTTCCATCAAAATCCAATGCTCTTATCAAATTCCAGCATCTCGCAAGAGTCGCTTACGCCTGGGGAGTAGCCTACTCCTACCGGCTTGCCGAAATTTCAGCAGCTTGCAGGAGTAGGCTACTCCCATGGAGTAAGCTACTCCTCAGAGCTGCAGAAAATTTCCCAAGTTTGCCGTTTTTGTTACGTCAACTTCCAATTAGACAGTGCATGTACTGTTCTATTCAGCTGATACACACACACACACACTTATTGTACATCAAATCTGTGTGAGCTCGGTCTGAGGGGGAGTTAGTGATTCATATCTGTATTTACTTGTAATATTTTCAATCTTTTGAGTAATGAAAACAGTTTATGATGAAAGCTAATCTCTCCTTGATTGTGTGACAAAGTTTTAAATCTCATTCCGCTGCAAAGTATTGAATGGTTTATTTTCTTTCATTACCTTTTTGTTTAAAACAATACATCAAGTCAAACTCAGATCCTAACACTAACGATATCGGGGATGACACGGGTCATCTGGTCGGCCATTTTCTCGGCGACAAGACCAACGAGGTCTTGTTTGGAGATAGAGTCCTCATTGTTGTTGTTGTTGGACCCCTTGTTGGACCTCTTGGACCTCTTGGTAGAGTTTGGGGAGTTCATCTAGAGGTTAAACATAGAAGAAAAGGGATGAGACTTGATCATAAATGAAAAACAAGTTTTGCATGTATAAGCATGTATAAGGCTCAAGTATGATTCACAAAGTTTGCATGAATGTATCAAGTATAGCATGTATAATCACGTATGGATACATATAAGGATTATAAATTTAGTGTGTTCACGAGAATTAATATTGTTTTTTTATTGCGATAAACGTGCGAGATGTGTAACGGTTCGAAATGAATACGGTAACAAGTAGAAAATCAGATAAAAATTGAGATAACATAAAAGATTGGCTCAATAAAACATGGGAGTGTTTCGGGTAGGGAAACGTGGACTATTCCAAAGTGGTTCGTAAGATCTTTAGAGTTAGGGAACATTCTTTGGCCTAATAGGTAAAACTCTTCCCTCGAGAAGCGATTAACGGCATTTTACCCTTCCAGTTACTACATGTCCCTAGTCGATCGAGACTTTGGCAAGATGGAAAATCGAGGAATTGGACTTAATCGACAAGGTGCGGGTTTCACTCCTAACTTGATGGTATAACTTCGTGAAAAAAAAATCAAATACGCGAAATGAGGGATTTCACCAAAAATTGTAATTCATTGGACCTATCTTGGTGCAAATCGCCTCGTTTGCATCACGAGTGTCTTCAAGTCTTCAAGTGTATTATGTAAAATGTCTTAGGAAAGACATTATGTAAATTTTAAGACCAAAAGATAAGGAAGAAGCAATGAGGAAGAATAAAGTTTTAAGCATGATACAAGAATGGTCAAAAATGGACACTTAAACTATAGACTAGGTCGAACATGACAATTCTACCTAATTCCGTATACTTATGGCTCTGATACCAATCTGTCACACCCCAATTGATGGAGGAAACATCAAGGCGGGACGAAATAGATTGCTCATTGCTCATAAATACTAGTTGCGACAATATTTAGATAAACCGGATTTCATTTCATAACAAAATTCAATGCATAACAAGGGAAATTCAAATAACAACATAAACTTGGCAAAATTTGATACAACAACATTAAACCTAAACGTCTAATGTGTATCTATCGTCCTTGCTACTTTGATTTCATAGCATCATCTCCATCAACCTGTAACATGTTTTAAAATAACAATTCAATGCAAAAGCAAAGGCGAGTACACAAGTTTAAGCATAGCATACGTATACGAATAAAGTTTAAACAAATCCTCATGGCAACTATGACTTTACAAAAGCATATATAAGGCATGCAATACTACTAGTCAAACCCTTAACGCAAACACGATATTTTAACATGGCCTCTAGATTTCATAAGGATGGGGATGAGTTACTTCCTATTGTGTTATACATGTCAAACGAAGGCTAAAATAGTTAATGACTAAGGTATCACATAAAGAATGTCCAAGATATAAGCATCAAGTAATCGATTCAAGTATTCATGGATATAGGATTGTTTGTTCATTTCATAAAGTTTAAGTGTTGTGATGTTGTATATAGAAACATGTTACACCCAAAAGTGATTATAAGCGAAAATTAGGTCGAGTGTACTCACAGTTTTGCTAAGTCTTCTAACTTGACAAGTCCGTGAAGGTAGTTGTTTTGATGGGATGAACGCCGAGTTATCCTACAAGAGGAAAACAAAGGCGTATGAGTATTAAGGATGATGATGGAACATTCGGAATGGAGATTCACAATATGATAAAGTATGTTATGAATATTGTCACTAATTGACGCTATAATAATCCATAAGGATTGTATGTAGTTTCATAGGTTCAAGGCCTATTAGAATCGTGACAAGGAACTATACACATTAGTGATAAACTTATTAACTTGATAGGTGATTACTTAGTCACTATCAAGGGTTCGGTTTTAAGGATTATATTATAGTCCATATATACATATATAGTTATATAATCATGTAGGAGGTGGGATGATGAACCATCCACTTTGGTACCTCTTAGTATCTTGTAAGTCAAGTAGGAGGTGGGAGGATTAACCATCCACTTTGGAACCTCATATGATGTTCACCACTACACAAGTTACCATAGGTAACAAGGAGGGTCTTAGAACAATGATATGTACAAGAATGTAAATAACAAGAATGTAAAGTGTGTCACCATGATACCAAGTAGCCAAGTGTAATACAACCCGGTGAGCACACTTTGACACACGTCAAAGGCTAGACGGGGTTGTGACACTTTAATCTAGCAAACTACTTGTGATAATGATGAAAATCATCAAGTGATGTGTGGTCTCAAAGTTAGGATAGCCCAAGCTAACCAAGGTGGACACACATGAACAAGTTCATGACTTGCATCACTTGTGAGCTTAAAGCTCTATGAAAACAGAATATTTGTGAGGATAAATCCTCTAGTTTGAATGTCTCAACCTTGTTTTTAAGCCTAACCAACCACAAGTAGTGTTGTAAGCATTAAGACATAGGTTTGAGATGAGTTAGACTCAAGTTTGGTAAGATTAAACAAGTTTTGAAATAGTTTAAAACACAACAGAAAGTTTTGGACAATTTAGGGGCATTTCCAGGTCTGGATTCTCCATGGAGAACCCTAGGATTCAACCCTAAAGTTTATCCAAGTATTTAGAAAGAAGAATCAAGCAAAAAGAACAAGATTTGAGCATGTTATGCTCACTTTTGTGAGGGTGTATGAATCTGCCGAAAATTCTGATATTGCAAGAACTTGAGATGATTTAAGAGTGATTTTGGTGAAACTAGAGAGTTGTGAAAGTCAAAAATAGCTTGGAGGAGGTGTGTATTTATAGGGGAGGTGTTAGGAAGTGTTTAGAGGGTGTTTAATGGGGGTTAGAGGTGATTGGAGGTGTGTTGGGTGTGTGGATCCATGTCCAAATCGCGAGCCAAAACATTCTGTCCCGCCCAGGTACCCTTACGGATTGTAAGGGTATCCCCTTGCGGTCCACAAGGGTCTGGTCCGGGACAAAAACTTTTATTTTGTTGTTTTGTCACAAAGTTACGGGTTTAAAGCATTTTTAAGGTATTTTATGAATAAATAAGGTGTTATAAGCACAATTACCATGTCATAAGGTATGTGTATATATAAAATGAATACGATTGAGTATGAATATCACGTCTAAGTCTCGAACAAGTATAATCATCACATTTTGCAAGTTTATCACACGATTATGAGTATCACGAATATGTTCCAAGCGTATGCATATGTATAAGTATAAAATGGTTATGAATGAGCATTAGATGAATAAAATACGAGTTTTTATTATGATCCAAGTCTCAGAATACAACGATTACAACGACAGTTCGAATACGAGATACAATGCTTTCCGAAAATAGAAATTAAAAACTAAAAATTTTCAATTTTTGTTATGAATTCTAGACGTAGTCTACATTCATTGTGTACTATACAAACATAAATAAACCATGTATATTTACCATGTATAATTTAACCTACATATAACCTACATATGTGTAGGTAATATAAAAACTGAAAATTTTTCATATTTTATTTTGAACTCTAGTGTGAGAAACAATAAATCTTATATTTGTACCATTCTCATTCACCTTTTAGGTTTGTAGGGTTGAAAAAATGGGTGATTCATTGTGTTCTGCGTGTTCTCGCAATACTTAGTGTTCTGCATAGAACCTTCCCATATATATATATATATATATATATATATATATATATATATATATATATATATATATTTACAATGACAACAACGTTCATTGGTTTTGCTTAGTTAGCATATCGAACCGTTCATGTTATTTTACTATTACTTTCCTTCTAACTAACAATATCACCTTCTTGCTATACCATCATCATTTACTGTATACTTACTCATATGACTCATTTGACTCCATCATGGTCAAACTGTCAACACATTCTTATGTAGGTTAATTTCATTCTTACTATGTTTTGAATACTTCTCACGGATTCAAACATTTCTTTCAAACACTTTAATTCTTTTACATTCAAATCCATCAATGTATTCAAACCTTTCATTCTTACCTGGTTGGTCCGTTCTTACTTACGGACTCATACTTTTTTGTTCTTAAAATTCATTCTTTCTTGCTTGATCCGTATTTGCTTACGGATTCAAACATTTTCATTCTTACCATTTATGTTTACAAGTTTGATCCATACATCTATTATGGATTCAAACTTTTTCATTCATGCTTTTCATTCTTACAAGTTTGATCTGTACATCTACTACGGATTCAAAAAAAATTCATTCAAACTTTTCATTCAGCATATAATGCTCCCAAGTTGCTTGGGAGTCTTACAGTTCCTTTCTCACACACGACCACTTACTTTCCAATTCTACCGGACTTACCTGTAATGATTATTATGGTCTCACGAGGGTCATATGATTCTTGCACACTAGCGAGGCGCGCATCCACATACTAGTTTCGTGTCTTCATATATTCATCACCTTATGTCCGAAGAAGTGGGTTTCGATACTTGCAACATCTTTAAAACCTTACCAAGACAATATCATTGTCTTTCATTGAATTATTACCCTCCCCAAGGAGATTTTCCTTTATTCTTATAACACCGGTACCCATATATATTAACATTGTGTACCTGGGGTCCATCTGTCTAATTGCATACTTTGGTGTTCATCCTAGACCGCACCCTCGGATCATCTTCCTAAAACACTTAAGCTAACCTTGCAGATACAATACAGTTAGCTTCTTTATATATGAATACATATGTACATGCTTACATCAATTCTACCTTTGGGTCTTGATCGAGTCTTGGATTGTACGGGTTCCTTGTCACAAGAGCACACGGGCTTGCTTCAAGTGTTTAACTTCTTGTACTTGATTTCACTCAAACCAGGGCTCTAATACCAACTTGTAAGACCCTAACACGTTTTAACCATAAAGATGCAGCGGAAATACGAGCCTTAAAATTTCTTTCATTATAAACGTCTTGACATACTTGAAAGTCCATTTTAAAATAACTATTTTATAATAAATACATCATTCGTTCTCATTTATGAAATAAAAACATAACTTACGTTTACTAAATTACATAATCACGCATTCCCGTACAATCTATCTTTTAACTCGATCTTCGACAGCTTACACCTCTTGATGACGATCTGTGATTCTATACGACCTGCATTCACCACATACATTCACATCATTAATATTTGGTGACATTATATATAATCTAAGATTCATAATTATAGGATCACATCGCATTCTATCCTCATATACATTCCATTCGGTCATCTTTTTTAATCCAAACATTTTATCTCGTTGTTTAACCTTCAATAAGTCGATGATAACGTACCTGCATTTCATTTCATTCTCAAAGGCAACCAAGTTAGCATCGTTAACACTCATGTATGTTTACACCATACATACATACATACAAGTCTCACTCATTCGAATATATATGGTTCAATAAAACACATACATATATCTAATGCAACTCTTTCGAGTATGATAAATTCTACTTCATACACCTACCCTTCTATCCAAACTCTTACATACAATATACATTCTCACATATTCATACTAACAATTCTTAGTCGCAAGCCACTATACATATCAGTCTCGTACACACCAACCTATGTGTATACTCATTTCTATTCGCGTTTACTAATGGGTTCCATCTAACATACAATTAATCTATTCATACATTCCTACATATTTATCTCGTTCCCACACATTCTTGCATACACGCCCCATTGTTAACCGTATTTAATAAATACTCTTTAATGAGTTTGGGGTACACTCTTTAGTTAAACATCATATAACTAAAGAATTCAAACCTTTCATCAAACGTGATACTAATAATCCACTTAGTATGGTCAAGTTCTGTAATATTTCAGAGGCATAACCCAGACGAGTTACCTGGTCATCTGGGTTATCAGTCAATTTTTGAGGCATGACCCGGGACGAGTTATCTGGTCATCTGGGTTATCAGTCAATTTCTAAGGCATAACCCGGACGAGTTATCTGGTCATCTGGGTTATCAGTCATGACTCAACTAAGACATAACCCAGATGAATTGTCACAGCCCAGGTGTTCATCTTACCCTGTCGATATGCCAGCCATAGGCTACGGCAGCATTAACAAAGAATTCCAAATCTTTATGTACAAATCGAACTTCCATGTACTTTCATTTAACATAATACAAATTTATTAACTTAACTTAAACATTGTAAACTACTATTATTTATAAGTATAAGAACTTACTTTCTTTCTACCTTTCCTTAACCATCTTTCATAATTCCCATCTTTTTTTGCAATCAAAACTCATTCATAATAATAAATTTAGTTCGGAAATCACTTACCTTAGACGTTCGTGTTTTAATCCACTTTCTTGCCTCCTCTTGACCCGTTAGCCTTTCGTGCTTGAGTCCATCTCGACATTATCCCTATACTTTCATGTCATCACAATCACATTCTTGTTAGCATACATGATTGTACATATTAACAATCATATCAAATGCATATTTCACGTTTGACTTTCCTTAGTTAATTCTAACAAGCATAAGGCATATACCCAAAATCACACCCTTTTAAACTCATATAGTTCATCATGTCATCCTATTTAACGCATATTGATATAACATGTACCATATGACTTTCTATAATCTTACAATTACGAAAACAAGTCTAGCCATTCTTCTTATGCGCAGTTGACTTTCAGAAGTCAAAGATTTATCATATGAACTTTCGACTTAACCTCATATATCCGTGTCATCATATTAGGCTATACTAATGACACTATATACATTTCATACTCATGATGCAGTATGCTTACAACCACATGATCACCTAGTTATATCATGCATATGTACAACCAAAGCAATACCAACTAAAGCTCTCACTCAAACTAGGGCTCTGATACCAACTTGTAAGACCCTAACACGTTTTAACCATAAAGATGCAGCGGAAATACGAGCCTTAAAATTTCTTTCTTTATAAACGTCTTGACATACTTGAAAGTCCATTTTAAAATAACTATTTTACAATTAATACATCATTCATTCTCATTTATGAAATAAAAACATAACTTACGTTTACTAAATTACATAATCACGCATTCCCGTACAATCTATCTTTTAACTCGATCTTCGACAGCTTACACCTCTTGATGACCATTTGTGATTCTATACAACCTGCATTCACCACATACATTCACATCATTAGTACTTGGTGACATTATATACAATCTAAGATTCATAATTATAGGATCACATCGCATTCTATCCTCATATACATTCCATTCGGTCATCTTTTTTAATCCAAACATTTTATCTCGTTGTTTAACCTTTAATAAGTCGATGATAACGTACCTGCATTTCATTTCATTCTCAAAGGCAACCAAGTTAGCATCGTTAACACTCATGTATGTTTACACCATACATACATACATACAAGTCTCACTCATTCGAATATATATGGTTCAATAAAACACATACATATATCTAATGCAACTCTTTCGAGTATGATAAATTCTACTTCATACACCTACCCTTCTATCCAAACTCTTACATACAATATACATTCTCACATATTCATACTAACAATTCTTAGTCGCAAGCCACTATACATATCAGTCTCGTACACACCAACCTATGTGTATACTCATTTCTATTCGCGTTTACTAATGGGTTCCATCTAACATACAATTAATCTATTCATACATTCCTACATATTTATCTCGTTCCCACACATTCTTGCATACACGCCCCATTGTTAACCGTATTTAATAAATACTCTTTAATGAGTTTGGGGTACACTCTTTAGTTAAACATCATATAACTAAAGAATTCAAACCTTTCATCAAACGTGATACTAATAATCACTTAGTATGGTCAAGTTCTGTAATATTTCAGAGGCATAACCCAGACGAGTTACCTGGTCATCTGGGTTATCAGTCAATTTTTGAGGCATGACCCGGACGAGTTATCTGGTCATCTGGGTTGTCAGTCAATTTCTAAGGCATAACCCGGATGAGTTATTTGGTCATCTGGGTTATCAGTCATGACTCAACTAAGACATAACCCAGATGAATTGTCACAGCCCAGGTGTTCATCTTACCCTGTCGATATGCCAGCCATAGGCTACAGCAGCATTAACAAAGAATTCCAAACCTTTATGTACAAATCGAACTTCCATGTACTTTCATTTAACATAATACAAATTTATAAACTTAACTTAAACATTGTAAACTACTATTATTTGTAAGTATAAGAACTTACTTTCGTTCTACCTTTCCTTAACCATCCTTTCATAATTCCCATCTTTTTTTGCAATCAAAACTCATTCATAATAATAAATTTAGTTTGGAAATCACTTACCTTAGATGTTCATGTTTTAATCCACTTTCTTGCCTCTTCTTGACCCGTTAGCCTTTCGTGCTTGAGTCCATCTCGACATGATCCCTATACTTTCATGTAATCGCAATCACATTCTTGTTAGCATACATGATTGTACATATTAACAATCATATCAAATGCATATCTCACATTTGACCTTCCTTAGTTAATTCTAACAAGCATAAGGCATATACCCAAAATCACACCCTTTTAAACTCATATAGTTCATCATGTCATCTTACTTAACACATATTGATATAACATGTACCATATGACTTTCTATAATCTTACAATTACGACAACAAGTCTAGCCATTCTTCTTATGCGCAGTTGACTTTCAGAAGTCAAAGATTTATAATATGAACTTTCGACTTAACCTCATATATCCGTGTCATCATATTAGGCTATACTAATGACACTATATACATTTCATACTCATGATGCAGTACGCTTACAACCACATGATCACCTAGTTATATCATGCATATGTACAACCAAAACAATACCAACTAAAGCTCTCATGATCCTAAAATTTTCAACCACATTCAAAGCTAGTAATTTAACATAATCTCAACATCATTCTTTACTGTCAAGTCCACAAGCTATCCATTTAGCGCACATCCATTGTTTAGCATACAATTTCACATACTAGCTTTTTACTAGGCATATCATCAAACACTTGGTGTGCGTACACCAATTAATGCACAATCTTCCAAGCTCTTACATAATTCGTCAATTTTCTTACTAATCAACAAGTATCATTCACAAATAGACATCAAACATATCAAACACCACATTTCTTTCAATTCATCTAACAAGAATCCATCATACATAACACAATACATCAACATTGAACAAGAATTGGACATGGATGATATATCCATGTCACCATCTTCAACATAACAAATGGGTTTCACCTCAAAACATCAAATTAATCAAAATCATGCATAATTCATGTTCTATGTGGTGATTCTAACACATATACATGATCAATTTCATTCAATTTCGTGGATTAAACATAAACCCACTTCATGCAAGATCACCAAATCTCAAATTACAACTTACCACATGTTTGTAAGGTTGAGATGATGATGATTCTTCATTCATGCATAAGATTGGATCGTAAATTCATCACCAATTTGGTGATTCTTGATGAACAAGGGTTTTGGCTCCCTTTGTGTTTCTCCTGATTCTTGATAAATTCTGTTTTTTGCATTTGATTGTTTAATTTACGAAATTGAACATGACTTGTGCAAGTCACATGGGTTGCTGGAAAAATAGTGAAAAAGGAAACTGGGAGCTGCAACGATTCCAAATGTGGTTTTTTATTAATTCCAAATACAGACAATTATATGTGAATTTTATATTAATTATTGGATTTGGGTTTTACTCTTGAGCTCTGCAACCGAGTTAAGATTAACGAGATAGTGTGTTTGAAACATTGAACGTTATGAAAATAGGAAGGAAATATGTGAGGATTGTCCCACATTAGAGGTGAGTAAGGAGATGCGAAATATGTTTTAAGGGAATAGTGTTCAACATGGGCTTCTACTTCTCTTTTACTTGTTCTTAGTGTTTTCTTATTTGAGTTGTAATTCGTATTGTAATTTCCTTTCAAGTAATACTAGATTGTTGCCCTAGGCTGCACGTTGTGGCGGCGGCACCTTAGTTGTTTATAGTTGCCGGCATGTTATGTGATCGTTAATTATATGAAAATGCCTGTTTTGACGTATCCGATCTAACTCAATGTAACATATATAAGCATTGCGGTTACAAAAGAAACGGAATCGAACCCGGGTGGTTCGTTTAGTGAAAACGTATTTTATTTGACCCCGCTCGTTTCCGAGAACAATTTAAGTAAAAAAACGTAGACCAACCGTAAGGTACACAAAATTAAGTATGAAAACGTATTATATTTGACCAGACTCGTTTTCAGAAAAAATTATGTCGAAACGTGAATTTATATCGTTTACGTTGAAACATGAATTATACCCACACATAATAATAAACATGAAAACATATTATCTTTGACTGAAAAAAAAATATGTCAAAACGTGAATTTATAATGACATGTACATAATAATAACCATATCATAAAATAGGTTTACGGCTTATACGCGAGATAAAAGGAAACAAGGGAAAAACCACGTAAAAGATAGAAAATGAGAAAACAAATAAGAGAAAACAAAATGGGGGAAAACCACGTAAAAAAATAGAAGAAGAAAAAACAAATAAGTGCAACACCAACACGAGAATTAGAAAAAACATGACATCGACTATTAAATGAAAAAAAAAATCTTCTAAGGGGTGCAACTCACGGGAATCGAACTAGAGCTAATGAGTTAAATGACCAAAGCGTTATCCAATTCATTTAACCTCTATTTAGTTATTTACTTTAAATGACCAAAGCCTTATCCAATTCATTTAACCTCAATTCATTTAACCTCTATGTATAATCAATGATACTGGGTCGTACATTTCCTTATAATTACTTTCCTACTAAAGGTTGTGTACTACGATAAATACCATTGTACCCGCATAGAGTGCTTATTAAAATTCACAGATGCCACCATCGATGTGTTCAGCACACCCCGAGAATCCTGTCATCGCATGAGTAGCACTTACGCTTCACGCACTGCCACAAACTCACACACGTCTTAAATGCACCGGTGCCTGGCGTGCATGATTCACCTTCCGGGTACTGGTCTTGATTTTTGGTTTAGGTTAGCTACCTGGCTTTCTAATTCGGTCCTCTCCCCTTGAGATTTATATTCTATTAGTTTTGTTATTAGTTCTAAGTATTAGTTGTTTTGAGTTCACGCAGCATCTCACTTTCGATTCCCCCACAAATGTAATGAAGATGAATGATGCTAGTAAAAAGTAGACCTGGCAAAACAAACTCATTCATTCTATTTTGGGTTGATATGGGTATTTTAAATTTTAAGATGGGTTAAGATGGGGCAAACAAAATTAATCACTAGGTTAGGATGGGATATGAAAAGGAGGATAAAAAAAGAAGAGTAGGTCAGGATGCGTATGAGATAAAACTCAACCGGGTCAGAATGGGTATAAGATAAAATCACTAAACTAATTATTACCCGTCGATATTTCTTCACAACTATGACTTCACAAATCGCCATCGTATTACTCTTTTGTCGTTCTTTGTTTAAAAATAATAAAAATTTAAAAACAATAAAAAAATTAAAAATAATAAAAAATTTCTAAAAAATAAAAAAAATCTAAATATTCAAAAAATTCCTAAATATTCTAAAAAATTCAAAAAAATCCAAAAAGTTCGAGAATATAAAAACAAATGTGAAAATTCCAAAAAATTCTTAAAAATAAAAAAAACTTATAAAAAGTAAAAAAAAAACTATGCCAAAAAAATTATAAAAAATCAAAAAAATTCAAAAAAATCCTAAAAAATCAAAAGAAAATTAAAAAAATCAAAAAAATTCAAAAAATCCAAAAGATTCTAAAAAATCAAAAAAATTCTAAAAAATAAATTCAAAAAAGTCAAAAAAATTAATAAAAATATAAATATTCTTAAAAAATAAAAAAATCTTAAGAATCCAAAAAATTGTAAAAAGTCAAAAAATCTAACAAAATAAAAAAAAATTAAAAATTAAAAACTAGAAAAAAATTCCTAAAATCGAAAAAGTTCAAAAAAAATACTAAAAAATTAAAAAAAATAAAAAAGTTCAGAAAAAATACTAAAAAATTTAAAAAACCCTAAAATTCTAAAAAGTTAAAAAACTCTCCAAACTCAATAATTTATAAAAAATGAAAAAATAAAAAAAATACTATTTTGAGTCTTTTGGATTTTTAAGATTTTTTTTAATTTTAGGATTTTTTTTGGAATATTTTTATTTTTTTAGAATTTTTTTGATTTTTTAGAATTTTTAGGGTTTTTTTTCAAATTTTTAGAATTTTTAGAGTTTTTTTATTTTTTTCGAATTTTTAGGCTTTTTTGAATTTTTAGGATTTTTTTTGAATATTTTGATTTTTTAGATTTTTTATTTGATTTTTTGATTTTTTTTGAATTTTTTGTTTTTTTAATAAAATGTTGTTGTTATTATTATTATTATTATTATTATTGTTATTATTATTATTATTATTATTATTATTATTATTCGTTGGGGATTATTTATGAAGGAAAAGAATTCGATGAGTAGTAATATATATTAGTGAGGTATATTTTAGTAATACACGTCGAGAAATGCGACTAGTTTGGTTCAAGGCATGACTCGAAAGTTGAAGGGCTATTGTTGTAAAAATCGAACTTGAGGGGAGTAAATTGTAATAACTTCAAAGTTCAATGTATAAATAGGATTTTATGCTCATTTGAAGCAGAATTTATATAGTTAGAGAGAGAAAGAAGAGAGATAAGGTTAGAGAGAGAAAGTGGTGGCCGATGGCGGCGGTCTGGTGGTGTTTCGTGGTGGTCCGCGGTGGCCAGAGGCGGCCGAGGTTGCGGGTTTCACCATGGAACCATTTCTCGATGATAAGAATGCAATGGTAAGCTCTTTTTCTCAAAAATCTTAAGTTAAAGTCGTTTTTAGATGTCGAAAAGTTAGATTCGTCTATGTGATTTCCGTTTTATTTTGTGCGGTCTAAAAGAAGTGGCTGGCATTGGAAAACCAACCGTTGGATCGAGCCCAATTTTTATAGTAGCTTTCTGACACATTAGTGTTAACATCCAACGGTTGGAAATGCCAAAGATTTTCTGGAGGTAGGTGATTTACAGCTCAAATCGCAGTTGTTTGAATTTTCGGAACTGAAAATGCAGTCGTAAAGGTTGGGTTATTCCAGGAGATCCGACCATTGGATTGAGCTAAAATTTTGACAGTAGCTTTTGAAGACATGAATCTTCAATCCTACCAAAGGAAATTCCGATCGGGTGTCTGTAAGTATGGTTTTGAAACTGATCAGTTTGTAACAGTTTGTTATGCGAAAATCAGGAACTTGATTGTGATGCATGGATGGTTTAATGGAGTTTTATATGAAATCCGAGACCGTAGAAACGTTTGTGATGCAAAAATAGACACAACTACATAAGTGGATCTTGTTGCATGTCGGTTACAAGAAAATCCACGTACACAATCAATAACGTTTTCCTACAGGCAAAGGTGAGTGGTTTATATCTGTTTTGGTATGAGTTGTTACTTTCGATTTATTAAGATTATGAACACATAACATATGCTATTTTATTGTACTTATTGAAAGTCCATTATGAACGATAAAATTAAGATCATGTAGGTCAATTATTTGATAATGGAAGTATGGTATTTCATGTAATAATTCATTGGCCATATGGGTTAAATATTCAAAGAAAGTTGAAGTGTTAAGATGTTGTGTTTGGAATCCATTTGGTTAGATTAGATTGATCACTCAACATAAACATCATCTTGAAAGACGTATGGAATAACACGTATGTACTAGAATGAAAGTTTAGAATATATTACTATATGTGTGTGTTTAATCATCGTGTTGAGGTACAAGCATGAGTAGTGAACCTTTTGCGATTTAAATGCTCATGGTCGTGATTTCTGACTCTTGGATATGCTAAGATGAATTAGCGAGTTCAGGTATGCGTGATGGGAATTTGTTCATGAAGATTTGAACGCAGTAACAAACTAGTCATGCATTCGATTTTGTTTAGCCATGATAGTAAGTACTCTAACACTTACTGTTAGTACGGGCATGGATATTTGACAAATAACGGTTGTGACGAAGTAACAAATGTATGTATAGAACACTTAAAACCCTCACTTAGCGTTGCTAATTCAGATTGTGATTATCGATGTCCATAGGTTCACAGGTCTAGTCAAACCAGAGATTGAAGATCGGGTCTGAAGATTTGGTTGTACGAGTCACGCAAGGATGGATGATTCATTAAATAGGTTATAAACACCATTTACAAAGAAAGAATTTAAGGCCTAGATAATTCTTTAAAAGATTTCAGTTAGGATATATGTTGTTTGTGTGTATTAGTAAACAAAAAAAATAGGGATCGTTTTTCCGCTGCTAATTAAACGGTTAAATCTTGTTTTCAATCTAGGGCGTTACAAGTTGGTATTAGAGCCTTGGTTTGAGGGATTCAAGTATTAGTAGAGTTGTGCTTGGACTCAAACCTATGTGCTTTTGAGATTAGCGATCGTACAATCCAAGACTCGATCAATACCCGAAGGTGACCTTAAGTGGATAATGAAAAGGTCTTGAGGACGTGGTCCAACACAGATCTCGAAACATGTGGAAAAGGTAGATTGATCACAGGTACACGGTATTAATATATTGGTACTGGCAGGAGAAATTCCTGATGGGAGGGTATACTTTAGACAAAAGACAATAGTGTTGTCTTTGGAAGTGATTTGAATACGTTGCATGAACTGAAACTCATTTCTCGAGCATAAGGTGTTGATTACATGAAGGCATGCGGATTTTATATGGATTGCGCGCCCGGCCAGTGCGTAAGTTACATATGATACTCGTGAGACCATGAGAATCATCACACGTATGCCTGGTAAATTGGGAAGTAAGTGGTCATGTGGACGAAAGGATGGAATGAACCTTTTGCAAAAAGAGTGAACCGGAAGGGATTCACTAGGGGGGTATAAAAACTTAACGCATATAAACGTGCCCGCATAGACATAAAAGCTTTGAAACAAATTTGGCTAATGTACAAAAAAGTAATTAAAGGGATGGTTTGTGGTTAAGATGGAAGACTCTAAGTGATCGAGAGCCTTCTATAATGAATGAAATGATTAAATCCGTAAGTAAGAACGGATCGAACGTATACGAATGTAAGGTTTGAATCCGTAGTTAAGTATGGATCAAACATATGTGAATGTAAGGTTTGAATCCGTATGAAAGTATGGATCAAACATGTAAGAATGAAAGGTTTGAATCCGTAGGTAAGAACGAATCCAACGTATATGAATGTAAGGTTTGAATCCGTAGTTAAGTATGGATCAAACGTATGTGAATGAAAGGTTTGAATTTGTATGCATGTATGGATCAAACAAGTAAGAATGAAAGGTTTGAATCCGTAAGCAAGTACGGATCAACGTGTATGAATGAAAGGTTTGAATCCGTAAGTAAGTACAGATCAAACGCGTATGAATGAAAGGTTTGAATTCGTAGGTAAGTATGGATCAAACATGTCTGAATGAAAGGTTTAAATTCGTAGGTAAGTTCAAATCAAATGTGTATGAATGAAAGGTTTGAATCCATAGGTGACTACAGATAAACGTATATGAATGAAATGTTTAAATCCGTAGGTAAGTACGGATCAAAAAGGGGTATGAATTAAAGGTTGAATCTATAAATACATAGGCATCGAAGGGGAATGAATGAGCGAATACGTTACCCTCTTTACCTAAGGTAGGCATGAACGTTGTAAGTATGTGGTGTTAGTAACTTAGTCGAGATATGCATTTTGCGTGACTCACATAATGCATATATACCTAACGCATATGTGAATATGGGTAGAGATATTTTATGGCTAATTATGGGGAATAATTGAGGAAAGCTAGTTAGGAATGTATTGACACTTTGACTTTCGAAAAGTCATACACGTTAAATTGTAAGTATAATGCAAATATGAATAAGATTGCATGAAATAAGCATCCCAATTAGAAATTGTTGGTGGGGCATGTAAATTATCTTGAATGAAAAGTGAATAGAATGTAATTATATGTTTATTCATGCTAATAACTGACTCACGATAGTCAGGATGACTAAGGGGCAAAGACCTGGTCGAATGACCCAATTTTATAAAGGCAAATGAATTTTTGCAAAAAAAAGGATAGGATGGTGATTTTATAAGTGTGCCTTAAATAAAAAGGAAGTATAAATGCGTACTTCAGTCTATAATTAGTAGGATGGGAAAGGGTTGTGATGGAAGGTCACAAATTGGTAAGAAATGAAACAAGGAAGTAGGATAAGGAAGGGTTGTGCCCTAATTAAAAAGGAAGTATAAATGCGCACTTTAGTCTGTAATTAGTAGGATGGGAAAGGGTTGTGACCGAAAGTCAAGTGGCAATTAATTAGCAAAATAACAAATGAAACGCAAGGGTCCAACATAGGAAATGTAAAATATGTATAATGGGTCTGTATGTAATGGGATATTGCGAAAGAACTCTTAAGTGGACTACTAAAAGTTAACCATTATGGAATGTAAGGTATATGTTTAATAGTTGATTTTGTATATATGAATGGTAGGATTCTTGTTGTAATGAAATCAATAGAATTGGTAATATGATGACCTCAGGTTGAAATTAGCGTTGTGGATAAGTGAAACCAAGCCAGGTGAGGCATGGGCTCAGAATGAAGCAAGTAACCCGACTTACATACTATTTCTTAATGCTATGAAAGTAAGTTTAGTAGTGTTTGTTAAATAGAACTTGGTAAATTGAATAATACTGGTCGTACAAATGAATAGTAGTTATGGCATAAACAGATGAATGTTTGACGTTTAAAGGTCAAGACAGGAATGATTTTCAACTCAGAATGGTGTTATCAGGAGGAATCTCAAATCCTTGAATAGAAATTTTGTGTTTTGAATATATTCGTATGAAAAAGTTGAGCAACATGCTTATGTATGTATTGTAAGTACTGTATAAAATGCACTAACATATAAATAACATCAATAAGATTACTTCAAATTAACCCTGAAAGGGGTGTGTGTAGAAGTTGAAATAGTCAGTGACTAATTACGGTCTAACCTTGAGTCATTAAGAATGAATGAGGATGACATATCGGATATGTTATGGTAACGGTACCAATTATTAGAATGCATTTCTAATATGCGTATATCAATAACTTGACTATATATGTGTTAAGGTAAGTGACTTGTGAACTAAACTCTATGGTTGATATATTCATGTTTATGTATAAATGTGGAATGGGAAACAAGAATGAATCAATAATTTATACTACGATAAGGTTATGTAATATTAATTAGTGGGCATGAATGGTTCACCATGCAACAATGTAAGTAGTTGGAATAATCAGGTCAACGATGATGTAGATGACCTTTAAGATGGTTAATATGAAAGTCCGGTTAAACACACACGGTAGGTGAATGATGGGAATGATTATAAGTCCTCATAATTCCCTGTAAAAAAAACCAAATTTATAATTGAGAGTTATGGGGATTGAAAACGGAGTTCGGAATCAAAAGCAGTGCTTAAAACGCAAAACCCGAAGGATGTGAGCGGCAAGTGGCGCAACTTTGCGCCCTTGACAGCCTTGCGACTCTGATATTCGCCGCAGGGGGCGTAATGTAACATTTGTCGAAAACGGGTTTCCAAACCCGCTCCTTTTGTAATCGAATATCAAGTTATAAATGTCACGTTGCGTATTTATGGCTATTTTGATTTTTAATGATACATAATTAGTAAACAAACTAAACCACAAAAATTATATTTGATAAAAAGTAAAAATAAAATAAATAAAAATAAAATGAGGCTGCCGGGACTCGAACCCGGGTCAGCCGGATTGTGACTTCAAAGACTTAACACTCACACGCATAACCACTCTGCCATTTGTTTGTTTTCTGTCAACTCTAGGAAACAAATGAGTCTTATATACAAACCTAGATAAACCGGTTGCGCCAACTGAAAAACTGAAATCGGCTATTCAACCGTCTAAATGTTTGAATAATCGCGATTTCAGGTTTATAACCGATGCACCGACGACTTTAATCAATTCAGACTTGAATTGACTTCAATTCTGAGGATGATGAGTTTTATAACCGAAACTATTCAACAATCCGAATTACTGTAATCAAAGAGCTTCTCACGACTCAGAAACATTCCACAAACCTCCAATTACATTTCCGTACACTTTACAGTCCACCGGAGAAGTTTATTTTGCTCGCCGGAAAATTCTGCAAGTTCGCCGGAAAACCGTATTCTTCATCAAAACGGTAAGTCTTTTAATACCGTCGTAGTCTAACAATTGTTAAGCTATTTCTAACTCAAACCTTTCAATTGAAATCGAATTCAGACACTATTATCAGATAATTCCAGTTCGCCGGAAAATTTCTGGAAATCTTTATCTTCGTCTGTGAAACGGTAAGGACCTTCAAACACACTGTTAACGTTTGTTTAGCACTTCAATTTCATGATTAGCTAATCAAAACGATTAATTGATTTGCTCAGTTGAAGTTCTTAAAAACAGAGACCGACGCCTTGCCGGAACTCAGTAATAAATCGTTCACCGGTATGTTTACCTCTAATTATCATCTCTGCTATCTCATATTAGTCTGTGCAATGTTTAACAATCGAATTAACAAGATTTAATGGTGTAATCTGCTGTCGGTAAAATCCAACGAAGAAGATGAACTGTGATAACATTATAAGTATAATTAAAATTGGTATTTTAAACGGGTTAGACACACAGTCCAGCGGTGGACTGTGTGCAAATAGTACGCACACGTCACGAGTTCGATTCCTGATACACGCACCCTCTATGTAATAAAATGCCTTTTTGATTAAAACTGAACCGGGTTAACTCCGTTAGTTGTTAAGTATAATAAAATTTGTATATTAACCAAGTTAGACACACAGTCCAGCGGTGGACTGTGTGTAACGTTAAAGCGCAGGTCCCGGGTTCGAGACCTGTTAGTGGCACCGGTTCAATGAATTAAAATGTTTTTGAAATTAAAAGAATTTTGGATAAATCGAATTAGTATATAAGTATAATTAAAAACAGAATTATTTCAGGTTAGACACGTAGCTCAGTTGGTAGAGCTGCGTGCACGCGTACGGGAGGTCTCGGGTTCGAGCCTCACCCAGCGCAATACAATTACACAATAAATCGGTCAACAAGTCAAACGGTCAACGGTCGCAAAAAGTCAACATATTTTTATATTTTTATTTATTTAATTTAATTTAAAAATCAATTAAAAATACTTAAAAATAATGTTTTTAAAGATAGAAAATAGCCTTAAACTCACAAAAATATATCTAAAAATCTTATTAAAATTATTAATAAAATCCACTCATTTACTATATTTTCCATTATTATTTAGGTTAGTTAATTCTCGTTGTCCCGCTCTTCCAACTCGTGCGCATCTCACCATCTCAAATCAAAGGCACCCAATGTGAGTGAATCTTTACAAATTCCCCGTTTTAATCACGTTTTGGGGTGTATCATGTGTCTTGCTATATATTATATTTAAATCATTGTGCATACATCATATCATAAACTTGTGTATTCAGCTTGTTTCAACTGTTTGTGTGGTTATTGTTAGATTCAATTTATTATTTCAGTACATGCAATTTCATAGGCCGCCGCTCCCCATTGCATTATGAGCGTTGAGCATGTTCCCCATTACATTATGAGCGTGAACCTGGCGTGCCCACATACGATCGGCTCCGTTTGATTGAGCCTTGATCGCACAGACATTTATCATTTTCAGTACATGCAATACGATCGGCTCCGTTTGATTGAGCCTTGATCGCACAGTTTCATTCATGTTATTTATTGTATGATGTTGGTATGTTAATGTATGCTATCATATGTTACTGTATGTTATAGTTGTGATTGCAATTGCTACTGCTTGATTATTTACATTTGCTCATTTATGATTATGCACAATTTTTCATTGATAAACTAACAAGTAATCAATAATAAATGTTTATCTAACAAGGTTCACTCGCCAACTTATGTTGACCCAAAAACCCCCATTTTTACACATGATACAGGTGAACCAGCTGCAGCAAGAAACACTTAGGATTGGACTAGAAGAATAAAATGATTTAGAGTTTGGAATTATTTTGTTTGGTTTATTTTCTTTGTATTGTATGGACATGTTTGGATATTTGGGAATGTAATTTTGACTTTAATAAATATGAAACATATTAGTAAATATCATGAGCTTTGGTGATAACCCAATTATGCCCCGACTCTTATTCCGCTGCGGGTCGGGGTGTGACACGTAAGGTGTGCCCGTGCCTGTGTTTTTCCTCTAAAATGGCCCCAAGTGATGGAAAATCATATGTAGAATTTATATAGTTAGAGAGAGAGAGAAGAGAGATAAGGCTAGAGAGAGAAAGTGGTGGCCGATGGTGGTGTTTCGTGGTGGCCGGAGGCGGCCGAAGTTGCGGGTATCACCATGGAACCATTTCTCGATGATAAGAATGCAATGGTAAGCTCTTTTTCTCAAAAATATTAAGTTAAAGTCGTTTTCAGATGTCGAAAAGTTAGATTCGTCTATGTGATTTCCGTTTTATTTTGTACGGTCTAAAAGAAGTGGCTGGTATTGGAAAACCAACCGTTGGATCGAGCCCAAATTTTTGTAGTAGCTTTCTGACACATTAGTGTTAACATCCAACGGTTGGAAATGCCAAAGATTTTCCAGAGGTAGGTGATTTAAAGCTCAAATCGTAGCTGTTTGAATTTTCGGAACTGAAAATGCAGTCGTAAAGGTTGGGTTATTCCAGGAGATCCGACCGTTGGATTGAGCTAAAACTTTGACATTAGCTTTTGAAGAAATGAATCCTCAAACCTACCAAAGGAAATTCCGATCAGGTGTCTGTAAGTATGGTTTTGAAACTGATCAGTTTGTAACAGTTTGTTTATGCGAAAATCAGGAACTTGATTGTAATGCATGGATGGTTTAATGGAGTTTTATATGAAATCCGAGACAGTAGAAACGTTTGTGATGCAAAAATAGACACAACTACATAAGTGGATCTTGTTGCATGTCGGTTACAAGAAAATCCACGTACAAAATCATCTGTTTTGGTATGAGTTGTTACTTTTGATTTATTAAGATTATGAACACATAACATATGCTATTTTATTGTACTTATTGAAAGTCCATTATGAACGATAAAATTAAGATCATGTAGGTCAATTATTTGATAATGGAAGTATGGTATTTCATGTAATAATTCATTGGCCATATGGGTTAAATATTCAAGGAAAGTTGAAGTGTTAAGATGTTGTGTTTGGAATCCATTTGGTTAGATTAGATTGATCACTCAACATAAACATCATCTTGAAAGACGTATGGAATAACACGTATGTACTAGAATGAAAGTTTAGAATATATTACTATATGTGTGCGTTTAATCATGGTGTTGAGGTACAAGCATGAGTAGTGAACCGTTTACGATTTAAATGCTCATGGTCGTAATTCCTGTCTCTTGGATATGCTAAGATGAATTAGCGAGTTCAGGTATGCGTGATGGGAATTTGTTCATGAAGATTTGAACGCAGTAACAAACTAGTCATGCATTCGATTTTATTTAGCTATGATACTAAGTACTCTAACACTTACTGTTAGTACAGTATGGATATTTGACAAATAACGGTTGTGACGAAGTAACAAATGTATGTATAGAACACTTAAAACCCTCACTTATTGTTGCTAATTCAGGTTGTGATGATCGATGTCCATAGGTTCACAGGTCTAGTCAAATCAGAGATTGAAGATCAGGTCTGAAGATTTGGTTGTACGAGTCACACAAGGATGGATGATTCATTAAATAGGTTATAATCACCATTTACAAAGAAAGAATTGTAACGCCTAGATAATTCTTTAAAAGATTTCAGTTAGGATATATGTTGTTTGTGTGTATTAGTAAACAAAAAAAATAGGGATCGTTTTTCCGCTGCTAATTAAACGGATAAATCTGGTTTTCAATCTAGGGCGTTTCAACACCCATCCTAACCCAAACCCATCTTGACCAATTACCATCTGACCTTTTTTTAAAATACCCATCCTGACCTATACCCATCCTAAACAAACCTATCTTGACCCATTACCCAAACCCATCCAACTTGCCCACTTTGCCATGAATAGATAAGAAGTATATATGTGTAATGTATAAAGTATATCAAAATTAAATCATGATTGTCTACAAACGAATGTAGCATAATATAACTATTAATAACACACAAAGTGCTATAACAAGTATTAAACTAAATGTTCGAATACCCCTACAGTTTGGGCCTTGCTCTGGTCCATTTCCTGTTGCTTCGGCCCAGATTTTATTCTAGCCTGCTATTTTGTTTTGGTTATGTCCATAAATTAAATTAATCCGTTTATTAGCTTTTATTTACTCTTAATGTTAGGATCTGAGTGTGTGTTTGTATTTTTCCAGGTTAATCAAACAATAAATTAATATGCAGCGGAAGTAAATAAGACCAATCAACACAAAACAAACAATATGAGAGCTGAATCTTCGTTCTGATTGATTAGTCTTGTAGATAACCACATCAATAGAACCCTTAAGTACTTTTCGTCTCATAATCTTCAGGTTAGGAAAGACTAGAGGTAAATCAAAGATAACTGTTAGAGGAGGAGAGCTTAATCTTTCTAGCCTTCTCACCCCTTGTTGGGCAACTGTTGGTGGCTCATTTGTTATTGCAATTGAGTATGCTCCTCTAGCCTAATCTTCAGGATATTGGAATACATGAGTTCTCTCAAGCGTAGACTAACTATCAGGAAATTCTCATCTTGGGTGCACTCATCCGCCCATATAGCAAACCCTATTTTGGCTTCAAGATTTTTCAAGTATTCTTGCATGAGCCTAGGGTTATAGTGAAATCTCTCGTGCAGGTTAAACTGTGCAGGTTAAACTGAATTGGTGCATTCATACCCTTTGACTTTTCCTTTGGCCCAATGATTATAGCTTTGGAAATATGAAGTGGTGGAGCAAATTTCTCTGGATTCTTCTTTGTTGCTTCAACTAATTTGTTATAAGTACCAACAAGATTTTCCTCTTTCCATCTAACCACTGATTTTCTTTCTCCATAGCCACTCTCTCCCATCATCTTAAACCTTCTGGCTTCCATGACCGGATTGGTTTTTCTTTGACTACTAATCTTACATCCAGGAGAGGTTACCTTTATGGTAGGATCTTCAAGCATTTCTTTCACTCTGTAAATTTCATCTCTCAAGTGACTTAGCGACTAGTTGTTGAAGCTTTTAATCTTGCATGGAACATATTCCTTTAACCAATCAATAGAAACTTCATGTAAGTCATATGTTAGGTGAGGATCATCTATACGCTGGATCAATTACTTTTTAAGAGATTTTTTGTACATGTTATTTTCACAGAACCTGATCTCAGTCATTCTTTTGTTGCAGATATCATGAGCTTCAATGCATTTCATTTTCTTCAAGTTTTCCTCAAGCTCTGCATATGTAGCTACCTCCATCCTTTTCAAATTCTTCACTAAGGTTAGATTTGGATTTATTCTCAACATTTGTGGTGGAGATGGTGCAGTTTCTTCATCCGGTAAGATTAGCTTCCTTCTTTTCTAAAATAGATGGTTAACTCCGAAGAAGGTTTTTCTGATTGTTTAAAAACAACTAGTGATGTTTGGCTAATTGTGGGATTACGGGTTGTAACAACTGGTTGTTGAATAATGTCTTTGGTGCAACAATTTGTGACACCCGCTAAAGATCGTAGGTCAGATCCGTACTTTTTAATAAACACTGTATATTTTAAAATCTAGCAAAGCCCTTTCCGTTGCAAAGGTTTGCATTAAGTAATCTTTAGTGGTAACAGTGTCGCGTAAGAATTAACTCTCTGAAACGAACATTGATATTTTACAATACTTGATAATAATTACGCTAGCCAAATAAACATAAATTTGATATTTATGTGTATACGAATATAGTTATGTGTGTGTAAGGTATAAATACTTAAGATAAAGTTACAGCTGAATGCCGTTATATGTATATGTGTGTGTATATATAGGGTTAGGGTAAAATGAAAACCTATACGAGTTGTGAGAACTTAGAGAACTCGGCCTTACGAAAAGTTTTTTCAAATTTTTTTTACCAAAAATCCTAAAAAATCAACTTTTCCAAAAAATAAAAAATTAAAAAAAAACTTGTTTTTTTTCATTTACGGTAGCCGTAAATGCTGTAAAAAGTGATGTCATGCTTATGTCATCACCATTTTACAGCTACTGTAAGGGGCTGAAAAACACCACTTCGAAAAAAATTCGGCAGTGGTTTCTAACATTTTAATCTAGGGGTGTGAAAAAAATAGGGCAAAACTCGCACGGGAAGGTCGAGTTCTCTAATTCTCACAACTTGGAGGGGTTTTCCCTTGATCTTGATCCTATATATATATATAAGGTCGGGTTCATGTGAGAACCACCTTTATTGCGAGAACCGCGAGAACCAATGTGAACACATGGCATTATTGTAAATACATAGAACTTTCACATCCCTGATTCTCTTCTCACATCCCTGGTTATCTTCTATTGGACTTCAAACAAAGACTAAATCACAATACATCAACTATTCACATCCGATACCTCCATTCACCTATGATAACCTACAATCATCATCAATCCGTGCGATTCATCCTACAAAATCAAGTTATACGCTCCACGATATCAGATCTCAGCATTTCGTCATCAAAATTAGTCGATATCAGTGCATTAACAACATAATCATCGATTGCACGTTCGTCTTCCAATCTAAATTAGGGCAAAACGATCATAATCATCGAGGTTTGTTGCACAGATAGGGATATTCAGAAGAACATACGTCGTCTAACGGACTACCGATTCTCTATTTCGCCGTTCTGTGAATTTGTAAGTTCATACACCTTGTTTTGTAGTCGTATATGATAAAACAACCATTAATCGTCAATGCAGACATGTTATTATGCGATTATGACATTTAAACAGTTGTTTCGTAAATGAATTATTGAAAATTGTGGTATATGTATAATTTTGAGTGAACAGAGGGGTGAATGTTGTGATGAACTATATGTACTGCGGCAGTGATGCGTTTGTTATGTATTTTTTTATTAAGTAATGATGTTATGTGCATAATGTTAGATATGATTGGCAACACGGAAGCTGATTTGGTGAATGATAGGATTTTTACTGCTAATTTATGACTGACAATAAATTATATCGTGTTAATGCACATGTGCATTAACACGACAGAATAGGCTTATATAGAATAGGCCAGAATAGGCTTATACGGAATAGGATAATAAGATAGTTTTATGATCTATACAGGTAATGCATATGTGCATTAACATGACAGAAAAGGCTTATACAGAATAGGCTCTTACACGGAACATGATAATAAGCTAATTTTATGATCTATACAGTTATGCACATGTGCGTAGTTTGACAAATTAGGATTACACTGAATAAGTCAATGAGGTGAATCTGTCATATATTTAGTTATGCACATGTGCATATATTTAGAACATGATAATAGGAGATAATGATAATAAGGTAGTTATGTATGATATATAGTTATGCACACGTGCATAAAATGTAATAGTATGTTAACATGTACATAAATTTGAATAAGATTCACTTAATAAATCAGTATAATAAGGTAAGTTTGTTTTTTATATAGTTATGCACATGTGCATAAATTGTAATAGTAGGTTAATATGCACATTAATTTGAATATTAATCTCAATTACTTATTCATAAATGATATATAATTTTTATTTATTGTTATTTTGGTGTTGTTTTTTTGTTATGATATACAGTTGTGCAGTTATACTAATGTGTACTCAATGATATTATGCAGTTATATGAATGTGTACTTCATGGTTGAATATGATAATACGGTAGCATTGTGTGATATATAGTTATGCACATGTGCATAAATTGATAGAATATGTTAATATACACATATGCATAATTTGTTATAACAAGTTATTAATGTATTTAACGTTTATGCGCATGTGTATAATGATGTATATGTGCATATTTTATGTTGAACATAAATTGATGTTGGTGCATATGCTGATTGTAGATCATCGATGGAAAAAAATAAAATAAAAAGAAACATTTGTCCTAAAGTCAAGGGATGAAGAGTCGAAAAGAATACCCAATGCAACATGCCCGATGCAACGGAAGACGAATACACGAATGCTAAACAAAAAAGGTTAGAAGCTGTTGTTATTTATTGTTAATATTATCTTTTTTAACAATGAAATATGAGCTTTTGCATATGTGCATCCTTAAAATAATTTTTGTTTTTCAAATGTTATAATTCATGCAAACATATCAAATTTATAAATGCAGGCATGCTAAGGTGCAAAAAGATGTTCAAGGCGTGCTAAATGTGCAAAAAGATGTGCAGAAGGATAGGAACGTCATCAGAAGGACGAGCAAACAGAAAGACGACACGGAAACACGACGAAACAACAACATGGATTGACAGATGAAAGAGTTAAGCAGATGTTAGATGAAGAGGCGTTGAAGCAAGAGGAATGTTGGGATGTGCTTAACAAATGCACAAAGGATCAGACAGTATGATGTTATGGATGTTATATGTGGGTGATCATGGACATGAAACTCGTAGTGTTTTTTTTGTTTGAGCAGTAGTAAGTGGCTAACTGAGTAAGTGGTTAATTGATGTGGCATGAGTATATTTGGTTGAGAGTAGTTGTAATTAGGAGTTCATACCTAACTGATGCTTTATGTACATGTGCATGACTATGGTAAAGTTACAAGGTGGTGGTTTGGATGGACATATATTTGACTGTTCAGGTATGATATTAATATATAACATGTTACAAATTGATATATTTAGTGATATATGATGTATAATGTTGTTTATTAAATGGAATGTGCATATATTGTTGCAACGTTTTACATGTAGGTATGTTTGTTAATACATGATAAATTAATTTAATATACATTTTTGTATTATGAAATGTATCACAAATGGCTGTATTCGTATATGATAAATTATGTATGGATGCACATGTGCGTTATTCAAAATAGTAATCATATGTCGATATATTTTTACTATTATTTCAATTTTAGTTCTTGTATTTTTTCCATCGTATATTTTTAGGATTAGGAATAGGCGTAATCGGACCTGCTTTTTACATATCTCTCGTTATTTGGGACCCTATTCACCTCTTTGGTCTTCTATTGAATGTATATCATATATCAAAGGATGTATTATGTATAATAAAGCGATGTATATACATATCAAAGCGATGCTTGTATGTTGTTAAAAAAATATGTATGGGTGCACATGAGCATTATTAGAAAACGTATATTGCACATGTGCATCTTTTTTTCATATCAATAACCATGTTAATTTAAAAAGAACAACATGTATGCACATGTGCATCTTTTTTGTCAATACATTAACTTTGGTAATGCACATAAAAAAACAACTAAAAAACATAATCAAAACATAAGTTTGGTAATCCACATCAAAACAACTAAAAAAACATAATCAAAACGAATACTGATTGGAATTTGTTTATCGTCATAAATAGTTAATTCAAGAATCATAAATTTGGGTTGGTCGATTTACGACGTCTGGTTGAACGTCTAAGAGTTGGGTCAGGTTCTTGTACGTATGCAAGGTCTTCAGAATCATCATCAGGATATTCATCATCGGTATCATTAAGATCAACATGTCATCATCGGAATCAAAATCAGGCTCGTACTCAGGGGAGACAGGGATTCCAGCAGCTAGCAGTAGCACGTTTAGCTGCTCATGTAGCAAGTTTGGCAGCCATTACTTTCTCGCAGTTTCATGAATAATGGTCAAAAACATATTAGTTGCATGTATGCATAAGCGTGCGGCCTTCTTTTGCTTCTCTTTAACTTTTTGACCGGCTTCTCTTTAACTTTTTGACTTGGGCCGATACGTTGTTTTTTTGGTCCCACACCCTTTGTTTCTAATACCTTGGGGAGGTTGAACCCTCGTGCTTAATTTCAGGTATGTTTGATAAATCGCTGATGTTTACAGTTTTTTTTGGCTTGATCGTGAACGAGGTTCGTTAATGAGGTTCACAAGGGAATGTTTCAAATATGCGGTTTCTGATGCATTTGATCTCGGTGGACAACGAATGTTGATGATCGGGATTGCGTCTTAGTTGGTTCGTGCATTGTGTAATCAGATCTATTATTTCATTGTTGATGATAGTAAATTCACGCTGTTTTCGGAAGAGTACATGTTGGATATACTATGCACATTTTATGGGAGCGCATCTCGTTTGATGGGTGTAGTGTGATGGGATTCGTTCAATTTGGTTGTAGCGGAATATACGAAATGATGTTGGCAAAGGTATCCAATGCGAGTGAAACCTAGGCATGTACAGCTTACTGTTTCTTCAGGTACATTAAGTGACACCTGCACATGTGCATATAAGTATAGTCAGACAAATATATATATATATATATATATATATATATTAAGAGTAATATGCACATGTGCATAGGTTATGTTTGGAAAAATAAAAATGGATTCAAGTATAATGAGTGATGGCTGCACATGTGCATATGTTTTAGTATTAAAAAGATTAATGGGTTCGATCTTTGATGTAAATGTGTAGAATACGATTTATGATACACATGTGCATGATATGAAAAATAATGGTAACAATAAGTTTTAAAACATTATATTTTTTATGTTGAATAGCAAATTATTATCCCGAATTCATTGACCAGACGTAGTACATGTTTTGCAATATCATTCAATACAATATCATTTACAATGTATATACATCATTTACAGTTATCATAATACCTTTAGTCTCAGTTATCATAATACCTTTAGTCTCAAACCTAGTGAATTACAACTGTTAATGTTCTGTATTTGTAGGTGTTGTACCAGTCGAAGTAGTATCACAAGATAATGAATGATCAAATACATTAACATTATCAAGTAAGATAATATTGTCTAGTCAAGAGTCTGAATTTCAAAGCCATGAAGAGTATGTCGACTTTCAACTGTTTTAGACGTAATTCTGTGACTGTCAATGGGATGGACCACCAAAGTCGGCATCATATGTTGTATCAGGATGACATTCAGACACTGTATGAGGAGGATTATCAGATATTAAGGATCGACACGTGATGAATCAGAAGAAGCTATATGCCGCCGTAAACTCTATGGCGACTGCAACCGCCGTGAAATATGTGAACACCGACTATATGTATGCCGTGAAAACCACCGTGCATGGCTCTCCGCCACCGTGAAACCACCTTGAATTCCTATCAGCCGATTGTGAAGATCGTGAACTGGTGAACTCTTGAAACCCTAAAACAGACATCGACATAAGAAAATAAAAGAACGCATGTTTTGTATAAACATAATATAATTACAAAAAATGCCATGTGTTCACATTGGTTCTCGCAATAAAGGGTGCTTCCTAACGGATCCTTATCCTATATAATGTCATAAGTCAATTTTTCATCATAATGCACATGTGCATAATTTTATAATGTAATGTATTTTATAATATTATGCAGTTAACACAATGCACATGTGCATATATTGTTGCCTAATCGTTATTTACGACATAATACAAATGTGAACATGTTGCAAACGTGTATATCATCGAACAAAGCACAAACTTACATAAAATGGACATCGAATACCTTTAGTCTCAAACCGAATGAACTGTAATTGCTGATGTTTTGTATTTGTAGGTGTTGTACCAGTCAAAGTAGTGTCAAATGATAACGAGTGTTAAGATATATTGCATTCCCATACGATAATACAACAGTGTCTGATGTTGACATGGAATCAAGAGTCTGGATTCCAAATCCATGAAGGGTATGTCGACTTTCAACTGTTGTAGACACACTTTTGCGACTTTCACTTGGATTGACAGCAGAAACGGGATTGGCAGCAGATGGACCACTAAAAGCAGCATCAGAGATATGAGGATGATATTAAGAAATTGTGGATGAGGATCATCAGATGCGTTGGGTTCAACACTGTCACACCCCTATTTCCACGTATCCCCGGCGGGCCCGGTTGGGGAATATCGTGACGTAGTTGATAATCATCATAACCAAACAAACACATGCACAGCGGAAGTCTTGGATTTATTACTATTACAAACCGAGTGTCCAAAGTTTGAATACAAATTACAAGGTTTGTAAAGAAGGATCCACAGGCGGATCGAAATAAATATACACAAAGTATTGTTCAACAGAGTTAAAGCAACCTAAGGACTTGCAAAATCCTCTATTGTCACTATAGCGCAGCTCCCGATCTATTGCGTGTTGCCACCTATAACTTGATCTTTTGAAAATACGTCAGTTTACACTAGTAAATACTAACAACCGACTTATTTTGTAAACATTTATTGGAAAGATTTTTGGGGCACTTGGCACATTTTATATATAACTTGGGATAGTTCAAAATGACCTTGTTTACAGTTTTACATGTTTGTCAATACATATGGGTCCGGTGCAGAAACCGAATAACCTGATTAATCGACACACCACTTAAGAAATCCACCAGTGGGATTCAATATTTTATTAGCATTAGCATCTGTCAAGTGTATGCCTACACCCTGCGTTTAAGGTCGCGGCCATTAGTAACTTAAATGAGCCAAGGATATCCCAGACATGGTCGATTAACCCCCAATGTTTAAGTTACCAAACAATACAGAATAAAACGGGTAAGGATTTAGTAAATCACAATCCGATAACATGATCCCATACCCGACCAAGTAGTATTATTATACCGTATCCCAAGCCCGTATAAGGAAGATAAGTTAAAAGTATTTACCTGAGCAAATTCTTCAATAAGGTAATTAACTCAGCCGAATATTCAAAAAGTAAGCTTAGATGGCAATCTACCGGAAGGCTCTTAGTCTGGAAATGATGGTGTTTATAACCAATTAGGAATGCTAACGGGTCCTATCTACTTTGTAGACTCGACCCGGGTAGCTTAGGAATAATAACAGTACTAAACGCTAGATTATGTGATGATCGGAATAGAATGTAGTTTAAACCCGACAAGTACAGACACTTGTTAGATATGGGTAAACATGTTACATTCTGGATTTTGAAAATAAAATGATAAGGTTAAACCCGTTTCGGTTAAATTACGTAAACTAGTTACGTAGGCCGAACTATACGCTTATAAGCGGAATCGGGTAACCGGGTGAGTCCTATACAAGTTCCATATGCCATTATACTTTAAACATTTGTAATATCAATAAGTTATCAACATGATGGTCCGTTACGGTTTAAAAATCAATTTATGACTCAAAAGGGTATTTTGGTCATTTTACGGCTTATAGAAAGACTTTATGAGCAAACTGATGTAATGGTCATAAACTTACTGTAAAAATAGTTTGATTATGATGTTATATCAGTAGGATATCAAGTATGCGTGTGGTTTTGAGTTTAGGACCAAACTATGCCTCGAAAGGGCATTTTGGTCATTTCACACATCACTTGACGAATTATTTGGGAATCTGAGTTTAGACTATGTACCTACTGTAATTATGTTCAAAATAAGTTTTGAAATCAGTAGATAACAAGTCTTGATGCCCTAATATGGTTTTAAACCATACTATGTGCCGAAATGGCGATTAAGTCGCTAAATGACGAATTTCTTGATGTTTAAGTAAAACTGATGTTTTAATCAGGTTTGTATGATAAAAATGTGTTATATAATATAATACATCAAGAGGTAAAAGGTTTCGTATATTAAAGACGGTTAAAACTGATTTTCGGTGCCGTAAGGGCAATATCGTCATTTAAGGACTTAATACATGGACTTGTATATAAACATAGTTTATAATCTGAATTGACATCCCAAACAATCCTAATTATGATATTACATCAGTAGGTAAAGAGTTTTGAGGCCAAAGTTATGTTTAAAGTAATTTATTTGTTAAAGGGTAATTTGGTCGCAAAATGCGTAAACTATGCGAAATAACCATTTCTTGGATTTTAAATCAGAAAGTTGGCCTCAACACAAGTTTAATAACTTCGTACATCAGTTAATAACTCATTTTTATGCTCACGAATAATTAAACTTTGTTTTTAAGCTCTTAGGGACCTTTTAGCAAAATTCGGCATATTATATGGAAACTTGCATAAACACTCGGATTACTAAGTAACCATGTCATATAACTCTAGAGGGTTATAGTATAATATAACATAGTCACAATGCAACCTAATTTCAGTAGCTAGGGTTGCTAAATCGGGTCAGAATTGGAAGTCAAAGCAAAAGTCAACTTTTGCGACTTTTGGTTGCGAACCGACCTCAGACCTGGACTTGACGGGCCGAACATGTTTAGACATGTTCTAATACATATTACCAAGTTATTAAAGTGTTGAAACTGATTTTATAGCACCTACATTGCTAGATATGAATTTATTTCAAAACTGGCCCGTTTGACTTTTTATTAATATAACTTTGACCCGTCAATTGACCAAGCAAACGTGGTAATCAGGAGGTGCTCTCTTGAGGGATTAACACCTGCCTAATTATGATCACATAGCCACATTCGCTACGAACATGGGCTGGACTGTAATGGTCTTAGCCGAAAGTCAAAAGCGTTTTTTAACGTAAACGCTTTGACTTTGGCTTTAAGCCTATCAAAACTGAACAAGGAGGGATAGGAACACTTACACAAGGTCCTAGCATGAAAATATAACTGATGGGAAGCTCCTATAAGACCAGGAACCTCCAGAGGAGAAGAATAGATGATAAAGAGAAGTGGTGCAAGAAATGAGGTTGCACATCACCTCTATTTATACTAGAGGATCAAGAACCAAGACCCTCCAGGTCTTAGAAGGAGTTGTGAGAGGCTACCATGTGTTTTGGGACGTGTCAAGAGCAAAGGAGTAGTGGCAAAACACACTCATGGTGGCAGGAGCAGAAGCTGCCATGTTTCTGCTCGCTGGCACCCACTTATGGACCGTATGGCTAAGGCCTTGCGGTCCGTAAGGCCTTCATGCACGTGAAACATTCAAATGGTTACGAACCATAACCATAATGGCTTGCGGTCCGTAACCGCCTCCTAGAACTTGAAATTTGCATTCTTTCATGTTTGGTCCCTTGAGTTTAAAGCTTGCCACTCAGAGGTTAATATTTAACATGTTGGCAAGTTTAGTCCCTCTCGATGAGCTCGAGGTAATTGAGGATCAGCGGGACACGTGTCGAAATTTTTACAGGACGGGTTTTTATGAGGTGTCACATCCTCACCCCTTAAAAGAAATCTTGACCTCGAGATTTAATTAAAAAGATAGGGGTATTTTTGTCACACAGTGGACTCAACTTCCCACGTATACTCAGGGCCTCGACGGGCATCCCATTTAACCTTCACAATGGGCACGTGCTTCCTACGAAGTTTCTTAACTTGCCGATCTTCAATTGCAATTGGTTTCTCCATGAAACGCAAGTTTTCATCAATCTGGACGTCTTCGTGGGGCACTGCTAGCGGCTCATCCGCTAGACATTTCTTTAAGTTGAAAATGTGAAACACATCATGTATTCCACTTAACTTTTCGGGTAGCTTAAGCTTGTAAGCCACTGAACCTATACATTCGATGATCTCGAATGGTCCTATATACCTTGGGCTTAGCTTACCCTTTTAACCAAAACGCATTACACATTTCCAAGGTGATACCTTTAGCATAACCTTGTCCCCTACTTGGAACTTCAAAGGTTTGCGCCTCTAGTCAGCATAGCTTTTCTGTCGATCTCTTGTAGCTTTTAAACGGTCAAGGATTTGCCCAACTTTTTCCGTTGTTTCTAGAACAATCTCTAGACTTGACAGTTGGGCTTCCCCAACTTCGGCCCAACAAATAGGCGTCCGACATTTTCTCCCATATAAAGCCTCAAAAGGTGCGGCTTTGATGCTCGTACGATAGCTATTGTTATAGGGGAATTCAATCAAGGGTAGGTGGTCATCCCAACTACCACCTAAGTCGATCACACATGCTCGAAGCATATCCTCAAGAGTTTGAATAGTACGCTCACTTTGTCCAACAGTTTGCGGATGATAAGCGGTACTAAAGTTCAATCGAGTGCCAAGAGATTGTTGGAAGCTTTTCCAAAAGTGAGATGTGTATCTTGTGTCTCTATCGGACACAATAGACACAGGCACTCCGTGTAGGGACACGATCTTGTCCACATACATCTTTGCCAATTTGTCCGAACTAGAAGTTTCCTTTATTGGCAAGAAGTGTGCTGACTTAGTTAACCTATCAACAATGACCCAAATGGTGTCGTTTCCGCTTTTAGTCTTGGGTAACTTGGTTATGAAATCCATGGTTATTAGTTCCCATTTCCACATGCGAATCTCCAGTTGTTGTAGAAGTCCTGACGGCTTTTGGTGTTCAGCTTTTACTTGCGAACACGTCAGACACTTTGATACATAAGTGGCTATGGATTTCTTTAGACCCATCCACCAGTAATTAGACTTCAAGTCTTGGTACATCTTATCGCCTCTTGGGTGAACAGAGTATTTGGAACTATGAACTTCCTGGAGGATTAGTTCTCTAAGTCCTCCGAAGACTGGAACCCAAATTCTTCCATTGAATTTGAGGATTCCATCATCACCGGGTGTTAACTGTTCCACAGTTGCACTAATTCCTCGTTGGCTAAGTTCTCCTTTAATAGAGCTTGCCTTTGCACCCTTTCCTTGCGACTAAGCGCGTCGGCGACTACATTTGCCTTACCGGGGTGGTATCGGATTTTACAATCATAGTCATTTAGAGTTTCCATCCAGCGGCGTTGGCGCATGTTTAAGTCCTTTTGATTAAACAGATGTTGAAGGCTTTTGTGGTCTGTGTATATGATACACTTTGTCCCGTATAGGTAATGCCTCCACAACTTAAGTGCAAACACAACGGCACCCAATTCCAAATCATGGGTGGTGTAGTTCTTTTCGTGCACTTTGAGTTGTCGTGATGCATAGGCTATCACCTTGCCTCTTTGCATCAGCACACAGCCCATGCCTGTGTGTGATGCATCGCAGTATACTACAAATTCTTCAATGCCTTCCGGTAAAGTTAACACCGGAGCATTGCTTAATTTCTGCTTCAAGGTCTCAAAAGATTCTTGTTGCTTTGGACCCCAATCAAACTTGATATTCTTGCGAGTCAAAGCAGTTAAGGGAGTGGCTATTCGGGAGAAGTTTTCGATGAATCTTCTATAATAACCAGCCAATCCCAGGAAACTGCGGACCTCGGAAGGTGTCTTTGGCGCTTCCCAATTCATAATAGCTTCGAGTTTAGTGGGATCCACTTGGATACCATGATCACCAACCATATGTCTAAGGAATTGGACCTTGCGAAGCCAAAATTTGCATTTAGATAATTTAGCATACAATTTCTCTTTTTGTAGCAATTCTAGAATGCATCTAAGATGTCTCTCGTGATCGGATTGATTACGAGAATAAATAAGTATGTCGTCAATGAAGACTATGACAAACTTATCTAGGTAGGGCTTGCAGACTCTATCCATGAGATCCATGAATGTTGCAGGTGCATTAGTAAGCCCAAAAGGCATCATTAGGAATTCATAATGTCCATATCGTGTTCTAAATACAGTCTTTGGAACATCTTCACTTCTAACCTTCAACTGATGATATACTGATCTTAAATCTATGTTCAAGAAGTAACTTGCCCCTTGTAGTTGATCAAATAAATTATCGATCCCGGGCAAAGGGTATCGATTCTTGATTGTTATTTTGTTGAGCCCATGGTAATCAATGCACATACTAGGGATGGCAATGGGTCGGGTTTGGGATGGGTTTAGGTCATCCCAAACCCATACCCGGTTAGATAAGCTTGTCCCAAAACCCGTTGGGTTTCCAGAGGGTAAATACCCATCGGGTATTGGGTATACCCGCGGGTTTCGGGTAAACCCGTTAATTTAAAAAAGAATTACCCGTTGGGTATATCCGATCCAAAACCTATTGTGTATCTGTCGGGTAACTACTACTCGGTTACATTTAATATTATCAATATAGAAATATATTAAATAACCACAATGTATATGAAATAAAATATCTATATGTATAAAAAATATGAATGTATCATATATATACATATTTAAAATATATAAGAAAATATGTCGGGTATACAATCGGGTAAACGGGTACACTTTATCGGGTAATTGGGTCGGTTAAATGGGTATATCATCAAATCCCAAACCCGTGAAAAAAATCCAAACCCGTCCCAAACCCGATTATCCGACCCCAAACCCGTCCCAAATGCGTCGGGTTTCGGGTTTACCCGTCAGGTTCGGGTTCAATTGCCATCTCTAGCACATACGCATTGAACCGTCCTTCTTTTTGACAAACAAGATCGGAGCTCTCCACGGTGATGATCTAGGTTGTATAAAGCCTTTTTTCCAAAATAACGGGTATGTCTTCAATCTTTGGCTTAGGTTCATCAACGGTTACTTGCGCCATATAGATGACACAACCTCTCTTCATACATCGGGAAGCCTTAAGCATAGTAACTTTCTCTGGCAACCCGTAGTGTATATCTCCAAATATGGTGAGCATTTCACCGGATGGGGTTTTAATCTCGATTAGTTTCTTATCGCAGGCAATACGGGCTTGGTTATGGGATAACCAATCCATACCTAAGACTACATCGAACCCCGCCAATTTCATTGGTAGAAGAGATATAGGGATCAAATGATTCTTGATGGATATAAAACATCCATCCATAATGGAAGTTGCGGTTTCTATGGTTCCATCGGCAAGTTCTACCTCATACGTTATGTCTAGAGTTCTTACGGGCAAGTTTAATAGTTTACTAAACTTATGGTCGACAAATGACTTATCAGCCCCCGAATCAAATAGAACTCTAGCAAATGTATCGTTGATGAGGAAAGTACCTGTTATGACATTGTTGTCGTTAACAGCTTCCCTTACGTTCATTAGAAAGGCCCTCGCATTACTTTTCTTTGCCTCACCAGCTTTCGCATTATTATCCTTCGGATTTTGGTGCAGTTGGTCTTTATGTGGCCCTTCTCACCACATTTGAAGCAAGTAGCATCATTGATGTCCCTGCACTCCAGGGTTTTGTGCCCCATTTTCTTACAAAATCCCATAAGGCTTAGCCTTTGGGTCATACCTACAACTGGCCTCCATGCCCTTTATTGCAGATTCTACACACAGGTCTATCTTCGGACCTGCTCTGGTTCCTGTGGGATCCAAATTTCCCTTTCTTCTTGAACTTCTGGGAGTTGTCATCCTCCCTTTTCCTCTTACCATTAGTTTCAGATCTGACTGACATGCGCCTCACGTAATCCTGAGTGAGGGCGAGAGATAGTTCCACCGTAGACTTGTAAGTGGCAGGTTGAACAGCCTTAACCATACCTCTTATCTCCAGAGCCAAACTGTTGATAAATCGCGCAATGCGCTTAGGTTCCGGTGTGACTAGATAAGATACTAGTCTCGAGTAAGAGTCGTAATCTGTTACATACATATGACAATCCATATTCTTCATGGTGAGGGCTATGAAATCTGCTTCTATCCTTTCTACCTCGTGAGGTGGGCAATATGTGTCCTTAACTAGGTCTACGATTTTAGACCATCCTAAGTTGTATAGATGCACTTTCCCAGTCGAATGCATCAATGCCTTCCACCAAATTAGGGCATTACCCTTGAAGGATTGAGATACATATTTCACAATGTCCTTCTCTGCGCAACCACTAATATCTACCACAGTTTCCATTTCGTCCAACCATCTGAGGGTTTCCACCGCCCCTTTTCCCCGTTGAAGTCTTGGGGCTTACATGTGATGAAATACTTGTACGAACATCCTCCCTTCAAGGTATGTTCTTCATCACATGGTTCCTTTTTATTGCCCTCATTCGTCACACTCGAGGAATGTATAGAATCCTCTTTCTTCTCGGATGTGTGAGGTTTTGAAAGGGGTTTCTATACAGACTTAGAGTGCGAAGCACTTGTTCTATTATATTTTTCAAAGGCCTTTTCCATAGCCTTACCTACGGCTGCATCGATGCGAGCCTGGAAGTCGTCTTCATTAATTACTATATTTGCCTTGTTTCGGCTGTCGTTGTTGTGGTTATTGCTTGCACCGTCAGAATGAGCCATTCTAGATTCTTCGTGCTATATACCGAAATAGGTATTTTATATGTTAGTCATGGTATGGATAAACCATTCTTACTTTTCATTGATACCTAATGCATATAACCTAGGCCTCAAAGGGGCCATTACAGGTATTCATAGGATTGGACATAGTCCATGATTTTTAGACAGTGGATCGTAATGTCGTATCTGTCATTGTCACATTGACAATTTAAGATAGCTTGAGAGCTTGATTCAAGGATGAAAGATGTGGCACAAAAAGGGCCTTTGCCTCGAAGACTAATAAGATTTGAACAGAGAGTCAAGGACTACAACTGTTACTGTCACCAATGGACATAGTATATAGATGACCCGTAGACAGTACATCACTAATGGATGTTATATTATAACCCGTAGGTAATACACCTCTAATGGGTGTTAAAATGTTTATCATCATATTGATAACGTTCGTCTTGATCACAATGATCGTTTAGACTTATAATATTTGAATCAAAGTTCAACTATTTTGATGGCTGGTGTGGTTCCTCATGCCGCACTGCCATGAGTGCTAATATTACTTGAATATTAACATAGAATGATATCTTAAAATGGTTCAACAGGTTAGCCTTGATCGTATTGGCCATAGAGGCTTAGAGGCTTGTACATAGATACTACCTCTCGATAGAAAGGATTATCTTCCTTAACTATCATGGTAGATGATCATTCTATCTTAACTACCATTTATTTTGCCAATTTAGGTGACCTAATCACATGGCAGGTGCAAACCATTAAGAAGATCTTTTGGAAATTTATGGCGGTGCGATAAAATCGAATTAAAATCGAGGCTCGCTAAAAGAGGTAACAAGATTGCATATGCAAACCAAAATTGGAAATTTCATTAAAACAATGGGGATTACATATTTTTGCCTCTAAAGAGGTCTTAATGCAAAGTCTAGTCCGCGCGGGGACTATAATAATAAAAACATACCCACGCAGGGGTTTAAAAGAAATAACAATGTCTTCGCAGGGACTTTTGAAATTTTAAAATTACACAAATGGAAATACATAATCTACTCATCCTTCCTCCCTTTCACGACTTTATAAAGTTTCTTGATAAATTTAGTGTTTTTTTCTCCGACTTCTTAACTTGTTGCCGCATTTCCCTGACCTGATCTAAGGCCTCATTAATGGCCTCGAGTTGTACTTGTGGTTGGGGTTGAGGCTGAGGTGGTTGCCGCTAAGGCGCAACTGGATACGGATATCCAAAAGGTGGATACCCACTAGCAGCATAAGATGAGTAATGAGATGGGTAATTAGGGTAAGAGGGATGATAAAGGTTATTATGAATAACTGCATCAAAATAAGGATCTTGCTCTAGACCATGATGGATGTAGTTATACAGACAAGGAGGGTCGACAGGGTTAAACCCAAGCGGCCCTTCGTAGGCAGGTATTGGGTTAGTAAAATCCTGCGGTGGTAGAGGTGGTTGAGGCTGAGGCTCAACAGCTGGTTGTGGGGGAGGTTCCACAACTGGCGATGTGTTTGAGGGCCCACCCATTTGCGGGTCCTCGAGGATGACAGGGTAGGACGGTGGCAAAGGTGGTAGCGAACCCGACCTTTGACCAGCAGGCACCGACATGCGTGCATCATGCTTTCGGTGTGGTTGTGATAATGATTCAGGTGGTGGTTGAGGTTGATCCACCTGTTGCATATCTACATCCTCTTGGTGAGGCTGGAATGATGGGGCTTGATGTGGGGAGTGCTATGGAAAGAGGGTGTGTTGACGAACACATATTGTGCCCATCTTTGTTCATAATCATCAGGACCTCGAAACGGGGATCCTGCCAAGGAGTTCGAGCCACTAGACAGCTCGATGGGATGACCATATGATCCGGTTTGTGGAAATTCCTCCGGATCAGAATCTTCCTCCATGTGTGTTGGCGAGTCAACTGGAGGGGTTTCAGGTGACGGTTGGTTGACAAAGTTAAAGTTAAAGAACTCTTGGTGGGAATGGGAATGAGAATGGTGTGATTGGTGGGAATGGTGAGAATGGTAAGAATGATGGGAGTGTGATTGGGGTGGAGAATATTCGTGTGAGATCGAATGTCTATATGGTTCAAAAGGAGACGAAGAATCTCCGGATCCTTCGTAAGGGTTATAATCAGGCAAATTAGCTGCTCCAGCTAGAGAGGGTCTGAAAGGTGGTCTGAATGATGGTCCTGTCATAGAGGGTCCGCCCCTCATGGGACCCTTGCCCTTGCATCCGTTTCTAAATTTTGATGGCATGTTTCCTGCTTCAACAACGAGTTAAAAACGAAACAAAATAATAATAATAACTTAATAATGAAATGAGTACTCTTAGGTCAAAGCCTAGACTCGGAAGTCTAAGGAATGTGCTATTGTGTATTTTCAAGATTAAACACAAAGGACTAGTGTTTAATTCACTCGAACGTTGGCTCTGATACCAACCTGTCACACCCCTATTTCCACGTGTCCCCGGCGGGCCCGGTTGGGGAATATCGTGACGTAGTTGATAATCATCATAACCAAACAAACACATGCACAGCGGAAGTCATGGATTTAAATTACTATTACAAACCGAGTGTCCAAAGTTTGAATACAAATTACAAGGTTTGTAAAGAAGGATCCACAGGCGGATCGAAATAAATATATACAAAGTATTGTTCAACAGACTTAAAGCAACCTAGGGACTTGCAAAATCCTCTATTGTCACTATAGCGCAGCTCCCGATCTATTGCGTGTTGCCACCTGTAACTTAATCTTTTGAAAATACGTCAGTTTACACTAGTAAATACTAACAACCGACTTATTTTGTAAACATTTATTGGAAATGATTTTTGGGGCACTTGGCACATTTTATATATAACTTGGGATAGTTCAAAATGACCTTGTTTACAGTTTTACATGTTTGTCAATATATATGGGTCCGATGTAGAAACCGAATAACCTCATTAATCGACACACCACTTAAGTAATCCACCAGTGGGATTCAATATTTTATTAGCATTAGCATCTGTCAGGTGTATGCCTACACCCCGCGCTTAAGGTCGCGGCCATTAGTAACTTAAATGAGCCAAGGATATCCCAGATATGGTCGAATTAACCCCCAATGTTTAAGTTATCAAACAATACAGAATAAAACGGGTTATAAGGATTTAGTAAATCACAATCCGATAACATGATCCCATACCCGACCAAGCGGTATTATTATACCGTATCCCAAGCTCGTATAGGGAAAATAAGTTAAAAGTATTTACCTGAGCAAATTCTTCAATAAGATAATTAACTCAGCCGAATATTCAAAAAGTAAGCTTAGATGGCAATCTACCGGGAGGCTCTTAGTCTGGAAATAACGGTGTTTATAACCAATTAGAATGCTAACGGGTCCTATCTACTTTGTAGACTCGACCCGGGTAACTTAGGAATAATAAAGGTACTAAACGCTAGATTAAGCGATGACCGGAATAGAATGTAGTTTAAAACCGACAAGTACGGAGACTTGTTAGATATGGGTAAACATGTTGGATTTTGAAAATAAAATGATAAGGTTAAACCCGTTTCGGTTAAATTACGTAAACTAGTTACTTAGGCCGAACTATACGCATATAAGCGGAATCGGGTAACCGGGTGAGTCCTATACAAATTCCCTATGCCATTATACTTTAAACATGTTGTAAAATCAGTAAGTTATCAACATGTTGGTCCGTTACGGTTTAAAAATCAATTTATACCTCAAAAGGCATTTTGGTCATTTTACGGCTTATAGAAAGACTTTCTAAGCAAACTGATGTAATAGTCATAAACTTACTGTAAAAATAGTTTAATTATGATGTTATATCAGTAGGATATTAAGTATGCATGTGGTTTTGAGTTTAGGACCAAACTATGCCTCGAAAGGGCATTTTGGTCATTTCACACATCACTTGACGAATTATTTGGGAATATGAGTTTAGACTGTGTACCTACTGTAATTATGTTTAAAATAAGTTTTAAAATCAGTAGATACCAAGCCTTGATGCCCTAATATGGTTTTAAACCATACTATGCGCTGAAATGGCGATTAAGTCGCTAAATGACGAATTTCTTGATGTTTAAGTAAAACTGATGATATAATCAGGTTTGTATGATAAAAATGTGTTATATAATATAATACATTAGTAGGTAAAAGGTTTCGTTATTAAAGACGGTTAAAACTCATTTTCGGTGTCGTAAAGGCAATATCTTCATTTAAGGACTTAATACATGGACTTGTATATAAACTTAGTTTATAATCTGAATTGACATCGCAAACAATCCTAATTATGATATTACATCAGTAGGTAAGGAGTTTTGAAGCCAAAGTTATGTTTAAAGTAATTTATGTGTTAAAGGGTAATTTGGTCGCAAAATGCGTAAACTATGCGAAATAACCATTTCTTGGATTTTAAATCAGAAAGTCGGCCTCAACACAAATTCAAACTTAGTACATCAGTTTATAACTCATTTTTTGCTCACGTATGATTAAACTTTGTTTTTAAGCTCTTAGGGACCTTTTAGCAAAATTCGGCATATTATATGGAAACTTGCATAAACACTCGAATTACTAAGTAACCATGTCATATAACTCCAGAGGGTTATAGTATAATATAACATAGTCACAATGCAACCTAATTTCAGTAGCTAGGGTTTCTAAATCGGGTCGGAACTGGAAGTCAAAGCAAAAGTCAACTTTTGCGACTTTTGGTTGCGAACCGACCTCAGACCTGGACTTGACGGGCCGAACATGTTTAGACATGTTCTAATATATATTACCAAGTTATTAAATTGTTGAAATTGATTTTATAGCACCTACATTGATAGATATGAATTTATTTCAAAACTGGCCCGTGTGACTTTTTATTAATATAACTTTGACCAGTCAATTGACCAAGCAAACGTGGTAATCAGGAGGTGCCCCTTGAGGGATTAACACCTACCTAATTATGATCACATAGCCACGTTCGCTACGAACATGGGCTGGACCGTAATGGTCTTAGCCGAAAGTCAAAGCGTTTTTCAACGTAAACGCTTTGACTTTGGCTTTAAGCCTATCAAAACTGAACAAGGAGGGCTAGGAACACTTACACAAGGTCCTAGTATGAAAATATAACTGATGGGAAGCTCCTATAAGACCAGGAGGTAGGAACCTCCAGAGGAGAAGAAGAGATGATAAAGAGAAGTGGTGCAAGAAATGAGGTTGCACATCACCTCTATTTATACTAGAGGATCAAGAACTAAGTCCCTCCAGGTGTTAGCAGGAGTTATGAGAGGCTACCATGTGTTTTGGGACGTGTCAAGAGCAAAGGAGTAGTGGCAAAACACGCTCATGGTGGCAGGAGCAGAAGCTACCATGTTTCTGCTCGCTGGCACCCACTTACGGACCGTATGGCTAAGGCCTTGCGGTTCGTAAGGCCTTCAGGCGCGTGAAACATTCAAATGGTTATGGACCGTGACCATAATGGCTTGCGGTCTGTAACCGCCTCTCAGAACTTGAGATTTGCATTCTTTCATGTTTGGTCCCTTGATTTTAAAGTTTGCCACTCAGAGGTTAATATTTAACATGTTGGAAAGTTTAGTCCCTCTCGATGAGTTCGAGGCAATTGAGGATCAGCGGGACACGTATCGAAATTTTTACAGGACGGGTTTTTACGAGGTGTCACAAACACGGGATGAATCAAATGACGCCATATGTCGTTGTAACCAGTATGCCGAATGCTTCCGCCGTGAGATATGGTGTGTATGTCGTGATAACCACCTTGAATACCACCATACACGATTATACGCCGTCGTGAACCACAGTGAAACCACAGTCACTGTCATCGTGTAGCTACAGCCGTTTGTGAAAGAGGTGAACTGATGTTTGTGAAAGAGGTGAACTGATGAAACCCAAAACAAGGGAATGGTTTGTGGAAGAGGTGGACTGATGAAACCCTAAAGAGGGGACACGTGTTTTTATTAATTAAGACAACATCATTACAAGTTTGCCATGTGTTCACACTGGTTCTCGCGGTTCTCGCAATAAGGGGTGGTTCCTAACGGATCCTTATCATATATATATATATATATATATATATATATATATATATATATATATAGGATTAGGTTCAAGAATGAACAACTTCTTAAGAGTGAACTAAGTGAACTAATCTTGGCCCTTGATCATTTTTTAGATTAAAAGGGTAAAATTGACTTAACCAAGTATATTTAATTAAAATCCCTTAAATTTCTCATCTCTTAATTTTTCTCTCTCATTTATAAGGCCTAAACTTTCTGCTTCTTCCGGAAATACACTGAATATCATATTTATTTATTTAAATAAAGTCTCGTTTTGTTTTGTTTTGTTCTGTAAACTTTTCTTTTTCATAATTGCAAGAATTATTTATCCTGTTGTTCATGAATTTAGAGTCCTATATAATTTAGTTCTTATTCATTTAGTATATTTAAATTCTTTATTTATTTTGTATCTTCACGTGATACTCAAGATACATATGTGTGTAGAGTGAGATATATTTATATCTCAAAGTGATACCTAGTTTTCTTAAATGATTATTTCACGTATCGATTATGTATACTATATACGTATAATCTTTACACTTAAGATCAGTTAGTTTTTTTACTCAGTGTTTGATTATGTTGGTAATAGCAAAAATAAATAACTTCATTACAAATTAAAAAAGTATCGTATGATACCGACACTTGATATTGTTTATAATAGAAAAAAATACTTTATTTTGAATGCATTACGTTTTCAAAAGAAATTATATTAGAATGTTTGGAAATGTATTTTATAAATATGTTGTTAATATACACATATGTAACCATTTTTTTAATATAGTACACAGATGTATAAAAGTCTGTACATATGTGTATAAACTAACAATTGTGTATCTTGTTAGCGAGACTGTACACATGTGTATAAACTGTATGTCTCGTATAAATTGATAGTTAGCGAGACTGTACACGTGTGTATAAACTAACATCTGTGTATCTTGTATAAACTAATATTAGCAAGATTGTACACATGTGTATACACTAACAACTGTGTCTCTTGTATATATGGAAACTAGCGAAATTTTAGGGATTTTAATTATATTGTTTAATAAATGCAATTTATTAAAGACGAAAATACCCTTCTATCAATTATTTTAAAGGGAAGTTATAATATTATGATTATAATCTTGTCATTATTTAAAAATCTCTGGATGATGTAATCTAATGGCCCAGATTTGTTCACACAATTCACACTCAACCTAGTGTTCACTCTAGAGCCCTGCGGGATGGATCACGAGAAAACCAAAAAACTAACTAAAAAAGCCAAAAAAACATATCAATTTTTTTTAATTTTTTTATAAAAAATCGCTATATATATTATATAAAAAAACTTTAAAAATAAAAAAAAGCGTATAATGCACATGTGCAACATATACATATACAAGTTTTTTTTTTGAAAAAAAAAAGTTTTTTTTATACATAAATGCAGTGATTTTTTATAAAAAAATGTAAAATAAAATTTGTATGTTTTTTATGCTTTTTTTTTTACCTTTTTAGTTAGTTTTCTAGTTTTCTCACATTTAAGTAGTTTTCTCATGATCCTCTCCCTATATATATATATATATATATATGGGTAGGGTTCATGCGAGAACCATCTTTATTGGGAGAACCGCGAGAACCATTGTGAACACAAAAAAATACCTAAAAGAACACACGTATTTTTTTAATTTTTTTTTAAATTGCTATATTTCGTCACTAAAAAAATTCGAGTAACAATTATCGATGCACATGTGCATATCAAATTCCGTAATACATTACCAGTATTATACAATTGCACTTTCATTTACACTACCATCCGTAATACACTACTTTTTACAATACCAATATTAAAAATGCACATGTGCATCATTATGTAACAATTATAACGTGTTTTGGTACAAAAAGTTTGTGATTTTGAATGATTAATGTTAGGGCATAGATTTTATGCCAAGGATCATCCATCCTGAGACTGAACCTGGATCACGGATCCTTAACGGATATCGCAGGGAGTCTAAGGATCAAGGATCCTTACCTATATCTATGTTAGCTGATAATTGTTCCTTTGTGTTAGTTTACGTTTGCAGGTAATTGTGGACTAAGTCATCGAGGGAATGTCGGAGGAATATGCCATTTCTAGCACGTGCAAGTGAAGCCATGACCGTTATATGTGAACGTGGGGAGCTTGAATGGATTTCGGAGAGTTAGTTAATGAGATTAGCTGGATATTTAGTGGGATATTGAGCTTGATAGACACACAATCTGACCGAACACACACTCGCATACATACTGTTGCTACTCTCCTCGAACACTCGTGAGAATTCTTATTGTAACAAGCTCAATATTTCCAAAGTTGTAATCTTTCTTGTTCAATGTAGTTGGTGATCGGTAGTTTCCATCACCCGATCTTTTCTATGCCGGAGATCAACTCTTGATCAAGGGCTTTTTCCTCGTACAAATCATTGTGTTCATCGTCATTTACTTTTGATATTTGTTCATACATTTATTCGTTTAATCAAGCACTAAACCTCACATTCAAAGTTTGGTTACATTATCCTTGTTGTGATTTTTGACCAAAATAGTTTGGCGCCATCCGTGGGACAATCGGTGCTTCAATTCTAAAATTTCCGTTTGTTTCATTCATTTCTGTTCATCTCCATTAACTACATGGCTTCTCATAGAAAATCTGCTTCAAGTGCCATGCCGGCGGTCACTTCATCTCAGACTTGTGCATCATTACCTCCCATTCCCACTGCACCGACAAGGAGTGCTGATAATGCTCAGAAGAAGCCAACACTAGTTTTCTGGAAGGCTTCTACTGTTTCATCCTCTACACCTACTAACAATGATCTGTCTACTTTGATTTTGCAGATGAAAGGATACATGGAACAACAAGACAAAACTAACCAGAGGATCCTCAGGGAGATTGATGAAATCAAGAAGCAGAAAAGATCAGTGGAGGATCACTCTCCACTGATGCCCAGATCATTGGATTTCACTTCTCCGGCGTCAACGATTCAGCATTCAATAGGATCTGGTGTTCAAATCCAAGGATCCTCCAATTACCAGCAGGGATCAATGGCGATGACACAGGCTCAAGAATCCTCAGGATTACAGCATGGATCATTAGCAATGACGCAACCACAAGCATCTCATTACCAACCTTATGGATCCTCAAATCAACATCAAGGAGGCTATCTCAGCTCAGGAGGATATTTGGAGTCGGTTGCACCAAAGGATAAGGTTCAAGGATCCTCCTCTCAGGTTCAAGGATCCATGCAGTATCCTTCAAGGCCCTCAGCACCCGTGTATCCTGGACCTAATGTCTTTCAGGATCAAGGATCCTCAGGAAGTCAGATATTCAAGGATTCTGAAGTTCACAAAGGGGACTTCATCCCTATGCAGACTATTGCTTCATCTCCAACTGTTGCACCTGAAGTGTCTACTTTTGGATACACTTCTGCGATACCGGTTCCAAACCAATCAGGAGGTAACCATGTCAATACATCTTTTGGTACTAATTACGGTTCCATGCAGGATACAGGTATCAATCAGGCTATGGCACGGGAACTTCAGAGGCTTAAGGATATGATATCCAGCGTCCCAGGAGTGGTTAAGCCCATTCCTGAGATCCCAGATGGAAGTCACAGGGTGTCTCATTTTGCACCTCCTATACGCAATGCTGAGATACCAAAACGCTTCAAACCCCCAACATGAAGCTGTACGATGGTACGACTGATCCAGAGGAGCATGTGGCACAGTACCGGGAAAAAATGGAAATCAACCCCATTCCAGAAAGGTTAAAAGAAGCCTGTCTTTGTAAGGGCTTCGGATCTACACTCACTGGATCAACATTGAAATGGCTGCTAAGTCTTCCTCCTTACTCAATTACTTCATTTTCTCATTTAGTTAATTTGTTCAATAATCAGTTTTCATGTAGTAGAACCTTGAATGATCAACTAGTGATTTATATAGGGTAACACAGAGTCGTGATGAATCCTTAAGGGATTATATCACTAGGTTTAGTAAAGAATCCTTAGATATCCCCAATCTGGATATTGCCACTGCTGTGGAAGCATTTAAAATGAGATTACTTAGAGATTCAAAATTCTATGATGATCTTGTTATGACACCTTGCAGGAATTTAGATGAAGTAAGGAACAGGGCATTGAGGTTCGTTCGGTTAGAGGATGATAAGAGGACCCAAGAGAGACTGTCAGGATCCTCAAGACAGGAAAAACAAGGATCATTCTTTAAGAATAATCGATCCAAGTCATACTCTAAGAATGACAATCACCATGTGCATGCGATCGAAGAGGGGGAAGATGATGAGGATTATCCTCCGATTTCTGAATATTGTTTTTCTGCTGATAATAATGAAGTAATACTTGCTATGCAGAATTTAGGTGACAAGGCTAGATGGCCAAGGAAAACTGAAAAACCTGGAGCCACTAAGGATAAATCCAAATGGTGTGCTTCATGAGGATTTTGGCTACCTTACTGATGAGTGTATAGTGTTGAGGAAGGAAATTGGCTATCTTCTTAGCAAAGGGTATTTGAAGGAGCTGCTAGGAAGGAAACGATCAAGGACTCAGGATACTAAGAAAGTTCCTGAGAGAGCTCCTCCACCGCCAGCAGATGCTCGGATCATTAACTTTATTTCTGGTGGTTCTGATATCTGTGGAATTTCGTTTTTAGCGGCTAAAAGGCATGCTAAGGAGACGAAGATGGAGAATGGGGAGAGACCAGTTCGAACATCTACCCTCACACAGCAAAAAGTGATATCCTTTGATGAGGAGGATCGCGTAGACATTCAGGATCCTCATCATGATGGTCTTGTCATTACTTTATTTATTTCTAACCATTTTGTTCACAGGATTCTTATTGGTGGAGGGAGTTCAGTGAACATAATCCAGTTGGATGTCCTAAAAAAGATGAACATTCCTGAATCTGAAATCTTACCAAGATCATCGGTGCTCGTGGGATTCAGTGGGGAAACCAAGAATACATTGGGGGTCATCAAACTTCCAATTTACATAGAGGGGGTGAATTCTATCCAAAAATTTTGTGTAATAGATAGCTTATCTTGCTGTAATGTTATCCTTGGCAGGCCATGGATACATGACATGAAGGCAGTCCCATCAACATACCACCATTGTGTCAAGCTTCCAAGTCCATGGGGAATAGTCAAGATAGAAAGTGATAAGCAGGAGGCAAAGAATTGATACACTTCCCCGATGAAACCTGCTTCCAAGTCTAGGGAAGCATAGCAATTAAAGCATCCTCCAAAAGACGTCATGGAGGCAAGAGAACATGACGTCAAGGAAATACTCTTAGAGCTTGAGGATCCTGAATCCAAGGTGTATATAGGATCCAGGATCTAGGAGAGCGTAGAGCAGGATCTAGTATCCTTCCTTAAATGAAGAAAATCTACCTTCGCCTGGAAGCACGAAGATATGATAGGTATTTCGAAGATATCGTTACTCATAAGCTTGGTATTGATAGGTCTTTCAGGCCAATTCACCAAAAAAGGAGGAAGTTTGCACCTGAAAGAAATGCAATTATCCAAGAAAAGGTAGACAAATTACTAAAGGCAGGTATGACAAGAGAAGTCAAGTATCCAAGATGGTTAGCCAATGTGGTTGTGGTTCAAAAGAAAAATGGAAAGTGGAGGGTATGTGTCGATTTTACTGATTTGAACAAGGCATGCCCCAAGGATCCTTTCCCTTTACCCCACATTGACTCCATGGTGGATGCTACAACGGGTCATGAATTGTTAACCTTTATGGATGCTTCATCTGGATTTCAGCAAATTCAGATGGAACCATCTGATCAAGAGGATACTGCATTCATGACACCCATCGGCATATATTGTTATATTGCTATGCCCTTTGGTTTAAGAAATGCAGGTGCTACATACCAAAGGCTGGTGAATATGATGTTCAAGGAGCAACTTGGACATACAATGGAAGTATACATAGATGATATGGTGGTCAAATCTAAAAGAGCCGAGGATCACCTGAAGGATCTTGAAGTAGCATTCAATATTCTTGACCAATACAACATGAAGTTAAACCCGTCTAAATGCCATTTTGAGGTCAAAGCTGGAAAGTTTTTAGGATATATGGTGACCAAAAGAGGAATTGAAGCAAGTCCAGAACAAATCAAGGCTTTGGTGAATATCAAGTCTCCTGCCAATGCTAAGGATGTGCAAATATTGATAGGAAGGATTGCCACCTTGAATAGATTCATCTCAAAATCCTCAGTAAGATGCAAGGATTTCTATGACATTTTGAGGAAGATTAAGAAATTCGAGTGGACTGAAACGCATGAAGCTGCTCTACAGGCTCTCAGGGATTACCTATCCTCAGCACCGGCTTTGATGAAACCAGAAAATGGAGAACCATTGTCTTTATACCTAGTTGTTTCAGGTAAAGCGGTAAGTGCGGTCCTGGTTAAGGATCACGAAGGCCAACAACATCCAGTATACTATGTAAGTAAAAGTCTACTTGATGCTGAGGCCACATATTCTCATTTAGAGAAACTAATTCTTGCTCTAATCATGGCTTCTACTAAATTAAGACATTATTTTGAAACTCATACTATTGTTGTTAAACCTAACTTTCCTATTAAGAATGTTCTCAGGAAACCAAAGATGTCGGGAAGAATGGCACAATGGGCTGTTAAACTTAGTGCATATGACATTAAGTATTAGCCCAGAACTACTATTAAATCCCAAGCTTTGGCTGACTTTGTGGCTGATTTCAGTAGTGATCTACAAAGAGAAGCTGAATTAGAAGTGCAACAACTTGAAGAGACCAAGGATCCTTGGACACTCTTCATAGATGGAGCTTCAAATGTCAAAGGAACTGGACTAGGCCTACTACTAAAATCGCCACAGGGGACATTATACCCCAGTCTATAGCGTGTGAGTTTCAGACAACTAATAATGAGGCTGAATATGAAGCCTTGATAGCAGGTTTGCAATTAGCTAAGCAGATGAGGATCAGGTATCTTCAAGTGTTTGTGGATTCTCTATTAGTTACTAATCACTATAATGGTTCTTATGCTGTTAAAGGTGATAAACTAATCAAATATTTGGAGATAGTCAAGAAATTGGTAGATTCTTTTGCTTTTTTCAGCCTTACACAGGTACCTAGAGAAGAAAATGCAGAAGCAGATGCCTTGGCCAATCTAGGATCCTCACTGAAGATGCCCGAGGATGTAAAGGTACCTATTATCCATGTTCTAACTCCCGCAATTGAGGAAAATGAACCAATGGAGATAGTGGGTAATACAGCGATTCTACCCAGTGATAATCCGGAGTCGAATTCAGGATCCTGGATCCTTCCAATCTTGAAATACATTCAGAATGGAGAAATTCCTATTGGAGAGAATCCTAGAACCTTCAGGATTAAGGTAGCACAATTTACTATAATTAATGACATGTTGTATAAAAGATCTCTTGCAGGACCCTATCTACGATGCATTGAAGATCCTGAAATCCAAGAAGTTTTAAAAGATTTTCATGAGGGAGATTGTGGAAATCACACTGGGGGCAGAGCGCTATTCTCCAGGATCCTCAGGACAGGATATTATTGGCCTACAATGAAGAAGGATACTGTGGAGTATGCAAGGAAATGTGATGCCTGCCAAAGACACAACAACATTCTTCATCAACCAGCAGAACCTCTGCATCCTATATCCTCTTCTTGGCCATTTATGAGATGGGGAATGGATATAGTTGGAAAGCTTCCTAAGGCACCAGGGGGGAAAAGTATTCATGTTGGCTATGACTGACTACTTCTCCGAATGGATAGAAGCTGAAGCCTTTGCTCAAGTTAGAGAAAAGGAAGTTATATCCTTTATCAAAAGAAATATTATTACTAGATTTGGTATTCCTTCAGATATAGTTTGTGACAATGGATCCCAGTTTATTGGGAATCGAACTACTAACTTTTGTGACAGCTGGGGGATTAGGATGATTACATCAACACCAGTCCACCCACAAGCTAATGGCCAGGCGGACTCATCCAACAAGATCATCATCAACAATTTGAAGAAAAAGCTTGGATCAAAGAAAGGAAAGTGGGCTGAAGAACTACCATATGTCTTATGGGCAGATAGAACAACTCCCAAGAATGCTACGGGTCAAACTCCTTTTTCCTTAGTCTTTGGAGCTGAGGCAGTGATCCCTACAGAAATGGTAGTCCCTACAGCCAGAACAAGCATCCGTGATCCTGAAGTAAATGCTGAGACTCTGGCTTAAGACCTAGATACCATGGAAGAATTAAGAAACTTGGCAAGGATAAGGCTGGCTAGTTATCAACAAAGGATGGCTGGTGCATATAATAAGAATATCAGAATAAGAAGATTTCAAGTTGGTGACATGGCGCTGAGGAAAGCATTTCAGAATACCACGAATCCTTCTAATGGCAAATTGGCACCAAAATGGGAAGGCCCCTATCTAATTAAAGCTGAGGCAAGAAAGGGGCATATCGATTACTGACTATGGATGGTGACCTTCTTCCAAGAGTTTGGAATGCTATCCACCTAAAAAAGTATTTTATGTAAAGGATCAGGGATCCTTAAGTATCCTAATGATCAATTCAGATTGAAGGATCCTCAAAGGATATGAGATTCTTGATTCAGTAACGTTTTACTAATGCTTTCATTCTTTTTGTACTTCTTATTATTTATTCTAAAGCAAGGATGTTGAATTTTCAACATTCAACCTTATCAAGTTTTAAGTTTTGCAGAAGTTATTACAAAGGATCAAGAGGTTGGCCACCTCTCCAAGACTTTGGGCATGTCCCCAGTTTAAGGTATCCAATACCTTCTAAGGTTTAAAGGTTTTCACCTTTCACACGAATTGGGTTTCAACATCCCGCCAGTAGCGCACGTTATCCAAGTATAGTTCGAGGCAATGGGACCAGTACTCTCTTTAGGGGCTGACAATTTCATTGCTGTTAGCTATATGTAGGATCCTAAGTATAATGGTAGACGTACCATACATCCGTTCCTAAGGTTTCTAACGTTTTCACGTTGGCTAAGGTTTCAACATTTTCATGTCGCTCACGATTGGATAGATGCCAGTTTGGGCCATACTCCAGTTTACACCAGTTATTTGGGCTTGTCCCCAGTTATTTGGGCTTGTCCCCAGTTATTTGGGCTTATCCCCAGCTATTTGGGCTTGTCCCCAGTTACTGATGAGTCATTCAATTGATGTTTGGCTTAGTCCCAAGTTGTATGTTATAACAGGTCCCTGAAGCTTAATAAATAAGGATCCTGGATCCTGCAGTTCTACTGATTTCTATTCCGTATTGTTTCGATTGTAAGCTTTAAGGATAAAGAATCCTAACTTGGATTCACTGGTATGATCTTTCTTTTGCATTTGCTTTATTTCTGGCTTATTTATGTTACCCTAATCCTTTGACAACAGGATATGTGATCCTTGATCATATAATGTCTATCTTTAAAGAATATATTTTGACAAACTCCTATAGATTTCTTAGCTAAATATTATGGAATTATTGACGTATAAAATTATAAATATATTCAAACTGAAGAGAAGTAACAACAAAGATAGTCAAAAGCTTAAAGTTTTATTTATTTATAAAAACCCTTTTTTAAAGGTTGTCAAAATTGCTAACCCAAGCTTCTACCAGCAAAGCGTGGCCTGTCCACTTGGGTTGGCAAAGGGTGTCCATACTAACGAGTCAATAAGTGCAGGAAAGTAAAGGCGGGGGGCATCAAGGGCTTCATCCTCCACAAATAGAAGGACCCATCCACCTTTGCTACCCCCTATTGTTCAAAAAGGATCAGTGATCCTTAACCCTAAAAACTATTGTTCAAATACACACCAGAATTGTTCACCATAAAAACACCAACAACTAAAAAACATAAAAAATGGGCACCGACCACGTCTAGAAATTTCCATCATTGCCCATTGATGCAGCCTACTCCTTCGCTGCTTCATCACCTGCACCGCTACCATCAGCTGCTGCCTCCTCAGGATCCTTAGTGCCACTTGGGATAGCCTCCAGCGTGACTACCTCCTCTAGCTCATTCTCATCCCCAAGCTCCTTCAGCCTTTACCTCCAGCTAGCAGTGTCTCATTCAGCCCTGTCGAAGGAGGATCCGTAGCCTCCTTTGCCATCTTGAGTTTGGCTTTTAGAATCACGATGGCAGCGGATAGTTTGGCCTCTTCTGTGACCTCCAACCGATCTTTGTTGGCCTGGATTTCATCCACCAGGATCTGCTTCTCAAGTGACCATTCTCCTTCTCCAGCTGGGCTATTTTCTTCTCCATGGCAGCACCAATGGCACGTAGATTGGCCACCGTTTCCTCAGCCTCGGCGAGACGCTTGCTCTAGATGGTCTGGATCTCAACAAGTTTCTGTTGAGAGCAAATTGTTAGAATTTATGACGATCAAGTATCTTTAAAAGAAGGATCCATGATCCTTACCTCGGAGATGAAGTCATGGATCTGCTGTTGAATCCCGGGGACGTCACTGGATGGCACATCTGGCTTCTTCCTCTTGGCTCCAGATTTAGCTTTGCTGGTGGTGCTCCTGGTCCCGACTTGGCTTGGGCCTGTGGCCAGCTCCTTCTTAATGGATCGGGGGGACATGATACCTTCAACATCTCCCATGCCGAACCCGGTGGCTTATTTTGATGAGGACTTAGCAGCACCTACAGACACAAAACTCAGATAAGTATTCATTTTCTATTTCATACCAAATAACTAAATACATATATACATGCACACTTACTTGACATTGTGTAGGAGGCTGATGTTATTTCTTCTAAATCCTTGATCTTGGGATGGAATGTTCACAGTTGAATCTAGAGCCCAAAAAGCAGCAACTCTCTCAGCGGTGGTAGCAAAGTCTTTCGAAGTGTTGTATTGGTCACTGCATAAAAAATGAAGGATCAGATATCCTTAGATTTAAATATCAAATTTTCTATGAAGCAACTTTATAAATCCTACATCCTACCCTCTACGTTCTACTTCTTGGGAAGATGATCCCCGTTGGGGATGGAATCCCTCCTGACGAAGAAGAATTGGCTTCTCTAGAGGGAATCATTTTTGGTAATTTTGAGTATAGGGGGGTTGTTGAGGCTTGGCTTTGAAGAGGAATCGGTGAGACCCGTGGCTAACCAGATTGTACAGGTGGTTGAGTTCAGCAAGACGAAGCTCTATACCCTCTCTAGCAATGATCTGCTCAAGGGTATAAAGAACCCTCCAGAGCATAGGCATGCCCTGAATGTAGCATAGGCCGGTAAAGGTGAAAAAGCTCTCGATGAAAGCTAGAAAAGGGTAAGTAAAACCTATTTGAAAAGGTGTAGCAGGAAAACACACCCATGTGGATGATATGCAGTCACTCTTCATTGAAGAATCGAAGGGCCTAAAAATAGTACCCTCCGGAAAACAGGGGTGCATTTGCTCAGTCTCAGGATCAGTGAACCGGCAAAGTTCTTGCGAAGGTTCTTTCAAAAGGTCTTGGCTTTTGGGAGGACTGTTTCTCCCTTGATCCTTGTGTGGTGAGGAAAGGATCATGGTTTTGGTCATGATGCTCGAGGAAGAAAGGAGGAAAGAAAAAATTGCAGAGAATGAAAGATGAGAGAGAGAGTGAATACCTGTTTGATCTTTGGTGTGAGGATTTAAGCAAAGGATATCGATATTAAATAGGAGATATCATCTATATCCCTACCCTGTTTATAATCATGTTTATTGCAGGGGGAGTCTTATCGATGATGTCATCTTCGTAACGGCTAGTCCTAGGTAACGGCTAGTTTGTTGGTAACGAGTCGTCCAGAATAAACGAGAAAATATGACTCACTTAGTTACAATTAATTCCTCATATTTTGGGGGCAATTGTTAGGGCGTGGATTTTATGCCAAGGATCATCCATCCTGAGACTGAACCTGGATCACGGATCCTTAACGGAAATTGCAGGGAGTCTAAGGATCAAGGATCCTTACCTATATCTATGTTAGCTGATAATTGTTCCTTTGTGTTAGTTTACGTATGCAGGTAATCGTGGACTAAGTCATCGAGGGAATGTCGGAGGAACATGCCATTTCTAGCACGTGCAAGTGAAGCCATGACCGTTATATGTGTACGTGGGGAGCTTGCATGGATTTCGGAGAGTTAGTTAATGAGATTAGCTAGATATTTAGTGGGATACTGAGCTTGATTGATACACAATCTGACCGAACACACACTCGCATACATACTGTTGCTACTCTCTCGAACACTCGTGAGAGTTCTTATTGTAACAAGCTCAATATTTCCAAAGTTGTAATCTTTCTTGTTCAACATAGTTGGTGATCGGTAGTTTCCATCACCCGAGGTTTTTTATGCTGGAGATCAACTCTTGATCAAGGGCTTTTTCCTCGTACAAATCATTGGGTTCATCGTCATTTACTTTTGATATTTGTTCATACATTTGTTCGTTTAACCAAGCACTAAACCTCACATTCAAAGTTTGGTTACATTATCATTGTTGTGATTTTTGACCAAAACAATTAAGTAGGCCCATATACATGTTTTTGGTTACTTATATCTAGTAGTTGATGGTTTGCTTATATTTGTCACTTTATGGTATGAAGGGTGTTGATGTACATGTGCATAAAGTGAAAATATTATACATATTGGTAATGGTAGTGTATTATGGATGGTAGGAGGCAATGGAGTGTATTATGGATGGTATGATAGATGAAAGGGAAAATGTATTCAAAGTAGTGTACCAAAACACGTTATATCATGTTCAACATATAGATGCACATGTGCATTTCTAATATTGGTAATGTAAAAAGTAGTGTATTACGAATGGTAATGTAAATGTTAGTGCAATTGTCTAATACTGGTAATGTATTACGGAATTTGTCAAAGAAATTATATATATGCACATGTGCATCGATAATTGTTACTCGATTTTTTTAGTGACAAAATATAGTGATTTTTTTTTGTTTTTTTAGATTTTTAGGTATTTTTGGTTGTGTTCACATTGGTTCCCGTGATTCTCGCAATAAAAGGGTGGTTCTTAACGGATCTTTATCCTATATATATCCTACTAGGGTTAGGATCATTACGGAATTCTAAAATCTTACTAAATAAAAAGAACGACTCTAAATCACTTATTTGTTAATGATCCATGTCTTTTTAGTTTTGTCTTTCTTACATTTATACGTGTATATTATGTATATAAAAAACCATCAGACTATCTTTCATGTTTTTCTATAAGTGCAGTAACCTGCCGGGTAATTGTAGTTTTATCAATATTGTGAAAAGTACAAGTTCTGAGGTGAAGTCAAAGACAAAGTCGAAGCCAAGTCAAGAAATGTTGAGATTTCCAGAACTTATGTAGTCCTGAATTTGTTCTAGATTATTATGTGTGTGTAATCAAGGTTCCGTATTATAGAGGCGTTATCCGGAATTTATGAGACGTTCCAGATTTGTCTATATACCCTATATATATGGATGTGTAGCCTAGAGTGAGTAGCTTTTTGGTGAATTCTGAGTGAACAGATTGTTTTATAGAGATAGCATAGAAAGAGAAAGTGTGGGTTTAGGTCTGTTAGGATCAGAGTTTAACTTGTATGCTTTAGATGAACAAATATGGATGAAAACACAAAGTATAAATGGAAATGCGGAATTATATGAGCATACATGGTGGAAAGTTATATCAAATCTGTTTTGCATTAATTATCAGAGGATTACAAATTACAGTAATGATTGTACAAACTTCCCTTCAGCCTGATCACACAACTTTACTGTTCGTACCAAAGGAATGATAAGTGATGAAATAGATCTTTAACACATGAGATCAATTTATACAAGTACGGAACGTCTATTTGCAATCAGTTGACGTCACCCTAATAGTGACATCTAACATTCCTAACATAAAAGGTTTCTCAAATGTTAGCAAATAACTGCCGAAATCTATCATCTGATCTATTACATAAAACATATGTTTTAAGCTAACATTGTTGCATTGATTAAATCACTGTTCTACAAACTGTTGTTGGCTTATATCAAACATCTAGCCATAACAGATGTTTGGTCTTCATGATCACTGCTTGTCTTTAACAGGGTTTTGCCATCAAACAGAGGTTTCTTCTTCTTCAATAGATGTTCCATGCCTTCAAACAGAGCTTTGATGTCTTTAACATATGTTAGTTTAGTGTTCAAGGTTCACTATCTTTGGAAGGAGAATGCATCATTATATGTATATTTCTTGATCAGGAAGTCATGTTTTGGCTTTTGAAATAATCTGTTTTTTTGTAGGTCCAACAATCCCCCTAGAACAGATGATACCAAAACCGATGTTTATTTGATCAATCTTTGTACTCATCAACTTCTCTTTAGTTTGACCCTTGAATTGGTGTTCAAATTCATAGAAAGATAGTTATCTGTATCCCTTTCGAGTTCAAGCCCTAGAAGAACTTGCAGATTTTCATTTTTGAGCCAAAAAGCATTATCATGGAGATCCTTTCAACTTATCCATTAGCCCTAAACAAAGTCGGTTCATGGCTTGTCCTATCAGACTTCCATTTGAGAATTTTGAGGCTAGATGGATTTCTTGGGGCAGATATTATTCCTGATCCCTTTTTCTCTCATTTCATCTTCATACATCTTTATATCTTCTGCTGACATCTCCTTTTGCCTTTTGAGGTAGCTTTATACAGCTGAGGAGATGTTCTTTGCTAAAGGAAATTCCGAGGGATCAACCAGAGATTTGATAGGGAAGTCTACCTGCTCAGAATCTGGCTTTCTAGGGACAGGGGGATCTTTTTCTCTTAAAATTTCTAATTTTCTGCAGTTCGCTAAGACTGATGGCTCATCCCATCTGCCATTGATTTCAAAGTGCCAACATTGGCTGCAACCATTTCTTCTTTTATCCTCTTTAACTGCAGGCCTTCTTATTATTAGGCCTTTTTCTTGCTCTCTAGTTGGGAGGTGTTAGTTTTAGCTCTAGATTTAGCTTTAGCTTTTCTATCCTCAAGATTTCATCAAGTAGGACCTCTGTTAAACATCCTGTGAATTGAGGTCTGGTTGCTTTGTAGGGCTTATGTTTTATGATATATTCCATGTAGTCTTCTCTTAAGGCCCTTCTAAGATATGGGTCATTAACTAGACCCTAAGAAGCTTTCTTCCCGAAACCCTTAGCAAAATCATCCAACAAAATTCACTTTAGTGATTTCTTAAAATAGTTTTGTTGTCACACCCTCAAATTCCACATGCGGAGTTCTACCACGAGGCATGTGACAAACCAGGATCATAGTCATTAGTCATATTGAATGACCACTATATGAGATTAAAATTTTTCATGTTTGCTCATTCAGGAGAAAACACTGTTTATACAATTGAGTTGCGGAAGCATAAACACTTACAAGATAAAATGGCTAATGTAATTTAAAGTTGTGTCTAAATATTTAATGAAATAAATGGGACTCCAAAATGCATCCTAGTCCTATGTGTGATACTTTAGCAACCTGAGAAAGACATGCAAGAACAAATGTCAACACATAATGAGAGTGAGTTCACATGTTTTTTTTTATTATTATTATTATTAGTAGTAGTATTATAAGATAAGTTGTTTCCCAAATGTTTTCCACTGTTTCAAACCCGAAACAGTAAGTTGTAGTGATTAGCAGTTACTTGTTATATTTGCAGGTAGCTGACCTATGTTACATCACGAAAGAGTTCGAAACCGAAGCTGACTTTTGTTGCCTCTGTTTGCCAGGTCTATCACTGACCATGGCGATATGCTAGGCCAATTCTACACTCGTTGACCATTCCTGGTCTAGCTAGCACGACTAGCTCGAGTGGGGCTTATCGGACCCAGTAGTACTACTCAAAATTCCCCTGCTATCCACCCAATACTAACGGTCCGAGGTTTGTGAGGACTTTATGTGATGCTACTTTGTGACCATAACTAATATAAAAAAACCCTAATAGTTGTGACGTTACTTTACCGTAATATTATGACATTACTTTACCGTAATGTAGCGCATGCTTTCTCCCCCTGTGTTTTAAAAATCATTTAAAAAAGTAGGGGCCGTGAACTCACCTTAGAGTGCGTGTTATATCCAAAAGTATTGTGTCAACGACACGAACCGGTATAACATGCCAATATTCACCAAGACATCCCTAATAATTTAGCACATAATAAGTAACCACTACTAGGATAAAGTTGTTTACCCATGCGACTTAGCTCTACCGAATCGCTAAACGTGTGACCCGATAGTATAATCGTTAACCCGAAGACTAAGATACCCTTGAGGGTATGTACAAGATTATACATATATTAATATGAAGATATGTGTATAATTTAATGTGTATGGATACATATATAATTTTATGCCAAAAAAAACACATCTTTATAACTTTAAATGTGAATACACATAGTCAAATGATAAACCAAGGATATATTCATATTTTCTTTATATCCGTCAAAATAAATATATCCATATATTTATTTCAAGTTGTCTGTTCGAAACGATATTGTTCGAATGCTTGCGTTCGTTTAATATAAATTTTACTATGTTCCGTTTCCTGTTTAGACGTTCAAAACATATATAGATTATTATATTTATTTTTATAAAACGTCCAAGATATAATTAGTTGCCAAGTAAAATATTAAAAACTTGTTTTGTGAGTCGTAGACGTCAAACAAAGTAGACATGTACTTTATATATTTTTTTTACAAAATTATTCGAATCCCGACATGTTCTCTTTGTTTAAAAACACATAAGTTATGTTATAAATTCTTACGAAATCGGGCAGAGTTTCCTTTGTTTTTATAATAATCCCAACATAAGTTGTCGACAAAACTCAATAAGCAAGTGTTCGAATAATAGTAGCGACAAATTTTTTTTTACCAAAATCATCATGTCCAAATCTATGTACCAATTGTTCGAATGTTATATTAAATATCCCGGTTCAAGTTTATATATAGAGTTAATTACGTTTTTTGTCCCTATGGTTTGTCAAAAATCACTATTTCAGTCCATTAGTTTAAAAATTGTGAAAACAGTCCATGTGGTTTCACTTTCGTAACTGTTACGTTCTACCCACACTAACACCATCCAATTATTCCGTTAGTTTACTTGAAATAACCATAATGCCCCTGTTATTAATATTAAAATTAAAATAAATAAAGAGTTAATTGCATTTTTTGTCCCTATGGTTTGTTAAAAATAACCATTACAATCCATTAGTTCTATAAATTGCCAAAACAATACTGCTATCCTTCACTTTACTTGTCACTCTCCTCATTTCTTCGTGCCACCTAGTTTTCCCCATCACAATCGACGTCAGTATGCCTTAGGTTTTCCTACTGATGTCGATTGTGATGGGGAAAATTAGGTGGCCGGAAGAAATGAGGAGAGTGAAAAGTAAAGTGAAGGATACAGGTACTATTTTAGCAATTTATAGAGCTAATGAACTATAATAGTTATTTTTAACAAACCATAGGGACGAAAAATGCAACTAAGTCTTTATTTATTTTAATTTTAATATTTATAACAGGAGCATTATGGTCATTTCAAGTAAACTAACGGAATAATTGGTTGGCGTTAGTGTGGGTGGACCATAATAGTTACGAAAGTGAAACCACATGGACTGTTTTCGCAATTTTTAAACTAATGGACTGAAATAGTGATTTTTGACAAACCACAGGGACGGAAAACACAATTAACTCTTATATATAAGTATATATTCTTCACTATATATGTATATATGTACGTACAACCCGAACGTTCGAACATTTCGCGTATAAATAACATATTTACAATTCAACAATTTGCTAGATGGGTTGGTTTGCTGAGCTTGGATCAGTTCGCATAAGTGTATGTATTTAATGATTTTGTACAATAAATAGTCGTGCGAGCGTTATACCATCTCAAGCGGAGTCTGACTCGACACTATAACCCGAGCATTGACTAGAATTGGAGAGTTGACCAGAGTTGACAGTTTGATCGTGACCCGACGGTTGACCGGACAACCACATAACACTGACTTTGCTCCCCAGCACCCCACGCATTTTCTGTTGAGCCAAACCATCAAGAAACACCATTGACTAGTGGTCGGAGATTGATTCCGTTGTTGGTAACCGCCGGAAATCATTAAGACACCACTCACACCCGCCTATCAGTTTGAAATCAAATTCTTATATTACATATCCAAGGAATTCGATGTAAGTAACTCATATCTAACAACAAGGCTGCATATGGACTTACTGGAGAACGTGGGTCGCCCGATACACAACCTCCACCCAAGCTGTTGTTGTCATCAAGACCATGCCTTGATCCCATTGTGTGCCGCCTCACCATCACTACTCCCCCGTAACTGAACCCCGACTCCGACTGTCGCCACGCCACCACTTCCTCCCACACGGTGTCGCGAGACCTACAACCACCACTACACATGCCGTCATACCTTGAACCACCACTCCACCACTACCCGGATCCCATAACCATCTCCATCTATAACGCAAGAATGGCGCCGGAAACGACAGCACCACGCCACCATGACGCCACCGCGCCCTTGCTTGGTCGTCGTTGCACTGTTACCATGGGTGGTGGTCAGAAATCGCTCGCTTCTCTCCATTTGTATACAATATGTCGGCTGTGTGTGTTGTTTCAAGAGAAAACAAGTTTGGGGGCTAGGGTTTGAGTTGTTTGGTGAAAATGAAGAGGAGATAAGAAAGAGATGGTTTTATACCTAGGGTGTGGGTGTAGGTGAGTTAGGCTTAAATCGCGTATACAAACCGGGTTTAACGTTAATTGTTTTGTGTGGATAATTGCTCGTCTAAACAATAAACAAATATATTGGGTACGTTAAATATATACATCTCATTAAAACGGTATTCGAATTACATATATTAATAATATATGTATATATTTATACACACAACAAAATCAAAGACGTTTGGCCAGAGTTTATAGATATGTACATGTTTCACGCGTCGTTGCTCATTATCATTTAGGATGATAATAATAATAATATTAATAATAATAATAATAACAACAACAATAATAATAATAATAACAATAAATATTTAAAGGTGTTTAACCCTTTCTGATCATTATGGTCGAAAGTACGAGTTGCCACATCTGCGAAGAATTTATCTCCCTTTCCTTAAGTTCATCTTCAGCTACAATCCTTACAGCCTGTTTTAGTGATGTCTCTGAAAGACAACATATTATTATAGTGTAAAAACCCTCATTTTGATAGTTGTTTGTTGTAAATTTTGTTTGGAATGGTTTAAATGTTTGTTTATGAGTATTTTATAGATTTCTAAGTAATTTGGAGGATTTCCGGGCCAGAACTGAAGTTTATTGAAGATGTGCTGAATGCATGCCCAAGTCTGTGTGTTACGAGTCGTGTGTATGGAAGAGAGTTACAAATAGTGGGCCTCAAGTTAAGACACCGACATACGATTGGAAACCCTAGATCAACAAGGAACAACCTTCCCTTGTTTACGGGTTGTGACCGGGGTTCAGGTATACGGGTCGTAAATAACCCAAAGGCAATTGGATCGTATATAAAGAAAGATATTCACAGAAACCCTAAGGGTGGTTGGACAAAACAATAGAAGAAACGCGAAAAAAGGGCTGTTGAAGTTCAAAGATTCAAGATCAGAGATTCGGGAGAAGATTCAAGGAAGAAGAATGTATAAGAGGGCAAGAGATTGTCCCTTACTGAGTTAGTACCCTTTCACGTTATTTTTTATCATGTATTCATTGAATCCAGTTGTTTTATTTGTTACTATGAGTAGCTAAGCATGCAATAGCCAGTTAGGGTAGGATTATTCTTGTTACTATGCAAAGATTTGGGTGATTTTGTTATGAAAGTGTTTTTTTTAGTATGGTTTGCCTATGAACCTGTGATAGTGTAATTTGTATGTTGAGTATTAATGTTCAAATAAGTTTGTGTGGGTGATTTAGGTCTGGTTCATTTATCTTTAGGCTATATATTAATCGTTAGTCTAGGGCTGGATGCTTAGTAGGCAAAGGATAAACTTAGTTGGATATTGGTAATTCATATGGGTAACCCATGGGAAGAATCCGACTATAAGGGTTTGGAAATTAGATAAGAGTTTGCTTTAAATTGTGTAATATGGATAGTAATTTGCTCCGTTCGTTATTTTGGGCTACTTAGCAATATAAGAGACACTTAGATCACAAGGGATTGGTACATGTCTTAGTTATATGGAACCATTTAGTTGGGTGTGTCTATAGCCTGGTTATTTGGGTATATGGGATTAACCAGAGAAGCCTCTAGCTTTTTAACACTACACACTCGTCTACTAGTGACAACTATGACGAGTTTTTCATAAGAACCATAATCGACTATTTTGCAAAAGTAATAAGATGATTATGAACCTATGTAGTTATCTTTCGATCATTGTTTTCTAAACTTAATTATTAAAGTTGATTACTATTTTCTCAATTCTTAAAAGTTACTTAGGTTAAATATTATAAAAGAGGTAGGTTAATATATCTTAGTGTCAACGGATTGATACTTGGGTACTTACCTAGACTATACTTTTATTGATAGGTACGCTTGCCTAGAACATGTGTAGTTAGTATTTAGTGTTTATATCCTTAAGACTCAGTTGTGTTCTGTGTTAGTTAATTATTACTATCTAAGAATGTCAACTTTTTGGTGCCGTTGCTGGGACACATTGACTATTTCATGTGTAGCTTATTAGTAGTAGTTTAACCATTAGTTAGGCTTAGGCTAGTTTACTTTTTACTATTGGTTTTGTTTGCTCTTTGTTCTTCTTTTGTGTGCCTTTGTACTTTTAAGTGCGTCAGACTTCATCTAAGAATGGCAGAATGAACGATTGGGGATTATTTGTGGCCCATTACAGATACGATTAGAAACTTCGTTACTCGGCTGAGGGTTGGAGCTACTAATTTCAAAATTCCTACTCAGATTATCACTATGATCCAGCGCTAGTGTCAATATCATGGACTTGCAGATAAGGATCTGAACGGCCATATTAATGAATTTCTTGGACTCTATGAACCCTCCAAAATTGAAAATGATGCAGTGAGACTCCGTCTATTCTCACTGGTTGCTAAAGCCTGTTCATAGCTTGATTCTTTGGCCCATGGTTCTGTCTTTACTTGGGCAGAGATGGCCGAAACATTCCTTCATAAATTCTTTTCTCCTTCAGAAACTAATCGCTTGCGCAACAAGACATATGGATTCGAGCAAGAGGAGGATAAAAGTTTCTCAGACGCCCGGGATAGGTTTAAAGAGTTGCAAAGGAATTACCCTCATCATGGTATGAAGCCTTTGATGGTTATGAATACATTCTATAATAGTCTCTATACTCCTTCTAAGCAACACCTTGATGCATTAGCGGGAGGTGTCTACTCTGACTTAACTCCTACTGTTGTCCGTGCTCTCATTGAAAAGATCTCAGAACATGATTACCCATCTAGGAGGCATCTTAGATCTTCATGAAAGGCTGATGTTCGCAATGCAGACTTAAACTCCAAGTTAGCAACCCAAGTTGTAGCATTAACTGCCAAGATTGATCAACTTGTTACTAAACAAGAAATGTGCAATACATGTGGGGGATCTCATTCGACCAAGAATTGTCCTATTGTTACACATGAAGAGGAAGTCGACTTTGTGAATGATTTCAGATACCCATTTAACTCTGTTGGTGCATTTTGTGTGTCCGTTAGAATAGGCTAGATAGAACGTGTGTTAAATATTGTATAGGTAAATGTGTGTATTAGGAGTGCATGACAAGAACCTGCGCAGGAGTCCTACGTGAGCAGGAGTCCTACGTGTGCAAGAGTCCTACGCACGCACTCATACACACATAACGAGTGAAAGAGCATCTTCCTATAAATAGTTGTGTCATGCGCATAACTCCATAAGTTTTGGAAATTTCTGATTTCAGAGGAGATCGAGCTTGTTGCTCTCTCCCATTGTTTATTGGTGTATGCTCTTTCGGTTTGAAATGGAAGCTAATAAAATTGGGCCGACTTAAACGTTATGTTGCCGAAATTTCTACCAAATTAGTATTTTATCCAAACTTCCGTCTAAACACACTAGATCCTGCACTTAAAAACTCTAATAAAGGGAAACCCAACATGACTTCATTCCTAGCAGGCTATGCTCATAACAACAGATTCCAGTCGAGGGAACGACAATCAAATCTACAGGAGATGCTTATGGAATATATGCAAGACAATGGGGAAAGGATGACCAAGCAAGATCATGAGTTGGCAAGACATGGAACTACAATTGAAAATATGGAGAAAGTCCTGATGCAGTTAGCAGCAAGAGGTTTAGAGAAGGAGAAGTCTTACGTTAAATCTATAATTGTTCATAGTGACAATATCATTTAGCTTCAGCTCCAAGTATTCTTTGACATTGGTAGGCTTATGATAATTTTGAAAAGATGGAAATGAAAGTTGGCTTGGGTCTGTTGAGGAGTAGAAAGATTGTATTTCTTTTAAAACAGTTTCTAACTCCAAAGGATGTACTAATGTAGTTATGGTTGTGGTGGTTGATGGTAGAATTGATGGAAGGGATGTGGTGGTTGTGGATGGTTTCGTGGTAGTGGTGGTTTGGATGGGTGAGGCTTCAGGGGTTTCTTCATCATCACTTGGATGATAAATTTTGTATTTCTGGATCTAGTTTGTATTGTGGGTGTTTTTGTTGGTGGTGATGAGGTTTTTGTTGGTAGTTTTCTTTTGATAAGTAGATCTGTAGGGGCCTTTTGGGAATGTGGAGGTATGGTTAGTGGTGTTGTGGATGTAACATATGTTGTCACTTTTGAAGTGACTACAAATGTTTGATCAATGGAGCAGTGGTGATAGTGGTTGGTGTTGGTTTTGATGTAATAGTAGCATCTGTTGAGGGATCTTGATTTTCTTGAAATCTTTTTCTTTCAAGGATCTCTTGGACTGTTATCATATCTTTAGCTTCCCTTGTATCTTTCCTCTTTTCTTTTACAAGTGTATCTACTTTAGCCTTTTTGGCTCCAGATGTGTCAGGCCTCTTTTGGGCTTTCTTGACTTGAGGAGGAAGCTTTCTCAAACCTTCTACACTCTCCCCATTTTTGGCATCATCTTTTGTATATTTGGGGAGTTTTGGAGCAGCACCGGTGGTTTGGAGAAGATGGTCTTTTATAGCCCTAATCTATGCTTGGGTATCATTGTACCTAGCATCCACCATGTTTCTTATGATTTCCATGTGCATGTTGTGGGTGGCATCTGCATATTGCTTTTGAAGTTGAAGGTACATTTGTGCATGCACCCACATTTCTTTTGCTATTTTTGCATTGGTCGGTGGAGTTCTTGAGTTTGGTACCAAGGTCTTCATCATTTCTTTGATTTCATCAACAAAAGAATCTATCTTCGATACTCTCTCCATCAATTCTTGGTATTTTAACCCATCACCTAAGTTAATAGGATCATGTGAGTTCCCACTTGAGGTGGTTGTACTTGGCTTTACACCAAATGCCCATTGTTCTTGGTTCTGTGGACTTCTAACTGATAGAGATTGTCCTATTGTTGACTAAACAGTTGTTTCCTTCAAGGGGGTCTTAGATATGTAACCATTGTCCAACTGTGAGACTGTTGTCTGTACAGTTGTACTAGCTGCCTCACTTGAAAAACCTCCAAGTGTCACTTGTGACACAAGTAGTGTACCCTGCTCTGCTTATGGACTTGTAATGACATGAGTTGGCCCAATCACTTGTTGTGGCATACTCCCAGTGATAGGTGGTTGGGAGGAACTATCCAAGTCATTTTGGTCAATTGCATCAAGCAATGGTTTTATGGTGGATAATATGATGGAGATAGTATTTCTAGGTAGTTGAGTGGAAAGAGAAGCAACCTTTGGAGAGGGGCTTGAGAATAGTTGTTTAGGTGAATCATCTATCTCTTGATTTGGTTCCCTTATGCTTACAACATTATCCTTTTTGTGAGGATATATGAGGAGTTTGGATGGGTGGAGATGTTTGCATATGTTGTGAGGAAGTAACAACAGATGTTTGCTGCTCCTGTGTTGTAGCGGGATTCTGTGGCTTCTCAGCCTCCAGAGTTACCTTCTTTATGTTTTTCCTTTTAGATTTGGTGATGGGAGTGGAGATGGTGTTTGTGGAAATTTCTGATGTGGGTACCATAGTGGTGGGTTGTTCACTGTGGGCATCAGGAGCAGTGGGCCCAACAACAAATGTTGTAACATATGTTGCTTCGGTTTCTAAACATTTTGTTCACTTACATTTTCTTGATTTTTGGTCATCATGCGTGTGAATGTTTCATTTGAAAACTTTTTAATTTGTAGGGGTTTACCCTGTTCATAAATGTTTGTGCCAAAATCCTTCTTAGGAGATAGCTTAAAAGTCTTAAGTACATGAGAAAGGCTTAGGCAATACCTCTCTTTTTGGTCTTTACAATGCTAACCATATCTAAGAACAGAGTTTTGGAAAGCTTATAATTTGCATTTATCAAAATAGCATATCCCAATTACTGTGTTTTTAGTGGTATTTCATTAAATGATGTGGTTTTAGCAAAAAGACATATGAGTAGGGTATAAAAGAAAAATATTCATTTCAATGAGAAATTTGGTTTAATACTTGTTTCTCCCCCCTTGAGCATCATACCCCCTCTTTATGAATTCATTTTGAAGCTCTTTTAAAGAAGGATTCTGTACCTGCCTCATCATTGAGGGTGAACATTGTAGATATCAGTTGTGGTGTGATGTGAACATCAACTCCTTTGATCTTTGAGATGATAGTAAAAGTCTTTTTATCCCAAAGTAAGAAATCAGAATTCGCCCAAAGCTCTAAAAGAGTGTCCAGATAAATGGGTGTGTCGGTGGTGAGTATTGTGTGATATTTGAGTGATGAAAATGTCTATTATTGGTGAAATTCTGTGTTGGTGTCAATTTAGGCGATGATCTTTTCAGACAGTGAGAGTGGTTGATGATGATGAACGATCTTTTAGAAAATCTTTTGAGCAGATTATCTTTCTGATTGAAGGCGATGAATGTGGTAATTCTGGTAATGGTAACATATAAACCTCTGCAATTTGGGGGTTTTTTAATAGGGTTTATGTAATAATGGTGATGTTGTGGCCAATGGTTACTTTTTGAGTGACGTGCGAATCCTCTGTTTTTGTAAAACAAGACTCTTGTTGGACCTACAAAAGAACAAATGATATTCAAAAGCCAAAACATGACATCTTGATCAAGAAATAAATAGTAGATGAAATATTTTTCTCCCAAAGATAGTGAATCTTGAACACTAATCAGAACATCTATCAAAAGGTATGAAAACATCTATTCAAGCCTTAGAATCACTGTTGAAGAAGAACTAAGCACTGATCAAATGGCCAAAGCCTTGTTGAAGCAAAGATTTGTTCAAGAAGATTAAACATCTGATCAAGCCAAACATATGTTTGGAACAAAGCAACAATGGTTTGAAGATTAGCGGTTTCGTTAATGTAATAGTATTTTGCTTGTAGCAGAGTTTTTGTGTATTAGATCAGTTGTTAGATTCCCATAGATGTTTGCAAACATCTGTGGAATCATTTCTAGTTAGATATCACTATCATGGTCACGTCAGCTGATTGCAAACAGACTTTTAGTACTTAGTATAAATAGAACTCAGTTGTTAGAGATTTATTCATCACTTAACATTATCTTTTGTACGAACAGATTTGTGTGTGATTAGGCTGAGGGGGAGATGGTTAATCATACTGTAACTGAAATCACTTGAATCTCAATAGAAAACAGTTGTTGATATATCTTCCAACTTGTGTGTTTATTTCATTACTTGCATTTCAATTTATAAATTGTTTGTTTTATGTTTGATTAAAACCAAAAGTGTCAAAAACTCAGATCCTGCAATTGGTATCAGATCATCTGTTCAAAAATTTCTAAAAATTCTTTCATAACCTTCATCCCTGTCTCTTATTCTCAAATCACCCATAACTACCTATCGTATCTTGTCAAACATGACAAGAATACAGTTTTCCATTCCGTCATTGAAATATCATACCATTCTCACCATCAACGCATAATTTTATTTGGCTACACTTCGTGAATTTTGGGCAAATGCAGAATATTTACTCAAAGACAAAAAGTCTTTTACAATCACGTCAAAAATTAAAGGACAATATATCTAGATAACTCCACAATCCATCTCCACAATGTTCAACCTCAACGATATGGCACGCATGGAAACTTTCCATAAAATTGATCTTCAAAACGAGTTCATAGAAAGGGAATATGTTGCTCAGATAGTGGGAGCAAAAAATTTGAAACGACACTTCCCACCAGAAATGAAATTCTTTTTCCATACATTTTTCGTTTGCTTGTCTGCCAATACCACCTCTTTAAAGAAATACCCCTACAAACTCAGTATTTGGGTTATGTTAGCCAGTGGCGTTGCTGGAAGCTGGGACAAGCGGGACGAAGGAGTCGGCTAAGGAAGCAACTGGAGGTGATGGTGAAGGTGGTGAAGCAAAAGGTGATGACGTAGCGGTTGATGAAGCTGCTTGAGTGGGCGATGAAGGATATAGATGACTAGGCCCGAGCCCACTTTATGGTTTTTGTGGTTTAATGATGGTTTTGTTTCAAACAATTTTAAACAATAGTTTCTATGATAAGGATCCAGGATCCTTAAGACAATAGGGGGTGGCAAAGGTGGAGAGATCCTTCTATTTGTGGAGGATGAAGCCTTTGACACCCCTCGCCTTTAATTTCCTGCACCTTTAATTCCTGCAACTTTTGAACTGTTAATATGGACACACTTTGTCAACCCAAATGGACGGGCCATTTTTGATTGGTAGAAATTTGGGTTGACAATTTTGACCGCCTTTAAAAAGGGTTTTAATAAAAATATCAACTTGTTGGCTGTACCTTGTATTGAATTTTTTTATTCTTATGATATTGCTTTGACATGTTTATATATATCATTAACTTTACTTTACAACACTTAGAGAATTTCTGATTGTGCATGACTGATCCGTTCTCTTAGCATAACACTTTATTAAAATGCATAAAGTTATACGATCAAGGATCGTAAATCCTTAACTGGAAGGTCTAAGGAATATTCATTAAGATATGCAGAACTAAGGATAAAATATACTGGAGAATCCAAGTTAGGATCCTATATCCTTGAAACTTACAATTGTGTTAACAAATTAGTGAAGTGAATAAATATTTAAGGATTCAAGATCCTTATTCTCAAACCTTTGCTTCTTTAAGAACATGTAAAGAAGAACTTAGGACTGAGACAAATATCCTGGGGATAAACCCATCAAAACTGGGGACAAGCCCAGCATCACAGCTAACGTGAAAACATTAGAAACTTTAGGATACTGGGGTCTGGCCCAAAATGGCGACTGTCCCAATCATGAGTGACATGAAAATGCCAAAACCTTAGCTAACGTGAAAACGTTAGAACCATAGATACAGATGTATTATACGTCTACCTTATACTTAGGATCCTACATATAGCCAACAACAATGAAATTGTCAACCCCTAAAGCAAGTACTGGTCTCATTGTCTCGAACTATACTTGGATATCATGCGCTACTGGCGGGGTGTCGAAACCCAATTCGTGTGAAAGGTGAAAACCTTTAAACATTAGAAGGTAAAAGATACCTTAAACTAGGGACTAGCCCAAAAACCTTGGAGAGGTGGCCAACCCCTTAAACCTTTGTAAAAGGTGTTAAAACCTCTGCAAAAACTTGAAACTTGATGAGATTAGGTGTTAAGAGTCTAACACCCTTTTCTTATAATGAATAATAAGTAAAAACTAAAAAGTGTGAATGTTACCAAAGTAGGGGTGAAATATTCCTTAAGGATCCTCGATCCTGAGATGGAATACTTGAATCTCTAAGGATCCTTGATCCTTCCTACATAAAGTATTTTTTTCAAATGAATGGCATTCCAAGCTCTTGGTAGGAGATCACCATCCATAGTCAACAAACAGTATGCCCACTGTCCAGCTTCAGCTTCTATCAAGTTGGAGCCTTCCCATTTTGGTGCTAACTTGCCATCAGCAGGATTCGTAGTGTTCTGGAATGTTTTCTTAATACCAGATCACCAACTTGAAATCTTCTGACCCTGGCATTCTTGTTATAAGCTCCATCCATTCTCTGTTAATAGCTAGCCAACCTTATTTTTGCCAAATCTCTGAGCTCTTCTACAGTATCTAAGTCTTGAGTCAGGTTTTCAGCATTTATATCAGGATCACAGATACTTGTTCTGGCTGTAGGAACCACCATTTTTGTAGGGATCACAGCCTCAGCTCCAAAGATCAAGGAGAATGGAGTTTATCCGTAGCATTCTTCGGTGTTGTTCCATCCGCCCATAAGACATAGGGTAGCTCCTCAGCTCACTTTCCTTTCTTGGATTCAAGCTTCTTCTTCTAGTTGTTGATGATGATCTTATTGCTTGATTCTGCCTGACCATTGGCTTGCGGGTGGATTGGTGTTGATGTGATCCTAATCCCTAGCTGCCATAAAGTTAGTAGTTAGCCTCCCAATAAATTGGGGTCCATTATCACAATCATATTCTAAAGGAATTCCAAATCTAGTAATAATATTTCTCTTAATGAAGGATATAACTTTCTTTTCCTTGACTTGAGCAAAGGCTTCAGCTTCTATCCATTTGGAGAAGTAGTCTGTCATGGCCAACATAAATACTTTTCCTCCGGGTGCTTTTGGGATTTTACCCACTATATACATTCCCATCTCATAAATGGCCAAGAGGAAGATACTGGATGTAAAGGCTCTGCTGGCTGGTATAGAATGTTACTGTGTCTCTGATAAGCATCACATCTTCTTGCATATTCCACCGCATCCTCTTCATTGTAGGCCAGTAGTATCGTGTTCTAAGGTGTGACATTTGTGTCTTTCAGTCATCGTACAACTCTGAACAATTTCATAATCAATGAAACCTTGTGTTTTATTTCCAAGATTTGTATAAATTTATGACCTTCGTGCAATTTCAATCTTTGTTCAAATTCGGTCTTTCAAACCTTTTCTGGAAGTGAAGTCGTAAACCAGTACACAAACGTAATTAGTTTAACGCTACATACACTTCGGGACAAGGGCATAAGCAAGACATACCCTATTTACCCTTTATCTACTTAGAAATAAGTTTTGAAGGGTTTCGTATGGCAAAAACTTGCTTATTCGAGCTCAGGGACTATTCGCGACAAGCTGCGAAAGTTTGCTGATTCTCGTATTTTTTTTAACACGAACCACATATACAAATCCAAATATTTTTGTAATCAAATAAATCATGTATTTTATTGATGAGAGTGCAAAAATATCAATTGTTGCGCAATTTCGGTCGTTTTCATGTTTGTTATAGCGTTCGTCGTAATTAAGCGAAAAACGCAATCGTACAACCAAACGAACCAACATCCATGACATTTTTAGACATGATTTAAGTCACATATGCCTTAACACCTTTATAAAGCCTAAAAATTAGGTTAAAAGGGGTTAAAGGTGACAAAACGCGACGAAACAAATCTACGGGCCAAATCAGCCATTTTTGAAACTTTTGCCCCTGCTAGCGCCTTACGAACCGTAAGACCTAAGTCCATACGGTCCGTATGGGGTCCCAAGCTCAGCAGCTTCTTGGTTGCAACTTGGTAGCTTCACAGCTCGTTCCTTGGCCACCAAGCTCATGATTTTTGCCACATTACACCTCCTTTGGACAAGTGTGATGACATTAATCAGTCCATAACACCTCATGGGACACTTGGCTTGATTTGGTGAGCTCCAGTTCACTATAAATAGCCAAGACATTTGCCCATTCAAACTTGCACCTTCATTCTTTCTTTCTCTTCTATTGGAGCTTGCTTCTGCTTATAGAGGCCTCCTACTGAAGTTCTAAGCTTCCCTGGAGCACAATTAAGTGTTCTTTCCTAGTCTTGTTCATTTATTTTGGCTATTTTGAGCCAAAAGTCAAAAAGTTTGACATTCTGTTTGACTTTCGGTTATGACCATATTTGTTCAAGTCAAAGTTCAATTGAACTTTGCAACATGATCGTAATCACGAAGGTTATAATCCCTAGCAATTGCACCTTCTGATTACCATGTTTACTAGTCGAAGTGACGAGTCAAAGTTTCGGTCAAAGATGCGCATTTTTACGATGAAACCATTTTCGAGTTTCAAAACATCAAGTTTTGATACCAAATCATTTTATAACTTAGTTAGACATGTTTTACATGTCTAACTCGTCATTTCTAGTTTAGTGCTTTATTAGGGTCGTAAGTCGAGCGGTCATGACCACCGCTTTGACTTTCGAATCCTACCCGTTTGGTCGATCTTAGGATCCGACCAAACACATGTATATGACCATAGTTGCATAGGGAATAACCCTCTGAGGTTATACCTAATGATCACGTCGTTTGGTTAGTGTTATGATAAGTCGTTCTTAAAATGACCAAAATGCCCTTTTTACGCATAAATCCATTTTTAAAATATGTAACCAAATTTTTGACGTATAAACTAATGTTATAACATTTTCAAACATGTATGGGCATTTAGGACTTATCATACCTGTTTTGGTCAAAAATCACACTAAGGATAATGTGACCAAACTTTGTATGTGAGGTTGAGTGCTTGTGTGTTGAACAATGATGTGAATGAATGAAAAATGTAATGAACAATGAACACCGAGATTTATACGAGGAAAAAGCCCTTGATCAAGATGTGATCTCCAGCACAAAAAACCTCGGGTGATGGAAACTACCGATCACCAACTATATTTCACAAGAAAGATTACAACTTTGGAAGATATTGAGCTTTATACAATTGATCTCTATAGTATAATGTGTGTGTGTGTATCGTGAATCGCCAAGTGATTCAGTAGTGTTAGTGTATGCGAAAGAATGGTCTGTTGCAAGTGAGCTCAATATCCCCTAAAATATTAACGTTTGTAACTTGTAACTAACTATCCGAAATATCCGGGACCCTCCACGTTCATGCATAACGTCCACTTTAGCTCTATGCACGTGCGTAATTCCAGGTATATTCTAATATTGTAGCTTGACCTAGTCTACCATCAATGCCTGTACTATATTCAAATAAAACATTCAAGTCAATTGTTAGAAACTGTTATAGTCACTAAGGATCCTTGATCCTTCCAGTATTCAGTACTCAGTACATGGATAATATATCCTCAATATACTGAAGGATCACTGATTCATAAGCAATTAAAATCTAGCCCTAACAATTGCCCCCAATATGGCGGTTGTGATAATAGATCACAGCTGTCGTATTATCTTTAATTCAAATATAGTCGTTAGGGTGACTGATGGGACTCGCATAGTCTACATAACCATCATCACTATTTATAGGGAAGAGATAACTCCCTTTTAAATCCGCACAAGTCCATCATAAATCCACACAAGCATTGTGCACCAGGTATTCTTCTCTCTTCCATTCTTGATTATTCTTTAGTTCCGGCAACATGAATACACGATCCTCTCTGAATTCCGCCTCCAAAAAATCTGGCAACCTCCTCCAATCCCAAAACATACTAAAGGATCCCTCCTCTGAGATCTGTAAGTTCACGGATCCAGAAATCGGGAACTTAAAGTCCTGTTTTCCATCGGAAGCCATTTTCAGACCCTTCGATCCTTCTGCTCGGAGCAACGCAGTATCCGACACCTGGATCTGCTTTCCTGCCTTACCGTTTCACCTTGGGTTCTCATATCCTTTTCCAACCTAACCCAAAGATTTTTTAAGCTAACCGGCATTAGCTTCAGTCAGGTTATGCCGATGTTGTAGAGGACATTGTTCACTATTGAAGAAATCAATGAAAAGAAAGGGCTCCAACTAAACCTTTCGGACCTAGCCTTCATGTATTTTTTGACTACCCATGGCTCTAACTGATTCTTGTTCAAAGTAAAAGCCCACCAACCAGCTCCTGTCTTCAAAACAACCCAAAACGATTCTATTTGGAAAAATCAGTTTTTCTTTGTTAGACGAGATTCTCTGCCGGAAGGGGATTCGTTTCCTCGTAAATGGATACCTAAGGGTAGGACTTAGAGGTCTCGTATGTGTCATATTAACGTTGTAACTGTCTTTTGATTTTTCTGTTTTCTTGCAGTGAAGAACTTTGCAAATTTAGCGGAGGAGTCAGGGACTGTTGATCGAGTGAAAGCCTTCCTGAGTCTTGACCCAATAGACAACATTCAAGGTGAGGATCCAGGATCCTAGTGAAGGCGTATAGACCTCCTCCTCCTACAGTATGTCAAGTAAGTAATTGTAGAACACAATAAATCTAAAAGAAAGTTCTAATCTGAACTAGAAACTTCTCTTTTTGATGTCTGTTGGTAGGTGTTCAAAATTTACTTCCAAGTCTGCAGATTTTGCTCTTGATGACATCAACAGCATCATCATCTCCAAAGTTGTGAAAAAGGAGCCAATGAAGAAGCTTCCTCCTGTTGAGCCTCGCCCAGCTACTACCAGAGCCAAATCTGCTTCAAAAAGGAAGAAGCCTTCTGATCCTGAGAGCGATCTCATCTCCATTAGAAACGCCTTCATGATGTTCTGACCGAGGTGAGGATCCTTGATCCTTAGGTTTTACTTTACCCGTTTGCTAGGATCCTTGATCATGATATTTCTCTGTCTTGTTTATTACTAGGAATTCAGTCGCATGATGTCACACCCCGACCGCGTAAAACAACAAACCGCGGGGGAAATGTCGGGGAGTGTCGTAACAGAAGTATTGTTTCAACAACCATGGTAATTAAAGTTTTGTATTATTGATTCAAATTTTTTACATTGTCTGGAATTTAACAGAAACATGACATAAATATATTTATCTTGCTTGATTTTAAGTCACTAAAGCCCAAGTCCGCCTAAGTGTCGCATGAATCAACCTTAAGCATTAGCTCCTGAAACACATGTGAAAATTGGTACGTCAACATAAAAATGCCTGTGAGATACATAGGTTTTGTTTGAGGATTCATGACTTGAAGTTAAATTAATATTTTAACGAAAAGTAGTCATGAACCTTATAAAATGTTTTCTTTTATAAAATCATATGAAAATCAAATGATATAAAAGAAGGATGTATGGTTAAATATTTAACCGGATGAAAATGAATTGTATAAATTATGCCATTGAAAACAATGTCTTGAATAAACCAAAGTTTAAATCAAAAGTCATGTTTTGCAAAACCAATGCTTTATTTGATATGAACATTTATGTAGTTATGTTTATGGCATACATTCAAGCCTTCAGACTGTCGGATAAACCCTTATCAAGTCAAAGGTTTATCAAAAAAATGTATTCGGATTCTGTCATTCCCTACTTCCAAACAAACCTAGGAAGCGGGGAACGGGATTTGTCAAGTCCTATGGTACCATTACATACTACCGGACGACGTGATCAATGTTAATGAATGTATTATGTCCCGTTAAACAAACCAAATGTCTTAGTCAATGTAAGCAATGTCATGAAAAATGTTTTTAACTATGTACTAAGTATGCTAAGTCAACATATGAAGTAGAAATGTCCATAAAATCAATGTGCTAGCATGCTCAGTCAACATACATAGCAAAATATAATGTAAATCAATGTGCTCATATGCTAAGTCAACATATGCTGCAAAAGGTGTCTTTGAAATCAATGTGCTAGCATGCTCAGTCAACATACCTATAATGTAATGTAAATCAATGTGCTCATATGCTAAGTCAACATATGCCGCAAAAGGTGTCTTTGAAATCATTGTGCTAGCATGCTCAAGTCAACATACATAGCAAAACATAATTGAAATCATGTACTATATGTGTACTAGATGAAAATAGCAATTATATGTCATAAAAGCATGAAATCAATAAAGTAATAAGTAAGCACATGTGTTTCACCCCAAAATATTTGAAAACGTAAAAGAGGGGACTATGTACTCAGATAATCACCTTAAAACATTTAGAAAAGAGGGGTCTATGTACTCACTTGGGGTTGCAAAAGTATCCTTGTTCAAATGGATATACAAAGCTCAAGAGTCCGGAAAATCAAACGAGTCCTAATATCGGATAACTATGTAAATATTGGGACCTTAATCGGAAGATTCAGATAGAATGATCCTTATAAACCGAATGAGTGTTGGAACTCATATGAAATGGTTTAATAAAGTTAACATTCTGATTTGGAAAGATTCCTAAGTGCTTTTGACCCGTTATGACTCGTTAAGGTAGTTTACGCTACTTTAACGGATCATTTACGTAAATATGTGTTCGGATGGTCAAACTAGTCTTATGATAAGTCTTATATGCCCAAACATGTTTAATAATGTTGTAATATCAGTTTATATGTCAAAACTTTAGCCACATATGCTTAAAATGAATTTAGGTGCAAAAAGGGCATTTTGGTCATTTATAAAGGGCAAAATAACGACCTATCATAATACTAACCAAACGACGTGACCATAAGGTATAACCTCAGAGGGTTATTCCCTATATAACTATGGTCACTAATATGAGTTTTGTCGGATCCTAGGATCGACCAAACGGGTCGGATTCGAAAGTCAAAGCGGTGGTCAAGACCGCTCGACTTACGACCCTAAACAAGCATTAAACTAAAAGTAACGAGTTAGACATGTTTAACATGTCTAACTAAGTTTATAAAACTGATTTGGTATCAAAACAAAGTGTTTTGACACCCGAAAATAGTTCCGTCGTATAATGTGCACTTTGCGCATTATTGACCGAAACCTTGACTTGTCACTTCGACTAGGAAAACGTGGTAATCAGTAGGTATAATCGCAAGGGATTATAACCTTCGTGATTACGATCACGTTGCAAAGTTCAAATGAACTTTGACTTGACCAACTAACGGTCAAAACCGAAAGTCAAACAGTAAGTCAAACTGTTTGACTTTTAGCTCATAATAAGCTAAAAGAATGAACAAGGCTTGGTTAGAGCACTTACTTGCACTTAAGGAAGCCAAGATTACTAGAAAAACTCAGATGGGAGGCCTCCTAATAAGGTAGCAACTCCATTTAGAGTTTAGAGAGAAGAAGGATGGAAATGAGCAAGGAATTTGGTTGCAACAATGGGGGTATTTATAGATTTCTTGAAGCCACAAGATTATTCCAAGTGTTAGGAGATGTTGTAGGATCATTACAAGTGTTTGGTGAGGTGTTGCAACCAGGAGAAGTGTGGCAAAAACGAGTTATAGGTGTTAAGTCAAATGAACAAGAAGCTTCCAGGTAGCTGCTGCCACTGGGCATCCCCGTGCGCCACGGGAGATCTGGGTGACTCTCTCGCGTGGCGCCTGGGAATCTAAAGTTTCAGAATTGGCAGTTTTAGTCCCTGCATCCTAAAAACTAGTTTTTCAACGCGTTTTGGCACTTTTAACACCCGTTAACCCTATTTTTAAGCTTTACAAGGAAGATAAAGCATAGGGAACTTAAAAATGCTCGGAAACTTTTCGAATGTCGGTTCGTTTGGCCGTACGATTGAAGTTTTCGGTTAAGTACGACGGAAATCGTAACGAACGCGTAAATGACCGTAAACGCGTAACGATTGATATTTTTGCATTCCAATCATTAAGATACCAGATCTTAATGATTACAAAAAATTTCTGGATGTGTGTATATGTTCCGGAGTAGGAAATACGCGATTTGGCATAGTTTCGCACAATTTGCAAATAGCCCCTTAAGTTGAATAAGCATGTTTTTGCCATACCGAAGCCCTCAAAACTTATTTCTAAGTTATGTAAAGGGTATTTAGGGTATGTTTAGCTCATGCCATCGTTCCAGAGTGTACGTCGCGTTAAACTGATTACGTTTGCGTAACGGTTTGTGATTTCACTTCGAGAAGTGATTCGAAAGATCAGAATTGAACAAGGATTGAAAATATGAAATACCATATATAAATACACAAATCTTTGAATAAAACACAATGTCATAAATTAAAAAATCGTTTCAGAATTGAATGATGATGGAAAAGCACAGATGTCACACATGAGGATCTTTTATGAGAAGAAGTTGGCTGAACACGAAGAGACTGTAGCTGGGACGCGGGCCACTGCTGCTGCTAAGGATAAGGATCTCTCAAGGCTTGAAAAGCAAAAGAAAGCGCTGGAAAAGGAGAAGGAGAGCCTTGAGGAGCTGCTGCTGAATGCCGAAGTGGGGGGTTCATGAGGCTGCCATGAATGCTACTGAAGCGGCCAAAGTCTGTGCTGCCAAGACGGTTCTGCAATCCATGATCAAGATGGCCAAAGAAGCTAATGATCCTGGATTTGATAAATCTTCATGGGACCTGGCTTCTTGGTAGGTAGCATTGAGCAACCTAAACGGCGATGAGCTGGAGCAGTCGGCGGCAGCAGATGAAGCAGGACCTAGTGGAGTGCAGACAGAAGCAGAGGACATGGTGGTTGAAGGTGCTGGAGGTAGAGCCGGTGAAGGTGAACGTGGTGAGCAGCTGCAGTGTAGGCTGCCTGTGTGGGCGATGATGGATATTTCTAGACGCGGACGGAGCCCACATTTTTAGGTCCTTTGGTTGGTTGTTTTTGAACAATTTGCGGTTTGTAATTTGAACAATAGTTTCTGTAGGTTAAGGATCACGGATCCTTGGAACAATAGGGGTGACAAAGGTGGATGGATCCTTCTGTTTGTGGAGGATGAAGCCTTTGATACCCTTCGCTTTTAATTTCCTATTTTCTACACAAATATTAACCGTTAGATGAACCCGATCCAGCCTTGATGGATGGTCCACGTTTTGCTGGTGAAATCCGGGCTGGATACTTTTGATAAATATTGACGGGCCTAACAATATTAGACTTTTGACTATGTTTGGTGTTACAATTTTGTCCTCAAATTTTTACCTTTATAAGTTTATGTTTTAAAAAATCTCATTATGTAAAACTCTGGAAGTGTTGGCTTTAAAAAGATTTTAAGTCCGTAATCATAACAACTGCTAGTGTATAAAGCATCATCTGATCTTGTATTAGTTAGCTTTAATTCCATAGTTAAGGGTTAAATCATTAGAACAAAAATAAATTAAGAATAAGTCATACCAGGGGATCCAAGTTAGGATTCTAAATCTTTAAAACTCACTGTTGCACATACAGTTCCTAAGGATCATTCAAGACTGAAGGATCCTAAATCCATTCTTGCGAGACTTTAGCAATCTGAAATTAGCAACTTGGGACTAAGCCAAATATAATCAAGATGATCATTTGATAACTGGGGACTAGCCCAAATAAACCAGGGACAAGCCCAAATAATGTGAGACAAGCCCAAATAAACTGTGATACTTGAGCTAACGTGAGGACGTTAGAAACCTTAGGATTCTGGCGTATGGCCCAAACTGGCATCTAACCATTCTTAAGTGACATGAAAATGCCAAAACCTTAGCTAACGTGAAAACGTTAGAAACCTTAGGAACGGATGATGGTACGTCTACCGTTATACTTAGGATCCTACATATAGCCAAAAACAATGAAATTGTCAGCCCTAAAGCGGGTACTGGTCCCATTGCCTCGAACTATACTTGGATAGCGTGCGCTATTGGCGGGTGTTGAAACCCAATTCGTATGAAAGGTGAAAACCTTTAAACCTTAGAAGGTATTAGATACCTTAAGCTGGGGACAAGCCCAAAGTCCTGGAGAGGTGGTCAACCTCTTGATTCTTTGTAAATATTCTGCAAAACTTAAAGCTTGATAAGGTTGAATGTTGAAAATTCAACATCCTCACTTTATAATAAATAATAAAAAGTATAATGAGAATGAAAGCATCAGTAAAATGTTACCAATGTAAGAATCATATATCCTTTGAGGATCCTTCAATCTGAATTGATCATTAGGATACTTAAGGATCCCCGATCCTTTAAACAAAATACTTTTTTAGATGGATAGCATTCCATGCTCTTGGTAGAAGGTCACCATCCATGGTTAGCAAACAATATACCCCCTTTCCTGCCTCAGCTTCAATTAGATAGGGGTCTTCCCATTTTGGTGCCAATTTGCCATCAGAAGGATTCATGGTATTCTGAAATGCTTTCCTCAACACCATGTCACCAACTTGAAATCTTCTTATTCCGATATTCTTATTATAAGCACCAGCCATCCTTTGTTGATGACTAGCCAGCCTTATCCTTGCCAAGTTTCTTGATTCTTCCACGGTATCTAGGTCTTGAGCCAGAGTCTCAGCATTTGCTTCAGGATCATGGATGCTTGTTCTGGCTGTAGGGACTACCATTTCTGTAGGGATCACTACCTCAGCTCCAAAGACTAAGGAAAAAGGAGTTTGGCCCGTAGCATTCTTGGGAGTTGTTCTATCTGCCCATAAGACATATGGTAGTTCTTCAGCCCACTTTCCTTTCTTTGATCCAAGCTTCTTCTTCAAATTGTTGATGATGATCTTGTTGGATGATTCTTCTTGTCCATTAGCTTGCGGATGGACTGGTCTTGATGTAATCATCCTAATCCCCCAGCTGTCACAAAAGTTAGTAGTTCGATTCCCAATAAACTGGGATCCATTGTCACAAACTATTTCTGAAGGAATACCAAATCTAGTAATAATATTTCTTTTGATAAAGGATATAACTTCCTTTTCTCTAACTTGAGTAAAGGCTTCAGCTTTTATCCATTTGGAGAAATAGTCAGTCATAGCCAACATGATTACTTTTCCCCCTGGTGCCTTAGGAAGCTTGCCAACTATATCCATTCCCCATCTCATAAATGGCCAAGAAGAGGATATAGGATGCAGAGGTTCTACTGGTTGATGAAGAATGTTGTTGTGTCTTTGGCAGGCATCACATTTCCCTGCATACTCCACAGCATCCTTCTTCATTGTAGGCCAATAATATCCTGTCCTGAGGATCCTGGAGAATAGCGCTCTGCACCCAGTGTGATTTCCACAATCTCCCTCATGAAAATCTTTTAAAACTTCTTGGATTTCAGGATCTTCAATGCATCGTAGATAGGGTCCTGCAAGAGATCTTTAATACAGTATGTCATTAATTATAGTAAATTGTGCTACCTTAATCCTGAATGTTCTAGGATTCTCTCCAATAGGAATTTCTCCATTCTGAATGTATTTCAAGATTGGAAGGATCCAGGATCCTGAATTCGACTCCGGATTATCACTGGGTAGAATCGCTGTATCACCCACTATCTCCATTGTTTCATTTTCCTCAATTGCAGGAGTTAGAACATGGATAGTAGGTAACTTTACATCCTCGGGCATCTTCAGTGAGGATCCTAGATTGGCCAAGGCATCTGCTTCTGCATTTTCTTCTCTAGGTACCTGTGTAAGTCTGAAAAAAGCAAAAGAATCTGCCAATTTCTTGACTATCTCTAAATATTTGATTAGTTTTTCACCTTTAACAGTATAAGAACCATTATAATGATTAGTAATTAATAGAGAATCCACAAACACTTGAAGATACCTGGTCCTCATATGTTTAACTAATTCCAAACCTGCTATCAAGGCTTCATATTCTGCCTCATTATTAGTGGTTTGGAATTCACATGCTACAGATTGGGGTATAATGTCCCCGTGTGGTGATTTTAGTAGTAGGCCTAGTCTAGTTCCCTTGACATTCGAAGCTCCATCTGTGAAGAGTGTCCAAGGATCCTTGGTCTCCTCAAGTTGTTGCACTTCTAGTTCAGCTTCTCTTTGTAGATCACTACTGAAATCAACCACAAAGTCAGCCAAAGCTTGGGATTTAATAGCAGTTCTAGGCTCATACTTAATGTCATATGCACTAAGTTTAACAGCCCATTTTGCCTTTCTTCCCGACATCTCGGTTTCCTGACAACATTCTTAATCGGAAAATTAGTTTTAACAACAATAGTATGAGTTTCAAAATAATGTCTTAGTTTAGTAGAAGCCATGATTAAAGCAAGAATAAGTTTTTCTAAATGAGAATACCTGGCTTCAGCATCAAGTAAAGTTTTACTTATATAGTATACCAGGTGTTGTTGGCCGTCATGATCCTTAACAAGGACCGCACTTACTGCTTTACCTGAAACAGCCAAGTATAAGGATAACAGTTCTCCATTTTCAGGTTTCATCAAAGCCGGTGCTGAGGATAAGTAATCCTTGAAGGCTTGTAGAGCAGCTTCATGCTTCTCAGTCCACTCGAACTTCTTATTCTTCCTCAGAATATCATAGAAATCCTTGCATCTTTCTGAGGATTTTGAGATGAATCTATTCAAGCGGCAATCCTTCCCGTCAATCTTTGCACATCCTTGGCATTGGCAGGAGACTTGGTGTTCACTAAAGCCTTGATTTGTTCTGGACTTGCTTCAATTCCTCTCTTGGTCACCATATATCCTAAAAACTTTCCAGCTTTCACCTCGAAATGACATTTGGAGGGGTTTAAGTTCATGTTGTACTAGTCAAGGATGTTGAATGCTTCTTCAAGATCCTTCAGGTGATCCTCAGCTTTCTTAGATTTGACCACCATATCATCTATGTATACTTCCATCGTGTGTCCAAGTTGTTCCTTGAACATCCTATTCACCAGTCTTTGGTATGTAGCACCTGCATTTAATAAACCAAAAGGCATAGCAATATAACAATATATGCCAGTGGGTGTCATGAATGTTGTATCCTCTTGATCAGATGGTTCCATCTGTATTTGCTGAAATCCAGATGAAGCATCCATAAAAGTCAACAATTCATGACCCGCCGTAGCATCCACCATGGAGTCAATGTGTGGTAAGGGGAAAGGATCCTTGGGACATGCCTTGTTTAAATCAGTAAAATCGACACATACCCTGCACTTTCCATTTTTCTTTTGAACAACCACAACATTGGCTAATCATCTTGGATACTTGACTTCTCTAATCATACCTGCCCTTAATAATTTATCTACCTCCTCTTGGATAATGGCATTCCTTTCATGTGCAAATTTTCTCCTCTTTTGGTGTATTGGCCTGAAAGATTTATAAATACCAAGTTTATGAGTGATAACATCCTTTGAAATACCTGTCATATCCTCATGTTTCCATGCAAAGGTAGCTTTTCTTCGTTTCAGGAAGGATATCAGATCCTACTCTATATTCTCCTGGATCCCGGATCCTATAAAAACTTTAGATTCAGGATCCTCAGGTTCCAAAAGGATATCTTTGACGTCTTGTTCTCTAGCCTCCATGACGTCTCTTGGAGGATGCTTTAATTGCTATGCTTCTCTAGGCCTCGAAGCTGGTTTCATCGAAGAGGTATAGCAGTTCTTAGCTTCCTACTGGTCGCTTTCTATTTTTACAACTCCCCAAGGGGTCGGCAACTTGACACATTGATGGTACATAGATGGGACTTCCTTCATGTCGTGTATCCAAGGCCTGCCAAGAATAACATTGCAACATGACAAGCAATCTATAACACAAAATTTTTGCATTTAGTTAACTCCCTCTATGTAAATTGGAAGCTTGATGTCTCCCAATGTATTTTTTGTTTCCCCACTGAATCCCACGAGCACCCATGATCTAGGGATAATTTTTGATTCGGGGATATTCATTCTTTTAACAACATCCAGTTGGATGATGTTCACTGAGCTCCCTCCATCAATGAGGATCATGCGAACAAAATGGTTAGAAATAAATAGTGTAATGACAAGACCATCGTGATGAGGATCCTGTATGTCTACACAATCATCCTCATCAAAGGATATAACTTTCTACTGAGTTAGAGTAGAAGTTCAGACTGGTCTCTCCCTATTCTCCATTTTCGTTTCCTTAGCGTGCCTTTTAGCCGCTGAGAATGAAGTTCCACAAATATCAGATCCACCAGAAATAAAGTTGATGATCTGAGCATCCGGAGGTGGAGGAGGAGCTCTTTCTGGGATTTTCTTAGCATCCTGATCCTTGAACGTTTCCTTCCCAGTAATTCCTTTAGGTACCCTTTGCTTAGGAGATAGCCAATCTCCTTTCTCAATGCTATACATTCATCAGTAAGGTGACCAAAGTCCTCATGATATGCAGACCATTTGGACTTATCTTTAGTGGTTGTGACTTTGTCATTCTTTCTAGGCCATCTAGCCTTATCCCCTAAATTCTGCATAGCAAGGATTAGTTCATTATTATCAGCAGAAAAACAATATTCAGATATCAGGGGTAATCCTCATCATCTTCGTCCTGCTCAACTGCACGGACGTTGTGGTTGTCATTCTTAGAATATGGCTTGGATCGATTATTCTTAAAGAATGATCCTTGTTTCTCCTGTTTTGAGGATCCTAATAGTCTTTCCTGGATCCTCTTATCATCCTCTAACCGGATGAACCATAATGCCCTGTTTCCAACTTCATCTAAGTTCCTGCATGGAGTCATAATAAGGTCATCATAAAATGAGGAATCCTTTAACAGTCCCATTTTGAATGCTTCCACAGCAGTGGAAATATCAAAATTAGGGATATCTAAGGATCCTTTACCAAACCTAGTGATATAATCCCTTAAGGACTCATCACGACCCTGTGTTACCCTATATAAATCACTAGTTAATCATTCAAATGTTCTACTACATGAAAACTGATTATTGAATAAATTAACTAAATGAGAAAAAGTAATTGAGTAAGGAGGAAGACTTAGCAACCATTTGAGTGCTGATACAGTGAGTGTAGATCCGAAACCCTTACAGAGACAAGCTTCTTTTAAACTTTCAGGAATGGGGTTGATCTCCATTCTTTCACGGTATTGTGCCACATGCTCTTCTGGATCAGTTGTACCATCGTATAGTTTCATGTTGGGGGTTTGGAAGCGCTTTGGTATCTCAGCATTGCATATAGGAGGAGTGAAGCGAGATATCCTATGACTTCCATCCGGGATCTCAGGAATGGGTTTAACCACTCCTGGGACGCTAGATATCATATCCTTAAGCTTCTGGAGCTCCCTTGCCATAGCCTGATTGATACCTGTATCCTGCATGGAACCATAGTTAGTGCCAAAAGACATATTGACATTGTTACCTCCTGATTGGTTTGGAAGTGGTATACGAGAAGTATATCCAAAAGTAGACACTTCAAGTGCAACAGTTGGACCAGACGAAGCAATAGTCTGCATAGGAATGAAGTCGCCTATATGAACTTCAGAGTTCTGGACGGTTGGCTCCCTAAGGATCCTTGATCCTGAAACAAGTTGGATCCTTGAACTTGGAACGAGGATCCTTGAACTTGAGATGAGGATCCTTGTTGTGGTGCATAGAATCCTCTGGATTGGTACATCCCTTGTGATTATGCAGATTCATAGAAGAATCCTTAAGGCTCCATGATTCCTATTGATCCTCGCTGAAGGACAGGTGATCCTTGAGGCTGGAAGTAGGATCCTTGAGCCTGTGTCATCGCCAACGATCCTTGATGATAGTTGGAGGATCCTTGCATTTAGACATCGGATCCTTGAGAATACTGGATCGTCGACACTGGAGAAGCAAAATCCAATGACCTGGGCATCAGTGGAGAGTGATCCTCTGCTGATCTCTTCTGCTTCTTTATTTCATCAATCCCTGAGGATCCTCTGGTTGGTTTTATCCTGTTGTTCCATGTATCCTTTCATCTGCAAAATTAAAGTAGAGAGATCACTGTTACTGGGAGTAGAGGAGGAAACAACAGAGGTTTTCGATCCTGTATAAACAGGTGTAGTTTTCTTCTGAGGATTCTCAGCACTCCTCGTCGGTGCGGGGGGAATGGGAGGCAATGATGCACAAGTCTGAGATGAGGTAACCGCCGGCATGGCACTTGAAGCAGATTTCCATGAGAAGCCATGTAGTTGTAAAGAATGGATGAAAATGAATGGAATTTTTAGAATTGAAGCACCGATTGCCCCACGGTGGGCGCCAAACTGTTTTGGTCAAAAATCACACTAAGGATAATGTGACCAAACTTTATATGTGAGTTTGAGTGCTCGTGTGTTGAACAATGATGTGAATGAATGAAAAATGTAATGAACACTGAACACCGAGATTTATACGAGGAAAAAGCCCTTGATCAAGATGTGATCTCCGGCATAAAAAACCTTGGGTGATGGAAACTACCGATCACCAACTATATTTCACAAGAAAGATTACAACTTTGGAAGATATTGAGCTTTATACAATTGATATCTATAGTATAATATGTGTGTGTATCTTGCGAATCGCCAAGTGATTCAGTAGTGTTAGTGTATGCGAAAGAATGGTCTGTGGCAAGTGAGCTCAATATCCCCTAAAATATTAACGTTTGTAACTTGTAACTAACTATCCGAAATATCCGGGATCCTCCACATTCATGCATAACGTCCACTTTAGCTCTATGCACGTGCGTAATTCCAGGTATATTCCATTATTCCAGCTTGACCTAGTTTACCATCAATACCTGCACTATATTCAAATAAAACATTCAAGTCAATTGTTAGAAACCGTTATAGTCACTAAGGATCCTTGATCCTTCTAGTATTCAGTACTCAGTAGATGGATAATATATCCTCAATATACTGAAGGATCACTGATTCATAAGCAATTAAAATCTAGCCCTAACAATACCTTTGTTTATTCAAAGCTATTGTTTTATACAAGATATTTTGGTTATACAAGACATTGGTTTACATAAGACATTGGTTTATACGTGACATTGGTTTACACAAGACAATGGTTTACACATAACAATTTGGTTTACACAAAAACATTGCTTATTTCATGACACGATTATACAATACATGACACATTTTGGTTATTAATTTAACCTTGCATTATTTCTTTTAAATCATTGATTTTCACATGCTTTCATAAAGAAACATTTTATACAGTTCATGGCTACTTTTGTATAGTTAAACATTTCTTTTAAACATTCAAAGCCATGAATCATCATCACAAAACCTATGTTACTCACAGGCATTTTTATGGTGACATATTTATTTTCACATATGTTTCAGGAGCGAATGTTTGATGTTGAGCATGCTACACTTAGGGCGGACTTGGGCCTTAGTGACTTAAAATCATGAAAGACGGTTTAATTTATATTATGTTTTCCGTTTAATCCAAGACAATGTAAAAAATTTAATTCAATAATACAAAATTTTAAATATTGTGGTTGTGAAACAATAGTTCTGTTACGCGACTCTCCGATGTTTCCGCCGCAGTTTGTTATTTTACGCGGTCGGGTGTGACATAAGGATCCTTGAAAATAATGCTCTGCCCTCGGTGTTATTTCCACAATCTCCTTTAGGAAAATCCTTCAAGACTTCTTGAATCTCTGGATCCTCGATGCACCACAAATAGGGACCTGCAAGAGATCTCTTATATAACATATTATTTAGTATGGTGAATTGTGAAACCTTTATCCTGAAGGCTCTAGGATTCTCCCCGACAGGAATTTCCCCACTCTGAATATAATTAGAAGGATCCATGATCCCGAGTTTGACTGCACATCATCACTAGGTACAATTGCAATATCTTCCACTATCTCCATCGCTTCACTTTCCTCAATTGCAGGAAATAGGATGTGGATGATCGGTATCCTGACATCCTCTGGTATCTTCATATATGATCCAAGGTTAGCCAAAGCATCTGCTTTTGCATTCTCTTCTCTAGGTACCTGTGTTAAACTGAAAAAAACAAAAGAATCTGCAAGTTTTCTGACTATCTCTAAATATTTTATTAGCTTTTCTCCTTTGACAGTATATGAACCATTAAAATGATTAGTAATTAGTAATGAATCTACATACACTTGAAGATACATGATCCTCAACTGCTTAGCTAATTGCAAACCTGCCATTAAGACCTCATATTCTACCTCATTATTAGTTGTTTGGAATTCACATACAATGGATTGGGGTATTATGTCCCCTTGTGGCGATTTTAGTAGTATGCCTAGTCCAGTTCCCTTGACATTTGAAGCTCTATCTGTGAAGAGTGTCCAAGGATCCTTGGTCTCCTCAAGTTGGTTAACTTCCATTTCAGCTTCCCTTTGTAGATCACTACTGAAATCAGCCACAAAGTCTGCCAAAGCCCGAGATTTGATGGCAGTCCTGGGTTCGTACTTAATGTCATATGCACTAAGCTTAACTGCCCACTTCTCCATCCTACCTGACATCTCAGGTTTCCTGAGAACATTCTTAATTGGAAAGTTAGTTCTTACAATAATAGCGTGAGTTTCAAAATAATGCTTGAGTTTAGTAGAAGCCATAATTAAAGCAATAATCAATTTCTCTAAATGAGAATACCTGACCTCAGCATCAAGAAGGCTTTTACTTACTTAATACACTGGATGTTGTTGGCCTTCATGATCCTTTACTAAAACTGCACTCGTTGCCTTTCCTGAAACAGCCAAGTACAAAGATTATGGTTCACCATCTTCTGGTTTCATCAAGGCTGGTGCTGAGGATAAATAATCCTTAAGGGCTTGAAGTGCTGCTTCATGCTTCTTAGTCCACTCAAATTTCTTGTTCTCCCTCAGTATTTCATAAAAATCCTTGCACTTCTCTGAAGATTTCGAAATGAATCTGTTTAGGGCCGCGATCCTTCATGGAATTGTCTCTGTACATCCTTTGCATTGGTTGGAGACTTGATGTTCACAATTGCTTTTATTTGTTCTGGATTTGCTTTGATCCCTCTTTTGGTTACCATGTATCCTAGGAATATCTCCGCTTTGACACCAAATGACACTTCGAAGGATTCAACTTCATGTTGTATTGGTCCAGGATGTTAAATGCAACTTCAAGATCTTTAAGATGATCTTCTGCTCTCTTGGATTTGACCACCATGTCATCAATGTAGACTTCCATAGTGTCTCCAAGCTGCTCCTTGAACATCATATTCACCAGTCTTTGATAGATAGCACCTGCATTTCTCAATCCAAAAGGCATAGTAGTATAACAGTATATGCCAGTGGGAGTCATGAACGTTGTATCCTCTTGATCAGATGGTTCCATCTAAATTAGCTGAAATCCAAACAAAGCATCCATAAAACTAAGCGATTCATGGCCCGCTGTTGCATCTACCATGGAGTCAGTGTGTGGTAGTGGGAAAGGATCCTTGGGACATACTTTGTTTAAATCAGTAAAGTCAACGCATACCCCCCACTTTCCGTTTTTCTTTTGAACAACAACCACACTGGCTAACCATTTTGGATACTTGACTTCTCTAATCATACCTGCCTTTAACAACTTGTCCACTTCTTCTTGGATAATGGCATTCCTTTCAGAAGCAAACTTCTTTCTCTTTTGGTGTATTGGCCTGAAAGATTTATCAATGCCTAATTTATGAGTAATAATATCTTTGGAGATACCTGTCATATCCTCATGCTTCCAAGCGAAAGTAGACTTCCTTCTCTTTAAGAAGGATACCAGATTCTGCTCTATGCTATTCAGGATTCAGGATCCTCAGGGTCTAGTAGTATATCCTTGACATCCTGCTCTCTTGCCTCCATGACATCCCTTGGATGGTAATTTAATTGCTATGCTTCCCTCGATTTCGAAGTTGGCTTCATGGAAGAAGTGTTACAGTTCTTTGCTTCTTGTTGATCACTTTCTATTTTCACCACCCCCACGGACTTGGTAGCTTCACACATTGGTGGTATGTCGAGGGGACTGCCTTCATATCGTGTATCCAAGGCCTGCCAAGAATAACATTGCAACAGGATAAACAATCAATAACACAGAAATTTTGTATGGAGTTTACTCCCTCAATGTAGATTGGGAGTTTGATGTCCCCTAGTGTGTTCTTCGTCTCCCCACTGAATCCTACGAGGACTGATGGTCTTGGAACTATTTCAGTCTCTGGGATGTTCATCTTTTTGAGGACATCAAGCTGAATAATGTTAACGGAACTTCCTCCATCGATAAGGATCTTGCGAACAAAGTGGTTAGCTATAAATAAAGTAATGACTAAACCATCATGTTGAGGATCCTAGATATCAATACGATCATCCTCATCAAAGGATATGATTTTCTGCTCGGTTAGAGTGGAAGTTCGGATGGGCCTATCTCCACTTTCCAGTTTAGTCTCCTTTGCATGCTTGCAGAGAATGAGGTTCCATATATGTTAGAGCCTCCAGAAATGAAGTTGATGATTTGAACATTTGCAGGTGGAGCAGGAGCTTTTTCGGGAATTTTTCAGGATACTGGATCCTTGATTTCTTCATTCCGAGTAACTCTTTTAGGTAACCCTTACTGAGTAGGTTACCTATCTACTTCCTGAGCGCTATACATTCACTAGTAAGGTGGCCAAAGTCTTCGTGGTATGCACACCATTTTGATTTATCCTTAGTGGACGTAGACTTTTCATTCTTCTTGGGCCACCTAGCTTTTTCACCTAAATTCTGCAAAGCAAGGATTAGTTCAGTATTATCAGCAGAAAAACAATATTCATATATGTGAGGATATTCCTCGTCATCCTCTTCTAGTTCAACTGAATGAACATTCCAATTGTCATGCTTGGAGTATTGCTTGGATCGATTATTCTTGTCGAAGGATCCTTGCTTCTCCTGTATAGATGATCCTAATAACCTGTCCTTGATCCTCTTGTCATCCTGTAATCGGATGAACCTTAGGACCCTGTTTCTCACTTCATCTAAGTTCCTACAAGGTGTCATAACAAGGTCATCATAGAAAAAAGAATCTTTCTGTAATCCCATCTTAAACGCTTCTACAGCAGTAGCAATGTCTAAGTTTCGGACTTCCAAAGATTCTCTACCAAAGTTAGTAACATAATCTCTAAGTGATTCATCACGGACTTGGGTAATCCTATACAAATCACTAGTTAACCTCTCAAAAGTCCTACTACAAGAAAACTGGTTATTGAATAAGTTAACTAAATGTGAAAAGAGTAAGGAGGAAGACTTAGCAGCCATTTTAACGCTGATCCAGTAAGTGTGGATCCAAACCCTTTGCGTAGACATGTTTCTTTCAATCTTTTTAGAAACGGGTTGATTTCTATCCTCTCTCTGTATTGAGCCACATGCTCTTCTAGATCAGTGGTACCGTGGTACAACTTCATATTGGGGGTTTGAAAACACTTTGGAAGCTCAGCATTGCAGATAGGAGATGCAAAATGAGATACTCTTTGACTTCCATCTGGGATTTCAGGAATGGGTTTGACCACCTCTGGGACACTGGATATCATATCCTTGAGTTTCTGTAACTCCCTGGCCATGGCTTGGTTGATACATGTATCCTGCATGTAAGTATAGTTAGTATCAAGAGACGTATTAAAGTTATTACCTCCCGATTAGTTTGAAGTTGGTATCCCAAAAGTGTGTCTAGGATATAATATATCTGTTGTAACAGCAGGGCCTGATGAAGCAATGGTTTGCATGGGAATGAAATCCCCTTCGTGAATTTCAGAGCTTTTCCATGACTATCTCCTCAAGGATCCTTGATCCTGGAAAGTGTTGGATCCCGGATAGTAGGTGGTGATGGTCACGATGAATAATCCATGGATCCTTGAACTTGCGATGAGAATCCCTGATGCTGAAAGTGGGATTCTTGGGGTTGAAAGTAGGATCCTTGAGACTGCGTCATGGCCAGTGATCCTTGTTGAAGAGTAGAGGATCCTTGAGGCTGAGTCGTGGATCCTTTAGAATGCTGGATTGTTGACGATGGAGTAGTAAAATCCAATGCTCTAGGCATCAGCGGAGACTGATTTTCTACCAGTCTCTTTTGCTTCTTGATTTCATCGATCTCGCGAAGGATCCCCTGGTTGGTTTTGTCCTGCTGTTCCATGTAACTTTTCATCTGCAACATCAAAACATAAATATCATTGTTAGTAGGTGTAGAGGAAGAAACAATAGAGGTTTTTGATCCTGTGAAAACAGGTGATGTCCTCTTCTGAGAATTTTCTGCATTATTCTGGTATGTAGGGGGAATAGGAGGCAATGACATAGTGTTTTGGGATGAGGTAACCGTCGGCATGGCACTTGAAGTGGATTTTCCCTGAGAAGCCATGAGGTTGATGAAAATGAATAGAAATGAACGAAAAGTTTTAGAATTGAAGCACCACCAGCCCCACGGTGGGCGCCAAACTATTTTGGTCAAAAAACGGTTTGAGGATAATGTAACCAAACTTTGATTGTGAGGTAGAGTGCTAATGCGTTGAACAATTATATGAACGTATACGAACTGTAAATAATGATGAACAAAAGAATTTATACGAGGAAAAGCCCTTGATCACTAGTAGATCGCTGGCATAAAAAACCTCAGATAGTGAAATCTAACACTATCTATTATATTGAACAATAAAGATTACAACTTTGGATGTTGTTCAAGTGTGTACAAAGAGTGTTTTCTAAGTGTGTTGTGAGAGCTTCTCCAATGTATGCGAGAGAGTGTGTTCGTGTAAGTCTATGTGCATGAATATCTAAAACACTTAATCAACCCATTTTTAATTAAACTAAAACTAAGTCCGATTTTCTTGGAAGACCACGTCCTATCTCATGAACGCTAGTGGAATTCATCACTTGCGGCATATCCAATGAATATTGATCGAGATTCCAGCTGAGACTTGGTCCACGTCGTCCACAACCTGCATACAATCATTAAAAAATAGAGAACAATTGTTAGAAATCATAAGTAAAGTTAAGGATCCTTGATCTTTCGGGTTCCTGTGCCATCCACTAAGGATAACTGATCTAGGCAACACTTAAGGATTCATGATCCATAATTATCAAAACCTATGCCCTAACAACTCTGATCTAGTTCGATCCAGGTAAGTGGTGTGGGAACTAGGTTAGAGCTTTCACCTAGGGTTGAATTTCCTGTATGGTTTCTAGTTGGTTTAGTTGTTGTTGTGTTTTTCTTCTTTTTGTTTCTTTTTACTTGCCAGTCCAAGGTTCTCTTTTTCGGGGGTTTCCTACTGACTGGTTGAGCGAAAGACCATTGGTTCATCCGCATCAGCATTGTATCCAGATTGCATACCAGGTTGGTTTTTGATAGCATCCCTGTCAGAATTATTAACTGATATATTCTGAAAAGCCTCGACTATTTCTCTATCACTCATACTGTTAGCCAAAAACAACAAAAACAACGACCTTTGAAAATCGAATATATAATATTTAGTTAGCATCATAGTAATCATAGAAGTTATTTCATGTATTTCCCGACTGCTAATTTTAAGTACTTTCACAATACTTAATTAGCTTAAACCAGTGGATCTGATACCACCTTCTGTCACAACCCCCTGACCCTACCCTGGGCAGGAGCCGTGAGTAGATATAGTGGTACCGGTGTTCATTATAAGTCTCAGAGCGAAAATTTCATCAGGATCGGGTGTAAGGAAAATTTATCAGAGTTTTCAAAACACCAATTTTTCATTTCTTAAACTGTGGGGTAAGCCCCGTATTTACATAAAGGAATTTTACTGGGAAATCCTTATTTACAGAAAACACGTTTATTCTAGGGTTACATAGCTACTTATTTAAGCTAAAGTGTTTCATGATACTTTTTCTTTCTTCACAGTAAGTCTCCTGAAACGCGTTTTAAAAACATTTGGTTAGTGGAAAATACTGGTGAGTTCATTTAGTAATAAGAAATACATTGTTATAAATTACAACATTAAGGGTTTTTACATTTGTTTATATCTATCAATTACCCCAATTCGGTATTTGTCACTCGACCGGATCTGTGACTATGGTCGTATCACTCACTCATTGGCTTACCCGTTGTCCAATGGTGAAACTTATTAAGTAGTGTAAACAAAACCCCACATACCGGCAGTAATTTCAGAATACAAAAACTTAATCACTGTAAATATAACTGAAAAACAGTTAGGGTTTTGAAAGAATTTGGTAAAAAGAAAGAATGACTCACTTTGCAAGTTTAAGTTGACAGGTCTTGCCTACTGGTTTAAGTAAATACACAATGCACACATATTAGTGTATTAACTCAGTACAACTTTTACGATAATCACGAGATCAAAACCCACAACGAATGACAAAGTTTAGCCGAGTATTGTCAACACTTAAACATCCATTGGATTGGTTTCAATCGATTCACGAGATCAAAACCCACAACGAATGACAAAGTATAGTCAAGTACCAACAACACTTGAACATCCATTGGATTGGTTTCAATTAATCAGATATAGTACCGTGTTAGTGATTAGAGTTATTACCCTGATATTGCGGCAGCGTTTCGGGATTTTAGGGCTTTGTTGAAAGAAGCAGAGATACGAGGAGTGGGACATTGTTTTAAACGATCGAACTGAGCAATCTGAAATACTCCCAGGCTGCTCCTTATATAGCTCACCTGGGTCTCTCCTGCGTGTCGTGCGGGAATCATGGGTTCCTCTTGCGTGGCGCGAGGACACCTAGCTAGGGCTAGGTCAGCCTCATCACCAGCATGCCTTGCCACTTGTCGCGAAACGGTGCCACGTGGTGTGGACCTCTCCCGCGCGTCGCAAGAGATGTGAGGGTCTCTGGCGCGTGGAGTCTGGGCTGCCAGGATAAGCTCTTTCCATTTTTCGTGTCGGGTCTCGTTGTGCATGTCCGGGGTTCCGATCAAGGCTCGTTTTGGGGTGTTTTTGGGTATTGTTACAGTTTTGACCCAACTTTGGCCCTGGTGGTGATGGCCTTGGGCTCGGGAAGCTTTGGCTATTGGCCAGCTCCTTCTTGATGGAGCGAGGAGAGATGATGTTGTCAATGTCATCCAGGCCAAACTTGGTGGCCGACTTGCTGGTAGATTTTTTAGGGCCTACATCATGGACAAACAAGATAAGTCTTTTTATTTCATACAATTTATTCAATATACATAATTACATTTCAAAAAATATACAAATACTTACTCGACATTGTGTAGGAGGTGGAAGTGTCTGCTTCTGTATCCTTTATCCTTAGCTTGAATGCCCTGATTGTTGAGTCGATAGCCCAAAATGTTTAGATTCTCACGTCAGTGCCGAGTTGCTCAGCAAGGCAGGCAAAATTGGTCACTACATACAAACAAAGAAGAAAAATAAGTCAACAAAAGCAACAACAATATTTACAGTGGTTATCTAAGGATCCTATATACTACCCTTCAAGATCCACTTTTTGGGCAGTCTATCCCCTTGAAGAATAGAATCCCTTCGCACAAAGAAGAATTGATTCTTCCATGTGGAACCATTTTGAGTGGTCTTGAGGATGGGAAGGGGCTGGTGAGGATTGACCTTCAACAAGAAGCGATGGGAACCATGGTTGACAAGACTGTAGAGATAGGAAAGTTCGGACAGGGTGAAATGGATTCTTTTAGTGCTAATGATCTGCTCAGTGGTATACAACACCCTCCAAAGCATTGGCATAATCTGAATGTAGCTTATGCCGGTGAGGGTGAAGAACCCTTGAGTGAAATCAGGGAAGGATAGGAATAGCCTAGAAGGAAAGGTAAAGCAGGGAAGCACACCCAGGTGGATGAGATAGCATCACTCTTCATCGTCGAATCATATGGGCAAAAGACAGTCTTCAGAGGAAAACAAGTATATATATTGTCGATTTCAGGATCACTGAACTTGCAAAGTTTCAAAGAAGGGTTTGACAAAAGGTTTTGGCTTTGGGGTATGTCATCAGTATCCTGGCTTTTGCCCGGGGAGGATCTAGTAACCGTCTTAGCCATGATCGAAGTGAAGGAGATGAAGAGTTAAGAAGATGAAGAGAAAGAAAGAAGAAGAATATCTTATTTGTTTTCGGAATGGGGATATAAAAGAGGATTTGTTGATCTTTAAATGAATTCTCAAGCTTATCTCTAGTCTATCCCATCAATGACGTCAGACTCGCAACGACTAGTTAACACTTGCAACGGCTAGTCCGCATCTAACGGAAATGTGGCAGATTTGATTCATATCTTATCTGCCATATTTGGAGGCAATTGTTAGGGGCTAAGTTTTATTAATTCTGGATCATGTATCCTGAAAACGGGCCTGGATCACTTATCCTTAGCGGATGGTGCAGGAAGTCTGAGGATCAAGGATCCTTATTTTTTACTTATGTTATCTAACAATTGTTCTTTATGTTTCTAATGTTTATACGCAGATAATGGACGACGTGGACTTAGTCTCTGCTGGAATTCCGCCGAATATGCTTCATTAGAGCACGTGCTTAAAGAGGAATAGCTGTTATGGACGAACATGGGAGACTTGCACATTTTTCGGATAGTTAGTTAGCTAGGATATTTCTAATTATATCAAGGGGTATTGATCTTATTTAGAGACAACTCTTGCACACTTTATCACTCTCGAAACTGCTCTTAAAACACACACTAGAATTTGTTTATATCAAGCTCAATATCATCAGAAGTTGTATTAACTTGTCCATTACTTATTCTATAGATTTGGTGATCGATAGTTTCCATCACTCGAGGTTTTTTATGCTGGAGATCTCTAAAGATCAAGGGCTTTTTCCTTGTATAAATCATTGTGGTCATTATCATTCACATTCATATTTCATATTCATTTACACAATTGTTTAATGTTCAAGCACACTACCTCACAAATCAGATTTGGTTACATTATTCTTAACCAGATATTTGACCAAAACAGTTATATCATGTATATTTGTTTCCCAGCTTAGGGTTTTATGTATATATCATGTTGGACATGATTATAAGTCATATACTTAACGTTTAGGGGAGTAGGGACACGACTAGTCTAACCGGATAATCAACCAACGGTCTTTGTAATAGCTTGTATCGCATCGCGTCGCGTTGCAACGAATACGATCATGTGATATGCAAGTGTAAATGTATTTCCTGGAATTGCTAGACTTATGAGACTCAACCATATCACAATTAAGTCTAATTCGCGTAATTGTGTATTAAACAATGATTAAGTTGTAGGATTTACTGGATATTTTGCCGTTTGTCATACACATAAGGATCAATCTTTAACAAACAAACAACTAATTCATTCCAAGCTCTGATTTTTATGATGAAAATCTTTGAAAAAATGAAAAACCCAAAAACTTAAAAACTGTAAAATATACCTAAAATAAGATTTTTTAGATGAATTTATAGATTGTTAAATCCCAAATTTGAGTACCAAGCTCCGATATCAAATTGTAGGATCGAATCGAGCTAAAAATCAGATTTAGATAAGAAAATCTAGAAGAACACACACAAAAATGTTCTTTGAAAACCTAGATTAATTTGCAAATGATAAAAAGCAATTAGCCCCAAATTTCTCTAGTATGTATGTTTCCAAACCCTAATCATCTCTATCTATTTATAGCCTAAAACACTTAGGCTAATTACATTAGGCCCCCAAAGTTTTAAACTAAAACAATAAATCAGTTTTAGATAAAAGTAACAAATATATTTTGTCTACAAAATATATTTCTTCAACAGATCTCCACACGAGTCGTCGTTCTTTCATAACTTGAACGCGGGCGTCGATCCTTCTTTCGAACACTTCATGTTGACATCGCGTCAATCCTTTGTCCGAACATCTCATGTTTGACTTATGCAATCAACTTCATCTTAGTGACGTTGACTTTGACTTTTATAACATTAAACTGTCCAATTTGACCCAACACTTTATATAACCCTAAACCATCGTGACTTTCTATGAATCGACATAGTAATTCTTTCCTAAACGATAATAGAATTATTAGATTTACAATATATTTAAACACACAATTCTTGATTTTGTTTCGTTTATTGTCTGATACTGGATGAGATATATTCCAATCACATATGATATCTACATGTAATATTATATTTGTTTGTTTCGTATATGTAGGATTGACTTGAGCGTCTAAGGGTGGTTCTAAAGGCTTTAGCTTCAGATCCTTTCTAATATGATATTAATGGTTTTACAACTTTGTTATACACGTGTGAGATGAAGTGTGCCTGATACAACCATCAAGATGACTCCATGCATGAAGGTTCTCATCTTTATATAGGCCTATGTATCCCTTTTGAAAGCCCATGTATCGCTTTACTAGTCGATCAATTCTTGCTTTAACACAACACACACGAATTTAACTAAATCAATGGGTTAAACACTTACAATTCGCTTGCACAATGAACAAAGAACTAATGTGTTTTTGTTTAAATTGTATGCATATGTGTTAAATTGCTGCTTCTTACAATTCAAACATGCAATGGATGACTAGTTGATGTTGTTACTCATATGCTTTTCTTTCCACCGTGCAAATTCAGTTGCTACTTTATGTCTTGTAACAAAATATATTGCACGTAACGCAAATGGTAAGAATGAAACCTACATTTGTGTTTAATGGACTTATAGACTTACCATAATAGAATTATTAGGTTTACAAATTGTTTAAGCACGTGATCCTCGTGTTTATTTTGGTTATTGTCTGTTACTACACAAGATATATTCCATTCACATATGATATCTGCATATACATATTATATATATTATTTCCATATATGGTGGAGTGACTTGAGCGTTTAACAATGGTGATAAAGGCTTCAGCCTCCAGACCCTTTAGAATAGGTTATTCATGGATTTACAACTTTGTTATACCCGGGTGACGGCGAAGCGTGACTGATACAACCATCAAAATAACTCTGAACATGAAGGTTCTCACCTCCTTACATGAAGGTTCTCATATCCTTTACCTCTATACGAGCCTATGTGACCCTTTCGAAAACCCATGTATTGTATATCCATTAATCATCAATCCAAACCCGAGTGATAAATTCTTGCTTACACAACATAATATGAATTTAACCAAAATCAATGGGTTAGAAACTTACAATTCACAAGCATAATGAACAAACAACTGATGCGTTTGTGTCTAAATTGTATGCATATTTTTGTTACGTTTATTTTTAAAATTGTCGCCTCCTACGCTTCACAGATATATTGGATGAATAGTGGATGCTGTTGCTTGCCTGTTTTTCTTTCCAACGTGCAAAATCTCTTGCTACTTTCTACCTTGCAAAAAATATCATGTGCGTAACAAATTAGTGTTAACCTAAATCTGATTTTTGTTTAATGGACTTTCAGACTACCATAATAGAATCATAAGGTTTACAAATTGTTTAAGCATGCGCTTCTTCTCATCTTTACTCCGATTCTTGTCTAATTTTGAAACCATACATCAATAATCCTAGCCGAGAACCGATTAATATACGTATGATAATAATCCAACCACACAACCAACACCAAATCGCTCTTCATTTTAATTCCTTTAGTTACCAAAGCCCAAAATGGGAAAAAGAGAGAAGGAAACAATCAAACACCACCAAATGATCTCTATCTCCATGTATCTATAACGTACTAGTTACTCAAACACAAACGTCCAATGCTATATAACAACTCCCACAACAATTAGGGTTTTTTTCAACCCCTTCTTCCCCATTTCACTTCCATCATTAAATTCTCTTCGTACACTCACAGAATCACGAGTCCACTCTCACCAGATCGGTTTGAATTACATCAAATCACTCAATTTCAGCATCAATTTCTCCAATTAGGCTCGTCAATTTCTCCAATTTGTGGAATTTCATGATGATTAGGGTTAGGGATCATTGTTTCTTCGATCGTCGGTGATCGTTGTATGGAAACTCGTGGCCGGAAGAGGGCGGAGGCCACCTCATCAGCCCATTCGTCCAAACGTCGTCGTTCTACATCCGTTGCTGCTTCAAACGCCGTCGTTTCATCGGTATCTACTCGTTTACGCTCTTCTAGTATGGATAATAATATCAATGAATCGTCCGGGTCCGGGTCGGGTCGAGGCCGGCGTGGTAGGAAGAATAATAATAATCAGAGTTTCGGATTCGATAGAGATAATAATAATATGGATAAAGGAAAAGAGAAAGAACATGAAGTTAGGGTTAATGAGAGAGATAATATTAATATAGAGAATAATTTGGGGTTGAATATAGATGATGATGATGAGGAGGAGGAGGAGGATGAGGATGATGATAGTGAGGGGGGAGGTGTGGGGATTTTGCATCAGAATTTAACGTCGGCTAGTAGCGCGCTTCAGGGTTTGTTAAGGAAGTTAGGTGCAGGGTTGGATGATCTGCTTCCTTCATCGGCGATGGCGGCGTCATCGTCGCATCAGAGTGGGCGGTTGAAGAAGATTTTGTCCGGGTTGAGGGCGGATGGAGAAGAAGGAAAGCAGGTTGAGGCGTTGACGCAGCTATGTGAGATGCTTTCCATTGGGACAGAGGATTCGCTTAGTACGTTTTCGGTGGATTCTTTTGTGCCTGTGCTTGTTGGGTTGCTTAATCATGAGAGCAATCCGGATATTATGCTGCTTGCTGCTAGGGCGCTGACACATTTATGTGATGTGTTGCCGTCTTCGTGTGCTGCTGTCGTGCATTATGGTGCTGTTTCGTGCTTTGTTGCTAGATTGCTTACCATTGAGTACATGGACTTGGCTGAACAGGTTTGTCAGTTTATTAGCTAATAGTATTATTATTTATGGCAACTTAATCATGTAAGGTAGACTAAAGTTGTGCTCTGGCGTAGATTTTTCTGTTAGTATGTTAGAAGTGATGCTACATAGCAAAGAAGACTTTTTTTTGTGACAAGTAGACCTATTATGTACTCCAAGTTTGAGTATTGTTGAAATTTTGTAGTTAATGATTTAATTGTCTTGATGTTTCTTACCATTTTGGTACAGTCCTTGCAAGCTCTTAAGAAGATATCTCAAGAGCACCCGACTGCCTGCTTGCGAGCAGGGGCTCTAATGGCAGTGCTTTCTTATCTTGACTTCTTTTCAACAGGAGTCCAGGTACACATTTATGCTGATGTATGAAAGAAAAGGATGGATATTAAGTATATATTGTGATATTGACTTTCTGTTATACGTCTCAGCGTGTGGCATTAGCTACTGCTGCGAACATGTGCAAGAAACTTCCATCTGATGCAGCTGATTTTGTAATGGATGCTGTTCCCTTATTGACTAATCTTCTTCAGTACCATGATGCTAAGGTGAGTACTACAAGTTTTGAATTTTATCTGCTGAAGACTTGTTAACTGACTTTCTTTTTTATTTCATTGTACATTTTAAGGTTTTGGAGCATGCTTCAGTTTGTTTAACACGAATTGCGGAGGCGTTTGCAGCATCACCTGATCAGTTAGACAAGCTTTGTATGCATGGATTGGTTAAACAGGCAGCCTCTCTCATTTCAACCAGCTGTTCTGGAGGCGGACAAGCATCCCTCAGTACATCTACATATACGGTATACATGCGTAATTTGCTTTTCTTTTTTCGGAACATAGTAGTACAATTGAGGGGAAGCATCACTTAAAGTTATCCATTGTAGGGCTTAATCCGATTGCTATCTACATGTGCAAGTGGCTCTCCGTTAGGGTCTAAAACTTTGCTCCTTCTCGGGATCAGTGGGATTCTCAAAGACATATTATCAGGTTCTGGTCTCGTTGCAACGATGTCTGTGTCACCTGCGTTGAGTAGACCACCGGAGCAGGTAATATTGTTTTAAACGTCTTATCTTAAATTCTTAATTACAACGGTTCACTTTTAGCACCTACACTCAAGACCAATGTGTATTGAATAAATTTGTTTCTTTTCGGTTTGTAGATTTTTGAGATTGTGAATTTGGCAAATGAACTTCTTCCGCCATTATCCAATGAAATCATTACTCTTCCTACCAGTAGTAACATGTTTGTCAAAGGGTCCCTTTTGAAGAAACCAATTGCTGCAAGTTGTAGCAAGCAAGAAGAATCGAGTGGCGATGCACTTGAGGTATCGGCTCGTGAGAAGTTGTTAATCGATCAGCCTGAGCTTCTGCAGCAGTTTGGGATGGACCTCCTTCCTGTTTTGATTCAGGTTAGCTCCAAAGAGTCGCGGTATGCAATCTTTATCTGCAACTACTCATGGTAACAAATATACTATCTTCTTTGTGTTGCAGATATACGGGTCAAGTGTAAACGCACCTGTGCGTCACAAATGCCTTTCAGTTATTGGGAAGTTGATGTACTTCAGTAGTGCCGATATGATTCAATCTCTACTTGGTGTGGCAAACATATCTAGGTATGTGATTGGTGATTGAAAATTTGTTTTTATTAATTTGTGTTGAAGTTTCTAACATTGTGAAATTGTAGTTTCTTGGCTGGGGTTTTGGCATGGAAGGATCCACAAGTGTTGGTACCCTCACTTCAAATTGCGGAGATACTAATGGAGAAACTTCCCGAGACTTTCAGTAAGATGTTTGTGAGAGAAGGTGTGGTTCATGCAATAGATATACTCGCTGGGTCATCATCCTCGTCATCGTCGTCATTGTCTGTGACCGGTAATGCTCTTTCTCTGCCATTATCAAGTGAGAAGGTTAATGATTCTATACCTGGCTCATCGTCTCTACGCTCGAGGCGTTACCGACGTCACGTTGGTTCAGATGTAAATACTGCTGAAGATTTGAAAAACTCGGACTCTCTAGCAGATATGCCAGCTGTCAGTTCTAGTATTCGGATGGCGGTTAGTACAAGTGCAAAAGCGTTTAAGGATAAGTACTTTTATTCCGAGCCCGGTGCTACCGTTGAAGTTGGGGTTACAGATGATCTCATACATTTAAAAAATCTTTGTAAGAAGTTGGGTGCTGGTTTTCATGATCAGAAGGCCAAGTCAAAGGGGAAGTCAAAAGCATCTGGCCTTCGGTTTGCTGAATTTTCACCTGGAAAAGAAGAAAACTTGTTAGGAGTGGTAACCAAAATGCTATTAGAGCTAACGAAAGATGACGGAGTTTCCACATTTGAGTTCATTGGCAGTGGCGTTGTTGATGCGTTACTAAACTACTTCTCTTGCGGGCACTTCTCAAAAGAACGAGTGTCAGAAGCGAATTTGCCTAAGCTACGACAACTAGCGAGTAAAAGATACACGTCGTTTATTCAGGTTGCACTTCCGTTAACTGTTGATGAGGGCAAACAAGCTCCGATGAGTGTTCTTGTTCAGAAGCTTCAATATGCTTTGATGTCTTTAGAACGTTTTCCGGTGGTTTTGAGCCACAGTGCTAGATCATCAACTGGAACTGCACGACTCTCTTCTGGCCTTGGCGCATTATCTCAGCCATTTAAATTGCGCCTTTGTAGAGCACATGCTGAAAAGTCCCTTCGTGATTATTCTTCAAATGTTGTTCTAATTGATCCTTTGGCCAGCTTGGCAGCTGTAGAGGACTTCCTTTGGCCCCGTGTTCAGCGTAGCGAGTCTGGCCAGAAACCTTCTGCATATGTTGAGAACTTAGACTCTGGAACTGCACCTGCTTCTGCTACTGGTACACGTCATCACTCGACGAGATCTAGGTCATTGGTTAATATAGGTGACTCGGCCAACAAAAAGGAGACATCACAAGGGAAAAATGCAAGCGCTTTAAAAGGGAAGGGAAAAGCTGTATTGAAGCAAGGTCAAGATGAGGGTAGAGGACCACAGACTAGAAACGCTGCTCGTAGAAAGGCTTCGTTGGATAAAGATGCACAGATGAAATCTGTAGATGGGGATTCTACTTCTGAGGTACCAACTTTGAATATTTTTTTGCTTATCGAAATAGTGACAACTAATGTTCATTATTCTATTTTTATTCAACCATCGTCATGCGCAAAGGTCTTGGGTTATTGGTGTGTATCATGTATCGTGAAGTCTTTTATAGGTTAACGTATTTGTGTAACAGCTGATGGTTAGGGTTATTTGACAGTGATTCACTTCACTAATGATTAAGGAGAATAATTATGTCCGTACATTGTAACCTGTGTAATGAACCAAAGTTAAGCATTTTCAAGTATTTAACAATTGGAAGTATATTTAAATCTTATACTATTCGTGCCCTTGTCTTTCTCTTGTACTTTCCAGGACTTTTTTTTTAGTTTGCTAACTCTCACAATTCTATATACTCTAATATTGATTTAGGAGATTAATTATGATATACATTGTAACGTGCAAATCAACAATAAAATATTACTTTAAAATAGTTAGATGTAGGAAGATATCTGAATCTGGTGTTCACTCTCTTGTTTTTTTATATTTCCAGGTTCTTTATCAGTTCCCATTTTTTTCACTAGATGGTCTTGAGCTCATTTTGCTTCATTTTACCATTCTCTACCGTTGTTTTTGTTTGTAATAAGTGTTTGCCTTTTGTAGGATCAGGACTTTGACATATCACCTGCTGAGATCGATGATGTATTGGTGATTGAAGATGATGACGTTTCGGAGGATGACGAAGATCATGACGATGTATGTTTGTCATAGCATTTTCTTTACGATAATATGTATAAACTTACCCTTTTTAGTTATCTCATAAATGTATAGGGTTTTCATTCTCCCTGCATATATGTATGTATTTTGTTATAATAACTGAAATGGTTTTGTAGGTACTAAGGGATGATTCTCTTCCCGATTGCACGCCAGACAAAGTTCATGATGTAAAGTTGGGTGAGGAAAGACCCAATGATAGCCAGACGAACCACCCGGCTAGTGGTTCTAGCAGCAGAGGTACTGCTGTTCGGGGTGCAGACTCGTTGGGTTCAAGGGGCGCATGTCGTTTGCCGCTGCCACCATGGCTGGGCTTTCATCAGCAAACGGGGGTAGAGACCGCCATGGGCGGCCCCTCATTGGGTTTCCCAGGCTTGTATTCACGTCAGGCGGGAAGCAACTAAACCGGAATCTAACAATCTATCAAGCTGTTCAGAGACAGCTTGTCTTGGATGAGGATGATGATAACGGAACTGATTTTGTATCTAGTGATGGTAGCAGATTATGGGGTGAAATTTATACTGTCACATACCAAAGAGCAGACAACCAAACAGTCGGAACTGTTACACCATCCAAATCTACCACTACTAGTACTAAAGCGGCCTCAAACATGAACTCGAGTAGTGGTGATTCACGGATCCATCCAATGTCTCTTCTAGACAGCATTTTGCAAGGGGAGCTTCCATGCGATTTGGAAAAGAACAATCCTACTTACAACATATTATCTCTGTTACGTGTATTAGAGGGTTTAAACCAGTTGGCCCCACGTTTGCGTGTACAGACTGCTACCGACGGATTTGCTCAAGGAAAAATTTCTAGTCTAGACGACCTGAATGTTACTAGCGGTGGCGTTATAGTCCCTTGTGACGAGTTTATAAATAGCAAATTAACTCCCAAGTTGTCTAGACAAATTCAAGATGCTCTTGCGCTTTGCAGTGGTAGTCTCCATCATGGTGTTATCAGCTGACAAAAGCATGCCCGTTTTTGTTTCCGTTTGAAATTAGGCGTCAGTATTTTTACTCAACTGCTTTCGGTCTGTCTCGTGCGTTAAACCGGCTCCAACAGCAGCAGGGTGCAGAGGGCCATGGATCTTTGAGTGAGCGCGAATTTAGGGTTGGAAGGTTACAACGACAGAAAGTCCGTGTTTCCCGAAACCGTATTTTGGAGTCTGCTGCTAAAGTCATGGAGATGTATCCTAGCCAAAAGGCAGTTCTTGAAGTTGAGTATTTTGGTGAAGTTGGCACTGGTTTGGGCCCCACGTTGGAGTTCTATACTCTATTAAGTCATGATCTTCAAAAAGCAGGACTGAAAATGTGGAGATGTAATTCCCCAAAATCGGTGGACCTTGTTTTAGCACCTCTCGGGCTGTTCCCGCGTCCTTGGCCTCTTACCGTTGACGCTTCCGATGGGAGCCAGTTTTTCAAGATAACCGAGCATTTCCGTCTTCTTGGTCGTGTGATGGCCAAAGCGCTTCAAGATGGGAGGCTTTTAGACCTTCCACTTTCACCCGCTTTCTATAAACTTCTGCTTGGACAGGTGAACTGCTTTTTTTACTAACTCTAACTTAAATATATAATATTAGAATTGGTCGGTGGGGCGTCTGGCGATGGATAATTATTTTAGTGCTGGTTGAACTGGGTCAGGTGGAAGTAGGGCGGGAAGTTTGTTTGTGTTCGTTCGTTTAGTAAATGAACGGACACGAACAAGAATTTTTGTTCATTTAGTTAAATGAACAAATATGAACAAAAGCCGTGTTTGTGAGCTTTCGGTAACGTGTTCGTTTATGTTCGTTTGTGTTCAATAGTTCATTGATGTTTTTTGTTTTTATATTTTATTTAAATAATTCAAAATTTCGACAAATAAAATATTTAAGAAGTATCAATGCATTATATATTCGGTTCATGAATGCTTGCTTGTGTTCGTTTGTTTTCATTTGTGTTCATGAACTTTCATTTGCGTTCGTTGCCTAAAATTAACAAACGAACACGAACACGTTCATTTCCTTAACGAACGGACACGGACATAAAATCTCTTTCGGTAAGTGTTCATGAATAGTTCGTGAACGCATATATTTCCTTAACAAATGAACACCAACAAGGTGTTGTTTGTGTTAGTTCGGTTTGTTTGCAGCCCGTGGAAGTGTGGAACCACACTTTTGTAATGCATGGTTAATGCATTAAATGTGATCATGAAAACTATATTATTGTGCTTATCTATTACTTATAGTGAAGTGATTTATAAGGTATGCTTACACTTTCAATAAGTTTCTACTCACCTAACACATTCTTCTTTCAGCTAATTTACGTGATATAACCCGTAGACATGTTGGAGATAACCCATTTCATAGTAAATGGGTTGAAATTGCCTGTATTTATGAATCCTTTTGTTTTGGATTGAAACACGCAACTTCTTTTGTTACAGGAACTTGATATACATGACATTTCATTGTTTGACGGTGAATTCGGTAAGACATTGCAAGAGTTGCAAGCTCTTGTTTGCCGGAAACAGTATCTAGAGTCGATACATGACCGGGACGAGATACGAAACTTAAAGTTTAGGGGGGCGCCAGTTGAAGATCTTTGCTTGGACTTCACACTTCCTGGCTATCCTGATTTTGTTCTCAAAACAGGCGATGACGATGTACTTCATCTATTTACCGTTTTTTTTATGCGTTCATGTTAATTTTCGTCTTCTGATATGTCTTTACTACAGGTTGATTTAAACAATTTGGAAGAGTATATTTCTCTGGTAGTTGATGCTACTGTCAAGACTGGTATTGCTCGGCAAATGGAAGCATTTAGAGCTGGTTTTAATCAGGTCGTCTCATTTTCCCCCTGCAGTTCTTCTTCTTAAAACCACATTTATGTGAAAGTGGGTCAATTTTGGTTGTGTTTGGGTCAATGTGTAAAATTAGTTATCGACTAAAAAAACTGTTGAAATGGGCTGATCCTATCCAGCTAACATGTTCATTATATTCTTGTCAGGTTTTTGACATTTCGGCTCTACAAGTATTTTCTCCAAGTGAGTTGGATTATTTACTTTGTGGTCGTGGAGAGTTGTGGGAGGTAAATTTCTTTTGGTCCATTGCTTATATCTAAGCATGTGAAAGCAATATCTAAATGAAGTCTTTATTACACAGGCTGATACGCTTGTTGAACACATAAAATTTGATCATGGATACACCTCCAAGAGCCCTGCAGTAGTTAATGTAAGTGACATCATCACCTCTTCATGTCTTGTGTCATTTAAAAGAATTCGAGTATAATAAAATCAGTTGTCTTTAGTTGCTTGAGATAATGGGAGAGTTCAATCCGGAACAGCAACGCGCATTCTGCCAATTTGTGACTGGTGCACCTCGGCTTCCTCCTGGTGGTTTGGCCGTATTGAATCCTAAGTTAACAATTGTGAGAAAGGTATGCTGTGAACACCATTGCACTGTTTTCAGTATCATCATTATTATTGCTGTTATTACTATTATTGTTACAGGGCAGCTTCAAGTATTCCCTTGAAAACTTGCATAATCTCATATTTACCCAACCAAAAATTATTATCAAACAGACCCACTTCAAATACTTAAAATTTCTTATTTACCCGTTTATTAAATGCAATTTATAATATGGCCATTATACCCTACTCTTTCTCCTTATGCTGCAAAGTCTCGTATCAGAATGCAGGTTTAAAGGGAATGGTATAAATGTCATTAAGTTTGAAAATGGGTAATTATGATGTTATACCAAGTGTTTATAAACACGGTTTTTGTTGTCTGGCACAGCATTCGTCAACGGTCAACAACACGGCCTCCCATGCGGCTGGATTGTCGGAATCTGCAGATGATGATTTGCCAAGTGTGATGACATGTGCTAATTACCTAAAGCTTCCTCAATATTCCACCAAGGTGCTACCTATTTTTTAATAAATTTAAATTTTACCCACAATTGTTAGGTCTTATAATCTAACTATAGAATTTGTTTGCACAGGAAATCATGTACAAGAAACTTCTATACGCCATTAGCGAAGGACAGGGATCGTTTGATTTGTCATGAGTTTTCAATTTAAACTAACTAAAATGTTTATATTTATCCAAAAATCCTTTGATAAATGGTGCATAATTGGGGCCTAATAAAGGTTTCTTTCTCTGCCTTGTTCAAGTTTCACCGACTGCATGGTTATGATCAAGGTCAGTTCCCTCTTCTTTTCTCAAAAGCACAGATTAGTGGTGTCGAACTCCGTCTGTTTAACTTAACAGAGCTCAAGGTTGGCCCGTTTTGAGCAATATATCCAAAGCTCGAGCTTGGCCTGTCAGGAATTTTTCAAGCTCTGGGTTGGCTCGTTATCGTTTATTAATTATCTAGTTATATTTATTCACGTATAATTATCTTTTATAACTTAACAAGCCAGTTTTGAGTAGCTCACGAGCAGCTCGGCTTGTTTACACCTCAAAAAAGTGAGTTGGATAGATGGGGTCAGAACAGGTAGTTTATTTATAGGTCGATAGTTCTGAAGTCTCATTTCGTTTTCACTTAATGCAGATGCGGATCGGAAATGATGTGTTCAAGAAGGCTTTCTGAGGATGAACAAACTTGTAGGGCTGTTACTTTTTTTATTTTCTACAAAGGATTTGTAAATAAATAGTGGAATGATGTACACTGTAGTTTGCTTTTACCTACTTGAAATTTTGTCTATGCCACTTATTTTGAATATGTACTTTGTTTTTTGGTGGGTTTTATGCATTATTTTGATTTTTTTAATCAGATAAACTATGTTTCTTCAACATTAGATGATGTTCTGTTGTCTTGTATTTTCCACAAAGTTCTGTGATTGAAATTAGATGATCTTATGTGGTATTTTCTACAAAGTTATTTTATTAAAAAATGTTTTCATTTAAAAACATTTTTGTTTTGTTCATGTTTAGTATAATATAATAATTTTAAGGTTTTATAGAATTTGCTGAGAGTAACTTATTCTGAAAGATAACCCATTTGCCCCGTGTAACACTATCCAAATAATGAAAGTTAAAACTAAATAAAATGTCAAACATGAATAATCTTTACTCAATACTGAAAAAGTATATTAAAATGGCAAACATGAATAATCTTTACTCAATACTGAAAAAGTATATAGATAATTGATTTTGCATGTTGGCATAAAAGTACGAATGTTAATCTTTGAAAGAGCAAGCCTGTCACACCCCCTCAAAGGCGAAAAAACAGTGTAACGAGAGTAAGAGAACACAATGGAACATGAGATTGCTAAGATGTAAACCATGCATGAATTACATATTCTAGACACTGTCTAGTACATACATTGATAGTCACATGACTTGATCTAAAATTAAACAAAAGATATGCATGCAGCATCCCAGTGCCTCCCTAAGTGTAAGCTTCAGTTTCTTTTCTTGAAAAACATGCTTAAAACGGTCCAATTGGTGAGTCTGCAAGTTTTTGAAATGTAGCAAATTTTTGTCTGTAACATTAGTGTAAAAACACTAAGTTTATGTAGTTGTATCATTGCTTTGACACAAGTTTCATGCTGTAATTACAACTAGTCCACAATCAAATCTGGACTATGCACTACGCCCCAAAGATGTTGTGTTCGGAAACTTAAAGTGTCGATCCGTGTTTAACTCATATAACATAATCTACAATCGTTATACTATGTGTACTCAATGATAGTGAGTTCGCGTAACCAGCGTAATAAGTTTGTGTACGGTGTACCCACGGTACAAAAAGTGTGCAACTGTAACCAGTGTGTTTGATTCAATTGTGTTTAAGAAAAACATGTACTACGTCCAGCCGTATCGTATTGAACTAAACATAAACAATGTGTTAACATGTTTTTCCCCCAAAATATGTAACTAAAAATGGGGCTGCAAGAACTCACCTGATATTGTGATCAAATCGAGGGGTCTTACTCGTGTCCCACTAATTAAGTAGACACAGGTTAAGTATAAGGACTACCTAGGTGTATGTAATCAATGATAGTGAGTTCGCGTAACCAGCGTAATAAGTTTGTGTACGGTGTACCCACGGTACAAAAAGTGTGCAACTGTAACCAGTGTGTTTGATTCAATTGTGTTTAAGAAAAACATGTACTACGTCCAGCCGTATCGTATTGAACTAAACATAAACAATGTGTTAACATGTTTTTCCCCCAAAATATGTAACTAAAAATGGGGCTGCAAGAACTCACCTGATATTGTGATCAAATCGAGGGGTCTTACTCGTGTCCCACTAATTAAGTAGACACAGGTTAAGTATAAGGACTACCTAGGTGTATGTAATCGAGTCTAAAAACTTGTGCTTGTGATGTGTGCCTACTATGCAAACTAGTGAATATACGTAGTGCATTACGTGTTAATCAGTTTTCATTTAGAAAAACCAGTTTAGATGTGATGAAATTTACGTGTGTCCAAATGTGTTTGTTTACAAAACTTGTGATGTGTATATGCTTCGGTTCAATTAAGAACTACCACGAGTTGTGAGAATCATGAGAACTCCTATTTCTCACGCAAGTTGAGCCACATTTTTTTGCATAAACATAGATAAAATATTATAAAAACGTTAGTAAAACAAAAAAACAAAAAAATTGCCGAGTCGGTAGTTATACCCGATGTAAGTTTTGTTTACGCCATGGTGTTAATTTTGTTACGGCGACAAAACTTTTTTACACCTATTGTAAATTTTTGCATGATGCGTTTTATTTATTTATTTATTAATTTTTGCTGCAACAAGTGATTATTTTTAGGATTTTTGAGATTTTTTTTGGAAAAGCCTTTTGGAAGGCCTAGTTCTCATGGTTCTCATAACTCAAGATGGTTCTCATTATACCCTTTTGGTGTGCATAAAGCGTGTTATAAATTTATTAATATTTTGAGCCTATTTTACGCGTTAGTCAAGTTTTTCATTTATAAAACACGATAAACACACACTTGGGCAAGTACACCCATCGTGAGCGTAGTATAGTGTTGGTAAGATACCGAGATCGTCCAAGGACACAAGAGCTTTTAATACCGGTTTAGCATCAACGTCTAATCGATCTAAATTTGGATAAAAGTTTTGAAGCATAAAAATAAATAAAACGAAAATAAATAAAAATGAAATACAAATAGACAAGATAGAATCACTTGGATCCAACTTCTCTTTTATGTATCCTTTGATAGTTTTCGCACTTTCAGACTTTTTAAGAGATTATCTTAGTTATAGTAGTAGGCCCCTCTTTTGAAGGGGACGTTACCCTCAACCCAGTGGTTTGAGTCAGCAGGGATACAATCCCAAAGGGTCAGAATATTAGAAGATATTGAATAAGTTATTAATGTGAAAAGTGGTAGGCCCCTCTTTTGAAGGTACGTTACCCTCGGCTAAGTGGTTTGAGTCAGCAAGGATACAATCCCAAGAAGCCGGTTTAAAGTTTTAATGGCAAAGTTCTTGTCTCGTTCAGTAAAGACACGAATGACACGAATGAGCGAATCAATGACATCATGAAGAAATGGTAGGAAAATTCACTTTCAACATAAGAAATTAGTTATTAAAGTCATTAATACATACCCAATTAAAAAGTGCCGAAAGATTAAAAACTAAAAGTAATACATAAAAGATTAGTTTTCACCAAGTGATGTAAGAAATTTAGCCAAGCATGACATTTGTTTGACAAGAACCCCTACAATCAATCTTGGATCCCGAGAGTACTACACACTCTAATAATGGTTGATGGATGATGGTGGTGGGTGTTGGTGTTGTAGTGGTGGTGGAGTGGTGGCAAAGTGAGAGAGAAGTGGTTTGCCAAGGGATGCCTTTGAGGTGAACCAAACACCTCTATTTATTGCCCTAAACAGTAGCCCGGCCACGGCCCCGTGCCTAGTGGGCACGACCCGTGGCTATCTCCTTCTCTTCCTTCACTAATTGCAGCTGTCAGCAGAGGGGCCCACACGACCCCGTGCCTTCTGGGCATGACCCCGTGGTCAACTCTTCATTGTACTATTATGGATTATGCGAATCTGATGGTTGACCACGCTCATGTTGATGCTGGGGCGGAATCGGGGCATGCTCTCCCGCAGATGGCGTGGAAGTTCGCCACGGTTTGTCTTAAGCTTGCTGCCCCGCCCATGCATGCTTGGCACGCCCCTTGGTCATTTTGTTGTTTTGTCTTTTGGTGTTGCTGCTTATTTGCTTCTTTTTTCTTTTAAGCTCATTTTATCCTGAAAATACAAAAGGAACAAAGAAACGTATTTTTTCCAACATTAGTACTAAAAAGGGTTAGTTTTATGTCTTGTTTGATGTAATTTATATGTTGTATTCTGTGCACATCAAATACCTCCACACTTGAATCTTTGCTTGTCCTCAAGCAAAACTCTTTTAAATGTGGCCTATACACCCAAATGGAATAGGTAGAGGAGAAGTTTTAGTGGCTTGTCTTTGAGTGTCAGGAATCCAAGATCTTCATTAAATATTGTTTTTATGTTATTTACAATCCTATTCGTCATGATTTATTTAGAACGATTTTAAGAAAAAATATTTATTTAGGCGTAACATGCCTTTTTAAAATTCCATTTATTTATATACAAGTTCACATACCTTACAAGAGATCACTCAAAACTAGGCCGAAGGTGTATTTTTGTGATAACGCTCGTTTCGGTCATGGAACTTACTTATATCATATGCTTGCCAAACGATCAAACCTACTCCTTTTTAACTATAAATTTTTGTAAATATCAAGAGGGCTTTGAGAAGGGTTAGGCTTGGGCTAAAGGTAGGTGATTTGAGGGTTAGTGGTTAGTAAAATGGTGAAAAGCATAAAAAGTATCAGTTGTCGTAAAACTTTCTTGTTTTTGTCACATTTATGTAAACTAAACACTTCCAAACAAGATTATTGAGGAACTTGTTTGGTTATTGAAAGGACTATGTTTGTTGTTTTTTTTCTTTTTTTTTTGTATGTCACAAGATAACCGATCTTTTACTAAAATAAATGGGTTTTAAGAAAAAAAAAGTTTTTGGTGGATATTGGATGTTTGATTTGTGGGTTTTGAAACGAAAAGGTTTAGTCTCAAAGGGGTTAACTAGGGGGATTTTTGATAGTGGGGTAAAAAAAATGAAAACAATGGTTTTAAATGAAAAATGGGTTAGTCCTAATGCCTCCATCACTTATTTACTTGGGTTTTAGTTGGTAAGGACAAGAAATGTATTGTCTTGGCAAGTTCTAGAGTCGTAAGAACCAAGCGGCTATTCACACAAGAAACGAAAAGAAGCATTTAGTTAAAGGATGTATGCGTGTGTGCTCGATTCACTTAATGTGGGAATGAGTTTATATTGTGAACAAGTATATATAATCAAATTTTAAAAAAGATTTGTCATCCCTTTTTGTAATTTTCTTGTTTGGTTCTTTTTATCACGACACTATCGGTTGTAAACTTGTAAAACATTACTTCTTTTAGATCTTGTTATCCCTAAATTAAACCAAGACAAATAAAAATTTGAAAAATTTTGAAAAATATTTGGGGTGATTAGCGGTTCCAATAGAGTTTTGTGTAAGGCTTGTTATTAGAACTTGCTAGATTCAAAGTGTTAGCTTCCCCCCACACTAAAATTACACATTGTCCTCAATGTGTCCAAAAATTAGTTTTTGGGTTGGGTCGAATGTGAAAAAGCATGTTAAAAACAAAAATTTATCCTACTGGGCACCTGGACACGGGCCCGTGTTCAGTAACCACGCCCCCGTGTTCAGAATGCCGGTACTTAAAACTTACAGAAGGCTGACCACGAGGCGTGCCTGGTGGACACGGCCCGTGGTCAGAGCTTAACCAGGAGGGTAGCAGGTCAGTGAAATGGGCACGGGGCGTGGTCAGTGGCCACGCCCCGTGGTGACAGTCTGTAAAAGCATGAAGTTTAGGCCTCGGGTTTCTTCGTCCTGTTTCTGGGCTTATGTAGCACCATTGCGTAGTGCATGTGAAAAGTGGCATGAAAGTAGAATCAGATTGCCCTCCGATTCCTGTCTTATCAATATCACACCACAACAAATCCTACTACAATACCAATCCTAGCATTACGAGTGTTTCAACATCCATCATCACATTTATAAAAGTAAAATGCAAAAAAGTAAAAGTTGTTCAAGAGTAAATTGTTCAAATCACGGCACGCAGGCCGGCAAATTGTTCAAGAGGGTCAAGAGGTCAACCTGAGACTGCTTCCGTTAATCGAACCATTACCGTCATCGTCACCACCTAGTCAATGTCCTCGTCCTCGTCCTCGTCGTCCTCCACTCACGATACGCCATATGCTCCCAGATATAGCTGATGTCTCCTTGCATGGTGTTGATGGAACGTTCCATCACTCCGATCCGGGTGTTGGCATTGCTAGCCATGTTGTAGGTGTTGTAGGTACACAAGAGGTTTTCCTGCAATAAATCAGTCAAACTTTGAAAGTTAGGAAAACCACCTCCTTGAGAGGAGGAACCCGTATGGTAGCCGTGATATTGTGGGGAGGGCGGTTGGGGTCGTCTCCAAGGGCTAGTACTTCTTCCGAGTTCCACGTGTTTTCTTAGGTGTTCCGGAAACGGACAGTCTCGTCATCCATGTCTTAGATGAGCCCCATGTTTCGGCATTGAGAGAGGTCGACCTTTTTGGACGTTGCACCTTGATTGAGGTTCTTTGGGACGCGATGGACATAATTTTCAAAAGCATGTAAGTGACATCGAGAGGCTGACGGTTGTGGATGCAGTGGAGGCAGGTGAGGTCACAGAGGTTCACTACTCCCGAGCCGTCTCTCGCTGGTTGAGTGAGTTGCTTAAGACCCGGTGAATGTAGCGGTAGAGTGGGTCTCGCAAATGAGAGCTTTTGGTGATGCTTGGGTTGTAGGGTCCATCTCCAATTTGTGACCATGCAGTTTGTCTCATGTTGACGGGAATTTCATGGAGACCACCCGTGAACTCATTTCAACCGATTCTTCCTCGGTCAATAGCCTAATGTTAACACCGAAGCTTGCTATGGAGATGGAGAAAAGCTGTCCAGCACACCTAAATTCAACAGCGTCGGAGTCAAACGGGTCCGCTTTAGCATCAAACTTGAAAGTGCTATAGAACTCCATGTTGTACTCGTAAAAGGAGTGGAGCTTCTTTCTAGAATGGTTCGAAGGGGACCCGTGACCAGCATATCATATCGACCCTTCTGTCCCACAGCTTCTAAGGTTTCGTAACATGCTTGCCTTGGTGCTTCTTCCGGCCTTGTTTGGTGTACTTCAAAGCGGTTTTGGTACTCCCATTTTGATGTTTTGAATTTAAGAACTTGTTGGCCCTTTCTACATAAGAAAACCGACAACAATCAGTGCATTACAATGAGATTTCGGGAAAATATGAAAACATCAAGTTAGACATGGCCACGTGGTCAGTGGCCACGCCCGTGTTCAGCTGTCCTTTTTCGGCCACGCCCCGTGGTCAGACCACTGTTACTAAAAAATTTCATTTTTTTGTTCCGGTTTCGAAAACTTGAAAATTTTTGGTTTAGTAGGGGCGGTTTCCCCGAAAATGGAACCCCAAGTGCCGTTTTTTCCAAAAACAAACCGTTTACCCCATCAATTTTAACTTTTTCGGTTAAAAAACTAGGGTTCATGGTTTAACTTTGAAGTTGGATGATTATGAACAATGGTGGTTGATTTACTCTCTACAACATGAATGCAAACTAATATTACTAGTCCTATACGAAAATTTTGAGTTTGATTTGGTTCTAGTTCAAGAACCCAAGATTTTTCCCCAATTTTCTTGATGTTAAACTACATGCAAATCGTTAATCTAACTAAAGAAGATGTTAGAATCATACCTTGTAGTTTTTTAGTAGAAGGAAAACGTGAAAAATGGCAGGAATTTGTAGCGGAACCAGAGCTTTTTCGGGGAAACGGGTCGTGGTGAAATGAAGAACTAACAAACAAAAGGGGTTTATACCCGTCTGTACGCCGACCATGGCCCCGTGTTCGGCTAAAAGTGTGTGTATATATATATATTCAAATGGTATGAGTGACCGTTTTCCCGAAAGAGGTTCCCTATGTTATCTTACCTGTTTCGAAGCCTTCCTTTCATTTTTCACTTACAAGACGTGATTTCACATATATACACAAACCATAGTCTTAATTATACCTTGCTTGTTTGTAAAGAAATCTCTTCTTCTTCATCCTCAATGAATCCTTGATAGAGCTTTAGTCATTGTCCATTAACTTTAAATGGAACTCCATTTCGAGATTTAGTTTCGATTGCACCGTGTGGAAAGATATGGGTAATGGAAAGGTCCCGACCATCTAGACTTTAATTTACCGGGAAATAATCGAAGCCTTGAATTAAACAACAGCACCTGGTCTCCTTCTCGAAATTCATAAGGTTTAATATGTTTGTCGTGTAAGTTTTTCATACGTTCCTTATAGATTTCTGAGTTAGAGTATGCTTGATTTCTTAATTCGTCTAGTTCGTTTAATTGATAAAGTCGATTTTTACCGGCGGTCTCATGACCTAGGTTCACGTTTTTAATGCCCAATAGGCCCTGTGGGCTATTTCTACTGGTAAATGACAACTTTTCCCATAGACTAGCTTATAGGGAGTGGTACCTATTGTTGTTTTAAAAGCGGTCCGCGAAATGCCCATAAAGCGTCGTCTAATTTATCCACCCATTCTTTTTTGTTTAACCCCATGGTTTTTTCAAGTATTATTTTTAAACCTCGATTTGTTACCTCGGCTTGTCCGTTTGTTTGAGGGTGGTAAGCAGTTGAGATTCGGTGATAAACCCCATATTTTGTTAAAATTTCTCAAGTTGGTGGTTACAAAAATGGGTGCCTCTATCACTTATTAAAGCTTTTGGAGTGCCGAAACGAGAGAATAATCATTTCAAGAATCTTACCACCACCCTTGCATCATTAGTTGGAAGGGCTTCGGCCTCGGCCCATTTTGATAAGTAATTTACTGCCACAAGTATATATTTGTTTCCTTTTGACGGTGGGAAAAGACCCATAAAGTCTAACCCCCACACATAAAAAATTTCACAAACAAGAATGCTATTTTGTGGCATTTCATTTTTGGACGAAATATTACCTGATCGTTGGCATGCATCACATGTTTTAATGAGCCTTTGTGCATATTTGTAAATGGTAGGCCAATAGAATCCTGAATCAAATACCTTTCGAGCGATACTAGCGACTCCCTGGTGTCCTCCATACGGTCCTTCATGACAATGGCGAATAATTTTTCTTGCTTCGTTACCATGTACGCATCGTCGGATAAGTTGATCGGCACAAATTTTGAAAAGATATGGATCTTCCCGAAAGTAGTGTTTAACATCGGCAAAGATTTTTTTTCTTTGTTGATGTGACCATCCTTTCACGACTATCCCACTAGCTAGGTGGTTGGCATAGTCGGCATACCATGGTTCTTCTCGGTATTCCACTATCTCTAGAGATTCTGTTGGGAATTTTTCATTGATGAGTTCGTCCCTAGTTGCTTCCAAAGCCAGATCTTCCAAGCGAGATAGATGATCAGCAGCGGTGTTTTCTGCTCTTCTTTTGTCTTTTATTTCGATGTTGAACTCTTGGAGGAGTAGAATCCATCTGATCAGACGCGGTTTGGCATCCTGTTTTTTAAATAGATAACGAATGGCTGCATGGTCTGTATAAACTACCGTTTTAGAAAGAACAAGATAAGAACGAAATATATCAAAAGCAAATACTACAGCTAGTAACTCTTTTTCAGTTGTGGTGTAGTTTTCTTGCACATCATTAAGAGTTTTACTAGCATAGTATATTGGATGAAAATGTTTATCTTTTCGTTGTCCCAAAACCGCTCCAACCGCAGACTCACTTGCGTCACACATGATTTTGAAGGGTAATTTCCAATCGGGTGCTATCATGATGGGTGCATTGACTAGTATTTCTTTTAGAGTTAAAAATGTTTGGTTGCAATTCTTGTCAAAAACAAATGGTGTGTGTTTTTCAAGTAATTTAGTTAGAGGTCTTGAAATTTTTGAAAAATCTTTGATAAATTGTCTATAAAATCCGGCATGCCCTAAGAAACTTCTTATGGCTCTAACGGAGGATGGAGGTGGTAATCGAGATATGGTGTCAATTTTAGCTCGATCAACCTCCATTCCTTCACTTGAGATTTTATGACCGAGTACTATTCCCTCCATTACCATGAAATGACATTTTTCAATTAAGGGCGAGATTAGTTTCCTCATATCGGGATAACATTCGTTCAAGGCTATCGAGGCATTGGTCATATGAATCCCCAAAGATAGAGAAATCATCCACGAAAACTTCCATGGTTTTTTCTATCATGTCATGAAAAATGGCCACCATGCAACGTTGGAAGGTTGCGGGGGAATTGCATAGACCAAAAGGCATGCGTCGATAAGCGAAAGTTCCATAGGGACATGTAAAAGTTGTTTTTTCTTGGTCTTCCGGAGCTATTGGTACTTGAAAGTAACCTGAAAACCATCTAAAAAACAATAAAATTTGTGACCGAATAGTCTTTCTAACATTTGATCAATAAAAGGTAAAGGGAAATGATCTTTCCTCGTTGCCTCATTTAATAGTCAATAGTCTATACAAACTCTCCATCTAGTGACAGTTCTTGTTGGTATTAATTCATTTTTTTCATTTCTTATTACCGTCATTCCTCCTTTTTTGGGAACTACTTGAACGAGACTCACCCATGGGCTATCAGAAATTGGATAGATGAGTCCAGCATCAAGTAGTTTGATGACTTCATTTTTAACCACTTCTTGGACATTTGGATTTACCCTACGTTATGGTTGTATTACTGATTTGTAGTCATCCTCCATTAAAATTTTGTGCGAGCACATGGAAGGGTTTATTCCTTTAATATCTACAAGCTTCCATGCAATCGCGTTTTTATGTTTTTTCAAAGTGAAATTAATTTTTCTTTTTCTAAACTAGTTAATTTTGAAGAAATAATTACCGGTAACTTACCATTCTTGTCTAGAAAAGCATATTCCAAACCTTTTGGAAGTTCTTTGAGCTCAAGTGATAGTTCTGTAGGAGATTCCTCATTTGATTGCTCTTTATTTTGGTCGAGAACCAAAAAGGCTTGTTCAATGGCATTCTCCTCTTGAACAAGTTGGTCGAGTTCTTCCTCCGTATCTGGTAGTTCATCTTCATCTTCGATTAAGGGGTCGTCATTGCCGAATGGGTATTTCATGGATTGGTCAAGATTGACATACCTTTTGTGGGCCTCCAATCGAAGATGTAGGTTGTTTTGCTTCCGGTTGATCAATGTTTGATGGGTTTTCACAAAGGGTTGTCCCAGCATAAGTGGAGCATCATCAAGAATGATGAAGTCAGTTGGGACCACCGTTTGGTTTGTTTGCACTAACACGTCCTCCACTACCCCCGTTGACCTTAACATTTTCTGATTAGATAGAAAAATGGGTATTTGAAGTAGAGAAAAATTACTAATATTTAATTTTTCGAAAATGTAGTTAGACATTATATTAACACATAGATCTTTGTCGATTGTGATATTATCGGGATGATACGAACAAATTGCTCAAAGCATCATAATACTACTCTACGACAATATTTAATAATCCAAAATTTCATTAATACTAAAGTGGTAATACAATGGTTCGAAAGGGGAAATATGACAAGTTTCGAAGACAATACAACATGGAACAAAATACATGAAATTAAAACTAGGTGTGTATCTAATCAACCCTAATATGTTTCCTCATCGGCATCAACTTAGTTTCCCGCAACATGTATTAAAATAATATATATCAACAAAAAGTTGGCGATCATACAAGTTTGATACATAGCATAATAAAGAATAAAATTTTGTCTCATATCCAGCATGGCAACATTGTAAATAAGTAGAATTGAGCATGCTAAACATGTGAAATTATATGTCAATCCATAGTCTAACGCAATTTTGATTACCCATTCATCATAGAAACAATGAGGGTGTAACATAGTTTACTTAACAAAACCACTAGCTTACGGGCGGTGCGTTACTCCTATAGCGCTATATTTGTTAAGGTAGGCTAGCTAAGTTAATGAACATATAAAACAAGTCTAACCTAGCATGCGACAATGTAGCATATAAACAAGTTTCATGTATAATGGATAGAGTAAATAGTGTAAACAAGTTTAGTGTAGTTTGTGAATTTTGTACATGTTGTACCCAAAGTGTGAAAATAGGAAAAAGGGATCGAGTATACTAACGGTTTTGCAAGCTTATCCAACTTGAATTCCGAGAGTGGTTGGGTTGATTATCTTGGAGCACCTTGTCCTTCTACACGAAGAAACCAAGGTGTATGAGTATTGGGAATTAACGGAGGATTATAAATTTGGAATTTAAAATAACGTGAAAAATAGTATTATGAAAATAATCATCTTTGTACTCATGACACTTGTTCATGACACTATAGAAACCTCAAGGGTTTGGTGTGTTTTCATGGATTCATAGATCCATTAGATTCATTAACAAGTGTATGGTCCTTAGATGATGTAGCTAGTTTCTTAACAAGTAACTAATAAGTTACTATTAAGTCTTTGTTACATGGTTATATATATATATATATACTTAGATTATAGGATACATATAATATATAAATCAAGCATGAGGTAGGAGAACAAAGTCTCCATTTAGGTACCTATAGTATCATGGATTTCATGTAGGAGGTAGGAAGAACATTCTTCCGTTTAGGCACCTCGAATGTTCACCACTACACTTGTGTTACAAACACAAGGAGGGTCATGAACTTACAAGAATTAAACAACTAATCTAAGGGAAAACGTCAAGTAGTGTGTGGATGTAAAGATGGGTATCCAAAGCTAGACCAAACATCACACATGCAACAAGTTAAACTTGGACACTACTTGTGGGTGTAAACCCATGTTGAAAACAGAAAGTTTGTGAGGTTTTATCCTCTAGTTTGACATGTCTCAACCTTGTTTTTAAGCCTAACCAACCACTAGTAGTGTTGTAAGCATTAGGACATAGGTTTGAGATGAGTTAGGCTCAAGTTAAACAAGTTTAATAAAAGTTTGAAGGAGTAAAGTAAAACAGTCCACTTTGGAGCCTTTTTCGTGACATTCCAGGGCCTGATTTTCCATAGAAAACCATTGGAGATGTGCACAAGGTTAAACCAAGCAAGTGGGAAAAAGAATGGAGTGTTTCCGTTGAGAAATGAGTGAGTTACACCCACTTTAGTGAAGAAGGATGAATCTGCTCGAACTTGCAAGTTTACAGCTGATTAAGGATGATTTGAGAGTGATTGAGAGGATTAGAAAAGTGGGAGAAGTGTGGAGGAGGCTTGGGTTTATAGGGGATGATTAGGGTTGAGTGTAGTTGGGTATTAAATGCAAAAAAACAAAACAAACTCAACAAAACACACAAAATTGCCCAATCCCGTAGCTGAAACAACATTCTGCGGATTGGGGTCGTGGCGTAGGGCGTAGCCCAAAGGGTTAGGCTTAGCGTATGGCGACGTCCCTGTTTTCCGTTGAAGTTTGATTTCTTTCATTTTGGCCCCCAAACTTCCTATAATTCATCATTTTATGCATAATCTTTTATATTTAACATGTTTTTGAGTGTAATGAACGTGGGTAAGTATAAATTGAATGTCGCGAATGCATGTACGAATGTTTGCATGTACAATAAGTATCAATTGCGTATAAAAGTTGATTAAATTGTAAGTATAACAAGTGTGTATAAAATATGAATTTCATTACGATCAAGGTCTCGGATTACAAAAATTGAAAGATGATGCAAGTACAAGGTTTCTGAAAATAGAAAGTTTCACAAAATGGGAAGTACAACAAAACTTGCTAAATATAGAAAGTGAAAACGCAGAGCGTTACAATAAAGGTGTTTTGAAAGAAACATGGAACCGGTGTTATGTTAATTTCAAAATGTCCATCTTGTATTAGCGCAGTTTGATTGGTTGTTAATTTAATGCTAACTATTTCGTCAATTTTAGTATTAGTATTTAATTGTTGAGTTAATTGCCAAAATCGTCCCTGAGGTTTGGGCACATTTGCCATTTTCGTCCAAAATGATCTATTTGTACCATTTTCCCCCCCACGTTTGGCATTTTCTGCCATTTTCATCCAAATGACTAACTTAGTTAAAAACACCGTTTAATGAGGGGTATGTTTGAAATTTTACATTTATAAATTGGCGTATTTTGGTCTTTTGGCTTTATCATTTTATTTTAATAAAAAAACATTCTTCTTCATCCCTAGTCACCCCACCTGCACCTGCACCTCCTCCACCACCACCCCACCAGCCATTACCACCATTGCCAAATTTGAAACCCTACTACACCAGCCATAACAACCATTGTCGGATTTGAAACCCCACCCAATTCTATCAAAATTTGTTCAACAAAATAACAACACTTCAATTTTTTCTTCAATTTCTCGTAAAAAACTGTTGACATCTCCTTGATTTGACTCAATTATTGAACAAATCCAAAATGTACTGAGCCCTACTCGACTCAATTAAAACGAATTCCAAGGTTTCTAAAACAAAATCAGCATGATGAATGAAACTGAAGCAAACGTAACACCGCTCCATCTGAGCAGTTGGATCAATTTCTACCTCCTTCACGTCTCCCTTGAACACATCTTTACCAGAAGTCAGATCCATACCCGAACAGAATAACTGACCCAACCCGGATAGTATAATGACCCCCACAGAGTCGTCGGAGTTTAGAGAGTTGAATGCACGCGCCAGATCTGTCTTCATCGGCTTCGTCAACGACTTTGGGCAGTGGTAGAGAGGATCCAATGATGCTAGAGGTGGTGTGGCAGGTAGTGGCGGGGTGGTGGTAGTGGTTGGAGATTAGTTGGGTGGAGAAATAGTGTCTGCAATGATGAACATTTATACAAAGCGTGATGATCAGATTTTTTTTTGATTTGAATATAATTTATAAATGGAAATAAATAATAATCAGATATACATTTTTATATAATATATAAAATGAAAAAGCCAAAGGACCAAAATACCCCTACTTATAAATGTAAAATTTCAAACACACCCCTCATTAAACGGTGTTTTTTAACTAAGTTAGTCATTTGGACGAAAATGGCAGAATATGCCAAACGTGGGGGGCAAAATGGTATAAAAAGGTCATTTTGGACGAAAATGGCAAACGTGCCCAAACCTCAGGGACGATTTTGACAATTAACTCTTAATTCTTTTAAAAACTTAGCATGAGTGGGTACTAAACAATGATTTCCAAAAGAAGGTGATAAAAGATTAATTTCTTGGAAATTTGACTCTTCTTTGAAATTATCGTTTTCGGGCTTACGTGTTTCATCGTTTAGTTCATGCGTTGGTTTTTCACTTAGTTGTTCATCCATTTTTACTTGTTCGATTATCACTTCCTTAGTACAAACAACCTCTTCCCTCTCTCGGGATTCTTTTATTAAGCATTCAATCTTTTTGAGACTTTGTATAATACTTTCAGCTTCGGGAAGGATAGTTGGTGGTGTGTGGTGTTGTTGAGAGGAATAAGTGTCCCAATCAAAGCTTGATTTCGGAAGTTCATACCTTGGTTCCTCATAGTAGTCATATGAGGTGGATGGTTGAAAAAGGTCGCAATATTGTACCGAATGAGGGTTGCCGCAAATGGTACAATATTCCTCTTCGTAGTCATCCTCTATATAGTAGCAAGTGTAATCTCCTAAGTATTGATCCACGAGGAAATACTTAGCAGATTACAGAGTCTCGGGACCAGAAAAATAAATATTGAAAACAGAAACAGAAGCTCACCACGGCCCCGTGTTCATTGAGCACGACCCGTGGTCAGATTCTGTATCTGGACGCTTTAAAATTTTGTTTTTAGTAATCCTGCAGCACGGGGCGTGTCCAATGGGCACGACCCGTGTTCAGCTTACTGTAAGTTAAAAGTTCCTAAGATAAGAAAACGAGCGCGCAGTTTGAAAATGTTTTGAAAAATGATTAGGCCGTTGATTTTAAGCTTTCTTAAAATCCTTGTGTCCCGGCAACGACGCCAAAAACTTGGTGTGCGTAAAGCGTGTTATAAATTTATTAATATTTTGAGCCTATTTTACGCGTTAGTTAAGTTTTACATGTATAAAACACGATATTTAACTAACACTAAACACACATTTGGGCAAGTGCACCCATCGTGAGCGTAGTATAGTGTTGGTAAGATACCGAGATCGTCCAATGACAGAGCTTTTAATACCGGTTTAGCGTCAACGTCTAATCGATCTAAATTTGGGTAAAAGTTTTGAAGCATAAAAATAAATAAAACGAAAATAAATAAAAATGAAATACAAATAGACAAGATAGAATCACTTGGATCCAACTTATCTTTTATGTATCCTGTGATAGTTTTCGCACTTTTGGACTTTTTAAGAGATTATCTCAGTTATAGTAGTAGGCCCCTATTTTGAAGGTGACATTACCCTCAACCCAGTGGTTTGAGTCAGCAGGGATACAATTCCAAAGGGTAGGAATATTGGAAGATAATTAAATAAGTTATTAATGCGAAAAGTGGTAGGCCCCTCTTTTGAAGGTCACGTTACCCTCGACTAAGTGGTTTGAGTCAGCAAGGATACAATCTCAAGAAGTCGGTTTAAAGTTTTAATAGTAATTTACATATGAGGGGTTCAAGCTCTTCGCACCACCGCCATCCAATACCCATTAAGGCATTGAAGAAGGTCCTAGTAAGCTTGAACCAAGTCCTCGCATGATCTACACACTGAACGAGACAAGAACTTTACCAAACCACCCTTCTAACCCCTATCGGGATAGTTAACACGCTTTATACAGACCGTAAAGACATGAATGAGCAAATCAATGACATCATGAAAAATGGTAGAAAAATTCACTTTTAACATAAGAAATTAGTTATTAAAGTCATTAATACATACCCAATTAAAAAGTGCCGAAAGATTAAAAACTAAAAGTAATACATAAAAGATTAGTCTTCACCATGTGATGTAAGGAATTTCGCCAAGCATGGCCTTTGTTTGACAAGAAGCCTTACAATCAATCTTGGATCCGAGACTACTACACACTCTAAAAATGGTTGATGGATGATGGTGGTGGGTGTTGGTGTTGGTGGAGTGGTGGCAAAGTGAGAGAGAAGTGGCTTGCTAAGGGATACCTTTGAGGTGAACCAAGCACCTCTATTTATAGCCCTAAACAGTAGCCCGGCCACGGCCCCGTGCCCAGAGGGCACGACCTGTGGCCATCTCATTCTATTCCTTCATTAACTGCAGCTGTCCGCAGAGGGCTCACACGACCCCGTGCCTTCTGGGCACGGCCCTGTGGTCAACTCTTCACTGTACTATTCTGGATTCTGCGAATCTGATAGTTTTCCACACCCATGTTGAGCTGGGCACAGCCCCGTGGTGGGCGTGGAAGCTTCTGCAGGTTTTGTCTTTAAGTGCTTTGGCTGGCCACGCCCATGCCTGGCTGGGCACGACCCCGTGGTCAGTCTTCTGTCTCTTGTTTTGTCTTTTGAGGTGTTGCTGAGGGGCCGGGCAGGCGATGTTATTCCTTCTTTTTGGATTTGTGTTGGTTTTGCTTGCTTATTTGCTTCTTTTGTTCTTTTAAGCTTATTTTATCCTGAAAATACAAAATGAACAAAGAAACATGCTTTTTTCCAACATTAGTACTAAAAAGGGTTAGTTTTATGCCTTGTTTGATGTAATTTATACGTTGTATTTTGTGCACATCACCTTTCCCGATACATATAGTACAACAAAACTTATAATCATAAAATGTGTCTCGATTATATCTGATTTTAAGAGTTAATTACGTTTTTCGTCCCCGTGGTTTGTCAAAAATCACTATTTCAGTCCATTAGTTTAAAAATTGCTATTTCAGTCCATGTGGTTTCACTTTCGTAACTTTTGCAGTCCACTCACTTAACGCCGTTTATTTATCCTGTTAAGTTTTGATGAAATGACTAAATTGCCCCTGCAAAACTTCTTTCCCCCACCCTATTTTTCCGGCGACCCCATTTTTTCTGGTCATCTTCTCCGACGACCCCATATTTTTCCGGTCATTTTCTCCGGCAACCCCTCCACATTCTTCGGCGACCTCATCATTGACATTTAAACCAGTTGTCTACAATTTCGGCATTTTTGCTCTCTGCAATCGCTAATGGGCACACAGTACCCCTTATTGCTGACATAATGATTTGTGTTTTATTTGGTTAACTCACTGCTACATTATGCCAGATTCCGGCATAGTATATTCTAAGTGTAGATGCGCGCGATATAATTTGCAGCGAATCGTGATTAAAAGCGACCAGAGCACCTGGAAATAGAACGGCCAAAAACAGGGCAGTGTACTCAATTGGTATGCCCTCACTGCTACCCACAAAATGGATGCCTACAGGATCAGCCATAAATCCATTATCCAAATATTTTATAAACTTATTCGACGCATGAAACTATATATGGTTACATAAATTATGTACACGTATCCAGTGGTTATTAGAAAAGTTATTTATGTAACAATGTTATGGAGAATGGGATGGAAGTGATAAATATCCAATATCATCGACTGATATGCTATATTTGAAAACCTTTCAAGGATGAGGTGGCCGGAGAATGTGGAGGGGTCGCAGGAGAAGATGACCAGAAAAATATAGGGTCGTCGGAGAAGATGACCGGAAAAAATGGGGTCGCTGGAGAAGATGACCGGAAAAATAGGGTGGGGGAAAGAAGATTTGCAGGGGCAATTTAGTCATTTCATCAAAACTTAACAGGATAAATAAACGGTGTTAAGTGAGTGGACTGAAATAGTTACGAAAGTGAAACCATAGGGACTGAAATAGCAATTTTTAAACTAATGGACTGAAATAGTGATTTTTGACAAACCACAGGGACGAAAAACATAATTAACTCCTGATTTTAATTATCAAATTTTACAAACATGACCATTCAAATGAACTAATTTTGTGTTTACTTATTAGAATAGCAAGATGATTTTAATAAAGGTTTTAAGTGTCAAAATATATTAACCTTACTGTAAAAATAATTTTATATCTTCCAAACCATTTTTCAAATTTGAATGCATTTAAATTTTATAAAAATGCATTGTAAATGGTTTTAATTATAAAAGATATATAATATGGTCACTTCTTGGTTCAAATCAGTTCCCATATTAAGAACAGATTACCAAACCAACCGAAACATATAAATATCCGAAACAGTCGAATGTGATCCATTACATTCAGTGGCGGAGCTAGCCCATTAATTTAGGGTTATCCAAAAGAAATAAAAATTTCCAGTCAACGTAGTAGCAACAGGGGTTCTGGGGTTCTAGGATGATCGCAATTCTATGACGTTCTGTTTCTTATGTTGCTGCCCATACATAAAACAAAATGATATTTTATTGTTTTGGGGCTTGGGCTATGTTTGTCAATTGGGTCTATTTCAATTATGTTATACTTAATTTAGGTTAACTCTATCATTTGGGCCTAATTATTATACAAGTTTGGTGTTGTAAAAGGTTTGGGCTTATAAAAGTTTGGAATTTTAATAAATTAAAGTATTCTATTTCTTAGAGGTATCCTCGTATTTGTGCATCCCTGTATTTATTCAGAGATATCCTTTATATAAAACCGAAAAAATAAAATAAAAATTACATTATGAATACGAGGTTGAGCCGTAGCCCGGGATACCCCTCTTTACACTATACCTCCGCCAATGATTAAATCCAACATATATATTTTTGGGGTAAGGCCAAACGTACCCCTCCTCTTACTTGTCATATCCCACCTAAAAATCACATTAAAACTTGTCATATCCTCCCTTGTGACATCTGTGGCAAAACCAGGTAAACCCTAATCGATGCGCACAACTTACACGACTAACAAAACAAAACTAATTGTGCCTCAGATGGATCCGAGGGAACGTTAAAATTAACATTTGAATGTTAGTAATTAACACAGTGATAATGGGGCCTTAGAATTTAGAAAGCAGGTTGAATAGAAGGATTTTCGATTAACAACAACGATTTAAACATGACCGGATGTGCTGTAAACGATTCTTGGGGTACGGAATTACATAAACATGATACTTAGATAATAACATAGGGTTGTGGCCTTAGGTGGTAGCAAACATGTTAAACAAAGCAGATTCCGATTAACGGACTTCTTCGATTTTCACGCGCACTGTATCATTCAAACATGCATTGCATCATCCGCCAAGCCTAAAAAGACTTATAAAACATTAACTTTGAGACATTTTAATAAAAAACGTAAAAGTGCTCGGATTTTATTAACATAGGGTCAGTTTTTTATAAACATTAAAAAGCGCGCGAAAAACTGCGCATTTTGCGACCGTTTACCGAACCTGGGGAGCATTTAAGACCCCATACCTAACCTAACCCTAAATATCCGTTTAAATCTATCTTATAGTGTAGAAAATTGTGAGTCAAAAAGTCAAAAGGGGACATATGTCCCCCCTTGAAGTTCGGATCGGACCTAGTGTCCTAAACAAGCAATCACGCACCCTCATACTTTATAAACACTAACCAAATTCACTTCATAAGATCATTTCACATCTGCTCCATAATTTCTAACTAATTTCCAGCCAAAATCAAAGGTATCAAGGCCTTTTTAATCCAAATTTTGTGTTCTTTTTATGTTAAAAATGTCTTGACAAGAAAAAAATGTTTTGATCCATACATAACCATCCTTTTGGCCATGAGGACTGTTTAAATCCTTAATATGTATAATAAGTTCATACATGATGGTTGTTTGAAAAACTATGGTTTATGGATAAAAACACCAAGTATTCGGTAAGAAACGTATAGTTAACAACTTAACCGAAAAAAGATAATCTACAAGGATTGATTTGTGATGTTGTATACATGTTTGTGTTGTATATGGTATGTAGAACTGTACTTAGTCTTACGCAAGATTTGGAAGCGTCGAAATTGCCTAAGGAATCGAGAATTGGAAGGTATACCATCGAGAACTCAATTTAGAGGCACTAGAACTTTGTTTAAGGGTATCTTAGGGCATGGATATTGTTAGCTCATGAAATTTTACTGGCTTATCATATTTACTAGAAGTAGATTCCCTGCAAAATTTGAGAATTTTTGAAAGATATGAGAGTTTTTAGTGAATTTATTGGTATTTAATAGTGTTAACTCGGTAAAAATAGCAAACGGATTCAATGAATCTTCAAAGTTTGCAGAGAAGCTTTATTTGGCATAATAATGATCCACACAAAATTTGGGGTTCATTGGTTAAACCTAGCTATGATTTGAAAAATCGCGCTTTATCAAACTTTCGACGACCGAAAATCTTTTTTTGAAAGCTCGGTTGAACCTAATTTTTTTTACAGGAAGCTTCTATGAATATTTTGATCATTCAGTAAAAATTTTGTAATTTTAGAAGTCGGATGGTACGAATTGCCAATTTTTTGGGTAAACGGACATTTACAACTGAATTATTAAATATGCTAAATAAGTATAATAATTTCTAAAAATAATTTTCCAAAACATATGTATCAGAAAAAAATTTCTAGAATTTTACGAAATTCGGATACTTTGTTATGAAAACTAAGTTTTTAACAATATTAGTTTTAACCAAAACCTACAAACTAATCGTTTAACATCCTGCCAGAACTTTTGGGTAGTTCCATGACTTGTTCACGATAATTAAAAAGTCGAGAATAAATCCGAACTGTTCCTGGGTAAATCGGGTAATCAAGGTGAGTTACACGCTAGTTTGGTTAATCCTCGAATTGGAAAAACTGGAACTATCGTTTGAATGAATTAGACCGCTCTAACACCCAAACTTTCTTTAATAAACCAATTATTTTATATTAGTCAACGAATTTTGACGTTGAATGTGATCACGCCATTACCCTAACTCCTAAAATGAACAACCGTGACCGGCATGGAAAAACGGTGCACGGAAGCCAAACTTGATTTTGAAACTAAGACATTACCCAACGCCATACTTAGCTATTAGCCCATCCTCGGATAAATATTCACATCAGCTTAGTATATAGCAATCACTGATCCAAGAACTGTTTTTGGTAATTAACCGTACGATACTGATACTAGGGTCGGATTAGCGTTACGATCATACTACTATTCTATGCTTGTATACAACGCGATACCTTGTCAAGTGTGTTTCATAACCCTTTTCTCTAAACTATTTTACTTGGGTTGAAAAAACATGTTTATATACGTACATACTTACACATGAAAACACGATTTGATGTGAATTATCTAAGTTAGCACTAACAAATGGAAAGTCCACACAAACACAAGTGATCGACCATAGGCCAGTGGATGTGTGAATAGTACTATTGGACTGACAAACTCAATTGAACTGGCACGGGTGCTATGAGTTCTACTGCAATTGCACATGTCCATGCAAATACTTTGCACACGCTATGGGGTGTTAGACATAGTTACTTGGGGCAGTGACGTGGTGGATGGGACCACGGGGTTATAGATAAACAGTTGAGGCTTCACTTGTTATCTTATTATAATTACATCACATGTGCTAAATTTGATTTGCGTATACACTGATTTAATATTAATAAAACCGGTGAAACTCACCAACTTTTTGCAGTTGTCAGCTTTTAACATGCTTTTCAGGTAAACCTAAGGAAGAATAATGTGTGAATGTGCTAGTTGGACAAGTTTTGCTGATCGGATATTGCTGTAGATAGATGCAAGGATTCTAGTAAGGAATAAAGAAGTTCGCGGGAACTTGTTTGTGTTACTCTAATTATCGTGGGTAACCGACTTTTGTAATAATGTACATTGGTATGTTTATGTCTCTTTATAAACAATGAGGTTGATAGCAGAGGTGTCTATTGCATCCCATTTACTTTCGTGGCTAGTCGGGGAGTGATATCCCTCCCCCGAAAGAAAAAAAATCATTATTTTATATAAAGTTCAAAAACACCTTCTATAAACTAATAAATAAATAAAAAGCATTTTGTTTAAGAAAAACAATTTAAAAAATTAGATAAATCACTTTCTATAACGTTTTTATAAACAAACTTGTGCTAAAATGGAGACGACTAGTTGTATGGAAACCTTGGGCCGAAAAGAAACTTCAGTCGTCGTAGTGTAGAATCACCATGGTTTCATTACGTTGGTGAGTTGGTTGTGCTTTTGAACAAAACATATCCGAATTAGGAATCATCAAAGTTTCAATAATTTTGGTGAAGTTGTTTATGGAAGACTTAATGACAAAAAAAAATCAAAGATTCGATGTGAAGGTCAGAGGACGTGATTTGATTAGGTCAATGTTTTGTTTTATTCTTTTAAATATATATGTGTGTATACATTCGTTTACTTACTAGTATTATATATATATATATATATATAGATAGGTATTGGGTAAAATAAGAACTAGGCTTAGTTGAGAGAGCCAATAGAAATAATCTCATCCTTTGATCAAGATGGGATATATGATTGAGATTTAATTTGGGCTATGACATGTGAAGACATTCCATTTTAATAAAAAAAAACCATTACAAGACATTTTTACACACCTACTCTTTTGTAGGATTGTTTTTTTTTTTGTCTGTCCCATCAAATCAATGAAAAACATAAAATTGTTTTGAATAGAAACCAACATCATTAAAATCTATAATTTACACACCCTATAAATATATATTTTTTAATGAAGATTTTCATTTTATACAACAAAAAAGTCCCTAAATTTCTACTCGCAAACAGATCTACAACTTTACATGATGCAAATCACCACAAAAATGTCCCAAAAAAATTAAACCCAACTCGCCTTCATTTCTTGTTCGTTATCCTCGTCTTCTGAACATAAAAGCCCTAACACCTGTGAAAATCAAAGAAGAAAATAGAGCATTTACATTCCACAAATATGAAAATATTTTTTACCCTATGTAAAACATAGCATTTACATTCTCCATCTTATGCAAAAAAAAATTACATTCAACACCCGTACGTAAAAACATTTTACAAACTTATGTAATAAACATTTTTCTACATACGTGTGTAAAAATAGATTACATGTGACATTTAGAGGAGCTCTGTAAATGCAATAAAGCTAAGCATTCTGAAGACATAAAGTTATAGAAGAAATGAGAGAGTGATGCTATTTTTAAGGAGGAGTCTGTAATTGCATCAAATGTGTAACAATAGATCAATTGGTCATAAGGTCATGAGGGGTATAATTGTAATATTCTAGTGTTAATGACTTATGACATGGGGCTATAAATAGGGATTTAGCTTGTATTAGTATTAAAACTAGAAGCTTTAGACACTTTTTAGGGTTTGTGTGTGCATTCTAGAGAGAGAAAGTATGGGTTTTACATGTAAACGTAATTCATCTAATACAAGCTTGGTTATTTAGATTTGTTGATTCACCACATCGTGTTTGTTGGATTCCGCACTCCGAACACGTTTATCGTATGAATCAGAACGATTACGAGGACCTGACATGATGCTCGAATTTGGGGGCTTCACAACTTTCAAATTCATCTTAGATTTGGTTTGATTCGTGGTGATTTCTAGCGAATTGATTGGTATTTGTTGAAGATTCTTGCTTTAAGCTAGATTAATTTGAAAAATCTGACTAGGTTTGTGAGTAGAAGATCAGATGTAGTTTAATTCAAATTCTGTGTTTTAGTGAGAGTAGCAGAGTTTTAGACAGAGAAAGCTTCGAAGATCCGAGGAAGATGGTATGATTTGCTAGGTTTTTTACCAAGGTACTAGAATGGTAACTGCTCTTTCCGAGTTTGCTTAGTTGTTTTGAATTTATATTGTTCAGTATTACTTGTTCCGAATTTATGATTTCGTTGTATTGATAAACTTTATGTGAAGCTCGTAGATACTTTGGAAAAGGGTTTGATAGTTGGGTTAAACTTTTTCCGAGTTACTGGTTTTATTCAGGAATACTGTCCAAATTTCAAGTGTTCCAAAGTTACAAACATTCAGAAGTTTTGATTTCTTGTCAGAGGATTTGTTCTGAATTATAGTACTTTAGGAGTATAGTGTTCCGAACTATTGTTGGAGTTCCAAATTTTTGGATAAGCTCCAAATAACACAACACTTCCGAGTTTAGTCTTGTTCCAAAGTAATACATGAATTCCAAAGTTTGTTGAATTCCGAATTAAATCCGAATTTTTTCATTTATTCCGAACTAAAACACTTGTTCCGGATTTTTGATTAACATAAAATTCCGAATTATATTAATCTACACCATTCCGAAAAGCAAATTCCGTATTACACAACAACATTCCGATTTGATTTGATTTGATTTTATAAATATATATATAGTCCATATTATTGAGATTTTACCCGGATTTATCAAAACAACTTGGAGTATAACAACGTTGCGGAATACCGTCCGTAGTTTCATATAGTCCGGAATAAAACATATGGATTTTCCAAAGTATTGTTGGAATATTAGTTCCGAGTTTATTCCAAAAGAGATTTGAGTTGTAGGTTCCGGTGAACGTCGAGATAAGAAATTCAAAGTTTCAGATCAAGTTCAATAGACGAACTAGAGATCTTAATAGGAGTTAAAGAATGGATTTTCAAACATTTTGTTTTGTTCCAAAGAAGAAGATGTGTTGCGGTTAGCTGATTCGAACGTTTTGTTGTTTGTGAAGATTGTATAAAGAAGTTGTGGTATTCGTTTGGCTGATGGCTGAGAAAAGCAATTAGGGCTTTATGTTGGTTGTCTGCCTTTGAAGTGATGAAGAAGCAAAGCAAAGAAAAGAAAAGAAAAGAAAAGAAAAGAATTGAAGTGTGTTGTGCAGCTGTATTGAAAGTACACAACTGTAGAGTTTTAGGGTTATGGCCGGTGAAGGAAGATGAAAGGTTAATATCACTTTTATCTCGAGAGTTGTGTTTTTGAAAAGTCATATTTGCTTGATTTTAGGTTGGTTTGAAGTTGCGTAAAGGTACAACAAAGGAGCAAATAAAATAATTAAAACTAACCAATTTCAACTAAAAGATCTAGGTGCCTGACAATTCAGGTTCTCGATAACTACCAAAAGAAATCATAAAGGAAGTGTTGACTAAATATAGTGTGAAATAACAATTCATAAGATGGTCTGATTACTAAGCAAATTAGTGGGCTAGTATAGCAATATCATAAGTGGTTCACGATCTTTAATACTGTGAAATTGAATGAAATATATTGATTTGTTGTTCTTGTGGTTAATTGTTTTGGTGTTTTCGTGTGCGTTTATCTAGAGTTTTGAGCTGGTGTTTATATGGCTCAAAATTAGATTGCTAAATTCTTTGTGACTAAGAAATTTGGACCTGTTTGTATTGATCTATGTGAAAGATACAACTTATTTGAGTCAACGCCATCACTCTAGAATACGTTTTTAGAGTGTTCTTAAAAATTTGATCCAGGTTATAGTTTATAAGAAAGTTCGTATGCAATCCATTAAAGTTCAAAGAAGTGCGTTCCACTGTGACTTGTTTGAAGAAAAACAAAGAGTTTTGTATTCGCATAAAGTTCACTTGGTGTGAATTTGGTTCGTGAGTTTGGAAAGTTTCTTAGTTTTTCAAACATGGATATTTTTTCAAGAAAACCACCGATGTTTTTTTTTCTACTTCTCAGTATCCGAAATGGAAAAAGTGTTTTATACGACATTTGAATTCTATTGATGAGAGAATGTGGATATGTATAATAGAAGGGATTGGTGTTTTACCTAGAAAAGATATGAGTATTATGACTTACTTAGCATTCCCTAAGGATCAAAGAAAGTTATATGAAGATGAGGAAAAAGCAATGTCAATGATTAAGATGGCTTTTCCAGAATCAATTCTACATTCTTTCAAAGCTAAAGATTCATCTAAAGGTTTATGGGATTGTTTGGAAGAAAGATTTGAGGATGAAGCAAAGAATGTAGTTTCTGAGATATAACATGTAGATAGAGTGAAGAGTTCAATTTCTAAGACATCATAGGTAAATTCTAACCAATTAGATAAAATATGTCCTGGATGTATTGAATTTGAAGCTAAAATTAACAAGTATGCAATGCATAATAGTAACTTGATTAGTGATCTTGAAAAGCTGAGAGAGGCACATACTGCTGTGATTGAAACCGATAAGAAACATAGAGTCCGAGTAGTAGCTCTTAAAAAAATATTTCGGAATTTGAAAGAAAATTGGCCCAATGTAATTTAAAAATTGACAGTTTAAATACCAAATTATATAAATCTGTCAAAAAGTTGTAACAAAAGCCATCTTTTACTTTGACTTGAAAAAGAGAGCATAATTCTTGATTTGAATAAACAACTTGAAAAGATTAAAAATATGTTAATTGTGATGGACTACTACATTGAAAACCAAAGGCATAAAAATTATAAAGAGTCGATGTATGGTGTGGGATATGTCATGTCCCGCCACCATTTAGTGATGACTGTGTGTCTTTCCTAGAAGATAATCCAGAAGTTACTCATTTTGTACCAAAAACACATTTGAATGTGGTACCTAAATTTGATTCCGAATCTGGTTCTGGTTCTGTATCAGATGAATGGAAAGATTCAAGGAAAAGTGATGAATGTGAAACAAGTCAACGAAATGCTATCAATGCATCCAATATTGTAATTCTTGTAAAAGAGAAAAATATGAAAATTTTTGAAGAAGTGAAAGGAATTTATGATTTAGAGAGTGTTAAAAGTGAGAAAATTGAAAAGGTGTTTGAGCAGATTAGTGAGAAACCCAAGGTGTCTAAACCGGTTTTTAAACAAAGGGTAACTAACGCTCAGAAAAAGCAAAAGAAGTTTCAAAAGGTTGTTGTCAAAAGTGGAATGTTAAATGAGGAAAGTTCCAAAATTGAAGAATCAAATGAAAAGTTTTTTAAACATTCTGTTAAGCTAACGATTCTTGTTGTATGTCAGCTAAGCCTAGTTTCAAGGATAAAGTTTGCCTTAGATGTGGAAACAATGGGCATATAACAAGAAATTGCCAAATGGAGAAAAAGAATAAAAACCACAAAAGAAGGAATCAAGCGAAAGTGGTGACTGTAGAAGAAATGAATGGATGAGGGAGATTCCATCCAAGTGTAAGTCTTTCGCTTTTGGTTCCAAATAAAAAAATTGTTTCAGCAATCACGTCTTTCACAAATATTTTTTTGAACCAAAACAGGTTTGGCGAGTCAAATCGAAAGTTGAAGCTATAATTAACGAAGCAAAGACCATGTCGTATGAGAATGCTAATTACTTAGATTCAAAAGAACAATCCAGGACAACGATGGCCTGGGTTCCACTCTCTGACTAGTTTGTTAAACGAGTGCAGGACAACCAACGAGGCCTGTTGATACGTTCGACAGTGGCTATTCCTGATGTTGGGATTGAACCCTATGCAAAGGAACAAATGATATAAAGCCAAATACACTATCCGAGGATTGGTCCAACTATCAGAGCTTACAACAATTGATCACTTTAACTCTGTCTTCCTAAGGTCTGCTACCTTTACATCATCTGCTACAACAAAATGCCAAAAGTCTGCCAGAAGATAAGAAACAGAGGATTGAGATCAGCGTTTTACTTTTATTAAATAAATAATCAATGTAACGGTGCTTTGCACTATCAGATGATAGGTAGCAGAGTTTCTAGTTAGTTATTTGTTTGTTTAATGTCACTATCAACCCTGAGGTCATCAAAAGATGCTCAGTGGTTAGATAGTTTGTATAAATAGGTGAAGCTTTGTAACAGTTAAACTTGTCTATTAAAAGATCATTCACCAATCATCTTCTCTGAGTTTTCTGTACTACCAAACTGTTGTAATTGGCTGAGGGGGGGGGGGGGTTGTGAATCACATGCAAAGCTTATAAACTTGAAAGCATGATGATGAAAACAAACGACCTTTACTTGTAGTAAAAGTTTTCCATCTTATTCCGCTGTGTTTACGTTACAATTCAATCATATTTCCATTATTTGAAACAAAAACTACAAGTAAATCAAACTCAGATCCTAACAATTGGTATCAGAGCTTGGTAAATCAAAATTTGATAAAATTCAATTTGATTTGAAAGATCAGCTCTCCTTGCTAATTAGTTTGATAGTTTCTTGAAAACAGAGTTTTATTACGTTCAAAGCTTTTAAAACATAAATCTGTTGAAAACAAGCAGAAATGTCTCAAAACACATCAGATTCCAACATTGGTCTATGTTCAAACCACCGATGTTGAAACGTAATGAATATTTTATAAGGCAACGTCGGATGGGTCACATCTTCGCTCAGGAAAACACCGGATGTTGGCGATCCGTTGTGTTTGGACCACATATTCCATTGGTTCCAAGCACAGAGGATCCCAACACTCAAGTGCCCAAAAATCCTGAAAACTACTATGAGCAGGATTTCTAGATAATGGGGTTGGATGCAAAAGCATTTAGCATTGTTGCTTCCGCGCTACCCAACAAAATCTATGCTGGACTGCTCCACTGCAATAGTGCAAAAGAGTTGTGGGATGCACTGAAAGAACAATTCGGTGGAACTGAGTAGGTGATTGAAAATAATAGAGAAGTTCTGAATCAACAGTATGAAACATTTTGTCACGTAAAAGGTGAGTCGTTAACACAACAGTTCGAACGTTTTAGCTGTCTCATCAGTGAATTGAAAATGGTTAACGTGGAATTTCCTAATTCAACTGTCAATAGCCGTTTCTTAAGATCGTTACCAGAAAAATGGGAGACTGTAGCTTACGTTACTCGAACATCTGTTGGGTTTAAAGAGATGACCCTCACTCAACTTCATGGTCGACTCCTCACATATGAGAGAGAGTTGAACCAGAAAAAGAAGTTGCAAGAGTCAGGGAAAGCAACTGACGACTATACTCTGGGTAACACTGCTCTTTATAGTCATGAAGAGGGTTCTGGCAGTGGAAAGGATCAGGGTTATGATCATTATATTGATATAACTTCTAGAAACAATTTTACATCTAATCCTTACTGTCACACCCTCAATTTCCACTTGCGGAGTTTTACCGCGAGGCGTGTGAACAAACCAGAATCTGAGACACTAGTAACGTCGAACGACTCTATATGATTTGTTAATACGTTTTCCAAAATCATTTGTTTAACCATTCGTAGTAAATTTTAGGTTGTCTTCGTTTGGTTTCAATGTTTAGCGGAAGCATTAGTTTTTAAAGTTGAGCGGAAGCATAAAGATAAAGTAAAGGAACGGGCGCCAACACAAACGCCAAAACTAAAGAAAAACCCAAAACAATGTTTGTAAATGAGACTCGATAAAAAGATGTCTTGATCAATGCAAGTGAGTGCACCTAGAGCTCCTAGCGTCCTGAGAAACATGTAAAGAAACAAGTGTCAACATTAAAGAAGAGTGAGTTCACAGGTTTTCATAAGTTCATTTGTTCGGTTATAAGTTTGTTTCCCCCGTTATCCCTAACCCGGGATAACGGTTTAGTTCCGTTATTCCCAACCCATAATAATACTGATGGTTCCATTATTCCTCACCCGGAATAATAATGATGTTCCATTATTCCTAACCCAAAATAATAACGTTGTTGGTTCCATTATCCCTAACCCGGGATAATATTGTTGATTCGTAATTAAGTTCAATGTTAATATATATAGGTAGCTAGCCTAAAGTTATGTCACGTAAGTGTTCGCGATCGAAGCTGACTGTTGTGCCTCCGTGTTGCCAGGCCTATCACTGACCATGGCGAAGTTAGGCCAAATTATTCACCCGTTGACCATACCCGGTCGGCTAGCGCGACTAGCTCGGATGGGGCTTGTCGGGCCCAGTAGTACTACTTATAATTTCCCCGCTATCTAAACCCAATACTAACGATCCGAGAGATTGTCGAGGACTTGTGTGATATAGCTGCTTAGTGACCATAACGTACATTAACATTAACTTTGTTACCGAATAGTTTAATGACGTTAATTTCGTATAACGTAAAGAGATAGAGTTGTAGAGTGTATACATGTTTCTCCCCCTGTTGTTTAAAACCGGATAAAATTAGGGGCCGTGAACTCACCTTTAGTTGCTCGGTTAGTGTAACACAGATGTAGCAAATGATGGGACCGCTAATTGCGTCCTAACAAGTCAATTGATTTAGAGTTAGTGTGCGATCACACTGATACAAGTCCTACACATACTAACACACAATGCGGTACATACAATGACAATTCCTAAGACTCAAATCATGCATGCAAGTATCATCATGCCAATATAGTGATCAAAATAATTTATCATGGACACAATCAATCCATACAACACTTTGGTACATACATTCGCAAGTTATCAAGTTTCAGCTTATATACTCATAATTAGGCTGTTTTCAAGGATTTTTATAAAATAGTTCCAACATTCCAAAAGTTCCAATTATTTTACAGAAGGTGTCAACTATACTGTAGAATTTTATATAAATTTTTCAATTCCTAATACTTTACCAATTATTCATAAATATTAATATACTAGGCTGCAGTCAGATTCGTCACTTTCTGACTGTAGTCCACGGGAGAATTTATTTAAAAATCACCGTTCGTCCAATTAACAAAATTCCAGTGGGAGTTTCCCGGAAATTTCCATATCTAGTTGTTGTACAAATTTCATGATTCGACTCCCTACAGATTATTAGATCCGACTCGATAAACAACTAACAAATTTTCAGAATTTTCACAGCTTCAGTTACTGAACTTAATTGGCCACTTAAAAATATCAAACGACTTCAGAAAAATATGAATCCATCGCCATTGGAAGCGTTTTTCAAAACTCTACGTTTTAGACTTCAGAAAATCCATTTTTCGATAAATAATAACCAAGTTACAGCCAGTTGAAGTTGGCTGTAAACACCATTCAGCATCCTGATTTCAGCACTTTATCACAATCTAACCCGCTTAAACCATCGATACATTGAACATAAGCGATCAAGAACATAATTACCAATCATATATCATCATATATATCATACCCATGCAAACCCTAATCATGACATATAGTTTTTATTACACAAAACGCAGCCTAATGTTTCTGGATTCCGCTAATCATCTTAACCGCAACTAGCTAAATAAATCGGCTAACAACATAACGCTACATTCAAACATGATCAAGAGTTTATAATCCTAGTATAACTTTGCAAATAATGATAAACTCTAACCTTTTACACCGAAGATTAATGAACCGTGAGTGAGATGGGGAGCCGATGATCAAAGAGAATCGCGACCGAGAAGGAGAATGGCGAGGGGAGGGCTGCCGCGATCAAGAGGGATGTAGCAAGGCTGTTTTGCGATCGAGAGGCTGAATGGAGGGCTGTCGTCGGCTGTTTAGCTATTAGGGTTTGTGTGTTTTGTTTGTGAAGCAATGCACATGCATGTATGTGTATATATAGCGCAAGGGGTAAGGAGAAAAGGGAAGGGTTTGCGGTTTGGGTACTCACGGCCGCAAGGGGTTCGGGTGGGTCGGTTTGGGTCTACAACTTGGTCCTCAAATTTTGATTAACTACTTGAGTCGCAAGGAAGTGAGGTCTATTCGTTTCGCGGCTCAGTTCGATTCATTTATCTATTTATTATATCTACATTTTTCAACTAAAACAAATCACGAAATCGGAACATCACATAATAACGCACCAACTTATAAACGTTTAAGACGTAGCACGTAATTCATTTGACAAGTATACGAAATTATCGTAATTATTTCGAGCGTGCAATTTAAGTCTCCGAATCAATTTAGCGTAGGAACGAATAACCGTGAAGTAGTGCGTTTAAGATGTCTGAAAAACCGGGATGTCACATTATCCCCATGTTGAAAGAATTTTCGTCCCGAAAATTGAGTAAACGCGGTTTAGAATGCAGCGTACATGTTTAGAGTGCCACGCACAAAGATTTAGTTCGTTAACAATGGTATGCGAAATTACAAGAAATTCCCAGGTTGTCACATCATCCCCATGTTAAAAGAATTTTCGTCCCGAAAATTTAGTTGCTGGTATCGTTAGTTTGCTGCTCAGCTGCGAAGAGGTGTGGTATTTGCTTTTCATTTGGTCCTCTCTTTCCCATGTGAACTCCGGTCCACGCTTAGAGTCCCAACGAACCTTGACGATTGGAATCTTGCTATGCCTTCGAGTCTTGATCTCACGATCCATGATCTCGATAGGTTGTTCACAAAGTGCAGTTGTTCATCCACTTGAATCTCATCCAATGGAATGACTAGGGTTTCATCTGATAGACACTTCTTCAGATTTGACACGTGAAAAACGTTGTGAACTCCACTGAGTTCGGCAGGAAGGTCTAATTGATAAGCTACGGGTCTAATACGTTTCAAGATCACAAACGGACCTACGTACCATGGGTTTAGTTTGCCTCGTTTTCCAAAGCGGATTACACCCTTCTAGGGTGACACCTTCAGTAGGACGCGGTCGCCTACTTGAAATTCGAGCGGTTTGCGTCGTTGATCAGCGTAGCTTTTCTGTCGATATCGTGCCGCCGCCATGCGGTTTCTGATTTGTACAATCTTTTCAGTAGCCTCAAGTATCAACTCAGGGCCTGTGAGTTGACTGTCACCGACTTCTGCCCAACAGACCGGTGATCTACATTTATGACCGTATAATGCCTCAAACGGTGCTGCCGATATACTCGTATGGTAACTGTTGTTATACGAGAATTCCACTAAAGGCAGGTGGATTTCCCAACTATTCCCGAAGTCTACTACGCATGCCCTAAGCATGTCTTCCAAGGTATGTATGGTCCTTTCGCTTTGACCATCAGTCTGAGGGTGATAAGCTGTGCTCATATCTAAGTGTGTGCCCAACGCTTTCTGAAGTGACTGCCAAAAGTTGGACGTGAAGCGAGCATCTCTGTCTGAGATGATGGACATTGGCACTCCGTGCCGAGAAACTACTTCCTTAATGTAGATGCGAGTCAACTTCTCCATCTTATCTGTTTCTTTAATAGCTAGGAAGTGTGCGGACTTAGTTAAACGATCCACGATTACCCAGATGGTATCGCAACCACCCAAAGTTCGCGGGAGTTTAGTGATGAAGTCCATCGAGATCTGATCCCATTTCCACACTGGGATCTCAGGTTGTTGGAGTAGTCCCGATGGCTTTTGATACTCTACCTTGACTTTTGCACAAGTCAAACACTTACTCACGTAGGTGGCTATATCAGCTTTCATGTTGGGCCACCAATACGCAGCTTTAAGGTCTTGATACATCTTATCCGAACCAGGATGGACAGAGTATCGGGATTTGTGAGCTTCGTCCATGACTAGCTTTCTGAGGTCTCCGGAGAATGGTACCCATACGCGATTCATGAAATACCGGGCTCCATTGGGTTTTACTTCCCAATCGCGTTCCATCTTTCCCACTGATTCGACTTTGATGTTTTCTTCCTTAACTGCTTCTAACTGCGCGTCGCGTATTTGTTCGGGTAATTCCGAATGAATGGTGAACTGTAGTGCTCGTACCCGACGAGGTTTCAAGTGTTCCTTCCTACTGAGGGCATCAGCTACCACGGTAGCTTTACCCGGGTGATACCGAATGGCACATTCATACTCGTTCAAGAGTTCGACCCAGCGACGCTGTCGCATGTGCAACTCCTTCTGATCAAAGATGTGTTGGAGGCTCTTGTGGTCTGTAAAGATTGTGCACTTCGTTCCATATAGGTAGTGTCTCCAAATCTTAATTGCAAACACTACTGCTCCCAATTCCAGGTCATGTGTTGTGTAGTTTTTCTCGTGAACCTTCAATTGTCGGGACGCATACGCGATGACCTTATCGCGTTGCATGAGTACGCATCCCAATCCCTGAATGGAAGCATCACAAAATACTACAAAATCATCTGTCCCTTCAGGCAAGGACAGAATGGGTGCACTGCAAAGTTTCTGTTTCAGCAATTGAAATGCCGCTTCCTGCTTGTCACCCCAAGCATACTTGATGCCTTTCTGGGTGAGAGTAGTAAGCGGTTGCGCGATCTTTGAAAATCCCTCGATGGAACGTCTGTAGTAACCAGCCAAACCCAAAAATTGGCGGATCTCCGTCGGTGTCCTGGGTGCTTCCCAGTTTTTGATAGCTTCAATCTTGGCAGGGTCGACGTGGATACCCTTTTCATTTATGATATGCCCGAGGAACTGAACTTCCCGAATCCAGAAATCACACTTTGAAAGCTTGGCATATAGTTTCTCCTGTTGAAGTAATCCCAGCAGTAATCGTAGATGTTCAGCATGTTCTTCTTCACCTTTAGAGTAGATGAGTATGTCATCGATGAACACAATGACAAACTTGTCGAGGTATGGTTTACGCACACGGTTCATGAGGTCCATGAACACCGCGGGTGCGTTGGTGAGACCGAAGGGCATGACCAAGAACTCATAATGGCCATACCGAGTACGAAATGCCGTCTTAGCGATATCCTCCTCCCTGACGCGTAACTGGTGGTAACCAGACCGTAGATCAATCTTGGAGTAGTAGCTTGACCCTTGAAGTTGGTCGAAGAGATCGTCGATGCGAGGTAATGGGTACCGGTTCTTGACAATAACCTTATTGAGTTCCCTGTAGTCGATGCACATGCGGAAGGTCCCGTCCTTCTTCTTGACAAAAAGGACTGGAGCTCCCCATGGCGAAGTGCTAGGTCGGATAAATCCTTTTTCTAACAGCTCCTGAAGTTGGGTAGACAGCTCCTGCAGCTCGGCTGGAGCTAGGCGGTATGGGGCCTTGGCGATAGGAGTTGCATGGTTCGCCAATTCAATTTCAAACTCCAATTGTCGATGGGGTGGGAGACCAGGTAACTCCTCTGGGAATACATCGGAAAAATCACAGACGACGGGGATGTCTTCTATACATTTCTCGTCCTTAGGCTGTTCGGTAACTAGTGCGAGTAAAGCGAAAGAGTTCTTCCTCCGAAGATACTTCTGCGCTTGCATGTAAGAGATGATGTTTGTGACGGCGCCTGCCTTCTCGCCTTGCACCGTCAAGATTTCGTCGTTAGTGAGCGGAATACGGATAGATTTTTCGAAACAGAGAACTTCAGCTCGGACGTCGGATAGCCAGTCCATTCCGACTACCACGTCAAAACTACCGAGGGTAGTTGTCATCAGATCAATGGTAAAGGTGTGACCCGCTAGTTTGAGTTGACAGCCGGATACTATATGGGTCACATCTACAGATTTACCATCGGCTAGTTCTATGATATAAGGGGTCTCTAAGGGTTTAGGCGTGAGATTTAGGTTCTTCTTAAAAGACTCAGATATAAAACTCCTATCCGCACCCGTATCAAAAAGCACAGTAGCAAAATGTTCATTAAGGGGAAACTTACCGGTGACCACGTTTGAGTCGTTTCTGGCCTCTCCGCGGCCCAACGTAAATGCGCGACCTTTGGCACCTCCTGTGCCACCATTTCCATTATTGTTGTTGTTATTGTTGTTGTTGTGGTTATTGTGGTTGTGGTTGTTCCCACCATTGTTGTTGTTGTTACGCAGCTGTGGGCAGTCTCTTTTGAAGTGGGCAGTGCTACCACACTGATAGCATCCCCGGTTAACACCCTGCTGCTGACCCTGGGGTTGATTTTGGTTTTGTCGGGACATGATTTCCCCGCGACAATCCTTTGCCGCATGTCCCACTTTGCCACATCGTTGGCAGCGATTCCCGGCACAAGGGCCGTGATGATGAAGATTACAGCGATTGCACTGTGGCTTTCGACCTACATAGCCGCTTGCGTTCTGGTTGTTGTTGGCGGGCTGATTATTGTGTCCCCGGTGGCTGTTGAAATTATTGAACCGTTTCTGGTTCCCCTGTTGTGGCTGGGATGACGAAGACTGTTGAGCAGACGAGTCTTCAAACTTTTTTTTATTATCAGGGGCAACTTCAGTCGTACCCCGAGTTGGAAACTTCTTTTGTTCCACCGCCTTATCGGTGAGTTTGTGCGCCAACCTGATTGCTTGATGTTCAGTTGCAAGGTTTCTAGCCATTACCATACCCTGAATCTCAGGGACCAGACCCCCAAGGTAAAACTTGAGTCGTTTCTCAACAGTGTTGGCCAGATCGGGACATAGAAATACCAAGTCGTGATGTTTCGCTGTGTATGCTTCGATTTCAGATCCCACCATCTTGTGGTTCCAAATGTTTGCTCCAACTGTTGAATTCTGTCTCGCGGACAGTGCTCTTCTTTGATTAGGGCCTTAAACTCGGCCCAGGCCATTGCATTTGCAGCAATAAGTCCACGCGTTTGGACTTGTGCATTCCACCAAGTTAGTGCCCCATCTTCCAATGTTGAGGCTGCATACTTGACCTTGTTGGCCTCCAGACAGTTGCACATTTCAAACACTGATTCGGATTTTTCGATCCAGCGGACCAGTCCTATGGGTCCTTCTACCCCCGTGAATTTGCTTGGCTTCGCGTCGAGGAACATCTTGTAGGGGTTAAGACCCCCTCCTGCTGACAGAGGACAGGTAGTCAGCGAGGAATTTTACTAACCCAACTATTAGATTTTCCCATGAAAATTTAATAATGGTTACCTGCCGGTTTGTTTTGAACACCCGCTAGAGCTGCATTCACGTGCTCTTGGATCATTGCAGCTAATTCTTCGGGCGTCAGGTTAAGGTTTCCGCGACGTCCAGTTGCCATTTAGATCCTCGTAAGACAACATAAACACACACCGATAAGTCTATATATCCAATATAGTTATCCTATTCCATACTTAAATAATTCCTCAGATTATGTCAACCCAAATAAATTAAACATTCAAAAGAAATACTTGATTAAATAAAATTTCAACGTCTTACAAAGTGCCAACCAAACATATGAGTTTACTATAAAGTCTCAAGTTTAAACACAAGTAGGAAAATAAATAGACTGAAAGAAAGTAAATAAAATAGGCGAGACGTGTCAGTCTTCTACGTTTCCATCCCCCAAATTGCTATCGTTACCGTCATCCACCGCGGCATTTCCAGCCTCTACAGCTGGGTCTTCCTCCGGATCCTCCTCTGGATCCTCCTCTGGATCCTCTTCTGGATCCTCTTCTGGATCCTCCTCTGGATCCTCTTCCGGATCCTCCTCTACCGGCACTGGAGGGGCCGGTGCTGGTACAGGTACTGGTACAGGTGCCTGATTCTGTTCTAGTTCTTGAATTCTCCAGCTAGACTCAAGAACTCTGTCTTCTAGCCAGTCAGCCCTTAGCTGCTCAGCACGAAGATCTCTGGCTAAAGTGTTACGAGCTATCTTACTCGTATGTTGCTCTTCCTCGAGCGATCCAGTTTTACCTGTCAATTGTCGTATCATCCATCCCTGTGCTAGGATGGTTTCATGCATTCTTTCTAATTGTTCTTGTTGTTTCCGTATCATATCTCTAAGTAGGTCGCTCCCTACTTCTACCGAGTTAACTGGTTCGACCAGCACAACGATGGTCGGGCGTGAGGACGACTCCTCCCCTAGAGCGAGCCTTTTTCTCTCAGCTGAGCGTGTCTCCACGCCATAAGATGGTGAGGGTTCCACCATAGGTGCCTTTCCTGGCGCCCTTGGTTGCAAAAGTTTGTCGGATGATGATGATGATGACATTGCCTGTTAGGTTGTGTAGTTAGTTACGAGTTGCATTCATTTCTTATTATGCATTCATATTCTACATAACACAGTTGTGGTACATCACATAACAAGATATAAGAGTTCGGTGCCAAACTACGTCTAGTGTCGTGTAATCAGCTATAGTTTAGGTCTACTTTTAATGCAAACCTGGTTCTCTATAGCTAGAGGCTCTGATACCAATCTGTCACACCCTCAATTTCCACTTGCGGAGTTTTACCGCGAGGCGTGTGAACAAACCAGAATCTGAGACACTAGTAACGTCGAACGACTCTATATGATTTGTTAATACGTTTTCCAAAATCATTTGTTTAACCATTCGTAGTAAATTTTAGGTTGTCTTCGTTTGGTTTCAATGGTTAGCGGAAGCATTAGTTTTTAAAGTTGAGCGGAAGCATAAAGATAAAGTAAAGGAACGGGCGCCAACACAAACGCCAAAACTAAAGAAAAACCCAAAACAATGTTTGTAAATGAGACTCGATAAAAAGATGTCTTGATCAATGCAAGTGAGTGCACCTAGAGCTCCTAGCGTCCTGAGAAACATGTAAAGAAACAAGTGTCAACATTAAAGAAGAGTGAGTTCACAGATTTTCATAAGTTCATTTGTTCGGTTATAAGTTTGTTTCCCCCGTTATCCCTAACCCGGGATAACGGTTTAGTTCTGTTATTCCCAACCCGGAATAATACTGATGGTTCCATTATTCCTCACCCGGAATAATAATGGTGTTCCATTATTCCTAACCCGGAATAATAACGTTGTTGGTTCCATTATCCCTAACCCGGGATAATATTGTTGATTCGTAATTAAGTTCAATGTTAATATATATAGGTAGCTAGCCTAAAGTTATCTCACGTAAGTGTTCGCGATCGAAGCTGACTGTTGTGCCTCCGTGTTGCCAGGCCTATCACTGACCATGGCGAAGTTAGGCCAAATTATTCACCCGTTGACCATACCCGGTCGGCTAGCGCAACTAGCTCGGATGGGGCTTGTCGGGCCCAGTAGTACTACTTATAATTTCCCCGCTATCTAAACCCAATACTAACGATCCGAGAGATTGTCGAGGACTTGTGTGATATAACTGCTTAGTGACCATAACGTACATTAACATTAACTTAGTTACCGAATAGTTTAATGACGTTAATTTCGTATAACGTAAAGAGATAGAGTTGTAGAGTGTATACATGTTTCTCCCCCTGTTGTTTAAAACTGGATAAAATTAGGGGCCGTGAACTCACCTTTAGTTGCTCGGTTAGTGTAACACAGATGTAGAGTTAGTGTGCGATCACACTGATACAAGTCCTACACATACTAACACACAATGCGGTACATACAACGACAATTCCTAAGACTCAAATCATGCATGCAAGTATCATCATGCCAATATAGTGATCAAAACAATTTATCATGAACACAATCAATCCATACAACACTTTGGTACATACATTCGCAAGTTATCAAGTTTCAGCTTATATACTCATAATTAGGCTGTTTTCAAGGATTTTTATAAAATAGTTCCAACATTCCAAAAGTTCTAATTATTTTACAGAAGGTGTCAACTATACTGTAGAATTTTATATAAAATTTTCAATTCCTAATACTTTACCAATTATTCATAAATATTAATATACTAGGCTGCAGTCAGATTTGTCACTTTCTGACTGCAGTCCACAGGAGAATTTATTTAACCACCGTTCGTACAATTAACAAAATTCCAGTGGGAGTTTCCCGGAAATTTCTATATCTAGTTGCTCTACAAATTTCATGTTTCGACTCCCTACAGATTATAGATCCGACTCGATAAACAACTAACAAATTTTCAGAATTTTCACAGCTTCAGTTACTGAACTTAATTGGCCACTTAAAAATATCAAACGACTTCAGAAAAATATATCCAGCGCCATTAGAAGTGTTTTTCAAATCTCTACGTTTTAGACTTCAGAAAATCCATTTTTCGATAAATAATAACCAAGTTACAGCCAGTTGAAGTTGGCTGTAAACACCATTCAGCATCCTGATTTCAGCACTTTATCACAATCTAACCCGCTTAAACCATCGATACATTGAACATAAGCGATCAAGAACAGAATTACCAATCATATATCATCATATATATCATACCCATGCAAACCCTAATCATGACATAGTTTTTATTACACAAAACGCAGCCTAATGTTTCTGGATTCCGCTAATCATCTTAACCGCAACTAGCATAAATAAATCGGCTAACAACATAACACTACATTCAAACATGATCAAGAGTTTATAATCCTAGTATAACTTTGCAAATAATGATAAACTCTAACCTTTTACACCGAAGATTAATGAACCGTGAGTGAGATGGGGAGCCGATGATCAAAGAGAATCGCGACCGAGAAGGAGAATGGCGAGGGGAGGGCTGCCGCGATCAAGAGGGATGTAGCAAGGCTGTTTTGCGATCGAGAGGCTGAATGGAGGGCTGTCGTCGGCTGTTTAGCTATTAGGGTTTGTGTGTTTTGTTTGTGAAGCAATGCACATGCATGTATGTGTATATATAGCGCAAGGGGTAAGGAGAAAAGGGAAGGGTTTGCGGTTTGGGTACTCACGGCCGCAAGGGGTTCGGGTGGGTCGGTTTGGGTCTACAACTTGGTCCTCAAATTTCGATTAACTACTTGAGTCGCAAGGAAGTGAGGTCTATTCGTTTCGCGGCTCGGTTCGATTCATTTATCTATTTATTATATCTACATTTTTCAACTAAAACAAATCACGAAATCGGAATATCACATAATAACGCACCAACTTATAAACGTTTAAGACGTAGCACGTAATTCATTTGACAAGTACACGAAATTATCGTAATTATTTCGAGCGTGCAATTTAAGTCTCCGAATCAATTTAGCGTAGGAACGAATAACCGTGAAGTAGTGCGTTTAAGATGTCTGAAAAACCGGGATGTCACACTTACACACCTAATTTGGCTTTTGCTGCAAATGGGGAAAGCCAAAACTCTAACAACATGTCTTTTGAAATGAATGACTTACAATATTTTGAACCCACTGACATGGAAGAAATGGATATTTTACATCAGCTAGCACTTTTGAGTGTTAGAGCAAGTAAATTTTACAAAAGGACTGGTAGAAAGTTTCCTGGATTGCATGGATGGCTAAAAGTGGGGTTAGATAAATCAAAAACTAAATGTTATAAGTGCAATAGGTTAGGCCACTTTGCTAGGGAATGCAGATCTCAAACTGCAGGTCCAACTGTGACTCACCCAGGCCCTAGACCTCAAAGCACTACTCATTATTCCCATTATACCTTTGCACCACAAATGCAAAACACTGCTCATTATGCACATCCTGCTACCACTGTTTCCGTCCATTACATCCAAACACCTGCTCCACAGATTCAGTATGGCCAAGCACCATCTCAAGTGCATGTGCAACAAGCTCCACATGTCACTCAAACTACTCAAACCACTGCTCCTGCAGAGGTTAACCAACAGAGCTTCTTTACACAAGGTGTTGTTGATTGGAGTAGTTTGCCTGAGGATTTATCTGATGAAAACCTTGCTCTAATGGCTAAAAATGATTTTGAAATGAAAACATTTGTTTAATGGCCTTAGAGACTGTAGTTGAAGGTGATGAGTCTGAGGAACAAGTGTCAAAAACTGACGAGGTTCAAAGTTGTGATGAAGCAGTGGTTACAACAGTGGTTCCATAAAACATTGTTGATGAAGAAAAAGCTTCTCTATCAGACCCATGGGATACAAAAGTGTGTGAAGAAGATTTAAATGGGTTCTCATGGTGCTGCTTCCAAGGTATCACCTCAGATCCTTAAGGATCTCTGTTCAGAAAAATGTATAATAGCTTTTGCTAATATTAAACAAGTGAATGAAAACCTTAGGAACAAAATCTTAGAAAAAGAACTCAACTTTAAAAAAACTTATCAAAGAGTTGAAAACAAAATTGATTTCAAAAGATTCTGAGATAAGTAGTCTGAAGCATGAAGCCAGCATAACCAAGGACCAACTCCAAACTATGGTAGATAAATACCAAGTTCGCAAAAAGGAGTTAGAAACTACCCAGATCACTTGTGAAAAATGGGTAGAATCTTCCAAAGGTTTTGAAATTATGCCGGAAAAACAGATCAAGAGTAACATAAAATTTGGTGTTGGTTTTGAAAAACTAGTCACTGAAAATGTTACAAAATTGATTCTAAAAAGGTTGAAGTGGTTCCTAAAAATTTGGCTGGAAATGAGATAAAAATCATTGATAAAAATGATAACAAAATTTCTCTTGAAAAACATGAAGGGTCTTCAACTTTTAAAGAAACTGAGAAATACCAATTCAAACCCACATGGTCTGATGAATGTGATATTCTGGAAAATTTCAAGCCAATGGAATTCTCAACCATTGAAGGTGTCAAAGCACCAAAGGCTAGAATCATTCCCATCAAAGATCTTCCAGAAGAGGTTACAACATCTACTGAGAAGAAATCAGATAAAAAGAAAATGGAAAAGATCAAACATCTGTTTTGTGAATTTTGCAACAAAAGAAATCATGTCACTGAAAACTGTTTTCTTTTAAAAGCATATGACATAAACAGAAAACATGTGATCCCAAATGATTCAAAATGTTTTGTGTGTGGTAAAACCAATAATCTAACTCATGAGTGTGTCTATCTTCAAACCTATGATCAAAAGGCAAAAGAGATGAAGGTAAAAGCTCTAGAGAAAGAAGGTTCAAGCTCTGCTAGAAATAAATCTAAGCAGACCTTAGAACTTGTTGAAACATCTGTCACAAAAGCATTGAACAAAACCTCTGTTCCTAGAGAGGTACAAGTGACAGATGCTCCACCTGCAAACATGTACCCAAGAGGATATGGACAACCTGTTTATCAAAAGGTTCCTATGAGTTATGAAGGTTACAAAAAACCTTCAAAGCCCAAAGTGAACAGATCTCCTCATGGTTACCAACATCTGACAGGAAATGGTTCACAACAGTGGATACAAAGCAAAACTCAAACCACTGACCATGTTCCTAGATTTAAGAATGGACAATCTGTATCCCCATCCAAAGCCATTCTGGCTTTGGAATCTCATCTAAACTAATTATTTACCTATGTGCAGGGAGCTTCTACTTGCCTTGATAGTTTATGGTATGTAGCTAGTGGAGGCTCTAGGCACATGACAGGATGTAGAGCCCTTCTCAAGGATTTCTTCGCACATGGAGGGGGTGATATATCCTTTGGTAACAATTCAAAAGGGAAGGTGTTGGGGTCAGGATGTGTTCAGGCTGGGAATCTCAAATTTGAAAATGTTAACTTAATTGACAATCTAAAATTCAATCTTTTGAGTGTCTCACAAATGAGTGACAAAGGATATGGATCATTCTTTACAAAGAAAACATGTCAAATTGTAGGACCAGAGGTTGTAAAAAAGATTGATCAAATCATTGCTGATAGCAAAGCACAACTTGTTGCTCATAGGAGTGGCAATGTGTATGTGGTTGATATGTTGAAAGATAACCCTATGTCTAGTGCATGCCTGTTCTCAGTCGCTTCCAGCAAAGAGACAGAGTTATGGCACAGAAGACTTGGGCACACAAATCTGAAAACAATCACCACATTCTCTAAAAATTGTCTCGTCAGAGGTTTGCCACAAAAACAATTTACTTGTGAAGAACATTGTGTTTCCTGTTTAAAAGGTAAACAACATAAAAGTTCTTACAAGTCAATTGAAGAGTTCAAAACAACCAAATGTTTTCAATTGCTGCACATAGATTTGTTTGGCCCTGTAAAATCATGAGCTTAATGAAGAAAATATTTTGTTTAGTCATAGTTGATGATTTTTCAAGGTTTACATGGAAATTCTTTTTACACTCCAAGGATGAAACTTCTGGTATATTGCAAAATTTTGTCAAACAAGTTGAAAAGCAATATGACCTTCCAGTAAAAATCTTTAGGAGTGATAATGGGAAAGAGTTTAGAAACAAGGAGTTGGATACCTTCTGTGAGTCAAAAGGGATTGCAAGGCAATTTAGTGTCCCAAGATCTCCAGAACAAAATGGGGTTGTTGAAAGGAAAAACAGAACTTTGGTTGAATCTGCAAGAACTATGCTAGCAGACTCTGGTTTACCTTTGTCTTTTTTGGGCAGAGGCTATAAATACTGCTTGTTATGTTCAGAACAGAGTTTTGATTAACCCCAGGCATCAAAAGACTGCCTATGAATTGCTTTACAAAATCAAACCTCTGATCTCATATTTCAAAGTTTTTAGCTGTCCTTGTTTCATTTTGAACTTAAAAGATTCTATCTCTAAGTTTGCAGCCAAAGTTGATTGTGGTTATTTTCTGGGATACTCAACCACTGTCAAAGCCTACAGAGTGTTTAACTCTAGGACCAAGTGTGTTGAAGAAACTCTAAATGTGAAGTTCAATGAATTCTCATCTTTGAAAATCCCAGCAAATTCTGTTGAATTGTTTGATTTAGATAAAATTACATTTGAAGATGTGTCTGTCAAGACTAACCCTGCTGGTACACCACAAGCATCCACACAAGAGCAAGGATATGATTGCATACTTCCAAACTTCAAGATCAGTCCTTCAAACAGAGGAGCAAATATTAGTAACAATGGTGAAAGCTCTGCTGGTTCAACAGTGGTCAATACTCAAACCTCTGCTTGCTCTCAAAATCAAAACACTGTTGATAAAAATCCATCAACTGTGGATAAAAATCAACAAACACTCACATCATTACCACCCATACCACCACCTCCATTCCATTCATAGGCTGGACCATCAAATTCACCAGCAGAGGTTAGCTCAGATGATACACATTTGCAAGCTTCACCTCAAAATACAATTGTTCCATATCAAGGTGATTTGATTTTCCTCAAAAGCCATCCATTGGATCAAGTTATTGGCAACATAAATGAGGGAGTGCTCACAAGAAGCCAATCCCAAAACATTTGCCTGTTTGCTGGCTTTCTATCACTCACACAACCTGTCAAGTACCAAAAGGCACTAAAAGACAATAGTTGGGTAGAAGCTATGCAAGAGGAACTCCTTCAGTTTAAAAGACAACAAGTTTGGGAACTTGTACCACTGCCTAAGGATGTTAGTCCAATTGGCACAAAGTGGGTCTTCAAGAACAAAACAGATGAAAGGGGTATTGTTGTCAAGAACAAAGCAAGGATCGTGGTTCAAGGCTACAGACAGGAAGAAGGCATTGACTATGATGAAACCTTTGCTCCTGTAGCAAGGTTAGAAGCCATCGGACTGTTCTTAGCTTTTGCTGCTAACCACAACATCAAAGTGTTTCAAATGAACATCAAAAGTGCATTCCTGTATGGAAAGATCAAGGAAGAAGTGTATGTGTGTCAACCTCATGGATTTGAAGAAGCATTTCTTCCTGATCATGTTTATAGGTTAAACAAAGCACTGTATGGTCTAAAACAAGCACCAAGAGCCTGGTATGAATCTCTATCCACTTTTCTCTTATCCATAGGTTTTTCAAGAGGTAAAATTGATAAAATTTTGTTTTTAAAATGGAAAGGAAAAGATTTGATGCTTGCCCAAATTTATGCGGATAACATCCTTTTTGGATCCACATGCACTGCCATGTGTGAAGAGTTCAGAAAACTCATGGCAGCAGAGTTTGAAATGAGTGCAATGGGTGAGTTGCAATGTTTCTTGGTTTACAAGTCAAACAAATGCACAATGGCACTTCCATCCATCAAAATAAGTATGTCAAATAACTACTTAAAAAGTTTGATATGGATGATTGTAAACCTTGCAGCACACCCATGGCAATTTCCAAGCTAGTCACTATTGATGGTGAAGATGACCTTAGTCAGGATCTAAGTTTGAATTGATTGCTGTTTTTGTTTCAAATAATGAAAAATGATTGGAAAACAGAGAATAAGTGCAGCGGATCAATGGAAAACTTTTACAACAATCAATCGGTCGTTTGTTTTCATCACCATCATGCTTTCAAGTAATTAAACTATTGCATGTGATTCACAAACTCCCCCTTAGCCCAATAACGATCGTTTGATAGTAAGAAATGAAGAAGATATGCGAAATAGATCTTTTTAAGAAGACAAGTCAAAACTGTTACATTGAGCGCCTATTTATACTAACTATCTAACCACTGATCGTCTAACAGTGACGTCATGGTTGATAGTGACAGCTAACAAACGTAACTAACTACAAACACTGCTTGTTTTAAGCTATCAGTGCATAGCACTGTTACATTGATTTAACTAATGCTAGACTAAGCACTGCTGGCCATCCTCTGCTCTTGTAATCTTCTATCAGTGGTTGGGAGTTTCTTCTGTCAGAGGATAGGTAACAATGTGTTTATTGAATGCAGTAAAAGCCTATCAGTGGATAGAAACCTCTGATAGCTAGACAAAAGCTCGGATGGTATATTTTGACTTCGTATCATATGTTCCTCTTCAAAGGCTCAATCCCAACAATCTCCCCTGGAACAGACGATGCCAAAAACACCTTATTCTTGATCTTTATTCCTCAGAAAGAATTCTCTTATTTGACCTTTGAATTGTAGTTCAAAGTTAAGAGATTCTAAATCATCAGCATCCTTCTCAAGCTCTAAACTTAGTAGTTCGTGGAAGTCTTCTACTGTAAGCCCATAAGCAGCTTCCATGGATAATTTAGTGACTTTACCATCAGACTTGATCAGAGTCAATTCGTGGGTGTCTTTGTTGACTTCCACTGTAGAATTTTTGGGTCTGAAGGCTTTCTTGAAGGAGCTTTTATTGCTGAGGTTAGGAAAGGAGCTACTCTTGTCAGATCTTCGGCCAACTTGGCACTTCTATCATCTGTTGGATAGTCCATCATGTTTTTGATACATTCTTTGATAAATACTTCCTCAAACTCTCTGTCAACCTTCTCAGACATCTCCTCTTGCCTTTTTCGCTTTAGCAAGGCAAGTGTGGATTGGGCAGATGTTGAGCTAGGCCTTTTACAAAGTTGGGCTTTGAGAGCAGCATCTTCTTTGGTATAATCAGGTTTGGGAGGCATTGATGGATCCTTTTTCCTTCTAGCTTCAAGCATTTTATAAGTATCCAACACTCTTATCTCCCCCCATCCTCATGACCTGGTTCTTTGACCCATAGTGATTCTGAATTAGCTCTTCCTTCATTCTTCTGAGCTTTAGGGTCTTTTCAGGTACATTCTTTTTGTATTTGTTCCAATCTGGGCATGTAGGTTTGTTGTGAGGATCTTTTGATTGTGCTTCTATTCTTGCATTTTCTTCTTGAAGCTCACTCACAGACCAATCTTTGAACTGTGCCCTAGTTACAACATATTTCTTTGTTTCCATGATGTGTGAGATGTAATTTTCTTTCAAAAGTTTATCTTCTGCTTCAGAAATTTTATTTGACAAATTCTTTGAAAATCTTTCAAGTGATTGGACTTTGCTCAATTGAAACTGTAGTTGATTCTGCACTTATCTATCACTTTTGCCTTTAGACAACTTCTTAGCAATATCCTCTGCCTGTTTTTCTTTGAGTACCAGATACTGATCAATATTTGCAGGCTTTGGATAACCTTGAAGAGATGGAAAATGTCTTTTGTCTGGATCTTCTTCAGCATAGAAAGACATGATTTCTTTCTTAACTGTAGGCAAATCAATAGGAAACTTTATCGTTGCAGAAACCACTTCTTTTGAAGGAGCAGATGTTGTAGTTGGGGAAGCAGATGTTAGATTTAGCATTGGTGCAGATGCAAGAGGCATAGGAGCAGGGATCTTTTCTTCGTTTATAACCTTTGTGACTTTCCTCCTCTTAAAACTGATTGATGGTGATGATGGATGGCTTGGAATTCTTGGTGGTGTTGGTAGTTGTTGTGTGGAAGTGGGAAAGAGAGGATGGCAGTGGTTGTAATAACATCTGCTACAACCTCTGCTGTGTCAACATATGTTGGCACAACAGTTGCTGTAACATCTATTGGGGTGGATAAGGGTTTTGTGTGAGAAGATCTGGTTGATTTTGTATTGGCAGAGGTTTTTGTGGTTGGATTGGTAGCATCTTTAGTTTTGAGAGGTGTGGATTCTGGTTGTCTTGCTTTTATAGAAGATCTCCTCTTTGTTGAGGTACCAGTCTCTCCCTTTTCTAACTGCTGATCAATCTTTTTCTCAACCAGCACCTTGCCTTCATCAAACACAGTCTTCTTATGAGGCTTCTTTGCCCTTGCCAAGATATCTTCAGTTAAATCTGGTTTCTTTGAACCATCTGGTTTAGGGATATTCACTGTAAGCCTTGCCTTTGAATCATCCATCTTCAACTTTTTGTTTCCCAAAGGTTTCTCCCCCTTTTTTGGCTTCATCTGGACTTACAAAAATAATAGTAGGAGGAGATTTACCAATGGTGGTGAGCAAGTGGGCTTTGATTGCCTTGATATCTGCAGCAATGGCATTATATCTTGCATCAACCATATTCCTGAGTTCCATCATCTGATGCTTATGTTTTTGTTCCAGGAAATGTTTCTCTTGTTGTAAGATAGGATTTATAGCAGATTTGAGCTCAGAAGTGGTTGGAACAGGGGGTTGGCTCTATATAGTGATCAACTGTTTCAAAAGATCTTTTATTTCATCGACAATGGTTTCAACCTTGGTAACCCTTTTCGTTAATTCTTGATATTTTAGCTCATCACCTAACTTAATAGGATCATCTGAACTCCTACCAGATGTGGTAGTTTTATCCAAGATATCATGAGCAAGTGGTTTACCACTTGCTTCAATCTTAGATGCCCCTTTGTCTTGGTTCTGGGGACTTCCCATTGGAGCAGAGGTTACCTTAGTAGCCTCAGCAGTGGTTGCCTTCAATAAGGTCTTAGCAATGTAACCACTGTCCAATTGAGAACTTGGGAGTTCAGCAATTGTAGTGGCTGCCATTGTTGACCTATCACCAAGGGTTACATGTAACCCAAGTGATGTAGCCTCTTCAGTTGCTGATGGGCTAGCATTTAGAAATAAGTCAGACCCAGCTTCTGGTTGAAGTATATTCTCATTGATGGGTTGGTGAGAAGTGCTGGATAATGTCTGCTCAATATCTATTGCATTCAGCAAGGGTAACATGGTAGGTGGGAGTAATGTAATTGGTGAGAGTGGGTGGGTAGAAGCGACATTGCCCTGGGAGAGGGGCTGTGGAAGATAGAACCAAGTGATCCTAGAGCTTCATAATTTGGTGTCCCTGTGCCTACAACCTGACTCTTTTGTGAGGATGCAGGAGGAGTTTCAAACCCGGTGTGAGATCTTTCTACCATCTGCTGTGAAGAAGTAGCAACAATGGTTGGTGACTTTGGTGGTGTCACTGGGTTAACCTCTGGGATCTCATCTTCTAGAGGACCCCTTTTGGGTTTGGTGGGTTTTCGAGATGCTCTGGTTGGTTTCTTTTTGGAGATTCTAGGTGTGGGTTTCAGAGCAGCGGTTGTGATGCCCTGATCACCTAGAGCAGTAGGCTCAGCAGCCGGAGGTTGAGCTTTAACATTTTGTTCTTGTAAATTAGGCTCAGCCTCCTCTGCTTCTGTTTTAGAAACTTTATCTTGATTTCTAATTCGTGTAAACGTTTCATGGTTTAGGCTGCCAGCGTTTGTAACTGTGCCTTGTTTACTTGCGTTTGATTTGATCTGATCTTGCAAGTAAACACTCATGAATCTTGGATGTATCAAGAAAGCTTTTCTTTTTGAAATATTTTTAAAATTAATTATAAGATCATTGAACAACACCTGGGAGAAGTTAAAATCAGAACCAGTTAAAATTGCAAATCCTAGATACTGCATGTTCAATGGAATCTCGTTGAAAGCAGTTGTTTTTGCAGAGACACATGTAAGTAATGTGTGGAAAAAGAATTTCATCTCTGCTGGAAAATTAGGTTTGAAGATTGTCATGCCTTTCAACTGTCCGGTGTAACCTCATTCAATGAATTCATGCTGCATCTCCCTCAAAGGAAATGATACCGGATGTTGCATATCATTTAACATGAAGACTTGGGAGATAGATTGTAGGCTTATTTGTAGTTGTGTGCCACCAACTTTGGAAGTGATAGAATAGGGCACACCATCAGCGGATGAGTGTACTTTATCCTTTGCCCAAAAATCTCTTAAATAATCGATGTAAACTGGGGCTTTGACTTCAAACATGTGTTTAAATTTTGATTCTTTTAGAATCCGGATCATTGGATGATAATGAGTGTTTGTGTTTGTTTCTTCGAGAATAGCAGTGTAATTGTTTGGTGTTTTGATGATGAGGACAAACGGGGGTTGTTCTTGTGTCGATTTCTTCTTCGATTTGGTTTTAGGAGCCATGATTATGGATGATTTTTGAGAGAAGGGCTTTGAAAAATTTAGAATCGCACAAGAAAAGTGAAACCTCTATTTGGGGATAGAACTGGGTTTTATAGGGTTTTTTAAAAAGTGCACTTGACGTGGCGTCTGACGCAACATCTGTCGAATAACATCTGTCCACGTGTAACCTCTGTTTGGCAATGGAAAACAGTTGTTTGGCTAACCACTGTTAGCAATACTACCAGTGGTTGTGACCAAATTAATATTAGCAGAGGTTTGCAGCAGTGGATAGATTTTTCAAAACAACAGTGTTTTTGTGCTATGAGAGCTTTGAACAGACTTTAAGGATTTTATTGAAAAATTCAATTTTAACTATTTTTAACGATGAATTTCTAATTTTCTAAAAACATTTTATTGCTATTTACACATGAATCACAAGACAAGTTGTTTTTAATCCATGTTTAGCATTCCAAGCCTAGATATCAAACTGTCAAATGTGGAAGCATCAAGTGCTTTTGTCAACACATCTGCTAGTTGATCCTTGGTATGGACATGTTGTAAAGAAATCAGACCTTTTTCATAGCAATACCTCACAAAGTGATGTCTAAAGTCAATGTGCTTGGTGGTGGAATGTGAAACTAGATTTTTGATGATGTTTTCCTGCTTGACTATCAATTTTGAGAGGAGTCCTCAAGGCAGTCACACCAAAATCCAATAGTTGATTTTGAAGCCACAAAATTTGAGCAGTGCAACTTGCAATAGCTATATACTCTGCTTCAACAGTGGATGTGGATACTGCAATTTGCTTTTTTACTTTGCCAAGACACTAAGCAATCCATAGGAATTGGGCTCCTCCAGATGTGGACTTCCTTGTTGTTTTATATCCAGCAAAGTCACTATCAGAATATCCTGCAAGCTCAATGTTACCATTAGTTGGATACCAGATACCAAGTGTGGGAGCACCTTTTATGTATCTGAATATCCTTTTTACAGCAATAAGATATGATTTTCTTGGCACTAACTGTAATCTGGCACATACACATGTGGCAAACATAATGTCTGGTCATGATGCAGTTAGGTACAATAAAGACCCAATCATGCTTCTATACAATGTTTGATCAATACTGCCATCCATAGTGACTAGCTTGGATGTTGCCATGGGTGTGCTGCAAGGTATACAATCATTCATATCAAATTTCTTAAGTAGTTCTTTCACATACTTATTTTGATGAATGAAAGTGCCTTTTTGCATTTGTTTGACTTGTAAGCCAAGAAAACATTGCAACTCACCCATTGCACTCATCTCAAACTCTGCTGCCATGAGTTTTCTGAACTCTTCACACATGGCAGGGCATGTGGATCCAAAAATGATGTCATCCACATAAATTTGGACAAGCATCAAATCTTTTCCTTTCCATTTTAAAAATAGGGTTTTATCAATCCTACCTCTAGTAAAACTAATGGATAAGAGAAAAGTGGATAGAGTTTCATACCAGGCTCTTGGTGCTTATTTTAGACCATACAGTGCTTTGTTTAACCTATAAACATGATCAGGATGGAAGTGATCCTCAAATCCAGGAGGTTGACAAACATATACTTCTTCCTTGATCTTTCCATACAGGAATGCACTTTTGATGTCCATTTGATACACCTTGATGTTGTGGTTAGCAGCAAAAGCTAAGAACAGGCGAATGGCTTCCAACCTTGCTACTGGAGCAAAAGTTTCATCATAGTCAATCCCTTCTTCCTTTATGTAGCCTTGAACCATGAGCCTTGCTTTGTTTTTGACAATTCTTAAAGACCCACTTTGTGCCGATGGGACTCACATTTTTTGGCAGTGGTACAAGTTCCCATACTTGTTGTCTCTTGAATTGTAGGAGCTCTTCTTGCATGACTTCTACCCAGCTGTTGTCTTTCAGTGCCTCTTGGTACATGACAGGCTGTGTGAGTGATAGAAAACCAGCAAAAAGACAAAATTTTTGGGCTTGGCTTCTTGTGAGCACACCCTTATTGATGTTGCCAATAACTTGATCTAATGGATGGCTTTTGAGGAAAATCAAATCACCTTGATATGGGACAATGGCATTTTGAGGTGAAGCTTGCAAATGTGTATCATCTGAGCTATCCTCTGCTGGTGTATTTGATGGTCAAGCCTCTGATTGGAATGGTGGTGGAGGGATTGGTGGTATGGTAGTGAAAGTGGTTGATTTTTGTCCATTTGTTGTGGATTTTCATCAGCAGATGTTTGGATTTGAGAGCTGGCAACCACTGTTGACCTGGCAGAGCTTTCACCATTGCTACTAACATCTGCTCCTCTGCCTGTAAGATTGATTTTGAATCTTGGAAGAATGCAATCATATCCTTGCTCTTCAAATGATGATTTTGGGGTACCTGCAGGGTTAGTCTTGACAGACACATCTTCAAATGTAAATTTAGATAAATCAAACAATTCAGCAGGTCCATTTGCTGGGATTTTCAAAGATGAGAGTTCATTGAACTTCACATTTAGAGTTTCCTCAACACACTTGGTCCTAGAGTTAAAAACTCTATAGGCTTTGGCAGTGGTTGAGTATCCCAGAAAATAACCACAATCAACTTTGGCTGCAAACTTGGATATTGAATCCTTGATGTTTAAAATGAAGCATGGGCAACCAAAGACTTTGAAATAAGAGGTCAGAGGTTTGATTTTGTAAAGCAATACATAGGCAGTCTTTTGATGCCTAGGGTTTATCAAAACTCTGTTATGGACATAGCAAGCAGGTTTACAGCCTCTGCCTAAAAAGACAAGGGTAAACCTGAGTCTGCAAGCATAGTCCTTGCTGATTCAATTAAAGTTCTGTTTTCCTTTCAACAACCCCATTTTGTTCTGGAGTTCTAGGGATGCTATATTGTCTACAAATCCCTTTTGACTCACAGAAGGCATCCAACTCCTTGTTCCTAAACTCTGTCCCATTATCACTCCTAAAGATTTTTACAGGCAGATCAAATTGCCTTTCAACTTGTTTACCAAAGTTTTGCAAAATGTTTGTTGTTTCATCCTTAGAGTGTAAAAAGTAAGTCCATGTGAACCTGGAAATATCATCAACTACCACCAACAATATCTTTTGTGTTTTAAGCTCATAATTTTTACAGGTCCAAATAAGTCCATATGAAGTAACTGTAAGCACTGACTTGTTTTGGATTCCTCAATTGACTTGTATGAGCTTTTATGTTGTTTACCTTTTAAACAGGAAAAACAATGCTCTTCACAAGTAAACTGTTTTTGTGGTAAACCTCTAACCAAATTTTGTTTTGAGAGAGTGGAGATAGTTTTTAGATTTGTGTGTCCTAGTCTTTTATGCCACAGCTCTGTCTCTTTACTTGAGGCAACTGAGAACAGGCATGCATTTGACATAGGATTATCTTTTAACATATCAACCACATACACATTTTCTACTCTATGAGCAGTCAACTGTGCTTTGCTCTCTGCAATGATTTAATCAATCTTTTTGACAACCTCTGGCCCTACTATTTGGCAAGTTTTCTTTGTGAAAAAAGGAACCATAACCTTTATCACTCATCTGTGAAACACTTAAGAGATTGAATTTTAGATTGTTAATGAGATTCACATTTTCAAACTTGAGTTTTCCTGCTGAGACACATCCTGATCCTAACACCTTCCCTTTTAAATTATTTCCAAAGGATATATCACCCCCTCCATGAGCTTTAAAATCTCTGAGCAGGGCTTTACATCCTGTCATGTGCCTGGAGCCTCCACTATCTGCATACCAAAGACTGTCAAGGCAAGTAGAAGCTCCCTGCACATGTTTTGAAATAATTAGTTCAGGTGAGTCTCCAAAGCCAAAATGGCTTTGGATGGGGTATCAGGTGATCCAAGCTCAAGTTCAGACTGATGAGCAGTGGTTGGATCAGACTTTTGTAACCACTACTATGAGCTACCTCCTATCAACTTTTGATAACCATAAGGATGCCTATTTACCCTTGGCTTAGAAGGCTTTTTGTAAATCTCATAAGTCATAGGCACCTTTTGGTAATTAGACTGGCTTTTACCTCTTGGAAACTGGTTTGATGAAGGTGAATTTGTTACTTGAATTTCTCTGCGGACAGAGGTTTGATTTAAGGCTTTGGTGACAAATGTTTCACATGATTCAAATTTTTGTTTTGCAATATTTGAATTTTCTCTTTCTAGAGCCTTTTCTTTAATCTCTTTTACCTTTTGGTGATAGGTTTTGAGATAGACACACTCTTGAGTTGGATGATTTGTTTTGTTGCAAATGGTGCATCTAGGAGATTTAGGTATAACACAAGTTCTGTTTATATCATTAGCTTTCCAAAGGAAGCAATCTGCTGTATCACGATTTCTCTTTTCACAAAATTTACAAAACAAGTGTTTAACCTTTTCCTTCCTTTTCCTATCAGACTTTTTGAGAGCAGATGATGTAACCTCTGCTGGCAAGTCTTTGGTAGGGATCACCAATGCTTTTGGTGCTTTTATGCCAGCAAGAGTTGAAAAGTCCATTGGCTTGAAGTTTTCCAAAATATCACACTCATCTGACCAGGTTGGTTTAAATTGATATTTTTCAACTGCTTTTTCTTTTGGTGAAACTTCTAGTTTTTCAAGAACAATTCTGTTTCCCTTTTTATTAGTGATTTTAATTTCTTCACCAGCAAAGTTTGTTGGGACTATTTCAACTAGCTCAGAGTCAATTTTTGCAACATTTTCACAAGTATGGTCATATTCCCTAAAGCCTAAACCAAACTTTATGCTGCTCTTGTCTTGAGCATCAAGCATAAGCTCAAAACCTTTGCAAGACTCTACCCATTTTTCACAAGTGATCTGGCTAGATTCTAGCTCTTGTTTGCAAACTTGGTATTTTTCTACCATAGTTTGGAGCTGATCTTTGGTTATGCTTGATTCATGCCTTAGGCTACTCATTTCAGAATCTTTTTCACTTAATTTTGTTTTCAACTCTTTAACAAGTTTTTCAAATTTAAGTTCATCTTCCAAAATTTTGTTTCTCAGGTTTTCATTCACCTGTTTTATGTTTGCAAAAGCAATAATGCATTTTTCAGAACATAGATCTTTTAGGATCTGAGGTGATACCTTCGAAGCAGCCATAAGAGCACACTCACATTCTTCTTCACACACCTCTGTCTTCCATGGGTCAGATAGATTTTCTTTTTCAACCTCAACAACATTCATTTCAACCACAGGTTGACTTCTTGTGTAACCACTGCTTCACAACATTCAACCACATCAGATTTTGACTCATGTTCCATAGACTCATCACCTTCAACTATGGTCTCAAGAGCCATAAAACATAAGTTTTCATTTTCAAAATCATTTGTGGCTATGAGAGCAAAGTTTTCATCAGTTAAATCCTCACGCAAACTACTCCAGTCAACAAAACCTTGGGAAAAGAAGCTTTGTTGTGTAACCTCTGCTGGTGTAGCAGTGGTTTGAGTAGTTTGATGTGGAGCTTGTTGCACATGCACTTGAGGTGGTTCCTGAACATATTGAATCTGTGGAGCAGAGGTTTGGACATAATGAATAGGGATAGTTGTTACAGGACTTGCAAAATGAGCAGTGTTTTTCATTTGTTGTGTAGGGGCAAACTGGGAATAATGGACAGTGCTTTGAGAGCTGGGGCCAGGATGGGTAACAATTGGTCCTGCAGTTTGAGTTCTGCATTCCCTGGTAAAATGTCCCATCCAATTGCACTTAAAGCATTTTATCTTTGATTTATCTAACCCAACTTTTAGCCGCCCATGCAATCCTGGAAACCTCCTACCAGTTCTTTTGTAAAACTTACTAGCCCTGACACTCAATAGTGCCAACTGGTGTAGGATGTCCATTTCTTCCAAATCTGTGGGTTCAAAGTATTGTAAGTCATTCATCTCAAAACTCAGATTGTCAGAGGTTTGGCTTTCACAATTTGCAGCAAAAGCAAAATTGGGTGTACATGGATCAGAGTTGAAATTGTTTCCAGAAGTTATGTCAATGTAATGATTAAAACTCTGATCCTTTCCACTACTAGACCCATCTTCATGACTACAGAGAGCAGTGTTTCCCAGTGTATAGTCATCAGTCACTTTCCCAGACTCTTGAAGCTTCTTTTTCTGGTTCAACTCTCTCTCTAAGTGAGAAGTCGACCATGAAGCTGTGTGAGGGTCATTTCTTTATAACTAACAGATGTTCGAGTAACATAAGCTACTGTCTCCCATTTTTCTGGTAGTGATCTTAAGAAACGACTATTGATAGTCGAATTAGGAAATTTCACATCTACCAGTTTCAATTCGCTTATGAGACAGCTAAATCTCTCGAACTGTTGGGTTAGTGACTCACCTCTTACATGGCAAAATGTTTCATACTGCTGATTCAAGACTTCTCTATTATTCTCGTTCACCTCTTTAGTACCACCGAATTGCTCTTTAAGAGCATCCCACAACTCTTTAGCACTATTACAATGAAGTAATCCCGCATAAATCTCATTGGGCAAAGCTGAAGAAACGATGCTAAAAGCCTTAGCATCCAATTCAATTTTGAGGAAATCATGTTCAGAGTAATTTTCGAGTTTTTTAGGGACTTGAGTGTGGGGATCCTCTGTACTTGGAACCATGGGAACATGGAGTCCAAACACAACGAATCTCTAGCATCCGGTGTTTTGTTGAGCGAGAATGTGACCCATCCTACGTTGCCAAATAAAATACTCATTTCGTTTCAACATAGGTGGTTTGAACATGGATCCAATATTGGATTCCGGTGTGTTTTGTGCCATTTCTCTTGTTTACAACAGATTTGTGTTTTAAAAACTTTTGTAGTAATAAAACTCTGTATTCAAGCAAAACTTATCAAACGAAATTAGCAACAAAGAGCTGATCTGTTCAAACCAATTTGGTGTTTTAAATCAAAATCGATTGACCAAGCTCCTATACCAATAGTCAGGATCTAAGTTTGAATTGATTGCTGTTTTTGTTTCAAATAATGAAAAATGATTGGAAAACAGAGAATAAGTGCAGCGGATCAATGGAAAACTTTTACAACAATCAATCGGTCGTTTGTTTTCATCACCATCATGCTTTCAAGTAATTAAACTATTGCATGTGATTCACAAACTCCCCCTTAGCCCAATAATGATCGTTTGATAGTAAGAAATGAAGAAGATATGCGAAACTAATCTTTTTAAGAAGACAGTAAAAACTGTTATATTGAGCGCCTATTTATACTAACTATCTAACCACTGATCGTCTAACAATGACGTCATGGTTGATAGTGACAGCTAACAAACGTAACTAACTACAAACACTGCTAGTTTTAAGCTATCAGTGCATAGCACTGTTACATTGATTTAACTAATGCTAGACTAAGCTCTGCTGGCCATCCTTTGCTCTTGTAATCTTCTACAGTGGTTGGGAGTTTCTTCTGTCAGAGGATAGGTAACAATGTATTTATTGAATGCAGTAAAAGCCTATCAGTGGATAGAAACCTCTGATAGTTGGACTAAAGCTCGGATGGTATATTTTGACTTTGTATCATCTATTCCTCTTCAAAGGTTCAATACCAACAACCATGTTGATCAAACACTTTACACAATCATGATTGGGTCTTTGTTATACCTAACTGCATCAAGGCCAGACATCATGTTTGCTACATGTGTCTGTGCCAGATCACAGTCTCCTATTAGAAAGTCTGATCTTATTGCTGTAAAAAGAATATTCAGATACATAAAAGGTGCTCCCACACTTGGTATCTGGTATCCTGCTAATGGGAACATTGAGCTTTCAGGTTACCCAGATAGTGACTTTGCTGGATGCAAGACAACAAGGAAGTCCACATCAGGAGGTGTCCAATTCCTTGGTGATTGCCTAGTGTCTTGGCAGAGCAAAAAGCAAGTTGCAGTTTCCACATCCACTGCTGAAGCTGAATATATTGCTGCTGCAAGATGCACTGCTCACATCCTGTGGCTTCAAAATCAACTTTTGGATTTTGGTATCACTACTTTAACGACTCCTCTCAAGATTGATAGTCAAGCAGCAAAAAATATCATCAAAAATCCTGTCTCTCACTCCACAACAAAACACATTGACATCAGACATCACTTTGTGAGGGATTGCTATGAAAAAGGTTTGATTTCTTTACAACATGTCCATACTTAGGGTCAATTGGCAGATGTTCTAACAAAAGCTTTGGATACATCTGTTAGGGCTGGTTTTATAATTACTTATGAATCAGTGATCCTTCAGTATGTTGAGGATATATTATCCATGTACTGAGTACCGGATACTAGAAGGATCAAGGATCCTTGGTAACTATGACGGTTTCTAACGATTGTCTTCAATATTTTATTTGAATTTGACGCAGGTATTGACGGAAGACTAAGTCGAGCTCGAATCTTGGAATATGCTGGGAATAAACACGTGCAAAAAGGCATAGAGACGTTGAGGATGAACGTGGGAGCTTCCCCCGTTTTGCGGATAATTAGTTAATAGCCATTTACTTGATTATTTGAGGCGATATTGAGCTATTATTGAAAAACACAGACACTTTCTACACATTGCTCGCGAATCTACATACACACACTAGAAATCTCTTGTAACAAGCTCAATATCATCCAAAGTTGTAATCTCTTGAGTTCAATTTAATTGGTGGTCGGTAGTTTCCATCACCTGAGGTTTTTATGCCGGAGATCTACTAGTGATCAAGGGCTTTTATTCGTATAAATCCTTGTGTTCATCTTAATTTCGTTTATACGTTTATTCAACACATCAAGCACTCAACCTCACAATCAAAGTTTGGTTACATTAAGTGATTTTTGACCAAAACAGTTTGGCGCCCACCATGGGGCAATCGGTGCTTCAATTCTAAAAACTCATTCATTTCATTCATTTCTATTCATTTCCATCAATCACATGGCTTCTCAAGGAAAATCCAGTTCAAGTGCCATACCAGCGGTTACCACATCTCAGCCTAGTGCATCATTGCCACCCATTCCTCCTGCATACCAGAAGAGTGCTGAGAATCTCTAGAAGAAAACTACACCTGTTTATACAGGATCGAAAACCTCTGTTGTTTCCTCATCTACTCCCACAAACAGTGATCTCTCTACTTTGATTTGCAGATGAAAGGATACATGGAACAACAGGACAAAACCAACCAGAGGATCCTCAGGGAGATTGATGAAATGAAGAAGCAGAAGAGATCAGTGGAGGATCACTCTCCACTGATGCCCAGATCATTGGATTTTGCTTCTCCAGCATCGACGATCCAGTATTCTCAAGGATCCGGTGTCCAAATGCAAGGGTCCTCCAACTATCATCAAGGATCATTGGCGATGACACAGGCTCAAGGATCATCTATCCTTCAGCAAGGACCACTAGGAATCACAGAGCCTCAAGGATTCTTCCATGAATCTGTAGGATCCCAAGGGACATACCAATCCAGAGGATTCTATGCACCATATCAAGGATCCTCATCTCAAGTTCAAGGATCCAACTTGTTTCAGGATCAAGGATCCTTAGGAAGCCAACCGTCCGGGAACTCTGAAGTTCATATAGGAGACTTCATTCCTATGCAGACTATTGCTTCATCTGGTCCAGCTGTTGCACCTGAAGTGTCTACTTTTGGATACACTTCTACGATACCGGTTCCAAACTAATCAGGAAGTAACCATGTCAATACATCTTTTGGTACTAATTACGGTTCCATGCAGGATACAGGTATCAATCAGGCTATGGCACGGGAACTTCAGAAGCTTAAGGATATGATATCCAGCGTCCCAAGAGTGGTTAAGCCATTCCTGAGATCCCAGATGGAAGTCACAAGGTGTCTCGTTTTGTACCTCCTATATGCAATGCTGAGATACCAAAACGCTTTCAAACCCCCAACATGAAGTTGTACGATGGTACGACTGATCCAGAGGAGCATGTGGCACAGTACCGGGAAAGAATGGAGATCAACCCCATTCCAGAAAGGTTAAAAGAAGCCTGTCTTTGTAAGGGCTTCGGATCCACACTCACTGGATCGGCACTGAAATGGCTGCTAAGTCTTCCTCCTTACTCAATTACTTCATTTTCTCATTTAGTTAATTTGTTCAATAATCAGTTTTCATGTAGTAGAACCTTTGAATGATTAACTAGTGATTTATATAGGGTAACACAGGGTCGTGATGAATCCTTATGGGATTATATCACTAGGTTTAGTAAAGAATCCTTAGATATCCCCAATCCGGATATTGCCACTGCCGTGGAAGCATTTAAAATGGGATTACTAAGAGATTCAAAATTCTATGATGATCTTGTTATGACGCCTTGCAGGAATTTAGATGAAGTAAGGAACAGGGCATTGAGGTTCATTCGGCTAGAGGATGATAAGAGGTTCCAAGAGAGACTGTCAGGATCCTCAAGACAGGAAAAACAAGGATCATTCTTTAAGAATAATCGATCCAAGTCATACTCTAAGAATGACAATCACAATGTGCATGCGGTCGAAGAGGAGGAAGATGATGAGGATTATCCTCCAATTTCTGAATATTGTTTTTCTGCTGATAATAATGAACTAATCCTTGCTATGCAGAATTTAGGTGACAAGGCTAGGTGGCCAAGGAAAACTGACAAGCCCGGAGCTACTAAGGATAAATCTAAGTGGTGTGCTTATCATGAGGATTTCGGTCATCTCACCGACGAGTGTATAGCATTGAGGAAAGAAATAGGCTATCTTTTGAGCAAGGGATACCTGAAGGAGTGCTCGGAAGGAAAAAATCAAGGATCCAGGATCCTGAAAAAATTCCTGAAAAGGCTCTTCCTCCACCAGCTGATGCTCAAATTAAAAACTTCATCTTCGGAGGTTCTGATATATGTGGAACCTCATTTGGCAGCAAAACGACGCGCCAAGGAAACGAAAATGGAGAGTGGGGTAGACCCATTCTGTAAGAATGTCCACGAACAGCTCGGGAACCTAAGTTTGCTATCTATTGTCCAATTAGGCGGAAATTAATGACAGGTTAATCGAATAAAAAGAATTACACATTTAAAGATTGATTTCATTTATCTATAGTTCATATACATTCGAGATCCAGATCCGGCAGAGCTTCGCCTCTAAGATGCCAAAGTTACAAGTTATTACAAATGAAAACCCAAGGCTCCTATTTATAGAGTTTTAAGTTCGCTTATGAAGTACCAAGTTCGCCCGAAGATGCTTAAGTTCAGCCGAAGATGATTGGAAGTTCGCCCGAACTTGACCTAGTCAAGTTCGGCCGAACTTGACTTCTCAAGTTCTTTCTCAAGCGAACTTGCTTACAAACTCACTTAAATACGCTTCGTTTCTCACAGATTAAGCCCTATTCACTCAGACTCGATACATAATGACATTCATAACGAAGGCAACAAACATATGCACCAACAGACTCCCCCTTGGATGTTGCCGTAGTCATCTTGATGTAGACATCCTTTTTGATATATGCACAAAACAGACTCCCCACACATCCTCTCTTTGGATATTGCCGTAGTCATCCTTGACATTTAGAATCTTCTGAGTCTTCTGATCTTTTTAGTTCTTGAATAAACTTTAACGTATTGATATTCAATCTCCATCTTTTTCTTCAAATTTATCTTGATAAAAACTTTTTAAATTCCAAGCTCCTCCTTTTCTGTGAGCTATGCTCCCCCTTACTTTAAGCTTTACTTTAGTCACGTTTCATCCTGCTCCCCCAAAAACTTTACTTCCTGTTTCAAAGTACTTGGGAATTCAAATAAACATTTCAGATTCTAACTTTGAAATTTTGTACCACATGAATTACATACCACCTGTACAAACCTTGTACTTCAAATTTTAATCTTCATTTTTCAGTTATTTCAAGTTCAAATTAATGACCTTGGAACATTTTACGTTTAAAACCTTCAACTTTCAATTATTGAAATAAAATCCACTTAGTTGATCAAGTCCAAGTTAATGACATTGATTAACTAATTTTGTTTACTAAGTCCAAGTTAATGACCTTGGTTAAACTCGTTGTGAACAACTGATGTTTTTGTCAATTATAAAGTTTCAAATTAATGAACCTTTTCTTACCAGACTTTGATGATCCGTTCACCAACATTGGCTCATTGAAAATCTTTTTGGATTTTAAAAAGTAAGTAAAGTATTTACAGAACTTTTAACAAGTAAAGTAAACTATGTACAAACATATTTACATACATATTTTTGTGAATTCATGTCTAAGGATCATATCAGTTTTGTTGAGACATATCACCAGTACCGTTGACCTTTTTTTAGACTTTTAAGTTTTAAACTCGTTTACCTAGATTGTCGATATGTATGTCCTCTTAAACTTCATCACGTTTCTCAACTGTTCCAAGATATGTTAAGGTAAGAATTATGAAACTTGACTTACCTATGGTTCCCACCTCTTGAATATACTCCCGAATCCAGATTCCCTAGATTTCATCTTACAAGTGAGTATAACGTAATTGATATCTGTATCTGGGTTAATGCGAGACCTTGAGAGCTCAGGTTAGTACTACCGTACAGACAAAGAGATGAAGGCTCGTCTTTAAGGTGTGTTCCACTTAAGGAATCTTTTAAGCATTGCAAATGATTATATCTTCTCGATTCCTTTCAAGATTGCATGCAACTTTTAGGGGTTTATAGCAAAAGCATTATAGAAGTTCTAGGCTATTGCTTCCGCAAAATCAGAAGAACTTGTATAATACCCCAGATATCAATCATCTATAAAGACCTCATATCTCAGAATCAGGCAACCCTTTAATCGAAATTTCGGTGTACTAAGTCCATATATTCAAGATGTGTTAACCACGAAATTAAGCAGTTGTAAAATTTAGTTTATATCACGGAAACAATCTACTAAACGTGTAAAGCCTATCGACACATCCACAGTAAGACTTGTTTATCACTTTTAAACTTTACAAATCTTTAGCATACTGTGATAGTCCACTGATGTACTATCATTTCCTTTTTGACAACAAATTCTTTTTGTCTTTTTCATGTTTTTGTACTTTTTGAATGTTTCAATATTTTTTAAATTTTCAACTTTTTCATATGTTTTTGATTTTTCGACAATTTTTAAAAATTTTTCTTACTCCCCCTAAAATCAAAAACATATTTTTGGATTTTAGATTTAAAGAAATTATTCTAAAAATGTAACAAACCAATGTTGATCCCATGACCTCGTTGTCGGATCCTTTTTTTAATCATGTATCTGCAATTGTTTAACAAACAATCATTAAACTCATTTACCACTTATAAAAGTAGTTTAAACTTGAAATCAGTTTTTCCGTTCAACGGTGTGGATTTTCATAATTTTGACTTTTCAAAATTTTTTCTTTTTAACAACCACTTGTAATTTCAAAAACTTTTCTTCTTAACTACTCCCCTCAAAATGACAAAGATATGACATTTCTAGATAAGTTAAAACAAACTGAAGCTTCCTTAATCCTGAATCATCTCTGATAAAGTGGATCTAGGAACTCCTGCACACGAAAGTAACTACTTGAAAAAAGAAACCCAAGCCTTTTGGTCTTGGGTTGAACTTGATAATCAACGTAATCAAATGCGTAACCATCATCGTAATCAAAATTTTCATCAAACAATTCGTTCAATGTTAAATTTGAAACTTTATCGACCTTTTCTTTTTCTGTCTGTTTTAGAAAATCATTTTTCAACTTTGAAAGATCATTTTTAATAACTGCTTCTTTTGATTTGACATTTTCAGTTTTAGCAGCAACAGACTTTCCTTTCTTAGAGGACTTCTTTTTCGCAACCCAGGATTGTGACATGAATCTTGCTTTCTTGATATAAAACCGTGAATCATCGTTTTTGTTTGACTTTGAAGTTTCATCTTTTACAAAAACTGAGTTTTCAAATTTTGATTCATTTTTGGGTTTTATTTCAGAAACAGATTCTTTTGCGGATTTTACAATCTCTGGTTGTTTTAGCTTTTCTTCTTTTGATTCATTCTTCCTTCGTGGAAACACAGGCTTTATATTCAGACACTTGCGAGCAATATGACCAACAGTATTGCATTTAAAGCAAGTCCGATTATCAGAAACATTTTCACTAGTGAGTTTCAATCCACTTGTGGACTTGATCTTAGCCTTGTCCCGAAGTTCTTTCTCCTTTTTGAATTCATCATTTGATTGCTTACCGATCATATCTTCTTCTTGAACCGTATTCGTTCCATACACAAAGTTGATGTTTTTACCTTTGTATGCTTGGAACTTCGACTTTGAGTTCTTCATCGGTTCTTCTTCAGCTTCTAAACCCAGTCCAGCTCTCCTGTTCTCTGGAAAATCACCACCATTTCTACGGTAATTGTTAAAATTCCGTTTGGGTTTAGAGTAAAACCTTTTCTCATTCTTTTCAAGATCACCTGATGATACTTCCACAAGTTTAAACAGTTTATCAATTTGATCTTCTTTTACATTCCGAATCGGAAAACTTTCTCAAAGTACAATCTATCAGATTCCTTAATCTTGTATAATACAACATTAGGATCATCACATAAATCACTTTTTGAAGATGTATCGTCACTTTCGGACTGTGAACAAGAACTGTTTGAACTTTCATCAGAATCATTTCCTAAAACATTCTTTACCACATTTTCTACCACTGCTTTAATATCATCATTTGATTTCGTAAAGTCTACGTCAATATTCTCAGGCAATTGATTTTTCAATTCAGATAAAAGTAGTATATCAAATGCCTTTTCAACTTCATCATCCTTCTTACAAGAATTATTTTCAAGGAATGGTGAAGGAACACTTCTGTATTCTTTAGCTTTGGTTTACCGTCATTTTCCTCCGATTTGATCGTAGGAAGAATGTGATCAATGACATAAGCATTTGTGGTGTAGCTTTTCAAAAGCTGTCTTACACGTTCTGTTCCAATTTTTATGTCATGAAGCTCACGTTTTGTTTCAGCAATAGTGTTGATATACATGTTAATTGCTTTTTGTTTTTCAATCACTGTTGCTTTTAAATTTTTTTCATTAGCAGTAATTTCAAGATTAACTTTTTCGACATTTTTATGTTTGCCTTGTATTTTGTCATAAGCATCTTTCATGTTTCTATAATCGTAACGAAAAGTTTCATTATGTTCAGTTAGTTCTCTTATGACTTTGACCTTAACAAGGCATGGTTCACAAGGACTTGTGCACTTTGTGCAAGGTTTTTCAATCTCCACAACTTTCACAACTTCCTTTTCAGACATTCTTACCTCAGCTTTTACCTTTTCGGTCTCTGCTTTCAAAGCTTCTTGTTTTTGCATCTCAGCATAAGCTATCTCTTCTTCTTCAGTTTGTTGTATGTATCTTTCTAGAACTGCATCCTCCAGGACAGCTTCTTCCTCAGCCCTCTGCATTAATGCTTCTTGAATAGCATTTTCGATAGAAGCTTCCACAAATGATGTCTCAGATTCATTCACAACCTCTGCCATCATAGCAACACCAGTCTTCTTTCCAATGTATTTGTTCCAATCGAAACCATCGTCTTCATGATTGGCAACAAGAGCTTGTTCGGCTTTCTTTGCAGATTTATCTTCAACTTCAACTTGTGTTCTATTCGGATATGGCTTATATTGAAGAGCTTTCTTGTAGTACTCATTGTTGCTTCCGAAAGGATTTTGGTTTCCACTTGCTTCTTGATTACTTTCGCATTTGAAATGTCCTTTTTGTCGACACCTGAAGCATGTGACTTTTGATTTGTCGAATCCAAGCTTGTTGCTTGAATATTCAATGTCTCTTCCAGTGAGTGCCACGAATTTAGTAACTCTTCTGATGATGGACGCAAGGCTCCATTTAATATCCATCAATTCCAATTCTTCTTCGTCTACCTGATCGTAATCTTCTGCTGTCATTTCTGGATTTCCGATCTTTCCAGCAACAAGACATTCATACGATTCAAGGACGGTAGCGAGAAGTGCTATGTGTTGTTTAGCCATTTTTTCTGGAAATACATTCTTCAAATCGACTGCTATGTTGCATTGGAAAACATTTGAATCAGAACTAGCTTGACTTGTCTGATTTTGGAATGAAGAGCTTGAGCTAGCACTAGAATAACCAACATATGGAGAACTTTGATTCGGAGAAGAATTTGCATTTGCATTAAAAGGCGTTTGAATTTTCGGGCTTTGAATTGGAGTATCTTGAATACCTCCTTTGTAATAGACACCGACATCTTGAACAACATTGGCATTCTTTGATTTAGCCATTTTCATGAACTCCATTTCGTGACCTTCTAATTTGTCAATGAAAGATGACAATTTGAAATGCCTCCAAGATGGACTATTTTTCAGAATCGTTAAGTATGTCATCCATTCTCCTTCTGGAAGTGCATCGGCCAACTTCTCGATTTGCTCTTCGGTAGATCTTTTGATGTCTTATCTTCGCATCTGGACCATGAGGTAACAGTATCTATCGATCATTTGCTTCATAGTTTCACCTTTAATCATCGTAAAGATCTCGAATTCTTTCTTGATTAAGGCCTTCTTGCTCTTGATCATTTCATCACTTCCTTTGAATTTGTCACAGAGAGAGTGCCATAATTCTTGAGAAGTATCAAACTTTGGCAATAATATCAAAATATCTTCCTTTACTGATTGTTGAATCAGGCTAATCATCTTCTTCTCAGCGACATACTGTGCTTTGTCGCCTGGTGAAAACTTGTTCAACGGAAGATCTTGATCACACTCATCTTTTGGCCATTTGTAGCCATCCTCAACTGCAACCCAACTGTCAAATTGATTTGCTTGTCTCCAATTCACAAACTTTTCTTTCCATCCTTCAAACTCATCTATACTCATTAGCTTCGGCGGTTTCTGAGTAGCACCCATTTCATTGTCGATATTTAACTGGTTCGTCGCAAGAGTATTTTCATTTGATGAAGAAGCCATTTGTGAAACAAACACGTTGTGGAAATCTTCCATTTTGGCTTATCTGTGAATTTGATCAAAAACACTTGACATTTGATTAGTAACAAGCAATTTTAGCAAAAACTAATGTTTTAATTGACAATCCGTACGTTAAAAACGTTTAAAATTTTTCCGAAAACAATTTTTACTCGATTATATCTTCAAAATCGTCTCGTCGATACGATTCAAACGATAGATAATGTTCGTGACGTTTTTCGGATTTTCATACGATTCTAATCGGTACGTTAAATTTTTTTTAGGAACCTTAGACAAGTTCGAGCGAACTTGTCAAAGACTTATAAAGTTCGGTCGAACTTGATGTGGGGTTTGATAAAAATCACACTTGTAGAGCGGACTTGTGAATATTTTCAAGAAACAGGTAAGTTCGGTCGAACTTATGTAATATTTCAAAAACTTCGGGCGAACTTGTAAAAGGATATCAATGAAACTTGATCAAGTTCGGACGAACTTGATCAAAAATATGGAGATTTCCTTCAAGTTCGGGCGAACTTATCAAAAACTCTTGAAAAATCTGTCAAGTTCGGTCGAACTTGATTAAAATCTATGAAATTTTAATCAAGTTCGGTTGAACTGATGTTAAGTTCGCTGAATCTTGTTTCCAAAACATGGTTTTTGCAACCTTTTGGTATCAATTCAATTGAATTTGATGTCCAAACTCTCAGGGGTTTACCACAAGTGTTTTTTACATAACATATTCAAAAATCACTCATTTTTTACCATGAAATCATCAAGTATGTGAAAATATTAAGGAAAAAAGATAGAATGGAGTAGAATAAGAGAGATTCTTGTCTTGATTCCAACAAATTTAGGTATCTAGGCTCTGATACCACTTGTAAGAACGTCCACGAACAGCTCGGGAACCTAAGTTTGCTATCTATTGTCCAATTAGGCGGAACTAATGACAAGTTAATCGAATAACAAGAATTACACATTTAAAGATTGATTTCATTGATCTATAGTTCATATACATTCGAGATCCAGATCCGGCAGAGCTTCGCCTCTAAGATGCCAAAGTTACAAGTTATTACTAATGAAAACCCAAGGCTCCTATTTATAGAGTTCTAAGTTCGCTCATGAAGTACCAAGTTCGCCCGAAGATGCTTAAGTTCGGCCGAAGATGATTGGAAGTTCGCCCGAACTTGAAGTTCGGCCGAACTTGACTTCTCAAGTTCTTTCTCAAGCGAACTTGCTTACAAACTCACTTAAATACGCCTTGTTTCTCACAGATTAAGCCCTATTCACTCAGACTCGATACATAATTACATTCATGACGAAGGCAACAGACATATGCACCAACACATTCGAACCTCCACTCTGACTCAGCAGAAAATTATATCCTTCGATGAGGACGACCGTGTAGACATACAGGATCCTGATCACAACGGTTTAGTCATTACATTGTTTATTTCTAACCATTTTGTTCGCAGGATCCTCATCGATGGAGGGAGCTCAGTGAACATAATACAGTTGGATGTCCTCAAGAGAATGAACATTCCTGAATCCGAAATCATTCCAAGATCATCAGTGCTTGTGGGATTCAGTGGAGAAACCAAGAATACACTGGGGGACATCAAACTCCCAACTTATATAGAGGGAGTGAATTCTATCCAGAAATTATGTGTAATAGATTCCTTATCTTGCTGTAATGTTATCCTTGGCAGGCCATGGATACATGATATGAAGGCAGTTCCCCCAACGTATCACCAGTGTGTCAAGCTATCAACTCCTTGGGGAGTAGTAAAGATAGAGAGTGATCAGCAAGAAGCAAAGAATTGTTATACTTCCTCAATGAAACCAGCATCAAAGCCCAGGGAAGCATAGCAATTAAAGTATCCTCCAAGAGACGTCATGGAGGCTAGAGAACAGGACGTCAAGGATATTCTGTTAGATCCCGTGGATCCTGAATCCAAAGTTTATATAGGATCCGAGATCCTGGATAATATTGAACAGGATTTAATATCCTTCCTGAAGAGAAGGATATCTACCTTTGCTTGGAAGACATGACAGGCCAATACACCAAAAGAGGAGAAAGATTGCACCTGAAAGAAATGCCATTATCCAAGAGGAGGTAGATAAGTTACTAAGGGCAGAAATGCAGGTGCTACATACCAAAGGCTGGTGAATATGATGTTCAATGAACAACTTGGACACACGATGGAGGTATACATAGATGATATGGTGGCCAAGTCTAAAAGAGCTGAGGATCACCTTAAGGATCTCGAAGAAGCATTCAATATCCTTGACCAGTACAATATGAAATTGAATCCTTCCAAATGCTATTTTGGAGTCAAAGCTGGAAAGTTCTAAGGATACATGGTGACCAAGAGAGGGATCGAAGCAAGTCTGGAGCAGATAAAGGCTATAATCAACATCAAGTCTCCTGCCAACGCTAAGGATGTGCAAAGATTGACAGGAAGAATCGCCGCCCTGAACACATTCATTTCAAAATCCTCAGAAAGATGCAAGGATCTATGATATTCTGAGGAAGAATAAGAAGTTCGAGTGGATGGAGAAGCATGAAGCTGCTCTACAGGCTCTCAAGGATTACCTATCCTCAGCACCGGCTTTAATGAAACCTGAAAATGGGGAACCATTATCCTTATACCTAGTTGTTTCAGGTAAAGCAGTAAGTGCGGTCCTTGTTAAGGATCATGAAGGCCAACAACATCCGGTATAATATGTAAGTAAAAGTTTACTTGATGCTGAGGCCAGGTATTCTCATTTAGAAAAACTTATTCTTGCTTTAATTATGGCTTCAACCAAACTAAGACATTATTTTGAAACTCATACTATTGTCGTTAAAACTAACTTTCCTATTAAGAATGTTCTTAGGAAACCAGAGATGTCGGGGAGAATGGCAAAATGGGTTGTTAAACTTAGTGCATATGACATTAAGTATGAGCATAGAACTGCTATTAAATCCCAAGCTTTGGCTGACTTTGTGGCTGATTTCAGTAGTGATCTACAAAGAGAAGCTGAATTGGAGGTAAAACAACTTGAGGAGACCAAGGATCCTTGGACACTCTTCACAGATGGAGTCTCGAATGTAAAAGGAACTGGACTAGGCCTACTACTAAAATCGCCACAGGGGGACATTGTACCCCAATCAATAGCATGTGAATTCCAAACCACTAATAACGAGGCAGAGTATGAGGCCTTGATAGCAAGTTTGCAATTAGCTAAGCATGTGAGGATCAGGTATCTTCAAGTGTTTGTGGATTCTCTATTAATTACTAATCACTATAATGGTTCTTATGCTGTTAAAGGTGAGAAAACTAATCAAATATTTGGAGATAGTCAAGAAATTGGCAGATTCTTTTGCTTTTTTCAGCCTTACACAGGTACCTAGAGAAGAAAATGCAGAAGCAGATGCCTTGGCTAATCTAGGATCCTCGCTAAAGATAGCAGAAGATGTAAAGATACCTATTATCCATGTCCTAACTCCTGCAATTGAGGAAGATGAAACAATGGAGATAATGGGTAATACTGCAATTCTATCCAGTGATGATCCGGAGTCGAATTCAGGATCCTGGATCCTTCCAATAATGAAGTATATTCAGAATGGGGAAATTCCGATTGGCGAGAATCTTAAAGCCTTTAAGATAAAGGTATCCCAATTCACTATAATTAATAACATGTTATATAAGAGATCTCTTGCAGGACCCTATCTACGATGCATTGAGGATACTGAGATCCAAGAAGTCTTAAGGATTTTCATGAAGGAGATTGTTGAAACCACACTGGGGGCAGAGCACTATTTTCAAGGATCCTCAAGACAGGATACTATTGGCCTATAATGAAGAAAGATGTTGTGGAGTATGCGAGGAAATGTGACGCTTGCCAAAGGTATAGTAACATTCTCCATCAACCGGCAGAACCTCTGCATCCTATATCGTCCTCTTGGCCATTTATGAGGTGGGGGATGGATATAGTAGGCAAGCTTCCCAAGGCATCAGGAGGAAAAGTGTTCATGCTAGCTATGACAGACTATTTCTCTAAATGGATAGAAGCTGAAGCCTTTGCCCAAGTCAGGGAAAATGAAGTTATTCCTTTATTAAAAGAATTATCATTACTAGATTTGGAATTCCTTCTGAAATTGTTTGTGATAATGGATCCCAGTTTATTGAGGGTCGTACTACTAACTTTTGTGATAGCTGGGGGATTAGGATGATTACATCAACACCAGTCCACCCACAAGCTAATGGCCAGGCAGAATCATCCAACAAGATCATCATCAACAACTTGAAGAAGAAGCTTGGATCCAAAAAGGGCAAATGGGCTGAGGAATTACCTTATGTCTTATGGGCAGACAGGACAACTCCCAAGAATGCAACGGGTCAGACTCCCTTCTCCTTAGTCTTTGGAACTGAAGTAGTGATCCCTACAGAAATGGTAGTCCCTACTGCCAGGACAAGCATCCGTGATCCTGAAGCAAATGCTGAGACTCTGGCTCAAGACCTGGATACCGTGGAAGAACTTAGAGACTTGGCGAGATTTAGGTTGGCTAGCTATCAACAAAGGATGGCTGGAGCTTACAACAAGAATGTCAGGGAAGATTTCAAGTAGGTGACTTGGTATTGAGGAAAACATTCCAAAATACCACGAACCCTACTGATGGCAATTTAGCACCGAAATGGGAAGGCCCCTATCTAATTGAAGCTGAGGCGGGAAAGGGGGCATATCGTTTGTTAACTATGGATGGTGACCTTCTGCCAAGAGCCTGGAATGCTGTCCACCTAAAGAAGTACTTTATGTAAGGATCATGGATCCTCATAGGATATATGATCCTCACTTCGGTAACATTGTACTAATGCTTTCATTTGTATTATACCTCTTATTATTTATTATAAAGTAAGGATGTTGAGTTTTCAACATTCAACCTTATCAAGCTTTAAGTTTTGCAGTAGTTATGACAAAGGATCAAGAGGTTGGCCACCTCTCCAAAGTTTTTAGGCTTGTCCCCAGCTAAGGTATCTATTACCTCCTACGGGTCTTTACCATTCACACGAATTGTGTTCTGACACCCTCGCCAGTTGCGCACGTTATCCAAGTATAGTTCGAGGCAATAGGACCAGTACCCGCTTTAGGGGCTGACAATTTCATTTTTGTTGGCTATATGTAGGATCCTAAGTATAATGGTATACGTACCATACATCCGTTCATAAGGTTTCTAACGTTTTCACGTTAGCTAAGGTTTCGACATTTTCATGTCGCCTACGATTGGATAGATGCCAGTTTGGGCCATACTCCAGTTTACACCAGTTATTTGGGCTTGTCCCCAGTTATTTGGGTCCCTAGTTGTTTGGGCTTGTCCCCAGTTTGTTGGGCCTGCCCCCAGTTGCTAATAATTCTTACATTTGATACTTGGATTAGTCCTAAGCTATATACTGTCACAGGTCTACGAAATTTATCAGCTAAGGATCCTGAATCCTAAGATTCTATTGATTGTTATACTTTGATTGACACAACTGTAAGTGTTATGGATATAAAATCCTAACTTGGATTCCCTGGTATGACTTATTCTTAATTTATTCTAATGATTCAACCCTTAACCATGAAATTAAAGATAAGTCATCCAAAATCATATGATGTTTTGTGCCTAGCAGTTGTTACGATTGCAGACTTAAAATCTTTTTATAAAGTCAAAATTTTAAGAACTTTACACAATAGGATTTTGAAGAACATAAACATGTAAAGGTAATAATTCAAAAGCAAAGTTGTAACACCAAACATAGTCAAAAGTCTAATGTTATTAGGCTCGTTGATATTCACCAAAAGTATCCGGTCCGGACTTCACCAGCAAAACGTGGACCATCCATCCAGGCCGGATCGGGTTTGTCTAACAGTGAACGTTCATGCAGAAAAGTAAAATGCAGGAAATAAAGAGCAGAATAACAAAGGCTTCATCTCCCAAACAGAGGATCCGTCCACCTTTGTTATCCTACCTATTGTCTGAAGGATCAGTGATCCTTAAACCTAGAGCTATTGTTCAAAACAACCAACAAAAACCACAAATCCTAAAAAAGTGGGCTCCGGCCTCGTCTACATTATCCATCATCGCCCACTTATGCAGCTTACACCACTGCTGCCTCACCGCCTTCACCTTCGCCAGCTCCACCTTCAACCACCATATCCTCGACCTCCTTCTGCACCCCGCTGGATCCTGCCTCACCTGTAACCACAATCGCAAGTTCCGGTGTGCTGCCGCCAAGGTTGTCCAATGCTGTCTCCCAAGAAGCCGTGTCCCATGAAGACCTGTCGAAATATGGATCACCAACCTCCTTGGCCGTCTTGATCATAGATTGGAGAACAGACTTAGCTGCACTGAGTTTGGCTTGTTCGATGATCACCCTTATCTGTTCCTCAGCAGCGGCCTCAGCTTCCCTCAGCATCTTCTCCAGGGATTTCTTTTCCTTCTCGAGCTTGGACATATCCTTGTCCTTGACAACAGCGACGGATCGCATACCAGCCAGAGTGTCCTCATACTCAACCATCTTCTTTTCATAGTGGACCTTCACCCGGCTGAATTCCTGCAAAGACAATGGAACTCTTTAGGATAAAGGATCCTTACGAAGGATGGAGTAAACAAATCAGGATTGAGGATCCTTACCTCGCTCAAAGCTTCATGGAGGCGCTTTTTGATGTCAGCAAGGTCGCCTTCTGGTTCACATGACTTCTTCCTCTTTGAACCAGATTTGGCTCTGGTGGTAACTTGGCGTGGCTCGGCAGCAGGGATCTTCATTGGCTCCTTCTTCACAGCTTTAAAGGTGATGATGTTGTTGATGTCATCAAAAGCGAAATTGGCAGATTTGGAAGTGGATTTTTGAACACCTGTCATCATACATCAAAAAGATAAGTTTTTTATTCAAACTCAGTTCTTTCATTTATATAACACGTTATACACGATTACTTACTTGACATGCTGTAGGATGATGAGGTGTGCACTTCTTCAGAAGGATCCTTGATTCTCGTTTTGAATGTTCTTTCTGCAGGGTCGGGATCCAGAAATGCTTGAACTCTTTCAGCAACGCCTGGAAGATTGGCAAGGACTGCAAAGTTCTTCACTGCAAAAAAGACAATGAAATCAAAATACAATTATGACGAGAACATGACTCATACAAGACCCCTAAATCCTACCCTTGGTTATCCATCTACGAGGTAACAAATCCCCTTTCGGCAGAGAGTCTCGTCTAACAAAGAAAAACTGATTCTTCCAGACAGAATCATTTTGGGTTGTTTTGAGGATCAGCACTGGTTGGTGGGCTTTTACTTTGAACAGGAATCGGTTAGAACCGTGGGTGGTCAAAGAGTACATGAAGGCTAGGTCAGACAGGTTTACCTGAACTCATTTATTTTCGATAATTTCCTCGATGGTAAACAATGTCCTCCACAACATCGGCATAACTTGGCTAAAGCTAATGCCGGTTAGCTTGAAGAAGCTTTGGGTTAGGGCCAGAAAAGGGTATGAAAACCCTAGAAAGAAAGGCAAAGCATGAAAGAAAATCCAAGTCTCGGATAAAGCGTCACTTCGAGCAGAAGCATCGAAGGGTCTGAACACGGCATCCAGAGGGAAACGGGACTTTAGGTTCTTGATTTCTGGATCTGTGAACTTACAGATCTCAGATGAGGGATCCTTCAGTATGTTTTGCGACGGGAGTGGGTCGCCGGATTATTTTGAACCGGAGCTTGGAGAGGATCGGGTGTTCATGTCGCCGGAAGTCAATGAAAAATCGAGAAAGAGAAGGGAGAGAGAATACCTGGTCCGGAGTGCTCGATGAGGATTTATGAGGAAGATATGCAGATTTAAAAGGGAGTTATCTCTTCCCCATAAATAGTGATGATGGTTATATAGACTGTGCAAGTCCCATCAGTTATCCTAACGGCTATATTTGAATTAATATGACAGTTGTGATCTATTATCACAACCGCCATATTGGGGGCAATTGTTAGGGCTGGTTTTATAATTACTTGTGAATCAGTGATCCTTCAGTATGTTGAGGATATATTATCCATGTACTGAGTACTGGATACTAGAAGGATCAAGGATCCTTGGTAACTATGACGGTTTCTAACGATTGTCTTCAATGTTTTATTTGAATTTGACGCAGGTATTGACGGAAGACTAAGTCAAGCTCGAATCTTGGAATATGCTGGGAATAAACACGTGCAAAAAGGCATAGAGACGTTGAGGATGAACGTGGGAGCTTCCCCCATTTTGCGGATAGTTAGCTAATAGCCATTTACTTGATTATTTGAGGGGATATTGAGCTATTATTGAAAAACACAGACACTTTCTACACACTGCTCGTGAATCTACATACACACACACACTAGAAATCTCTTGTAACAAGCTCAATATCATCCAAAGTTGTAATATCTTAAGTTCAATTTAATCGGTGGTCGGTAGTTTCCATCACCTGAGGTTTTTATGCTGGAGATCTACTAGTGATCAAGGGATTTTCCTCGTATAAATCCCTGTGTTCATCTTAGTCTATCTTTCTAATTTCGTTTATACGTTTATTCAATACATCAAGCACTCAACCTCACAATCAAAGTTTGGTTACATTATCCTTGTTGTGATTTTTGGTTACAACATCTTCCTTTAAAAGTTTGACCTCTAGAATTGGAATGCTAAACATAGATTAAAACAGTTTTCTGGTGATCCATGTGTAAATAGCATCAAAATGTTTTCAGAAAATCAAAATTCCATCCTTAAAAATAGTTTAAAATTGATTTTTTTCAATAAATCCTCAAAGTCTGTTCAAACCACTGATAGCATTAAAACTGTTCGTTTAAATAAAGTCTATCCACTGCCAAAGTGTATCCTCTGATAGTGTTCAACACTGTTCACAATCCACTGACCATATCTTCAAACAGTGTTTTCCAAACAACTGTCTTGCATTGTCAACAGAGGATACACGTGGTCAGACGTTATTCGTCGGTAACATGCATCAGATGCCACATCATCATCACTTTTTCAAAACCTTATAAAACCCTGTTTTATCCATAACAGAGTTTCCATCTTTATCGTGTTGAATTCAAAAATTCTCAAAACAATTTTCTCTCAATCATGGCACCCAAAGCGAAATCCAAAGCGAAATCTAAACCGGAACCACCACCATTCACCCTCATCATCAAAACTCCTCACAATTACACTGCAATTTTTGAGAAAACCGATTCAAATAAAAGATATCATCCGATGATACAAATCTTGGAAGAATCAAAATTTAAGCACATGTTAACTGGCAAAGCCCCAATTTATCAAGTGTCAAAAAGGCAATTCTGGGCAAACGCAGAGGTTCACTCCACATCTAAGGGTGTTCCTTATAATATCTTATCAAGAGTGGGTAAAACGCTGATGCAAATCAGTCCCTTATCCATATCTCGAGTGTTCGCATTGAATGGCATGGCACATCCTGTGTCATTCCCAATAAATGAGGTACAAGCAGAGTTTTTGGAAAGGGGTTACATTGGGCAACTCAAAGGTATGACTATCTATAAACCCAACTTTCCTGCTGAGATGAGATTTTTTTTCCATACACTTCTAACTTGTCTCTCAGCAAAAACAACTGGTTTTAACGAAACCATTGAATATCCAGTATCTTGGCTATGCTATTTTAACTAGATCAAATTTTAACTTTTCCAAGATACTATTTAATGACATTGTGACAAACTTCAATAACATAAAGAAAAGAAAAGGCGTTCTTGATACATCCAAGATTTCTGAGTGTTTATCTTCATAATCAGTTACCTGAGAATGATGTTAAACAAGGCGCGGTTACTAACCCAGGCAGCCTAACTCATGAAACTTTCACAAGGATTACAAATCAAGACAAAATTTCAAAAACACAAGTAGAAGAAGAAGACCAAATTTTACCTGAACAAAATGTTCAATCTCAACCCCTTACTAGTAAGCCCACTGCTCTTGGTGATCAGGGCACTCAAACCACTACCCTGGAACCCACACCAAAAATCTCCAAAAAGAAACCATCAAAAATTACCAAAAAGCCCACAAACCTAAAAAGGGTCCTTTGGAAGATGAGGTTAACCAAGTGACAACACAAAAGCCACCACAAAACACTGCTGCTACTTCTTCACAGCAGATGTTAGAAAGATCTCAATCTGGCTTTGAAACTCCTCATTCTTCCTCACAAAAGGAAAAGGTTGTAAACACAGGGACACCAAATTATGAAGCACTAGGATCACTTGGTTCTATCTTCCACCTCCCATCTCCCAGGGAAATGTCTCTTTCTGCACAACATCCTTCACCAACAAAATCACTACCACCTGTAATGTTGCCTTTGTTGAATGTAATAGAATTGGAATAGACATTAACAAGTTCTTCTCACCAACCCATTAATGAGAATATACTCCATCAAGTGACTGGGTCTGATTCTCTATTCTTTGCTAGCCCATCAGCAACTGAAGAGGATACATCCCTTGGGTTACATGTAACCCTAGGTGATAGTTCATCAATAGCAGCCACTACAATTGCTAAACTTCCAAGTTTACCTTTGGACAGTGGTTACATAACTAAGACTCTGATGATGGCAACCACTGTTGAGGCTACCAAGATAACCTCTGTTCGAGTGGGAAGTCGCCAGTACCAAGATCAAGGGGCATCTATGTTTGAAACAGGTGTTGAAAACCCTGTTCATGATGATGTAGATACAACTACCACATTTGGTAGGGGTTCTGTGATAACTGTGAAAAATCCCGGTAAACTTTGATTGGTACAAGTCCGTGGTAACCGGACGTGATATGTATATCATGATATTGTTGTAATTATGTGTGATGGTACGAATTCTGAAAAATGTTACACCGACTATAATAGGAGTATATGCCAAGTAATTACCAAAAACATTACATTGACGCTATGCGTCACCTACATGGCAAGACAAAGTCGTGAATGGATTGACGACTCTGGGAATACGTATTGGTTAACATGACACTATTAAGGGCCAACGATGCAAGGTTGGTGTCCTTAGCCTTTAACAAGGTGTTAAACGGGAACTCGACCTTTAACATCGCATTAAACATTTGACGATGATTATTAGGCCAACAGTAGGGCTATTTAAGTTTCTGAGTTCACGAAACATCTTAGTTACGAGCCATAGACTATGACCTAAGAATTGTAGACATTCGGAGAATGGGCACGCAAAACGAGGAATTTCCCGGTGAGGGAAACGCCTTTGTTTTGAAAGCAATGAAAGACAACCAAACATGCAAGGAACGGTCAATCAAGCCTAAAAACACTTACCATAATATGAGGCCATTATGATTAAAACGTAACCGTGTTCGGATTTCGAGACGGTTATGCACGGTTTTTTAAAATCAAGTCTTTTGACACTAAGAACGCGAAAAACAGAGTCCGTTTCGCAAATCGAAGACGCGCCTGAGACCCGAAAACGAACCTAAACGCAAAACCGAAGATATACATCATCTTTTAACATGTGAAATGAAGCACGACAAAGCATAAGGTGGGGTAGGGGTACCCCACATGTGAACCGCCCCCCCTTTTTATATATATTTCATTTTTTTTCTTCTTTTTCATTTAATTTCCTTTCATTTTCTTCAAGAATTCTGCCATAAACACCTAAGGATTCAGCTGATCATCCCTAAATCTCAACTAAATCAAGGTAATTTTACAAAGTTCTAAGTGGTTTTGATGCATTTTTCTTGATTAAACATGATTTATAACCAATAACCCTTTTTAATCCATGATTTTGGAGGGTTTAAAACAAGTTTCTTGGCTGAATAAGAACACCTTGTGAATTCCCTGGTGTTATATGGTAGCTAAGCGCAAAAAATTGGGTAATCAACCCCTAATGGACCGAAAATGATTAACAAAGTTATTAACCGAAAAACTATGAAACAAGGCTTGATTGACATGGGTTATGGCATGGTTGGATTGTTCTTGGTATATAGGTACTGAATATGGCACACACACACTTTTGGACTCAAGTAAAACGCTCGGAATCGAAGGAATCGCTAGGTATATCACCCGAAACTCGAATCTAGAATAGGCAGAATATTGTTTGGACCATAACTTCGTTCGTGGGTATTTGATTGAGCTAAAATTCGGTGTGGTGTTTTAGGGTATTGACAAGAAGTTCCATGTAAAAGTTTAGAATTTTTGGAATTTTCTACGATTTTTGGTGAAGTTTTGACTGTTTTATCAAAACAAATCCAGAAAAAATACCAAAAAGAGTTAATAAATCACCAAACTTTACATGAACACTAAGAAACATATAATAAAATTTCTGGGAAGTTTTGGAGTCTATTGGTTGGGTTTTGATATGGATGAAAAATCCACGTTTTTATCAGTTTTCGGTAGCCAGAACGCACCGAAACCAAATCGGAAAAATGCCAAATTTTTCCAGGGAGTTTCTGGACATGTAAGGAAGTTCTTGGAATATTTTGAGAATGTTTGTACATCAGATGATAAACAAAGTGAATTATTCGGTTAAATACTGTTTTACAAATGATTTATTTGACAAGTTAAAAGAGCTTTATAAATTCCCAAAATATTTTTATTGGAATCTATCTATTTTTACTGAGTTCTACAAAACTTTCCAGGATTTTATGAACTATATAGATTAAATGAGATTTTTTTGACTTTTTAAAACACTTATTTTAACTAAATTCGGCAGTTTACCGGACAACGAACCTGCCGAAACTGGGAACGGAAAAAACCTATTTTGACTATAATTGGAACGCCGGGAGCATTTTGGAATCCAGGGTAAACGGGACACTCTGGGTGTGTTCCACCAGCGTTCGGGAAGATCCCCGACGGCGAAAACGAAAACTCGAATTCGGGGGACCTAGAGCCTCCAAACGTCCGGATTTCCTTAATGAATACTTAATCTTTTCTAAATAACAATGTATTGGCACTGTCTAAATCTTAGTGCCGTTATCCGAACACATAAAACAACCGACTTTGGCTGGCACGCGAACCGGTGCCCGGGAGCCCAACGTGAAACTAATCCTACCCTAACATCCATCACCACACCAGGGTCCTATATGTACAATAGGAACTGAAAATACCCACTTGGACCCAAGTTATAGGCATTACCGACCTAGCGACTGATATTAGTAATTACTTGCATGATTGCTGTTAAAGCCGAACAAGGTTACATATACTCCTATTGCTACCTGTGATACTACTATCCAGTGAGTTTCACTTCCCCACTTTTGAATTGTTTTACTATTTTCTGGGGACTTGCATGTTACAAACTATGTTAATTACACCAACTTGTGAGTGAGTTTCACTCCCCCACTTTTAAACTGTTTCATTGTTTTCTTGGGTGATTTGCATGTTACAAAACTATATTAATTGCACCAACTTGGGGACGATGTGAATTACCTAACTCACGAATACCCCCATTGCAAGTGATTAACGTAAGCCGTGGGCAGTGGATAGTACTATTGGTCTGACAAACCCAGTTGAGGTCGGATGGTGCGATGCCGACCACAAGCAACTGCACTTGTCCTAACCTGGTTATGTTGTTAGGCATAACTATATTGGAGGCGTTGAACTGCATGTGATGCAGTTGGTGGACCGGGAGTGTCTGGTGACACAATCCGGTGGGCGGCAGTGTCTGTGATGACACGGCCCAGGGTAAAACAGTCGAGGTTTCACTTGTACGCGCGTGAAATTCCGTCGGTGAACTGTGACTATGACCAATGCAATTAAACTTGTTAACACATATTGTGACACAACAACTAAACCAGTGGAACTCACCAGCAACGTTTAGCTGACCCTTTTTAAAACTAATATGCATTTCAGGTAACTTGAGACTAGTGTGATCCGTGTATGTTGTTCAAGACATGTTTATAGGCGAATCCCGATATAGACGCATGCAGCTTAGAAGACTTATGTGGTTCATGGGAACACGCAGTTGTATCATACATGTAGTATGTAATCAACATTTTGTAAGTAATAAAATGTAGTGTCTTTATAAACAATGTACTTGTGCCCGTTGTGTCTGTTGCATCCCGTACTTTTTTCTTCCGCTGCAAGTCGGGGTGTGACAGGTTCGGATGATCCTATTAACTTAGGTGATGAGCTAAAATATCAAGATTTGACGGAGAGAGTTTCTAACATTGAATCTTCTGTGCTTGAAATTAAAGATCTTTTGAATCAGATGATAGCTACTAAGAGCCAACCCTCTGTCATAACCACTGATGGTCTCAAACAAGCCTTAGATCCTCTGTTTCAACAACAAAGATACTTTGCTGATCTTCAACACAAACATAAAATGCAAGACTGCGGAACATGGTTGATGCCAGATATATGGATACAACTGTAGATATTAAGGCAATCAAGGCTCACATTCTTCAAACCACTGATACAAATCCTCCTACAGTTATCTTCGTAAACACTGATGATGCCAAAGGGGGGAGAAACCTTTACAGAGAGAAGTGCTAAAGCTTGAAAAAGATGCACGACCAACAATGGAAATCCCTAAGCCAGATGGATCTAAAAAGATTGATGAAACAGAAAATGTCTTGGCTAGGGAAAAGTTGAAGAATAAGATGAGGGTAAGGGATGAGAGCAAAGCGTTGGTTGAGAAAAAGATAGCTTCACAAAGAGAAAAAGAAGAGGTTGGTACTTCCATAAAGAAGAGATCAGTTAGAAAAACCAGCAACCAACATCCACACATTCTAAAACTCAACATGTGGCTACTCCAACCATGGAAACCTCTGCTCTCACAAAATCTCTTACAACTCCTCCAACAGAGAAACCTAATTCCACCACAACAGATGTTACAACACCTGTTGTGTCAACATCTGTTGGCACAACAGAGTTTATAGCAGATGTTAACTCATCCTCTGCCATGATCATTTTTCCTACACCCACCCAACCAATACCTACACCAACAAGAATTCCTGAACATCCACCATCACTTGCACTCAGGTTCAAAAGGGGAAAGATTACAAAGGTCATAAATGAAGATGAGATCATTTTTGCTTCACTTCCATTGTCATCACAACCTCTGACCTCCACAACATCTGTTCATCAGTCTTCCATTCAAACAACTGTTCAACCATTAAAAATAGTTCCTGCAGGAGTAAAATTTCCTCTTGATTTACCAGCTGTAAGAAAAGAGATCAAGTCTTTCTACTCTGAGGAAAACCCTGATAAAAGACTTGTCCAATCTCTGGAAGCCAAACAAGCAGAGGATATCTAAAACTTAACGCTAAACAAGCAGAGGATATAGCCAAAAGAGATACAACATGTAAAAGTGATAGACAAGTGCAGAACTACATGCAGTTCCAGCTGAGCAAAGTCAGAGTTTTTGAAGATTTTGTTAAAGACTTGTGCAAGAAGCTGTCTGAAATGGAAGATCAGAGTTTAAAGCAAGATTACATTGAGCATATCATGATAAACAAGAAATACAAGGCTACCAGGGAACAGTTCAAGGATTGGACTGTGAGTGATCTAAGAGAAGAAATAGAAAGAATGCAAGAAATGCTGAAAGATCCTCACAAAAAGCCAACTCCTCCAGACTGGAAGAAATACAAGAAAGTTATGCCTGACAGAGCTTTGAAAATCAAAAGAATGAAGGAAGAGTTGATCCAAAACAATTATGGTTCAAGAAATCAGGTCATCAGATGGGGAGAGTTAAGAGTAGTTGATACTTACAAGAAGTTGGAAGAGATAAGGAAAAAAGATCCAAGTATGCCTCCAAAGCCTGATTACTCATCAGATGATGTGATTCTTAAAGCTCAACACTCTAAAAAGTCCGTCTCATCATCTGCCTCTTCCACACTTGCCTTAAATCAATTAAAAAGGCAAAAGGAGATGGCTGAAGAAGATAAAAGAGTGTATGAACACATCAAAGAAGGGATCCAATGCATGATTGATTACCATACCGATGAAGCCAATAAAAAGCTTGCAGAAGATCTATCACAGTTGGCAAATTAATCAAATCAACCAACCTCAACAATAAAATGCCATCCTAGAAAGCCATCAGACCCAAAAATTCTAAAATGGAAGGTTGACAAAAACTCCCACGAATTGACTTTGCTCAAGTCTAATGGCGGTGCTACCAAGATGAGGATGGAGGATGATATGAGCTTTGTGTAGAAGACCTCCAAGAACTTATGGATCTGGTACTCGAAAAGGATGATGATGATGATAAAGTATCTCTGAACTTTGAATTACAATTTAAAGGCCAAATCAGAGAATTTCTGTTGAGGAATAAAGACCAAGAATAAATTAGTGTTTTGGCATCATCTGTTCCAGGGGGAGATTGTTGGGATTGAACCCTATGCAAAGGAACAGATGATACAAAGCCAAATACACTATCCGAAGATTGGTCCAACTATCAGATCTTACAACAACTGATCACTTAAACTCTATCTTCCTAAGATCTGCTACCTTTACATCATCTGCTACAACAAAATGCCAAAAGTCTGCCAGAAGATAAGAAGCAAAGGATTGAGATCAGTGTTTTACTTTTATTAGTTAAATAATCAATGTAACAACGCTTTGCACTATCAGATGATAGGTAGCAGAGTTTCTAGTTAGTTATTTGTTTGTTTAATGTCACTATCAACCCTGACGTCATCCAAAGATGTCCAGTGGTTAGATAGTTAGTATAAATAGGTGAAGTTTTGTAACAGTTAAACTTGTCTATTAAAAGATCATTCACCAATCATCTTCTTTGAGTTTTCTGTACTATCAAACTATTGTAATTGGCTGAGGGGGAGTTTGTGAATCACATGCAAAGCTTATAAACTTGAAAGCATGAGGATGAAAATGAACGACCTTTACTTGTAGTAAAAGTTTTTATTTATTCCGCTGCATTTACTTTACAATTCAATTGTATTTCCATTATTTGAAACAAAAACTACAAGTAAATCAAACTCAGATCCTACACTGAAAAGCATTTGAGGATGGTTCGCATTAGTAACAAATCAATTTACTTTTTGAGAAAGTTATTTGCTTTGCACTTTATAATGTCATATCACGTCCAAACAAACGTTTTTCTCGATTTCACATTTAAAACTTTTTTTTTAGTTTAATGTGGAAGATTATTATTTAGTAAATTTATGTTTTTGAACGGGTTTATAAAAACAAAAATTTCGGGGGAGGTGGGGGAGGGAGAAATTTCCCAAACCAAAAAGATGTTCAATCTTGTGTGAGTTTAGGGGGAGTAATAAAATTTGTAAAAGTTAAAAATGAGTTCATGGAGAAAAAAATGAGCAAATGATAGTACATAAGTGGACTATCAGTGCATGCTAAAGATTTGTAACGTTTAAAAGTTTAGTCTCACTAATGATGTGTCGGTAGACTGACTAAACTAGTAGTTTTGTGAAAACGATACAAACCGATAGAAATCGTAGACGGGAAGACTAAACAACTACGTCATAACAAAATCTCGCTGGTAAAAGTCCGATGGAACTCACACCGAGGACCTGAATACACTGGGAACAGAAGGATGAATTTCGTAGGAAATACCCGCATCTTTTCCCCAACTAGATACACTAAATTTCAAGGACAAAATTTCTTAACCGGGGGAGAATGTGACAACCGTGGCAAAAGCAGGTAAACCTTAACTCGTACATACGACTTATACAGTTAACGAAATGATACTGGTATGACTCGGAGGATTCTGAGGGTACGTTATGAGAAACATACATACAATATTACTTAACAGTGCGATGTGGATGCCTCAGTGTGCTAGATACAAGTTAAACGGAAGCTTTCCGTTTAACAGTTCACAAACCGTACAATAGCGATCTTGATGCAAAAGGAAGTGCTGTAGACTATTCTAAGAGTACGGAATGACTTAGCCATAGTACTCAGACAATAGTGTAAGATTTGAGGCCTTAACATGTAGTTGGCACGTTAAACGAGGCGGTTCCGGTAAACGAAACGCCTTTGATTTTAACGCACACGGAAACAATCAAACATGATAGTACAGTCAGTCAAGCCTAAAACACTTAAATAACATTAAATAATGAAATTCAAGCAAATACGAGAAAGCATTTGGCTTTTCGTTAAAGACAGTTTCGTATTTTTAAAACTGCGCGTGGCGCGATCGTTTACCAAACTGACGGGGCAAATGACAATTTAAACCACGAGATACCTTCACAGAGATATAGTATTATAAGAGCCATTTGATTTTAATCATAAATTATATTATATTTGGCCCTACTCCATTTTAACGAAACTTAGATCAAAACATAAAGAAAAATTAGCTCGACTCAACAGTATATTCATAATTTGATAAAACCCTATATGTTGTTAAATACACAAGCAAAATAAGTGAAGCATCAAAATAATTTTTAAGTTATAAAAAAAGTCAAAATTTGAAACCGCCTCAAGTTTTCGATCGGATAAAGATATGTTTTTGCTTTCCTTTCAATTGTGTCCAGTTAACAAAAAACAAATATGCTCACAAAGTTTTACCTCTGCCTCAACTAAAATACATCAATTTCTTGCCAAACCTTGGAGGTATAGCATATTTTTCATAAATTGTTTTTTCAGGTAGTGTTTATATTAAAACTAGTTTTAACTATAGAAAATCAACTTTGATCCATAAAATCTTAAATTTTATGGACATAAAGACTGTTCAAATTGAGTATATGTATAACGATATCATACATGCTGTTTGATGTTACCAAAACACGGATTATGGATCAAGAACATAACCTATTCGGCATACACCGAATCAACCGAATCCTAATAAAAAAATAATGGTTCTAAGTGTTGATTGATATGAGTAAATGCATATTTGTGTTGTGTGTTATGTATAGGTACTATACAAGGAAGAACTAAGGCTTTGAAAGTAAAAGGATCGCTTGAATCGCCAAGAAACGCTAGGTATAATCCGAAAATCGAATAAAGGGGTTACAATAGCATAATTTTTTCCGCCGGTATTGTTTGGACTTGAAATTTTGCAGGCTGTTTAAACATGGTAAAACTAAGACTCAATTAAAATTTTAGATTTTGTTGAATTTTTGGTTATTTTTGATGAATTTAACTCTTTTGGAAGCATAAATTCAGAAGAAAAATACAAAACGAGCTCAATAAATCACCAAAAATTACAGGAACATTGTGTTTAATATGTGCAATATTCTGGAAAAGTTTGGGCATCATTGGATGATTTTGAGATAGGTTTCAAAAATCGCGTTGTCGCGAATTTTCGGTAGTCGGAAACGCGGTATAACGAATTCGCAAAAATCTCAAATTTTTCCAGGGAGTACCTGGATATATTGGGATAATTCTCTGAATATTTGGGAATTTTTGGAACTCATATCATTTTTGGCGCAAAAGGTTCGGTTAAAATGCAGTTATTTCATACAAAATCGGCAGTTGTAAACGTACAACGAACCTGCCGAAACCGTGAACTGACTAGTAATTGAATTGGAAATAAGTGGAATACCAGAGTCATTCAAGACTGTTCCGGGGAAAAATGGGTACTTGGGGTACATTACACGCCAGTTTGGGAAATTCCCCGACAGCGAAAACAGAAACTTAAAATCGTACAACCTGGGATCCCCAAACAACCGAACTCCCTTAATATAAAGTTAATCATTTTTAATAGACAACTCATTCGTATGGTCTATATGATCATATGATTTTCCAACATCTAAAACAAACGACTTTGACCGGCACGCAAAACGGTGCCCGGAAGCTAAACTGAAATTTGACACTAAGATAATACCCACAACTCTACAGTTATGCTATAGGTCGAGTTTCAGATGATTATCCTCATCTGGGCCCTAGTTATTGCAATTACCGAATTGAATATTGTATTTGGTAATTAACCAAATACGGACTGATATCAGGACCGAAGAGATAGAGCATTGATACTAACCCATCTTGTGATAGTCGTGCTATATACTGTGTAAGTTTCATAACCCCGCTTTCAAACTGTTTTACTGTTTTACTTGGGGTAAAATGCATGTTACATACATATACAATTGCACGTACAAAGATGTTGTGTTGTGAATTATCTGAGTTATACTAACACACGAAAAGTCCCAACCAACACGAGTGATCAACAAAAGCCGGTGGATGTGTGAATAGTACTACTGGTCAGACAAACCCAATTGAGCTGGCACGAATGCCAGGGGTTCTACTGCAATTACACATGTCCATGCAATTATGTGAACATGCTATGTGGTGTTAGACATAGCTACTTGTGGTGGTAAAGTGCTGAGGTGTCGGTTGTGGGACACGACACTTGAGAACAGTCAAGGTTTCACTTGTGGGCTTAGTATAATTTCATGTCAAATATGCAAATAAACTGGTTCAAACTAAATGGTGAAACAAACTAAAACAGTGAAACTTACTAGCTATTCATAGTTGATCGTTCAAACTTAACATGCTTTTCAGGCAAAGCTAAAGAAGAATAAAGTGACGTGCGTACGAATCTCAAGTTTTGTTTATCGGGATACTACTGTACATAGAAGCATGCTTAGTGAAGACAAACAACTTTTGGGGACGCCAGTGCCTGTACATCAAAACTTAGTGTGTAATCAAACATTGTAACCGATGCTTGTGTTGTGTAATACAATATCTTTTCAAATAACGTGTTCGTACCATGTGTCTGTTGCACCTCATGTGCGCTTCCGCTGCGAATCGGGGTGTGACAATTGCACGTACAAAGATGTTGTGTTGTGAATTATCTGAGTTATACTAACACACGAAAAGTCCCAACCAACACGAGTGATCAACAAAAGCCGGTGGATGTGTGAATAGTACTATTGGTCAGACAAACCCAATTGAGCTGGCATGAATGCAAGGGGTTCTACTGCAATTGCACATGTCCATGCAATTATGTGAACATGCTATGTGGTGTTAGACATAGCTACTTGGGGTGGTAAAATGCTGAGGTGTCGGTTGTGGGACACGACACTTGAGAACAGTCAAGGTTTCACTTGTGGGCTTAGTATAATTTCATGTCAAATATGCAAATAAATTGGTTCAAACTAAATGGTGAAACAAACTAAAACAGTGAAACTTATATTCATAGTTGATCGTTCAAACTTAACATGCTTTTCAGGCAAAGCTAAAGAAGAATAAAGTGACGTGCGTACGGATCTCAAGTTTTGTTTATCGGGATACTACTGTACATAGAAGCATGCTTAGTGAAGACAAACAACTTTTGGGGACGCCAGCGCCTGTACATCAAAACTTAGTGTGTAATCAAACATTGTAACCGATGCTTGTTTGTGTAATACAATATCTTTTCAAATAACGTGTTCGTACCATGTGTCTGTTGCACCTCATGTGCGCTTCCGCTGCGAGTCGGGGTGTGACAATATAATTCCCCCTTGATTGATGATTCGGGTTTGGATTTTCTTCTTTATATTCCCCTTGAAATGACACTTCAGTTCTTTGTTTGCACGGTTCCTGACCTCCCCTGGTTTTCTTAACTGCAATCTTCACGAATAATCACCAACTTGAAACCAATCAATGTAGCGTCTATATTTCAACGTTAATCAAATCCACATTTAGTTTTTGATTTACCACTTTAGCTCAATCTCTTAATCTTCAAAAACCCAAACGGGCAATTGATAGAAATTTCGAACTTCACACTGAGAAACTTCAACTCAATGAACACCTGCGAAAATTTTGTCAATCAACAAATCTTCATCGGATTCCCAGATTATCTGATGAAACACTATGATCTAAGAAACATTCTTCCATGATCAAATTCACATTCTTCCTGTCCAGACACAATAACAGATGTGTAGTCTTCTCCGTTAGTCCCGACAATAATTTAATCGACAAACATCATCATTTCCTAGAGACGAGTCCAGAAAACAACTCCTCTGCTCGAAGATTAATTATTCTGACACTTTAGACTATCACAGAACTATCAGGTCCTCTAATATCTTTAAGTATCGACAATACTGGTACATCCTCTAGATGCTAATCCTACTAACCGGCTTGTACGAAGACTCGGGACTCAAATTCTAAGACATCAACATGACCACGATCTGAATAATTTGAACTTCCTATGATCACGAACTAACGAATCTAGATACTCTGCATCCTCGGACAATCTGAAGTCGAAACCACCCGAATACTGTTGCATTGTCTGAATTTCCAAAAATGTCTAATATCTGAAAAATTTTATTCCCCCTCATTTTGGCAAATCTAACATCTTTAAACTCAACAGTGAATTCCCCCTCAAACTAAGCAAATTCAGTCCTCTCTGTTCTCTAAAAAAAACTCTAATATAACATTTTGGTCCACAAAAGTAAGTTTTTCATCAATGCGGATTTTTCTTGTTGGCCCATTAATAGTCTCTATATCAAATAATAAACATTCTGCATAGGTATCAGCGACTAACCCACTAACTTCAACACGCTATGATCTCATCATCATATCTATTCTCCGAATCCTCCGACGATGTCTTCAAACAGTCCCTATATGACGTTAAAATCTCAAAAAAAATTTGAATCACCAATTTTTTTCTAGACACACGTCTCATCATCACAATAAAAAAATGCATTTTTATTTATTCGTGTGGATGAAAGGGGTTCATTCGTGCGAATGTCTCCTACGTTCGGATGAAATGATTTTGGAACGAATTAAGTTGGTTCGCGCGGATGAGGTTTGGTTCGTACGGATGAATGCCTTCCATGCGGATGAAAGTTGTCTCGTTCGAATGAAAGTCTGGTTTGTGCGAATGAACACGATTTTTCAATCGGATCATTCGTGCGGATGAAAGACACTCCTTCACACGAATAAGCACTCATGCGCACGAAACTGTCTCATCCGTTCGAAAGCTACTTTCCAATCAATTCGATCTAAAATCTTTATTTCTTCGAATTTTAAGATGTTTCTTTCACAAATTAGGTCGCAATTCATTTTTAATCAATCCTATGGTTTCAATTTTACCTTTTGTCAGTGGATTGACCGTTTATTTGATGTTTTACGTCTAAACCCATAAAACCCATAATTCATGAGCGTAGGTAATTCAATCAACTATTAGATCGATTGAATCGGTACGTAGCTCTGATACCAATTGTAAGTTCCTGATCGAGCAGGCTTAGAATGAAGTTTGGATAAGATAAAGCTAATTTGGTAGAAATCTCATAAGAATAGTCAAACGTAGAAAGCTTCCATTAATATAAAAAAGCATACATCATTGACAGGCTGGAGAGAGCATCAGCATATCTCTCCAGCCAAACTCCCAAAATTAAACAAATTCTAACAAATGAATCTATTTATAGGCATCAGATGAGTCATGTTCATGCGGAGGAGCTTCATCTTGGCGGATGAGTCTCGTCTGTGCGGATGAGCTTCATCCGTGCGGATGAGTCTCATATGTATGGACCACTCCTGCGCTCCAAATCTCATGTGTCCAAATTTAATTCTCGACTATACAATATTCAACACACGCCATATCAAGGGCTTTTCCCTGTAACATATCACATGTGTTCTCATTTGTGCATTACATTCATCTTTACTTTATTTGCAATTAATCTTTGATTACTTATGAAACTGTTTTCTGAACCATGTATCTTGACTGTCAATTCAGGATCCTGAAGATCAAACTTGTTATTTTCCCAAGCACCTTATCTCACATTCTCATTTTGGTTGCTGAATTCATCTTCTCGATTTTTCACCAAAACAATACGACGCCTATCGTGGGGCAAATGGTGCTTTTCGTCATAAAATTTCTATTGAACTTGCTTTTAAACCGATTTCTTTCGAAGTTATTCTCAAAAGTGGCTTCTCAAACCAAGTCCACTTTAACTACATCCTCTGTTACCGTGGCAATCTTTGGAACCAGCAACCCTCTTCCTCCTCCCCCAGCAACCAGAAGAAAACGACTACTGCAGGAAACACTTTTTCAGGATCTGGGAAATGCTATTTGTTGTAGTAAAGGATCAGATGATGCAGCAGAAAGAGACCAACTAACTGCTATTCAGGGAGCTTAGGGAATTAAAGAACTCCGGGGACCCAGTAGAGGTGACAAAGCCTTTGCAAGCCAGGATCCTGAACTTCGGTACATCAAGATCCTCGGGAGTTCAAAAGGGAGACTTATTGCCTTTGTAGTCAGGATAATTAATAGTTGATCCAACTTCTTCTGTCAGGGTCACGACAGACAGAGATCTAAGGGTCACTCCAGGATCATAACGCTGGTAACCTTGTCAGTAATAATGCATTAGATACTAATAAATCCATGCAAGGTGTAGGTGTTAATCTTGAAATGGCATGAGAGCTGAAGAAGCTAAGGGACTTAATCTCAAGTGTGCCAGGAGTGGTACAACCTATACCGAAAGTGTCACTAGAAAGCTACATGATCTTTAGGTTTGCTCCTCCCACATGCAGCGTAGAGATCCCAAGAGATTCTAAATTCCAAATATGAAGCTCTACGATGGGACTACAGATCCAAAGGAGTACGTGGCTTAATATAGAGAAAGGATGAAGATTAACCCCATCCCAGCCAATCTCATGGAAGCTTTTTGTGCAAGGGATTCAGCTCCACCTTAACGGGATCAGCCTTGAAATGGCTGCTCAATGTCCCTCACACTCTATAACTTCTTTTGCTCACTTAGTTAATTTATTTAACAATCAGTTTTCTTGTAGCAAAACTTTTGAAAGACTAACTAGCGATCTTTACAAGGTTACACATGGTCCGGATGAGTCCCTGAGGGACTATGTAAGTAAGTTTGATAGAGAATCACCGGAGATCCCTAATCTCAACACTGCAATGACAGTTCAGGATTTTAAGATGGGTCTACAAAAACATTCTCCTGTTTATGTAGATTTTGTCATGAATCCACGCAGGAACTTGAACGAAGTCAGGAACAAGGCCTTAAGATTTATAAGGCTCGAGGATGATAGAAAGATCCAGCAGAGGATCAATATCCCTACTAACTACGATCACCCTAATAGGATGTGGGGTTCTCCTCAGAAATCCTATAAATCCAAACCGTAAAGAATGGTAATCACAAGATTAATGTGGTGGAAGATGAGAATCCTGAAGAATATTACCCTAAGATATCTAACTATTGCTTCTCTATTGATGTTTCAGGTTTAAGGTACGCTATGCTGGATCTTGGAAATAAAGCACAATGGCCCAGGAAAAATGACAAGACTCCTGGTTGGAAAGACAAGTCTAAATGGTGCGCGTATCATGAAGATTGTGGGTCGTATCATGAAGATAAGTCAAAGTAATTCTTGGGTCGGAAGAAAGAGAAGAATCACGATCCTGAAAGTCTGCCACATCAACACTAATGGAACAGAAGACTATATCCTTTGATGAAGATGACAAAGATGCTATCCAGGATCCTCACCATGATGGATTAGTGATTACTAGATATATTGCTAACCACTTTATACGCAGGATCCTAGTTGATGGAGGAAGTTTAGTGAATATCATCTAGCTGGATGCCTTGAAAAGGATGAATATTCTTGAATCCGAGAACATGGCTAAGTCCTCAGTACTAGTAGGATTCAGTGGGGAAGTGAAGAATACAGTAGGGGATATAAAGATGCCTCTCTTTATATAGAGGGAATTAACTCTATGCAAAAATTTTGTATTACAGATTCTTTAACATGCTATAATAATATTCTAGGCAGGTCCTGGATTCACGATATAAAATTTGTACCTTCTACTTATCACTAGTATGTAAAACTTCCCACTCCTTGGGAAGTTGTCAAGATTGAGAGTGACCAGCAGGAAGCTAAATATTGCTATACGTCGTTGATGAAAGCCTCTAGTAAGATGAGGCAGGAATGGCAATTAGAGAATCAGGCACGGGACGTCTTGGAAGCCAATGAACAAGATATCAAAGGAGTATCCTTAGATTTTGAGGATCCTGATGTTAAAGTGCTTCTGGGGGCAAAGATCCCAAAGGATCATGAATAGGAAATTGTTAACTTCTTGAAGCTAAGGATCTCAACATTTGCTTGGAAGCATGAAGATATGACAAGTATATCAAAATATATAATAACTCACAAGTTGGGCATCGATGACTGTTGTTGGGATTGACCTATACAAAAGAACATATGATAAAATGCCAAAACAAGTTTGTACTGAATGATCTAGAATAAACAGGGTTTTGACTCACAACTTCCCTCAATGACAAGGTATCTAACATATGATGGCTCTAACATCTGCTTAGTGCTAAGCTATGCTGGTTTGTAAAGACCGTTGAAGATCAAACCTCTGTTGAAGTTAAAAGTCTGCTGGAAATCAAAGGTCTGATCACCCTTTGAAGAACATCTGATAAAGCTTCATCAGTGGTTGAGCTCTTCAATGGTTAGCATCATAATTGACTAGCTATCAATGTTTTGTAAATGTATCAGAGGATAGCAATAGCAGTGATTAGAGTTTGTTAGTTTGTTAGATGTCATTGTCTTGGTGATGTCAGCAAAGATGCCATAGAGGTTAGGATTAGTACTATAAATACACAGTGCATGTACTGTTCTATTTAGCTCACACACACACACACACTTATCTTGTACGATCTTACCTGTGTGAGCTCGGGCTGAGGGGGAGTTAGTGATTCATGCATATAATTATTTGTAATCATTTCAATCTTTTGAGCAATGAAAACATTGTATGATGAAAGCTAATCTCTCCTTGACTGTGTTACAAAGTTTTAAATTGCATTCTGTTGCATGGTATTATGTGTCTTATCTTATTTTATGATCAATTTGTTTATAACAACACAATCAGGTCAAACTCAGATCCTAACAATTGGTATCAGAGCTTGGTCGGTCAAATTTGATCCAACAATCGATTTGACGTAAAAAGATCAGCTCAATTTCAGTGATATTGTCTTGTTCGTATTTGTTGGAAAACAGAGTAAGAGCCAAATCACGTTATATACGATTTCAGTGTTTGTATTGGAATTTGTGATGATTCCATGATTGAAGGTTGCTAAGGATTTATCTAATATCTTTAAAAGATTGATGTGAACCTAAACCTTAGGAACAACATCTATATGAGGAACAAAAGTTATGAGAAAATTTTAAAAGGGTAAAATCTTATAAAAGTTATGGGATGATATTTTGAAAACCAGATCAAAAGTAATGTGAATTTTAGCATAAGCATCTTGAAAAAAATGACTAAGGTTCTCAAAACATTACTGTAAATGATTCTGGATTGATTATTCTTTCCTTAAAAGCCTTCCAATGAATGCTACGACATCTGCCTATGGAAAGGTTAACAGGGGAATAGAAGAAAAATCACAAAACTCAAAAAGTGTGTTTATCTCAAAACTTTTAATGACAAAAGAAAAGGGTATAAACATAAAACACCTGAGAGTTCACAGGCTAGTACTACAAAAGGATAACCTATTGAATCTTCGTCTCTGTTCAAACATCTGTTACCAAACAAGCTGAGTGCAACCATTGTTTACAGGTAGATTCAGGTAACTGATATATCTCAAGTTAATTTTTTTTAAAGAGGACTTAGGACATCTATCAGGTCTAATTTATTCATTTATCAAGAAATTTTTACTTAATTTTTAATAGTAAAGATTTCATGTATATATCAGGACATGTGTTACTCCTTTTCAGTATTTTTGTTTTCTGGAAAAGTAATACATGTTGAGCTTTCACTTGTTTCAAATGGTTAAAGCTCAAAACCTGCCAGGAAGTAAAACCTTTCTATTTTTTTGTGAGAAGGGAGTTACTTTTCCTTGATAATGGATCAAAAGAAATCTGTATGATGGTCAGGGTCAATTCATAAAATGAGCCAAGATAATCTCAAACTTACTGTCAAAAATAGATTATGCTTACCATCTGGGATACTCAACCACTGTTGGTTCTATAAAGTATTTTAACACCATGGCTAGCGTGTGGAAGAGATTTTGATTGAAAATTTCAAAAACCTTTATCATTAAAAATCCTAGTAAGGCTATGAGAAATGTTTTGTCAAGCCTAATCTTGCAGGTACTTACAATCTTCATCAAAATTTTATTCACCAAAAGGAACAGAAGAAGTTTTCAACACAGTCTATCATTCCATGACCAGGTAAATCAGATATCACCCAGTGTAAATCAGATATCACCTAGTGAGGGATTACTATGAAAAGGGTTTGATTTCTTTACAACATGCCTATACCAAGGATCAACTGGCAAATGTGTTGACAAAAGCACTTGATGTTCACATGTTTGACAGTTTGATTTCCAGGCTTGGAGTGCTAAACATGGATCAAAAACAAATTTCCCTGTGATCCATGTGTAAATAGTATCAAAAATGTTTTCAGAAAATCAAAACAAAACCTTAAAAATAGTTAAAATTGAAATTTTCTCAATAAATCTCTAAAGTCGATGAAAACACTGTTTGTACTTTCAAAACTCTGATGGTCAATTCTATCCACTGAAAAAGTGAATCCTCTGTCTTCATTAACCTTGTTTCAAAACCACTTATAGAGGTAAAACTTACACAGTTCACAAACACTGATGACACACATCGGTGGTTTTACAAAACAACTGTCATCCATTCATAGTCAGAGGATACACGTGGAAAGGCAATTGTCATCAGATCTTGCCACGTGTCAAAAGTTAACCGTCTGATGTTTGAAACCATTGATAAAACCCAGATAAAACCCCCAAACAAGGTTTTCATCATCAAAATTCAAAATTTCTCATAAACGATCAAATCTTCTCAAATCCGATCATGGATATCATCATCAAAAATCCACACACTACCTCTGTACCTTCAAAAAGATGGAGAAAAACACAGATTTTCACCATATCGTCGATACCCTGTCTTCATCAAAGTATAAAACTTTGCTATCTTGTAATGCTCCAATCTATCAAGACACCCTATGAGATTTCTGGGCTAATGCAGAACTTGAAATTTAAGATAAAAAGCCTTGGGCAATCTCATCTAGAGTAGGAGGTATCATGGTTCCAATAACCCCACAAACCATCTCAGAAGTCTTTTAGATGGACGATCGTGCAAGTAAAATCTCTTTCTCTAAGGATGAGTATCAAGTTGATTTGGTAAATAGAGGGTATACAGGAAATCTAACAAAAGCTACTATGAAAAAGAGAAATTTCCCTCCTCCTATGAAATTCCTGTTTCACACTTTACTCACCTGTGTTTCAAATAAAACAACTGGTGTCGACGAAATACCATTGAAAATTCAATACTTGGGGATGCTATTATGTCTAAAACTGATTACAATTACTCCCAAGCATTGTTTAATGATTTGGTAACAAATATGGAAAATATGAAAAACAAAAAGGCACATGCTTTCTTATTATTTACAAGATTTTTAAGTTATTATTTACAAAAGAAAATTCCAAAAGAGAGTGTACATGTTCTTGAGCAGGGCATACCGTTTCAAATAAATAGCTTAATGTCTGAAACATTTACTCGCCTTATGGCCAAAGAGTCAAAAGTTTCTAAAACACAAGCAGGGGAGTCTTAGCAAAATTTGGATGAGTCCACATCTACTCCTCAGACCTCAACTGCTGAGCCCACTACTCTTGGTGACCACAGTAGCTTAACCATTGCTGTGCAACCCACACCAAAAATCACCAAAAGAACCAAAAAGAAATCCATCAAGCCCACCAAACCTACCACAAAGGGTCTTCTGGAAGGTGAGATCCCAGAAGTTAACCCTGTGACAACACAAATGTCACAAGAAACCACTGTTGCTACTCCCTCACAACAGTTGGAAAGATCTCCACCCAAAACCACAACTCCTCTTGATTCCTCACAAAAGAAACATGTTGTAAGCATAGGGACACCAGAACTTGAAACATTACCCTGAGAGTATGTTGAACTGTCCTTCTCCCAGGGCAAATTCTCCTTCTCCATCACTCCACACATCCCAAATTACATCAACCCTGCTGTCTCTGTTTGAGGTCATTAAAAGTCAGACACAAAACAACCTTTCTCATCAACACATTACTGAGAATACAACTTCCACAATGGCTGTGTCTGATAAAATTTTATTGACTAACCCACAAACAGTTGAGGAGGTTACACCACTTAAATTTCATGAAATTCTTGTTGGTAGTTCAAGTGGAGCAGCTACTACAGATGTTGAATATACTGATTTACATCTGGACAGTAGTTTCATAAATAAGTCTCCCTTGAAGGCAATTTCTACTAAGGCTACCATGGAAACCACTGCTAGTATTAAAACCACTGTTGAGTTTGTTAAGGAAACCTCTGCTATAGAAAGAAGTCCCTAGTACCAAGAAAAAAGGGCATCTGTGTTTGAAACAGGGGTTGAAACATCTGTTTATGATAACATAGATATAACTACAACTTCTGGTAGGAGTTCAGGATTCCTATTAAGTTAGGTGATGATCTAAAATCTAAAATTTGACGGAAAGAGTTACAAAAATTGAGACATCATTGGCAGATATTAAAAATATGTTACAACAGATGTTAGAGTCTTCAAAGTCTCAAAACACTGCTCAATCCTCTGCTCTTCAAACCACTAATATAATCAAACGGGTATATCCTCTATTTCAACAACAATGCCAACATGCTGACCACCAACATGAAATACGTGTAAAAATGTTCAAAAATGAGGTTGAAACAAGCTATAAGAACACTCAGCAGAGCTTAAGGTTATCAAAGAAGCTCTCACAACATTGCCTGGCACTACCCCTGCACCTATCTTCGAAAGAGATCATGATGCCAAAAAGGGGGAAAAATGAATCTATGAAAAAGCCAGAGCTTGTAAAAGAATCAGTAACTTCTGTTGAAACATCTGCCAAAGAAAAGAAAAAGGGAGGTGATGAAACCCTGGAAATTCAAGCAGATGATGCAGTTGCAACAAAGAGGATGATCCAATCTCATAATGAGACAAAAGAGAGGGTTTTGAAAAGGGAACAAAAGAAGTTGAAGAACACTGCAATAGATGTTAATGTTTTAAAAGGCACAACAGATGTTATGACAACAGTGGTTTCCACAAACACTTCTAAATTTCTGTCAGAATCAATATTCACCCCTATAACCTAAACTCCTTCACCAAAACTAGTGTATACAAGAAAAAGAAAGGTCACAGTGAATGATGATGATATACCTGCACATAATACCTTATCATCTTCACCATTTATCCAAACAAATCCAGAACCTTTCATCACTCAACCATCACCAACATCAATCATACTCACTCAATCGCCTATTGGTCACAATCCTTCTAGAAACATACCCCTGGAAACAACATATCCTCTGGAACTGGCTGCAGTTCAAAAAGAAATGTTACAGTTTTATACAGAGGCTGATCCATCCAAAAAGAACCTTCCCATCTCTTCATGGATACAGAATTCCTAAAAATATTGATGAATATCTTAAATTAAAAGCAGATAAGCCAAAAACATAGCAAAAGAAGAGGGAAAAGGGAAGGGTAATGCATACTTGTCAAAACTTGAGCAGCATGAGCTAAGCAAAGTCAGGAAATTGGAAGACTATGCAAAAGACTTAAACAAGAAGATGTCTAATGTTGATCCTCAAAAGAAGCTAAGGGAAGATCTCATAGGGCTTATCATGAGAGACAAACCATATCAAGCCTATGGGCATCAGTTCACAGAGTGGCCTATCACAGCTCTCAAACAAGAAGCAAACAGATGTGAAAGGATGAAGAAAGATCCTCAAATAAGGAAGAGTGCACCAGACTGGAACAAGTTTAAAAATTACAGTGCAGATCTTGCCTTAGAAGCATCCATCCAAGCCTTGAACCAAAGAAAAAGGCAGTTACAAAAGGATGATGAAGAAAAACTGAGAGAAGCTGACATTCGTAAACAGGAAAACAAAAATCAATCTATGCGTGAATTGGAAGATGGTTCATCAAAGCCTCAAGCTCAATTTGTTGAAACTGTAAAAGCGCTATCAAGCAGTTTACCTCTCTGAAACTCATCACAAATAAAACTTCTCCCAAGAAACCCATTGAACTCAAAAATACTAAAGTGGATGTCTGATAAATAGACCCATGTATTGACTTTGCTCAAGTCCAATGGGAAAGTTGAATATATAACAAGGAACGATGCACTAAGCCTGGGTGTAGCTGACCTTCAAGATCTTCTGGAACTTCAACTGTGCAGGGACGAAGATGATGAAAATTCCCAGAATTTTGAACTACAGTTCAAGAGACAAATCAAGGAAAAACTTATGAGGGAATAAAGATCATGAATAAGGAAGAGTTTTGGTATCATCTGTTCTAGGGAGAGATTGTTGGGATTGACCCCTACAAAAGAACAGATGATAAAATGCCAAAACAGGTCTGTACTAAATGATCCAGAATAAATAGTGTTTTGACTCACAAGTTCCCTCAATGACAAGGTATCTAACATATGATGGCTCTAACATCTGCTCAGTGCCAAACTCTGCTGGTTTGTAAAGACTGTTGAAGATCAAACCTCTGTTGAAGTCAAAAGTCTGCTGGAAGTCAAAGGTCTGATCACCCTTTGAAGAACATCTGATAAAGCTTCATCAGTGGTTGAGCTCATCGGTGGTTAGCATCATATAGCTATCAGTGTTTTGTAAATGTATTAGAGGATAGCATTAGCAGTGGTTAGAGTTTGTTAGGTTTGTTATATGTCATTGTCTTGTTGATGTCAGCAAAGATGCCATAGAGGTTAGGATTAGTACTATAAATAGACTGTGCAAGTACTGTTCAATTTAGCTCACATACACACACACACACACACTTATCTTGTACGATCTTACCTGTGTGAGCTCGGGCTGAGGGGGAGTTAGTGATTCACGCATGTAATTATTTGTAATCTTTTCAATCTTTTGAGGAATGAAAACATTGTATGATGAAAGCTAATCTCTCCTTGATTGTGTTACAAAGTTTTAAATCGCATTCCGCTACATGGTATTATGTGTCTTATCTTATTTTATGATCAATTTGTTTAAAACAACACAATCAGGTCAAACTCAGAACCTAACAACAGTTTTAGGCCAATACATCAAAAGAGGAGAAAGTTTGCTCTAGAAAGAAACCTGATAATCCAAGAAGAGGTCGAAAGATTGTTGAAAGCTAAGATGATAAGGGAGGTCAAGTTCCCTAGATGGTTAGCTAATGTAGCTGTAGTACAAAAGAAGAATGGGAAATGGAGAGTATGTGTGGAATTTATGGATCTAAACAAAGCATGTCTTAAGGATCCCTTCCCACTACCTCACATAGACTCGACGGTAGACGTGACAGCAGGACACAAGATGTTGACTTTTATGGATGCTTTGTCAGGATTTCAGTAGATCCAAATGGAACCATTTGATCAAGAAGATACCGCCTTCATGACTCCAACATGTATATACTGTTACACTGCTATGCCTTTTGGTTTAAAAAATGCAGGTGCCATATACCAGAGGCTGGTGAATATGATGTTCAAGGATAAATTGGGGGACACTATGGAGGTGTATATTGACGACATGGTAGTAAATTCAAAAAGAGCTGAAGATCACAAGAAGGATCTTAAAGAGGCTTTTGATATCTTGGATCAATACAATACAATATGAAATTGAACCCTTCAAAATGCCACTTTGTGGTTGACGTTGGGAAGTTCCTGGGATACATGGTCACTAAGAGAGGCATCGAAGCAAGTCAAGAGCAGATTAAGGCGATCTTGTATTTAGGATCACCGACCAATGTTAAGGATGTTCAAAGACTGACAGGGAGAATAGCAACCTTGAATAGGTTTATATCAAGATCCTCAAAGAAATGCAAAGAATTCTATGAGATCCTGTGGAAAAAACAAGAAGTTTGAATGGAGTGATAAGCACGAATAAGCATTCCAAGAACTGAAGAAATACTTGTCTATTCATTGTACCCGGAGATAAGGAAACATGGTTAATCAATGACATTCTCTTTTGAACTTATGTAGAATAACAAAGAATGTGATAAACACTTTTGAGCTCTACACTTTACTACTCTAGGTTACGAACATATTGTATCTCTATGTGCTGATCTTTGAGTGTTAAACTGACTGTGAAATCAAATTTAACGTGACCAAGCTATGATACCACTTGTTAAGAGCGATCTGAGTTGATACGTGTGATTAATGACAATTAAGAACAAACAATTTTGTATTGTTAAAGTAAAATAACTATCACAAGTAGCAAATATCATCAAAAGCTATTTTTCAAATGAATCAAATGATTACAGATTATAGTTAAATGATTCTACAATCTTCCTCTTAGCCTAATCACTCACAAATGTATTCGTACAGAAGAAAATGTGTGGTTATGAATAGATCTCTAACATATGAGATCTATTTATTACTACGTGCAAAAGGTCTATTTGTGATTGGCTGACATCACCCTGATAGTGACATCTAACATTCCTAACTGAAAAAATTCCATAAATGTTGCAAACCTCTGTAGGAATCAAACATATTATCTAACTATGCTAAACACTGTTAAAAAGCTAATACTATTACATTAGGAAACATTTGTTTGTCTATCCTTTGTTTCTTTGTTCCAAACATCTGTTTGGCCAAAAGTGATGTTTGGCCTTCATGATTAGAACTTTGCTTCAATAGAATTCTGGACTTGAACATACCTTACTTCTTCGTAAACAACGGTTCTAAGGCTTCAAACAAAGGTTTGTTAGTCTTCAACAAATGCTCTAATCTAGGTGTTCAAGATTCACTATCTTTGGGAGGAGAATGCTTTATCAACTATTTATTCTTGACCTCTTAGTCATGTTTTGGCTTTCGAATAATATCTTTTGGTTTGTAGGTCCAACAATTATGATAGAGATCATCACTCTTCTCTCCGATGAAGGTCGAGATCACCTTAAAGACTCCTTCCTAATTTATAGTAATATTTATGGTGATCACCATTCACGAATGCTAAAGAAATAATTATGGCGTTCACCATTCACAAATACTACATAAATGTTCGACTAAATTGTACAATATGCCTTAAAAATACTATTACAACACCTGAAAATGTATATGTAAATCCTGAGATTATCATTCCAAAAATTAGATTTATTGTGAATGGTACAAAGAAATGAAGAAAGATTGGGAAATCTCCACAATGGATACCCAACCGATCCTTGTAGGATATTGCATGAACATGATCCATCTAGAGAAATTGGTCTCTCAAAATGGCGTTTGTTCTCTCTTGACTAATCAACACAAAAAGGGTTTTCCCACATGGATATAGTGATATACTACTAGGATCGAGGTAAAATGTTGGTTTTAACTGTACCAGTTATGTTTGGAACATCCCAAGCTTTATATACATTATACTTTAGGTAAATAATAATTTTGTACACCCAAACTTTATAACATCCCAAACTTTATAAATAATCCCCAAGCTTGAAGCCCTTGTACACCAGGTTTTAACATCAGTAAAACTATATCGTGACGTGGTCGAGCGTGGTTATATTTTATCCACTTTTTACTCGTGAATCAAGCTTTATATTATAAAACACGATACATTACTACCACTCTACACAAGTTAGGGCAAGTGCACCCATCGTGGACGTAATATAGTGATGGTAAGATACCGAGGTCGTCCAAGGACACAAGAGCTTTTAGTACCGGTTTATCGTTAACGTCTAATCTAACCAAATTTTGATAAAAGTTTTGAAGGATAAAATAAAGATAAAAGTAAAAATGTAAATAAAAAATGAAAAACAAATATACAAGAAGAATCACTTGGTTCCAACTCCTCTTTTATGTTTCATTTGATGATTTCCGCATTTTGGGCTTTTTAAGAGATTATTTTAGTTATAGTAGTAGGCCCCCTTCCAGGTAGCGTTACCCTCAACCTATTGGTCTGAGTCAGCAGGGATATAGTCCTGCAAGGCCAGAATATTGAAAGACAATTAAGTAAGTTATTAACGCAAAATATGGTAGGCCCCCTTCCAGGTAGCGTTACCCTTGGCCATATTGGTCTGAGTGAGCAGGGATACAGTCCCGCAAGGCCGGATAAAGTTTTAATAGTGTTGGGATCGAACCCTAACAAAGGAACAGATGATATCAAAGCCAAATACACTATCCGAGCTATGGTTCAACTATTAGTGGTTACAAACCACTGATCAACCTTTACACTGCTTTCCCTAAAGATCTGCTCCTATCATCTGGTAGTTCAAGAAGCAAAGGTCTGATAGAAGATTCAAGATCAGAGGATAGTGATTAGAGTTTAGCATAGTTTTATCTTATTCAATGTAACAGTGCTATGCACTGATAATATAGTTAGAGTAGTGTTTTAGTTAGTTACATTTTGTTAGCAGTCACTATCAACCATGACATCACAAAAGATGCTTAGTGGTTAGATAGTTAGTATAAATAGGTGATCGTTGTAACTGTTAACTTTGTCTTCCTGAAAAAGATCATTTCGCACTTTATCTTCTTCATTTCTTACCATCAAACGATTGTAAATGGCTAAGAGGGAGTTTGTGAATCACATGCAAAGTTTACCAAACTTGAAAGCATGATGGTGATGAAAAAAAATGACCAATTGCTTGTAGTAAAAGTTTTCCATTAATTCCGCTGCATATCGTTCTAATTCAATCTTTTTTCCATTCTTTGAAACAAAACTACAACTAATTCAAACTTAGATCCTGACAATTGGTATCAGAGCTTGGTCAATCCATTTTGATTTAACCGTCAAATTGATTTGAATAGATCGCTCTTTGTGCTAATTCGTTTGATAGTTTTACTTGAATACAGAGTTTTATTACTACAAAAGTTTTTAAAACACAAATCTTGTCAGGATCTAAGTTTGAATTGATTGCTGTTTTCGTTTCAAATAATGGATAACGATTGAAAACAGAGACTAAGTACAGCGGATTAATGGAAAACTTTTACAACAATCAATTGGTCGTTTGTTTTCATCACCATCTTGCTTTTAAGTAATTAAACTATTGCAAGTGATTCACAAACTCCCCCTTAGCCCAATAACGATCGTTTGATAGTAAGAAATGAAGAAGATATGCGGAATTGATCTTTTTAATAAGACGAGTAAAACTGTTACAATCAGCGCTATTTATGCTAACTATCTAACCACTGATCGTCTTACAATGACGTCATGTTTGATAAGCTAACAAACGTAACTAACTATAAGCATTGCTAGACTAAAGCTATCAGTGCATAGCACTGTTACATTGGTTTAAATAAGACTAAACTAAACACTGCTGGCCAACCTCTGATCTTGTATTCTTCTATCAGCGGTTGGGAGTTTCTTCTATCAGAGGATAGGAACAATGTTCTTTATTGAAAGCAGTAAAAGCCTATCAGTGGGTAGAAACCTCTGATAGCTGGACCAAAGCTCGGATGGTGTTGTTTGACTTTGTATCATCTGTTCCTCTCCAAAGGATCAATCCCAACAATCTCCCCCTGGAACAGATGATGCCAAAAACACCTTATTCTTGATCTTTATTCCCCAGAAAGAACTCTCTTATTTGACCTTTGAATTGTAGCTCAAAGTTAAGATATTCTAAGTCATCAGCATCCTTCTCAAGTTCTAAACTTAGTAGTTCGTGGAAGTCTTCTACTGTAAGCCCATAAGAAGCTTTCATGGATAGTTTAGTGACCTTACCATCAGACTTGATCAGAGTCAATTCGTGGGTGTCTTTGTTGACCTTCCACTTTAGAATTTTTGGGTCTGAAGGCTTTCTTGAAGGAGCTTTTATTGCTGAGGATAGAAAGGGAGCTACTCTTGTCAAATCTTCGGCCAACTTGGCACTTCTATCATCTGTTGGATAGTCCATCATATTCTTGATTCCTTCTTTGATAAACACTTCCTCAAACTCTCTGTCAACCTTCTCAGACAACTCCTCTTGCCTTTTTTGTTTTACCAAAGCAAGTGTGGATTGGACAATCGTTGAGCTGGGCTTTTTAGAGAGTCGGGCTTTGAGAGCAGCTTCTTCTTTGGAATAATCAGGTTTAGGAGGCATTGATGGATCCTTTTTCCTTCTAGCTTCAAGCATTTTGTATGTATCCAACATTCTTATCTCCCCCCTTCTCATCACCTGATTCTTTGACCCATAGTGATTCTGAATTAGCTCTTCCTTCATTCTTCTAAGCTTTAGGGTCTTTTCAGGTACATTCTTCTTGTATTTGTTCTAGTCTGGACATGTAGGTTTGTTGTGAGGATCTTTTGATTGTGCTTCTATTCTTGCATTTTCATCCTGAAGCTCACTCACAGACCAATCCTTGAACTGTGTTCTTGTAGCAGCATATTTCTTTGTTTCCATGATGTGTGAGATGTAATTTTCTTTCAAGAGTTTATCTTCTGCTTCAGAAATTTTATTTGATAAATTCTTTGAGAATCTTTCAAGCGATTGGACTTTGCTCAATTGAAACTGGAGTTGATTCTGCACTTCTCTATCACTTTTGCCTTTAGACAACTTCTTAGCAATATCCTCTGCCTGTTTTTTCTTTGAGTGCCCGATACTGATCAATATTTGCAGGCTTTGGATAACCTTGAAGTGAAAGGAAGTGTCTTTTGTCTGGATCTTCTTCTTCTTCTTCATGAAGGATATGATTTCTTTCTTAACTGTAGGCAAATCAAGAGGAAATTTTATAGCTGCAGAAATCACTTCTTTTGATGGAGCAGATGTTTCGGTTGAAGGAGCAGAGGTTAGATTTAGCATTGGTGCAGATGCAAGAGGCAAAGGAGCAGGGATCTTTTCTTCATTTATGATCTTTGTAACTTTTCTCCTCTTAAAACTGATCGAAGGTGATGATGGATGACTTGGAATTCTTGGTGGTGTTGGTAGTTGTTGTGTGGAAGTAGGAAAAGTGATAATGGCAGTGGTTGTGGTAACATCTGCTACAACCTCTGCTGTGTCAACATATGTTGGCACAACAGTTGCTGTAACATCTGTGAGGTGGATATGGGTTTTGTGTGAGAAGATCTGGCTGATTTTGTATTGGCAGAGGTTTTTGTGGTTGGATTGGTAGCATCTTTAGTTTTGAGAGGTGTGGATTCTGGTTGTCTTGCTTTTGAAGAAGATCTCCTCTTTGTTGAGGTACCAGTCTCTCCCTTTCTAACTACTGATCAGTCTTTTTCTCAACCAGCACCTTGCCTTCATCAAGCACAAACTTCTTATGGGACTTCTTTGCCCTTGCCAAGATATCTTCAGTTAAGTCTGGTTTCTTTGAACCATCTGGCTTAGGGATATTCACTGTAGGCCTTGCCTTTGAATCATCCATCTTCAACTTTTTTGTTAGTGCATATGTCTGTTGCCTACGTCATTATGTATTGAGTCTGGGTGAATAGGACTTAATCTGTTAGAAACGAGGCGTATTTAAGTGAGTTAGGAGCCAAGTTCGCTTGACATTAGTATTGGAATGTCAAGTTCGGCCGAACTTGACTAAGTCAAGTTCGCCCGAACTTCCCACCTAACCAGCGAACTTATGCAACTATAAATAGGTGCCTTGGTTATTTCATTTGTAACATGGAGAGATTTTGGCACAGAGACGGCGAAGCTCTGTCGGATCCAGTTGTCGAATGTATTGAACTTTAGATCAATGAAAACAACATTTAAATGAGTAATTCTTGTTATTTGGTTAACTTGTCATTAGTTTCTGTCTAATCGGACAATAGATAACAATTTAGGTTCCCGTGCTAATCGTGGACGTTCCTACAAGTGGTATCAGAGCCTGGATACCTAAATTTGCTGGAATCAAGACAAGAATCTCTCTATTTCATCTCCATTCTATCATTTTTCTTAATATTTTCACATATTTGATGAATTCATGGACAAAATCAGCTAAAAATTGAATATGTCATGTAAAATACAGTTATGGTAAACCCCTGAGAGTTTAGACATCAAATTCAATCGAATTATCAAAAAGTTGGAAAAACCATGTTTTGGAAACAAGTTTCTGCCGAACATAACATCAAGTTCGACCGAACTTGAGAAAAATTTCATTGATTTTAATCAAGTTCGACCGAACTTGATAGATTCTTCAAGAGTTTTGTGATAAGTTCGCTCGAACTTGAAAGAAATTCCAATATTTTTGATCAAGTTTGATCGAACTTGATCAAATTTCATTGAATTTTTGTCACAAGTTCGCCCGAACTTGAGAACCTTCTTGAGAGATCACATAAGTTCGTCCGAACTTACTTGTTTCTTGAAATCTTTTTACAAGTTCGACCGAACTTGAGGTGCTGGTGATAAAACTTGTAATCTTCATCTAAGTTCGATCGAACTTGTGAAAAAGTGAAATCAAAATCTGATTTTCAAACAAGTTCGACCGACTTGTCTGTTTCTAATCAAGTTTCGAGTGTTTTTGATCGTATTCTCAGATAATTCTTTAGATTGTCAAAATGGAAGATTTCCACAACGTGTTCGTTTCACAGATGGCTTCTTCATCAAATGCTAATACTATTGCGGCGAACCAGATGAATATCGACAACGAAATGGGTACTACGTCGAAACCGCCAAAGCTTATGAGTATGGACGAGTTTGAAGGGTGGAAGGAAAAGTTTGTGAATTGGATACAAGCGAATCAATTCAACAGCTGGGTTGCAGTTGAGGTTAGGTACAAATGGCCAAAGGATGAGCGTGATCAAGATCTTCTGCTAAACAAGTTTTCAGCAACTGACAAAGAAAATTATGTTGCTGAGAAGAAAATGATTAGCTTGATTCAACAATCAGCTAAGGAAGATATCTTATTTCTTTTGCCAGAATATGAAACATCACAAGAATTATGGCACGCTCTTTGTGACAAATTCAAAGGAAGTGATGAAATGATCAAAAGCAAAAAGGCCTTGATCAAGAAAGACTTCGAGATCTTCACGATGATTAAAGGTGAAACAATGAAGCAGATGATCGATAGATACTGTCACCTCATGGTTCAAATGCGGAGACATGATATCAAAAGGTCTAATGAACAGCAAATCGAGAAGTTGGTCGATGCACTTCCAGAAGGAGAATGGAAAACATATCTTATGATTCTGAAGAATAATCCAACTTGGAGACACTTCAAGTTGTCATCTTTCATCGACAAATTGGAAGGTCATGAAATGGAGTTGATGAAGATTGCAAAATCTAAGAATGCTAATGTTGTTCAAGATGTCGGTGTTTATTATAAAGAACGTATTCAAGATACTCCGATTCAAAGCCCGAAAATTCAAACAACATTTAGTGCAAATACAAATTCTTCTCCAAATCAAAGTTCTCAATATGCTGGATATACTAGTACTAGCTCAAGCTCGTCATTCCAAAATCAGACAAGCCAAACCAGTTCTGATTCAAATGTATTCCAGTGCAACATAGCAGTCAATTTGAAGAATGTATTTCCTGAAAAAGTTGCCAAACAGCACATAGCACTTCTTGCTACTGTTCTTGAATCGTACGAAAGTCTTGTTGCTAGAAAGATCGGTAATCCGGAAATGACTGCCGAGGATTATGATCAGGTGGATGAAGAAGAGTTGGAACTGATGGATATCAAATGGAGTCTTGCATCCATCAACATAAGAGTTTCTAAGAAGCTTATGACAAAATATCAAGCAAATATAAATATGTTGAAAATGCTAATCGTGAACTTAGCGCTAATGTAAAAATGTTAAATGCCATGGTAATTGAAAAACAAAAGGCAATTAACATGTACATTAACACCATTGCTGAGACAAAGCGTGAACTTCATGACATAAAGATAGAAACGGAACGGGTAAGACAATTGCTGAAAAGTTACACCACAAATGCCTATGTTATTGATCATATTTTACCTACGATTAAATCGGAGGAAAATGGTGATAAATCAAAGCATAAAGAATACGGAAATGTTCCTCCACCATTTCTTGCAAGTTACTCATGCAAGAAAGATGATGAGATTGAAAAGGCATTTAATCTTTTACTCTTATCAGAAATGAAAGATAAATTGCCTGAGAACATTGACGTAGACTTTACGAAATCAAATGATGACAATGAAGTAGTAGTAAAAAATGTGGTTAAAAATGTGTTAGGAAATGATTCTGATAAAGGCATCTCTGAAAGCGCCAAATCAAGTTCGAAAAACTCGGAATCACAATCTAAAGATGATGATACATCATCGGAACATGATCTAAGTGATGATCCTAATGTTGTCATGTACAAGATTAAGGAATCTGTTAGATTATACTTTGATGATAGTTTTCCGATTCGGAATGTGAAAGAGGATCAACTTGATAAATTTTTCTAACTTGTAGAAGTTTCATCAGATGATCTTGATAAAAACGAGAAAAGATTTTACTCGAAACCCAAAAGGAATGCTAACAATTATCGAAAGTTTGGTGGTGATTTCCTGAGAACAGGAGAGCAGGATTGGGTTTGGAGGAAAGTGAAGAAGAACTGAGAAATAACCAGAAGTCGCTATTTCATGAATAGAAAGGTAAACACATGAAGTTTGTATACGGGACAAATACGGTTCAGGAAGAAGGTATGATTGGTAAGAAATCGAATGATGATTTCAAAAAGGAGAAAGAATTTCGTGATAAGGCTAAGATCAAGTCCACAAGTGGAGTAAAACCCACTAGTGGAAATGTTTCTGATAATCGGACTTACTTTAAGTGCAATAATGTTGGTCATATTGCTCGCAAGTGTCTAAATCTAAAGCCTATGTTTCCACGAAGAAAAAATGTTACAAAAGATGAAAAGCAAAAAGAACCAGAGATCGTAAAACCTGTCACAAAATCAAATAGAAACTATGAATCTAAAGATGAAGTGAAACCTAAAACTAGTTCAAGATTTGAAAACTCAATTTTTGAAAAGGTGAAACTTCAAAATTAAATGAAAACCAAGAATCTAGATTCTATATAAAGAAAGCTAGAAACAAGCTACAATCTTGGGTTGCTAAGAAAAAGCATTCATCATTTGAAAAACCAAAGTCTGTTGCTGACAAAACTGAAAATGTCAAAACAAACGAGTCAGTAATCAAACAGATAAAGAAAGAAAAGGTCGAAAAGTTTCCAAATTGTCATTGGAAGAAATGCTTGATGATGATTTTGAATATGATGATGGTTTGGAAAGTGATTATGAAGATTGTTATTATTTCCAACCCAAGACCAAAAAGGCTTAGGTTTCATTTTTCAAATAGTTGTTTGTTGTGCAGGAGTCCCAAGATCCACTCTATCAAAGTTGATACAGGATAGCGGAGCTCCATGAGTATTTAACTTATCTAGAAAGTCATACTCTTTGACGTTTTTGAAATTACAAGTGGTTGAACAAGAAAAATTGAAAAGAATGTTTAAATATTTGAGAAAATCCACACCGTTAAACAAAACACTGATTGTTATATTGAAAAATCATTTAAAATTGATTTACTACAAGTGATTCTTACAAGTAGTTTCTACAAGTTGATGTTATCAGAGTTTAATGTTTTATTCTGCTGATAAGTGATGATGCAGAAAATGAAAACAAAAGGATCGGACAACGAGTTCTCGTGATCCACATTGGTTTGTTTCAATTTTAGAAGAATTTCTTAAAATCTAAAATCCAAAAAAAAATATATGTTTTTTATTTTAGGGGGAGTAAGAAATATTTTAGAAAAATCAAAAACATATGGAAAAATTGAAAATTCAAAAACATTTGAAAAAATTCATAATGTACAAAAACATCAAAAAAGACAAAAATAATTTGGTTTTCAAAAAGGAAATGATATTACATCAGTGGACTATCACAGTATGCTAAAGAATTGTAAAGTTTAAAAGTGATAAACAAGTCTTACTGTGGATGTGTCGATAGACTTTAAACGTTTAGTAAATTGTTTCTGAGATATAAACTAAATTTAGCAACTGCTTAAACTTGTGGATTAACGCAACTTGGATATATGGATTTAGTACTCCGAAATTTCGATGGAAGGGTTGCCTGATTCTGAGATACGAGGTCTTTATAGATAATTGATATCTGGGGTATTATACAAGTTCTTCAGATTTTGCGGAAGCAATAGCCTAGAACTTCTATAATGCTTTTGCTAAAAACCCCAAATTAGCATGCAAAATTTGAAAAGAATCGAAAGATCTAATCATTTGCAATGCTTAAAAGATTCCTTAAGTGGAACACACCTTAAAGACGAGCCTTCATCTATTTGTTTGTACGGTAGTACTAACCTGAGCTCTCAAGGACTCGCATTAACCCAAAAACAGATATCAATTACGCTATATCCACCTGTAAGATGAAATCTAGGGAATCTGGATTCGAGAGTATATTCAAGAAGTCGGAACCATAGTTAAGTCAACTTTAATAAATCATATCTAACATATCTTGGAACAGTTGAGAAACGTGGTAAAGTTTAAATGGACAAACATATTGACAATCTAAGTAAACAAGTTTAAATATTAAAGTCTCAAAAGGTCAACGGTACTAGTGATATGTCTCAAACAACTGATATGATCCTTAGACACGAATTCACAAAAAAACATGTATGTAAATATGTTTGTACATAGTTTACTTTCTTTAATTGCTTTACAGATAAAATCAAAAAGATTTTCAGTATGTTTTAGCATAAACTTTCTAAAAATAAAAAAGATTTTGTTTCTTCATTAGTTTCAACGAGCCAATGATGGAGAATTGTTCTTCGAAGTCTGGTAAGGTGCTATAATAGTAAAATCTTGATGTCATCTGTGAAAAACAAAAAATGATCAAAAGTGTTAAAAGTTTAAGTTGAAACTTTAAAATTAAAGAAAAACATTGGTTAAATTACAATGGTTTTAAACCGAGGTCATTAATTTGGACTCGGTAAATGAAATTGGCTAACCAAGGTCATCAACTTGGACTTGGTCAACCAAGTGGATTTGATATTTGAAAATTTTTAAGAGAACAAAGGTCTTAAACGTTAAATGTATTCAAGATCATTAAGTTGAACTTGAATCATCCAAAGTTTGTGAGAAGATTAAAGTTTGAAATGTTGATGATACAAAATTTCAAACGATTGAATCTGAAATGTTTATTTGAATGTCAGAAAGTATTTAGACATGTAGTAAAGATTGAGGGGGAGTTGATAAAGCCAAGATTGAAGATACCGGAAAGCTTAAAGCAAGGGGGAGAGCTTAAAGCTAGGGGGAGCATGTTGACTAAAGTTTTATCAAGACAAAGCTCAAGAAAGAGGAAGAGGATATAAAGATCTAAACATGTTAAAGTTTATTCAAGAACTAAAGATTGGAAGACTCAGAAGATTTTAAAAGTCAATGACTACGACAATATCCAAGGGGGAGTCTATTGGTGCATATGTCTGTTGCCTACGTCAATATGTATTGAGTCTGAGTGAATATGGCTTAATCTGTTAGAAACGAGGCGTATTTAAGTGAGTTAGGAGCCAAGTTCGCTTGACATTGGTATTGGAATGTCAAGTTCGGCCGAACTTGACTAAGTCAAGTTCTCCCGAACTTCCCACCTAACCAGCGAACTTATGCAACTATAAATATGTGCCTTGGTTATTTCATTTGTAACGTGGAGAGATTTTGGCACAGAGACGGCGAAGCTCTGTCGAATCCGGTTCTCGAATGTATTGAACTTTAGATCAATGAAAACAACATTTAAATGAGTAATTCTTGTTATTTGGTTAACTTGTCATTAGTTTCCGCCTAATCGGATAATAGATAACAAATTTAGGTTCCCGTGCTAATCGTGGACGTTCCTACATTTTTGTTACCCAAAGGTTTCTCCCCCTTTTTGCTTCATCTGGAGTTACAAAAATGACAGTAGGAAGGGATGTACCAGTGGTGGTGAGCAAGTGGGCTTTGATTGCCTTGATATCTGCAGCAGTGTCATTATATCTTGCATCAACCATATTCCTGAGTTCCATCATTTGATGCTTATGTTTTTCTTCCAGGAAGTGTTTCTCTTGTTGAAAGATTGGAGATATTACAGATTTTAGCTCAGTAGTGGTTGGAACAGGGGTTTGGCTCTGTATAGTAATCAACTGTTTCCAAAGATCTTTTATTTAATCAACAATGCTTTCAACCTTTGTAACCCTTTCCGTCAATTCCTGATATTTTAGCTCATCACCTAACTTAATAGGATCATCTGAACTCCTACCAGATGTGGTAGTTGTATCCAAGATATCATGAACAAGTGGTTTACCGCTTGTTTCAATCTTAGATGCCCCTTTGTCTTGGTTCTGGGACTTCCCACTGGAGCCTCAGCTCTGTCGGATCCGGTTCTCGAATGTATTGAACTTTAGATCAATGAAAACAACATTTAAATGAGTAATTCTTGTTATTTGGTTAACTTGTCATTAGTTTCCGCCTAATCGGACAATAGATAACAAATTTAGGTTCCCGTGCTAATCGTGGATGTTCCTACATTTTTGTTACCCAAAGGTTTCTCCCCCTTTTTTGCTTCATCTGGAGTTACAAAAATGACAGTAGGAAGGGATGTACCAGTGGTGGTGAGCAAGTGGGCTTTGATTGCCTTGATATCTGCAGCAGTGTCATTATATCTTGCATCAACCATATTCCTGAGTTCCATCATTTGATGCTTATGTTTTTCTTCCAGGAAGTGTTTCTCTTGTTGAAAGATTGGAGATATTACAGATTTTAGCTCAGTAGTGGTTGGAACAGGGGTTTGGCTCTGTATAGTAATCAACTGTTTCCAAAGATCTTTTATTTCATCAACAATGCTTTCAACCTTTGTAACCCTTTCCGTCAATTCCTGATATTTTAGCTCATCACCTAACTTAATAGGATCATATGAACTCCTACTAGATGTGGTAGTTGTATCCAAGATATCATGAACAAGTGGTTTACCGCTTGTTTCAATCTTAGATGCCCCTTTGTCTTGGTTCTGGGACTTCCCACTGGAGTAGAGGTTACCTTAGTAGCCTCAGCAGTGGTTGCCTTCAACAAGGTCTTAGCTATGTAACCACTGTCCAATTGAGAACTTGGGAGTTCAGCAATTGTAGTGGCTGCCATTGTTGAACTATCACCAAGGGTTACATCTAACCCAAGGGATGTAGCCTCTTCATTTGCTGATGGGCTAGCATGTAGAAATAAGTCAGACCCAGCCTCTGGTTGAAGTATATTCTCATTGATGGGTTGAAGTATATTCAATTTCTTTTTGCATTTGTTTGACTTGTAAACCAAGAAAACATTGCAACTCACCCATTACACTCATCTCAAACTCTACTGCCATGAGTTTTCTGAACTCTTCACACATGGCAATGCATGTGGATCCAAAAATGATGTCATCCACATAAATCTGGACAAGCATCAAATCTTTTCCTTTCCATTTTAAAAATAGGGTTTTGTCAATCCTACCTCTGGTAAAACCAATGGATAAAGAAAAGTGGATAGAGTTTCTTACCAGGCTCTTGGTGCTTGTTTTAGACCATACAATGCTTTGTTTAACCTGTACACATGATCAGGATGGAAGTGATCCTCAAAGCCAGGAGGTTGACAAACATATACTTCTTCCTTGATCTTTCCATACAGGAATGCACTTTTGGTGTCCATTTGATACACCTTGATGTTGTGGTTAGCAGCAAAAGCTAAGAACAGGCAAATGGCTTCCAGCCTTGCTACTGGAGCAAAAGTTTCATCATAGTCAATCCCTTCTTCCTGTCTGTAGCCTTGAACCACGAGCCTTGCTTTGTTTTTGACAACAATACCCCTTTTATTGTTTTTGTTCTTAAAGACCCACTTTGTGCCGATGGGACTCACATATTTTGGCAGTGGTACAAGTTACCAAACGTGTTGTCTTTTGAATGTAGGAGCTCTTATTGCATGGCTTATACCCATCTGTTGTCTTTCAGTGCCTCTTGGTACTTGATAGGCTGTGTGTGTGATAGAAATCCAACAAAAAGACAAATGTTTTGGGTTTGGCTTCTTGTGAGCACACCCTCATTGATGTTGCCAATAACTTGATCCAATGGATGGCTTTTGAGGAATATCAAATCACCTTGATATGGGACAATGGCATTTTGAGGTGAAGCTTGCAAATGTGTATCATCTGAGCTATCCTCTGCCGGTGAATTTGATGGTGCGGTCTCCAATTGGAATGGTGGTGGAGGGATTGGTGGTATGGGAGTGAAAGTGTGTTGATTTTCGCCAATTTGTAGTGGACTTTCATCAACAGCTTTCACCATTGTTACTAACATCTGCTCCTCTGCCTGTAGGATTGATTTTGAAGCTTGGAAGAATACAATCATATCCTTGCTCTTCAACAGATGATTGTGGAGTACCTGCAGGGTTAGTCTTGACAGACACATCTTCAAATGTAAATTTAGATAAATCAAACAATTCAGCAGGTCCATTTGCTAGGATTTTCAAGGATGAGAGTTCATTGAACTTCACATTTAGAGTTTCCTCAACACACTTGGTCCTAGAGTTAAAAATTCTGTAGTCTTTGGCAGTGGTTGAGTATCCCAGAAAATAGCCACAATCAACTTTGGCTGCAAACTTGGATATTGAATCCTTGATGTTTAAAATGAAGCATGGGCAGCCAAAAACTTTGAAATAGGAGATCAACGGTTTGATTTTGTAGAGCAGTTCATAGGCAGTCTTATGATGCCTAGGTTTATCAAAACTCTGTTCTGGACAGAACAAGCAGTGTTTACAGCCTCTTCCCAAAAGGACAACGGTAAACCTGAGTCTGCAAGCATAGTCCTTGCTGATTCAATTAAAGTTCTGTTTTTCCTTTCAACAATCCCATTTTGTTCTAGAGTTCTAGGGATGCTATATTACCTAACAATCCCTTTTGACTCACTGAAGGCATCCAACTCCTTGTTCCTAAACTATGTTCCATTATCACTCCTAAAGATTTTTACAGGAAGGTCAAATTGCTTTTCAACTTCTTTAACAAAGTTTCGCAAAATGTTTGCTGTTTCATCCTAAGAGTGTAAAAAGAAGGTCCATGTGAACCTGGAAAAATCATCAACTACCACCAGACAATATCTTTTGTGTTTTAAGCTCATGATTTTTACAGGTCCAAACAAGTCCATATGAAGCAACTGTAAGCACTGACTTGTTTTGGACTCTTCAATTGACTTGTAAGAGCTTTTATGTTGTTTACCTTTTAAGCAGGGAACACAATACTCTTCACAAGTGAAATGTTTGTGGGGTAAACCTCTAACCAGATTTTGTTTTGAGAGAGTGGAGATAGTTTTAAGATTTGTGTGTCCTAGTCTTTTATGCCATAGCTCTGTCTCTTTGCTGGAGGCAACTGAGAATAGGCATGCATTTGACATAGGATTATCTTTTAACATATCAACCATATACACATTTCCTACTCTATGAGCAGTCAGCTGTGCTTTGCTCTCTGCAATGATTTGATCAATCTTTTTGACAACCTCTGGCACTACAATTTGGCAAGTTTTCTTTGTGAAAAAGGAACCATAACCTTTATCACTCATCTGTGAAACACTTAAGAGATTGAATTTTAAATTGTCAACGAGATTTACATTTTCAAACTTGAGTTTTCCTGCTGAAACACATCCTGATCCTAACACCTTTCCTTTTGAATTATTCCCAAATGATATATCACCCCCTCCATGAGCTTTAAAATCTCTGAGCAGGGCTTTACATCCTGTCATGTGCCTGGAGCCTCCACTATCTACATACCAAAGACTGTCAAGGAAAGTAGAAGCTCCCTGCACATGTTTTGAAATAATTAGTTCAGGTAAGTTTCAAAAGCCAAAATGGCTTTGGATGGGGTATCAGGTGGTCCAGCGTCAAGTTCAGACTGATGAGCAGTGGTTTGATCAGACTTTTGTAACCACTGCTGTGCGCTACCTCCTATCAACTGTTGGTAACCATGAGGATGCCTATTTACCCTTGGCTTAGAAGACTTTTTGTAAGTCTCATAAGTCATATGCACCTTTTGATAATTAGGCTGGCTTTTGCCTCTTGGAAACTAGTTTGATAGAGGTGCATCTGTTACTTAAATTTCTCTGCGAACAGAGGTTTAATTTAAAGCTTTGGTGACAGATGTTTCACATGATTTAAATTTTTGTTTTGCAACATTTGAGTTTTCTCTTTCTAGAGCTTTTTCTCTAATCTCTTTTACCTTTTGGTGATAGGTTTTGAGATAGACACATCTTGAGTTGGATGATTTGTTTTGTTGCAAATGGTGCATCTAGGAGATTTTGGTATGACACAAGTTTTGTTTATATCATTAGCTTTCAAAAGAAAACAATCTGTTGTATCATGATTTCTCTTTTCACAAAATTTACAAAACAAGTGTTTAACCTTTTCCTTCCTTCTCCTATCAGACTTTTTGAGAGCAGATGATGTAACCCCTGCACGTAAGTCTTTGATAGGGATCACCAATGCCTTTGGTACTTTTATACCATCAAGAGTTGAAAAGTCCATTGGCTTAAAGTTTTCCAAAATATCACACTCATCTAACCAGGTTGGTTTAAACTGATATTTTTCAATTTCCTTTTCTTTTGGTGAGACCTCTGGTTTTCAAGAACAATTTTGTTTCCTTCTTTGTCATTGATTTTAATTTCTTCACCCGCCAAATTTGTTGGGACTATTTCAACAAGCTCAGAGTCAATTTTTTGCAACATTTTCACAAGTAAGGTCGTATTCCCTAAAGCCTATACCAAACTTTATGTTGCTCTTGACTTGAGCATCAAGCATAAGCTCATAACCTTTGCAAGACTCTACCCATTTTTCACAAGTGGTCTGGGTAGATTCAAGCTCCTGTTTGCAAAAATGTTATTTTTCTATCATGATTTGGAGCTGGTCTTTGGTTATGCTTAATTCATGCCTTAGGCTATTCATTTCAGAATCTTTGTCACTTAATTTTGTTTTTAACTCTTTCACAAGTTTTTCAAATTTAAGTTCATCTTCAAAAATTTTGTTTCTCAGGTTTTCATTCACCTGTTTTATGTTTGCAAAAGCAATAATGCATTTTTCAGAACATAGATCTTTTAGGATCTGAGGTGATACCTTCGAAGCAGCCATAAGAGCACAATCACATTCTTCTTCACACACATATGTGTTCCATGGGTCAGATAGATTGTCTTTTTCAACATCAACAACATTCATTCCAACCACAGGTGTAACTTCTGGTGTAACCACTGCTTCACAACATTCAACCACATCAGATTTTCACTCCTGTTCCACAGACTCATCACCTTCAACTATGGTCTCAAGAGCCACAAAACAAAAGTTTTCATTTTCAAAATCATTTTTGGCTATGAGAGCAAAGTTTTCATCAGTTAAATCCTCTGGCAAACTACTCCAGTCAACAAAACCTTGGGTGAAGAAGCTTTGTTGTGTAACCTCTGCTGGTGTAGCAGTGGTTTGAGTAGTTTGAGTGACATGTTGAGCTTGTTGCACATGCACTTGAGGTGGTGCTTGAACATATTGAATCTGTGGAGCAGGGATTTGGACATAATGAACAGGGACAGTTGTTACAGGACTTGCAAAATGAGCAGTGTTTTGCATTTGATGTGCAGGGGTAAACTGGGAATATTGGACAGTGCTTTGAGGATTGGTGCTAGGATGAGTTACAATTGGTCCTGCAGTTTGAGTTCTGCATTCCTTGGCAAAATGTCCCATCCTATTGCACTTGTAACATTTTATCTTTGATTTATCTAACCCAACTTTTAACCCCCCATGCAATCCTGGAAACCTCCTACCAATTCTTTTGTAAAACTTACTAGCCCTGACACTCAAGAGTGCCAACTGGTGTAGGATGTCCATTTCTTCCAAATCCGTGGGTTCAAAGTGTTGTAAGTCATTCATCTCAAAACTCAGATTGTTAGAGGTTTGGCTTTCACAATTTGTTTCCAGAATTGAAATTGTTTCCAGAAGTTATGTCAATGTAATGATCAAAACTCTGATCCTTTCCACAACCAGACCCCTCTTCATGACTATAGAGAGCAGTGTTTCCTAGTGAATAGTCATCAGTCACTTTCCCAGACTCTTGAAGCTTCTTTTTCTGGTTCAACTCTCTCTCATAAGTGAGAAGTCGACCATGAAGCTCTGTGAGGGTCATTTCTTTATAACCAACAGATGTTCGAGTGGCATAAGCTATTGTCTCCCATTTTTCTGGTAGTGATCTTAAGAAACGACTATTGATAGTCGAATTAGGAAAGCACACATCTACCAGGTTTAATTCGCTTATGAGACAGCTGAATCTCTCAAACTGTTGGGTTAGCGACTCACCTTTTACATGGCAAAATGTTTCATACTGCTGATTCAAAACTTCTCTATTATTTTCGATCACCTCTTCAGTACCACCGAATTGCTCTTTAAGATCATCCCATAACTCTTTAGCACTATTACAATGAAGTAATCCCGCATAAATCTCATTGGGAAAAGCTGAAGCAACTATGCTGAAAGCCTTAGCATCCAATTCGATTTTGAGGAAATCATGTTCAGAGTAATTTTCGAGTTTTTAGGGACTTGATTGTGGGGATCCTCTGTGCTTGGAACCAAGGGAACATGAGGTCCAAACACAACGGATCTCCAACATCCGGTGTTCTGTTGAGCGAGAATATAACCCATTCTACATTTCCAGATAAAATACTCATTTCGTTTCAACATAGGTGGTTTAAACATGGACCCAATATTTGAATCTTGTGTGTTTTGTGCCATTTCTCTTGTTTACAACAGATTTGTGTTTTAAAAACTTTTGTAGTAATAAAATTCTATATTCAAGCAAAACTTATCAAACGAAATTAGCAACAAAGAGCTGATCTATTCAAATCAATTTGACGTTTAAATCAAAATCGATTGACCAAGCTCTGGTACCATTGTCAGGATCTAAGTTTGAATTGATTGTTGTTTCTGTTTCAAATAATGGAAAATGATTGAAAACAGAGACTAAGTGCAGCAGATTAATGGAAAACTTTTACAACAATCAATTGGTTGTTTGTTTTCATCACCATCTTGCTTTTAAGTAATTAAACTATTACAAGTGATTCACAAACTCCCCTTAGTCCAATAACGATCGTTTGATAGTAAGAAATGAAGAAGATATGCGAAATTGATCTTTTTAAGAAGACGAGTAAAATTGTTACAGTGAGCGCCTATTTATACTAACTATCTAACCACTGATCGTCTTACAATGACGTCAAGGTTGATAGTGACAGCTAACAAACGTAACTAACTATAGCACTGCTAGACTAAAGCTATCAGTGCATAGCTCTGTTAGATTGATTTAACTAAGACTAAACTAAACACTGCTGGCCAACCTCTGATCTTGTATTCTTCTATCAGTGGTTGGGAGTTTCTTCTGTCAGAGGATAGGAGCAATGTTCTTTATTGAAAGCAGTAAAAGCCTATCAGTGGGTAGCAACCTCTGATAGCTGGACCAAAGCTCGGATGGTGTTGTTTGACTTTGTATCATATGTTCCTCCCCAAATGATCAATCCCAACAAATCTGTTGTAAACAAGAGAAATGGCACAAAACACATCAGAATCCAATATTGGATCCATGTTCAAACCACCTATGTTAAAATGAAATGAATATTTTATTTGCCAACGTAGGATGGGTCATATTCTCGCCCAATAGAACACCGGATGTCGGAGATCCGTTGTGTTTGGACCTCATATACCTATGGTTCCAAGCATAGAGGATCCCCACACTCAAGTCCCTAAGAAACTTTAAAATTACTCTGAACAAGATTTCCTCAAGATTGAAATGGATGCTAAGATCTTTAGCATCGTTGCTTCGGCCTTACCCAATGAGATTTATGCGGGATTACTTCATTGTAATAGTGCTAAAGAGTTATGGGATGCTCTTAAGGAACAATTCGGTGGTACTGAAGAGGTGATAGAGAATAATAGAGAGGTTTTGAACCAACAATATGAAACATTTTGCCATGTTAAGGGTGAATCATTAACCCAACGGTTTGAACGATATAGCTGTCTCATCAGTGAGCTCAAATTGGTAAATGTGGAACTCCCAAATTCGACTATCAATAGTCATTTCATGAGGTCCTTACCTGAGAAATGGGAGACTGTAGCTTATGTCACTCGAACAGCTGTTGGTTACAAGGACATGACCTTGACACAACTTCAGGTACGACTCCTCACTTATGAGAGAAAGTTGAACCAGCAAAAGAAGTTGCAAGAGTCAGGGAAAATGACTGATGATTATACTCTGGGAAACACTACTTTGTATAGTCATGAGGAGGGGTCTAGCTGTGGAAAGGATTAGAGTTATGATCATTACATTGACATAACATCTGGAAACAATTTCAACTCTGATCCTAGTACACCCAATTTTGTCTTTTGAAATGAATGACCTACAACATTTTGAACCCACTGACCTTGAATAAATGGACATTTTGCATCAGCTGGCACTTTTAAGTGTTAGAGCTAGTAAATTCTACAAAAGAACTGGTACGAGATTTCCAGGATTGCATGGGGGGTTGAAAGTTTGGTTGGATAAGTCTAAAATCAAGTGCTATAAATGTAACAAGATGGGTCACTTTGCCAGAGAATGCAGATCACAATCTGCAGGACCAATTGTAACACATCCTTGCAACAATTCTCAAAGCACTGTCCATTATTCCCAATATACCCCTGCACCTCAAATGCAAAGCACTGCACGTTTTGCACAACCTGTTGCTACAGTTCCTGTCCATTATGTTCAAGCACCTGCACCACAGATTCTGTCACACCCTTAATTTCCACTTGCGGAGTTTTACCGCGAGGCGTGTGAACAAACCAGAATCTGAAACACTAGTACGTCGAACGACTCTATATGATTTGATAATACGTTTTCCAAAAATCATTTGATTAACCAATCATCGTAGATTTTAGATTGTCTTAGTTAGTTACCAAAGTTTAGCGGAAGCATTAGTTTTTATGGTTGAGTGGAAGCATAAAATAAGTAGAGAAACGGGCGCCAACACAAACGCCAAAACCAAAGGAAAATCCAAAACAATGTTTGTAAATGAGACTCGATAAAATATATCTTGATCAATGCAAGTGAGTGCACCTAGAGCTCCTAGCGTCCTGAGAAACATGTAAAGAAACAAGTGTCAACATTAAAGATGAGTGAGTTCACAGGTTTTCATAAATTCGTTTGTTCGGTTATGAGTTTGTTTCCCCCTTTATCCCTAACCCGGGATAACGATTTAGTTCCATTATTCCCAACCCGGAATAATACCGATAGTTCCATTATTCCTTAACCGGAATAATAATGATGTTGGTTCCATTATTCCAAACCCGGAATAATAAGTTGTTGGTTCCATTATCCTCAACCCGGGATAATATAGTTGTTGTTTCCATTATCCTCAACCCGGGATAATATAGTTGATTCGTAATTAAGTTCAATGTTAACATATATAAGTAGCTAGCCTAAAGTTATGTCACGTAAGTGTTCGCGATCGAAGCTGACTGTTGTGCCTCCGTGTTGCCAAGCCTATCACTGACCATGGCGAAGTTAGGCCAAATTATTCACCCGTTGACCATACCCGGTCGGCTAGCGCGACTAGCTCGGATGGGGCTTGTCGGGCCCAATAGTACTACTTATAATTCCCCCGCTATTAAAACCCAATACTAACGATCCGAGAGATTGACGAGGACTTAAGTGATATAGCTGCTTAGTGACCATAACGTTACAATAACATTAACTTAGTTACCGAATAGTTATGTGACGTTAATTTCATATAACGTAAAGAGATTGAGTTGAAGAGTGTATACATGTTTCTCCCCTGTTGTTTAAAACCGGATAAAATTAGGGGCCATGAACTCACCTTTTGTTGCTCGGTTAGTGTAGCAAAGAAGTCGTAAAGGATGGGACCGCTAATTGCGTCCTAACAAACCAATTGATTTCAAGTCAGTGTGTGAACACACCAATACAAATTCTACACTTAATTTACGCACAAAGTGATACACACAAACAAAATACCTAACACTCAAACATGCATGCAAGTATCCTCATGTGATCATAGTAATCAAAACAATTTATCATGAACATAATCCAATCCATGCAACACTTTGGTGCACACAATCACAAGTTATCAAATTTCAGCTTACATACTCATAATTCAGCTGTTTTCTAGGATTTTTATAAAATAGTTCCAACGTTCCAAAAATTCCAATTATTTTACAGCAGGTGTCATTTATACTGTAGAAATTTATATAAATTTTCCAAGTCCTAAATCTTTACCAATTAACCATAAATATTAATATACTAGGCTGCAGTCAGATTCGTCGCTTTCTGACTGCAGTCCACGGAAGAATTTTTTAAAAATCACTGATCGTTTAATTAACAAAATTCCAGTGGGAGTTGCCCGGAAATTTCCATACCTAGTTGCTGTACAAATTTCATGATTCGACTCCCTACTGATTATAAAATCCAACTCGATAAACAACTAACAAAATTTCAGGATTTTCTCAGCTTTAGTTACTGAACTTATTTGGCCACTTAAAAATATCAAACGACTTCAGAAGAATATGAATCCAGTGCCATTAGATTCGTTATTCAAATCTCTACGTTTTAGACTTCAGAAAATCCGTTTTTCGACAACTAATGACCGAGTTACAGCCAGATGAAGTCGGCTGTAACTATTACTCAGCAACCTGTTTCAGCATTTTGTTACCACTAATTCGCATAAACCGTCAATATAATGAACCTAAGCGATCAAGAACTGATTTTTCTAATCATAGATCAATACATATAACATATCCATGCAAACCCTAATCAACATCTCTAGTTTTTATAAACAAATACAGCCTATGATTTCAGATTTTCAAACAAACATCCAACTTTCAATCTAGCATTAACAATCCGAAAACAACACAATCACTTCATTCAAACACATATATCCGAATATGATCTTGTAACAAATGATAAATTCTAATCTTTTATGATAAGGTAAACTAACCGTGAGTGAGATGAGGAACCGATGATCAAAGATACTTGCGACCGAGAAGATCCGTAACCGAGAAGGAAGTGTTGTTCGCGACCGGGAAGAAGAGTGGGCTGTTTGTGATCGAGGAAGTGAACGAAGGGGCTGATCTCGCGACCGAATGGAATGTAACAAGGCTGATCACGATCGATATGATGAAGGAAGAAGCTGCCGTCGGTTGCTAGGGTTTTTGTGTTAAGGAGCATGCATGTGGGTTTGTATATATAGCGCAAAGAGATAAGGGTTACGGTTTGGGTTTGATCTCGTGGCCGAGAGTGGTTTGGGTTGGTTCGGTTTGGGTTGCACGCAATGGGTTTGCGGTTTGGGTTGCACACAATGGGTTTGGGGTTTGGGTTGCACACGGCCGAGAATGGTTTGGGTTCTAAACTTGGTCCCCAAATCTTGGTTAACTCCTAGAGTCACAAGAAATCAAAGTTGGTTCGTGTCGCGGTTCGGTTCGGTTCGTGTACATATTTACCATAATTATTTTATAACTAAAACAATCACATAATCGCACATCACGTATTCACTAACTCGTACACGTTTAATACGTAGCATACAATTTATTCGACAAGTATGGCGTTTAAGTTATCCGAAAAACCGGGATGTCACATATTCAATATGTCCAAGCACCACCTCAAGTATATGTGCAGCAAATGCCACAAGTTACTCAAACTACTCAAACCACTGCTCCACCAGCAGAGGTTAATCAACAAAGCTTTTTCACACAAGGTTTTGTTGATTGGAGTAGTTTACCTGAGGATTTAACTGATGAAAACTTTGCTCTCATAGCCAAAAATGATTTTGAAAATGAAAATATATGTTTAATGGCTTTAGAGACCATTGTTGAAGGTGATGAATCTGAGGAGCAGGAGTTAAAGTCTGATGTGTTTGATTGTTGTGAAGCAGTGGTTACACCAGAAGTTACACCAGTGGTTGATGTACATGATGTTAATTATGAAAAAGACCCTCTATCGGACCCATGGGATGAGCAGGTGTGTGAATAAGAAGAGTGTGATTGTGCTCTCATGGCTGCTACAAAGGTATCACCTCAGATTCTTAAGGATCTATGTCCTGACAAATGCATCATTGTTTTTGCAAACATAAACCTGAGAAACAAAATTTTAGAAGTTGAACTTAATTTTGAAAAACTTGTTAAAGAGTTAAAAACAAAGTTGAGTGAAAAAGATTCTGAAATAAGTAGCCTGAGGCATGAATCAAGCATAACCAAAGACCAGCTCCAAACCATGGTAGAAAAATACCAGGTTTGCAAACAGGAGCTTGAAACTACCCAAATCACTTGTGAAAATGGGTAGAGTCTTGCAAAGGTTATGAGCTTATGCTTGATGCTCAAATCAAGAGCAACATAAAGTCTGGATAGGCTTTAGAGACTATGACCTGACTAGTGACAATGTTGCAAAAAATGATTCTGAGCTGGTGGAAATAGTCCCAACAAATTTGGCTAGTGAAGAAATTAAAATCACATATACAAATGGAAAGAAAATTATTCTTGAAAAACCAGAGGGTTCAGCAAAAGATAAAGAAACTAAAAAATATTAGTTTAAACCAACCTTGTCAGATGAGTGTGATATTTTTGAAAACTTCAATCCAATGGACTTTTCAACCACTGCTGGTATAAAAGCCCCAAAAGCACTGGTGATCCCTATCAAAGACTTGCCAGCAGAGGTTACAATCACTACTCTCAAAAAGTCTGATAGGAAATGGAAAGAAAAGGTTAAATACTTGTTTTGTGAATTTTGTGAAAAGAGAAATCATATGGCTGCAGATTGTTTTCTTTTAAAAGTCTATGATATAAACAAAACTTGTGTTATACCCAAATCTCCTAGATGCACCATATGCAACAAAACAAATCACATGACCCAAGAGTGTGCCTATCTCAAAATCTATCATCAAAAGGTAAAAGTGACTAGAGCAAAAGCTCTTGAAAGAAAAAGTTTAAGCTTTCCTGAAAACAAAACAAAACAAAACAAAATTTTGAGCCAATAAACATCTGTTACAAGAGCTTTAAAGCAAACCTCTGTTCACAGAGAAATTCAAGTGACACCACCATCAAACCAGTTCCCAAGAGGTAAAAGCCAGCCTAAATATCAAAAGGTGCCTACGGTTTATGAGACTTACAAAAAGCCTTCTAAGCCAAGGGTAAATAGGCATCCTCATGGCTACCAACAGTTGATAGGGAATGGCTCCCAGCAGTGGTTACAAAAATCTGATCTAACCACTGCTCCTTCATGTTAACTTGAGGCTGAATCATCTGATACCCCATCCAAAGCCATTCTGGCTTTGGAAACTCACCTGAACTAATTATTTCAAAAACATGTGCAGGGAGCTTCTACTTACCTTGACATTCTTTGGTATGTAGATAGTGGGGGCTCCAGGCACATGACAGGATGTAAAGCCCTGCTCAGAGATTTTAAAGCTCATGGAGGGGTGATATATCCTTTGGAAATAATTCAAAAGGGAAGGTGTTAGGGTCAAGATGTGTCTCAGCTGGAAAACTCAAGTTTGAAAATGTGAATCTCATTGATAATCTAAAATTCAATCTTCTGAGTGTCTCACAAATGAGTGATAAGGGTTATGGATCCTTCTTCACAAAAGAAACTTGTCAGATAGTAGGCCCAGAGGTTGTTAAAAAGATTAATCAAATAATTGCTGAGAGAAAAGCACAACTTACTGCTAATAGGGTAGGAAATGTGTATATGGAAGACATGGTAAAAGATAATCCTATGTGAAATGCATGCTTGTTCTCAGTTGCCTCAAACAAAGAGACAGAGCTATGGCATAAAAGACTAGGACACACAAATCTAAAAACCATCTCCACTCTCTCAAAACAAAGTCTGGTTAGAGGTTTGCCCCAAAAACAATTTACTTGTGAAGAGCCTTGTGTTTCCTGTTTAAAAGGTAAACAACATAAGAGCTCTTACAAGTCAATTGAGGAGTCCAAAAAAGTCAGTGTTTACAGTTGCTTCATATGGACTTGTTTGGATCTGTAAAAATCATGAGCTTAAAACACAAAAGGTATTGCCTGGTGATAGTTGATGATTTTTCCAGGTTCACATGGACTTTCTTTCTACACTCTAACAATGAAACATCAAACATTTTGCAAAACTTTGCTAAACAAGTTGAAAAGCAATTTGATCTCCCTGTAAAAATCTTTAGGAGTAACAATGGGACAGAGTTTAGGAACAAAGAGTTGGATGCCTTCTGTGAGTCAAAAGGGATTGTTAGGCAATATAGCATCCCTAGAACTCCAGAACAAAATGGAGTTGTTGAAAGGAAAAATAGAACTTTGATTGAATCAGCAAGAACTATGCTAGCAGACTCTGGTTTACCCTTGACTTTTTAGGCAGAGGCTGTAAACACTACTTGCTATGTTCAGAACAGAGTTTTGATAAACCCTAAGCATCAAAAGACTGCTTATGAATTGCTTTATAAAATCAAACCTCTGATCCGTTATTTTAAAGTCTTTAGCTGCCCATGCTTCATTTTAAATTTAAAGGATTTAATATCCAAGTTTGCAGCCAAAGTTGATTGTGGTTATTTTCTGGGATACTCAACCACTGCCAAAGCCTACAGAGTTTTTAACTCCAGGACCAAGTGTGTTGAAGAAACTCTGAATGTAAAGTTCAATGAACTTTCATCTTTGAAAATCCCAGAAAATCCTGCTCAACTGTTTGATCTATCTAAATTTACATTTGAAGATGTGTCTGTCAAGACTAACCATGCAGGTACTCCACAGTCATCAAGTTAAGAGAAAGGATATGATTGTATTCTTCCAAATTTCAAAATCTATCCTTCAGGCAGAGGAGCAGATGTTAGTAGCAATGGTGAAAGCTCTGCCAGGTCAACAGTGGTTAATACTCAAACCTCTGCCAGCTCTCAAAACCAAACATCTGTTGATAAAAGTCCTCAACAAATGGACAAAAGTCAACCCACTTTCACATCCATTCCACCAATTCCTCCACCATCATTCCAATCAGAGGCTGGACCCTCAAATTCACCAACAGAGGATAGCTCAGATGATACACATTTGAAAGCTTCACCTCAGAATGCCATTGTACCATATCAAGGTGATTTGATTTTCCTCAAAAGCCATCTTGGGGATCAAGTTATTGGCAACATCAATGAGGGAGTGCTCACCAGAAGTCAATTCCAAAACATTTGTCTTTTTGCTAGCTTTTTATACCTCACATAACCTGTCAAGTATCAAGAGGCACTAAAAGACAACAGTTGGGTAGAAGCCATTCAAGAGGAGCTCCTACAATTCAAAAGACAACAAGTATGGGAACTTGTACCACTACCAAAAGATGTGACTCCTATTGGCACAAAGTGGGTCTTCAAGAACAAAAAAGATGAAAGGGGTATTGTTGTCAAGAACAAAGCAAGGCTCATGGTTCAAGACTATAGACAGGAAGAAGGCATAGACTATGATGAAACATTTGCTCCAGTTGCAAGATTGGAGGCCATCAGACTGTTTTTAGCTTTTGCTGCCAACCACAACATCAAGGTGTATCAAATGGACATCAAAAGTGCATTCCTGTATGGAAAGATCAAGGACGAAGTGTATGTGTGTCAAACTCCTGGTTTTGAAGATGCATTCCATCCTGGTCATGTTTACAGGTTAAACAAAGCACTCTATGGTCTAAACAAGCACCCAGAGCCTGGTATGAAACTCTATCCACTTTTCTCTTATCCATTGGTTTCACCAGAGGTAGGATTGATAAAACCCTGTTTCTAAAATGGAAAGGAAATGATTTGATGCTTGTCCAAATTTATGTGGATGACATCATCTTTGGATCCACATGCACTGCCATGTGTGAAGAGTTTAGAAAACTCATGGCAGCTGAGTTTGAGATGAGTGCAATGGGTGAGTTGCAATGTTTTCTTGGTTTACAAGTCAAACAAATGCAACATGGCACTTTCATCCATCAAAATAAGTATGTGAAAGAACTGCTTAAGAAATTTGATATGGATGATTGTAAACCTTGCAGCACACCCGTGGTAACATCCAAGCTAGTCACATTTGATGACAAAGCTGACCTTGTTGATCAAACATTATATAGAAGCATGATTGGGTCTTTACTGGACCTAACTGCATCAAGGCCAGACATCATGTTTGCAACATGTGTTTGTGCCAGATCACAGTAATTGCCAAGAAAATCAGATCTTATTGCTGTAAAAAGGATATTCAGATACATAAAAGGTGCTCCCACACTTGGTATCTGGTATCCAGCTAATGGTAACATTGAGCTTGCAGGATATTCTGATAGTGATTTTGCTGGATGTAAAACAACAAGGAAGTCCACATCTGGAGGAGCCCAATTCCTAGGTGATTGCTTAGTGTCTTGGCAAAGCAAAAAGCAAGTTGCAGTTTCTACATCCACTGCTGAGGCAGAGTATATAGCTGCTGCAAGTTGTACTGCTCAAATCTTGTGGCTTCAAAATCAATTGCTGGATTTTGGTATCACTGCTTTGAAAACACCACTTAAAATTGATAGTTAAGCAGCAGAAAATATCATCAAAAATCCTGTCTCTCATTCCACCACCGAGCACATTGACGTCAGACATCACTATGTGAGGGATTGCTATGAAAAATGTTTGATTTCTTTACAACATGTCCATACCGAAGATCAATTGGCAGATGTGTTGACAAAAGCACGTGATGCTCATACTTTTGACAATTTGATTTCTAGGCTTTGAATGCTAAACATGGATTAAAAAAAAAATCTTTGTGATTCATGTGTAAATAGCAATAAAATGTTTTTAGAAAATCAAAATCCATCCTTAAAAATAGTTTAAAATTGACTTTTTCAATAAATCCTCAAAGTCTGTTCAAAGCACTGATAGCATAAAAACACTGTTCGTTTAGAAAAATATGCTTGCATCTCTTCCTCCTGCTACTGAGCCCACTGCTCTAGGTGATCAGATCATTACAACCACTGCTCTGAAACCCACACCTAAAATCACCAAAAAGAAACCAACTAAGATATCCAGAAAACCCACCAAACCCAAAAAGGGTCCTTTGGAAGATGAGATCCCAGAGGTTAACCCTGTGACACCACCAAAGTCACAAACCACTGCTGCTACTTCTTCACAGCAGATGGTTGAAAGATCTCAACCTGGCTATGAAACTCCTCCTACATCCTCACAAAAGGATCAGGTTGTAAACACAGGGACACCAAATTATGAAGCTCTATGACCACTTGGTTTTATCTTCACAGCCCCTCTCCTAGGGCAATGTCTCTTTCTGCACCTATCCCCTCTCCAATAAAATCACTTCCACAAACCTTTATACCCTTGCTGAATGCAACTGAATTAGATCAGACATTATCCAGCACTTCTCAACAACCTATCAATGAGAATATACTTCAACAAGATGTTGGGCCTGATTTATTCTTTGCTAGCCCATCAGCAAATGAAGAGGCTACATCCCTTGGGTTACATGTGACCCTTGGTGATAGTTCAACTAGAGCAGCTACTACAATTACAAAACTACCTAGTTTTCCTTTGGACAGCGGTTACATTTCTAAGTCTCTGTTGAAGGCAACCACTGCTGAGGCTACCAAGGTAACCTCTGATGTAGTGGGAAGTCCCCAGAACCAAGAACAAGGGGCATCTAAGGGTGAAACTAGTGTCAAAACACAAGTTAATGATCCCTTAGATACAACTACCACTTCTGGTAGGAGTTCAGATGATCCTATTAAATTAGGTGATAATCTAAACCACAAAGATTTGACGGAGAGAGTATCAACACTTGAAACTTCTGTTGATGAGATCAAAAGTCTTGTGCAATAGTTGTTAGCTATAAAGAGCCAACCCTCTATCCTAACCACTGCTGATCTGCAACAAGTCCTAGACCTTATGTTTCAGCAACAAAAGCACTTCTCAGATCAACAACATAAACATCAAATGCAGGAAGTAAGAAAAAAGGTTGAAGCAAGGTTCTTGGATACCAGGGCAGATATTAAAGCTATAAAAGCTCATCTTCTCCAAACCACTGGTACTGCTCCATCCACTGTTATTTTTGTAAACACTAAGGATGATGCCAAAAAGGGGGAGAAACCTGTAAGGGCATAAACTAGCGTAGGTTTGCGTCTGTCTTGGGTTTTTGGATGTGGGTTGGGTCGATATTAGTTATTGGTCTGATAGGTGGTTTAGTAGTTATTTGGGTTCGGGCTTGGCCCATTGTATTAGGGCTTCCTATGTCTATAAATAGGAGGTTTCTTGGATATTTTTTGTTGTTGATACAGTTTGTTTGTAATCGCACATACGTGTACCAGACGGTTTCACCGTGTGCTCGGTTTTGGCTTGAATCAATATAATTTTCTTTCGATCTTCTACATCCCACTTGTAATTCCGCTACTTGTTTGGTGTTTGATATCTGATTGTGTCAATCGTTTTCTTTGGAATCAAAGTGTGCGAGTCATCGTTCTTCTCTTTGAAAAACAACTTGTGTGTCTCGTATATTTGACATAAGTGTTGGATAAATTTCATAAGAATCGGAAGCAAAAATTTTGTTTAGAATTCAAGTTCATAATTTTATTAATTGTGTTCTTTAACAACTTGCAAAATTTCTGTTTTTGGTCAAAATTTTCATCGAAATCATTGAAAATCTTGGATTTGATCAGTTTGATAATTGATTAATTGGGTTTGTGAGGTTTTTGGTAAGTTGTTGCAGGAAAATCTTCAAGGAAATTCGAAAAATACTCACCAGATTTCTCGGGATTCAGTTTTGTGAGTGTGCGACTGAAATTGAATTAATCTGTTTTTGTTTGGGCCTGTGAAAAAGTGTGCGAGCCTAACACCAGTGTGCGATCAAAGTGTGCGACTTAGTTTGGACTGTGCGATTACTGTTGAACTGGTTCAACTATGTGTTTCTTTGAACCTTTGTGCACTGTGCGACTGACTGTGCGATTTATTAGATTGTGCGATTGGGTTTTGAACCTGTTGTCTTGGACTGTGCGACTGGTTGTGAGCCATTGAACTGTGCGACTGGGTTAAATGTGTGAGTTGATTGGACTGTGCGATTGTGAACTATGTGATTGGAGTGTGCGACTGAGTGTGTGATCCAGTTGAATTGTTTGTGTTAGCTGGACCTTTGGAGTGTGCGACTGAATTCAGACTGTTTGACCTGGACTGTTTGATTAACATTGGACTTTTTGATCTACATTAAAAATTGGATCTGAAAAATTCTGTTAACTGTTAATATAAATTTTAAATCTTTTAATCAATTCTAGCAGTTTATTTTTTTCAGAAATGGATCAAACTAACCAGATGTCGTTAAGTGACAAGGTGATAAAGAACCAGGATTTGGGTAATACCATCGGAACAAACAGCAAGATCCCAAGATTAAATTTGGGTGATTTAGAATGGAAATTTCAATTCTCTCAATACTTGAAGATGAAGGAGCCTAAGGCATGGAGATCAATCTACAGAGGACCAACAGTGATCACTTATATTCTTGATGAAGATAGTGGAACATCCGATGTCAAACCCGTGTCACAGTATACTGAGGAAGATTATGAAAAACTGGAAAATGATGAAAAGGCGTTAGCTATGCTACATGATGGATTGGTTCCACAAATAGATATCGGGTTTCGTGAAGCCAAATCTGCTAAGGAGTTGTGGGAACAACTGTTAGCCATGTGTGAAAGGAATGTAGAAATGAAAGAAAGTAAAAGGGAAATGCTGACTCCAAAGTTCAACATGTTTAATCATTTTCCTGGGGAAACTCTAGAGAATCAGATGCAGCGATTTATTGCTTTGATCAGTGAAATGAAAACTCATGACATGATGATTGAAAACTCTGTTGTGAACAAAAAGCTGCTAAATGCTCTTCCACGGAACTCGGATACAAATGTTACTTTAATCAAGAGAACCAAGGATCTAGGTCGCATGGGTTTGGCAGAATTGATTTCCCTACTCAATTCATATGACATGGATGACAAGCAATGGTTGTACAATCATACCTCAAGCTACAACAGTGCAGGATTATTATCAAATACTGCATTGGTTTCACAGCGAGGGACATGATCTTTTCAAATGGTTCCGTCTAACCCTCAAGGTCCAGTGTTTTATCCTTCAGATATGTCAACCTATTTAAGTCATATGAACCTCACAACAGCTACCCCTACTCAATCAGTGAATCATACTCAATCAGCTCCAACTCCTGTCACGTCTGTTCCTGCTTCAAACTCCTCACAAGCATTCAAAGTGACCAAAGAATTTGAAGAAAATATGGCACTTATGGCTGGAAACTATTATAATGCTTTTGTTACCGGAAACTCATGGCTGATTACATTGGGGGAAACGAATTTCATGAGGTTCATCCTGATGAGGTTGAAGAAATGGATATCACTTGGCAGATGGCAATGACTGTTTTTCGTGCTAAGAACTTTGTCAAACGAACTGGGAGAAACAAATGGGAAACAGCCAACAACGAACTTGGATGGAACAAGTTAAAGCTTAGATGTTTTAATTGCCAAGAGCCGGGTCATTTTGCTCGTGAATGTCGCCAACCAAAGAGGGAAAGATCAGATTCAAACGTGACCGTCATTGTCAGTTCCGCATCAAGACCATCACAAAATACACTTTCTATTTCGAATTTGAGTGTGTCACGTGCAGCTCCCACTGCTCCTCCTAATTCACCTGCCAGAAATCAACACAACTATTCTAGATCAGATTCTGCTACTAATCCAAACAACGCGTTGGTGGCACAGGAAGGGGGTGGCTCAATTGGGCAAACCAAATGGCCGATCTGAATATCAGTGAAGACAATGTTTATCATGCCTTTATGGCATTAATTGGTGATGTTTCTCCGTCAGCTACCGAGGTACGTGTAGATAATATATGTTGTACCGAAGCTTGTAGACATAAGGTAGATGGTTATAAAGCTCAGGCTGACTCACTCGTTATGCAACTGCAAGTGTCCAAATCTGATTTATATCAGATTAAAAAGAAATTTAATAGATACAAGGATATGGTGGAGGCGCAAAAGCGTGATATCTGTCAGTTACAAAGCTATTTGAGTCAAGAGTGATGTAGGTATCTCCACTTCAAAGATTTGTCACAAAAATTAACTATTGAACTTGATAATCTAAAATCAACATTTGAAAATACAGAATTTAATTTTAAAAAATTCGATGTGTCTAGTGCTAAAGTTGAAAAAAATGATTAGTCAACAGTTAAAATATAACAAAAAAGAACTGAGGAATAAAGAATTGGGATTTGTATGCATACCTCCACCATACAATAACAATTATTCCTCAATTCCCATTACTGAAGAGGAGATAGAAAATCTACCTACAATGGAATATGGAAACCAGAAGACAAAAAGGTAGAACCTACAAAATCCAAAAAAAAATTAAAATTACCAGGCCTGATAAAACCGAAATCTTTTTGGAGAAACAGACCTATCAAAAGAGGTTTATCAAACCTAAAAATGTTTCAAACCACACAGAAACTCTAAATTTTGAGAATAAAGCAAATGTTGATGAACATTTTCAAGTATTGGAAAATACAGAATCATGTTTTAAACAAAGCTCACCTGAAATAAAAAACTCAAAAAGGAGAGTCTGATGTGGATCTGAACAATGTGGAGTTTGCCATGATGAAGGGGTTAGCTGAATTTTTAAAAGGGTTTGAAAGCGGCAAACATAGTGAATCAGCTACTTCATGTGGTTCAACTTGCAACTCCACTGAAGCAATTAGTTGTGAGAAATCAAAAATACTTGAATCAGTAGAGTCTAGTAATGAACCACATAAAGAAGTTGAGTCACCTCAAACTGAAATTAAGTCTGACAAAATTACTGAATCAACTGTTTCTTCTGATTTGAGTTGTGATTCCTCAGAAATGACTGATTTTGTAAAAACTTAGAATCAGTCAATTCAGTAGAACCTAGCAATAAATCATTTGAAACAGTTGAATAAAAAATGACTGATAAAGAGTCAGAATCAGTGTCAAGAGTTTCTGTTGGGTCAAATGGTGAAAAGACTACAGCAGTCTCTGATTCAACGGTGTCACCAAAGATTGAATGTAAGGTGACATCGTTTGTAAGAAAGTGAATGTTACTAACCCTATTGCTTCAACTGCAGACCAAGTAATTATTGAAGATTGGGTGGATGAAGATGATAAGGATGATGTTGATGCTTTTGATTTGAATAACAAAATTCAGAAAAACAATGCTTTTATTTCTGAACAATCAAACAATATTTCAATTTCTTTTAATATTTTGGATTGTGTGGGCTCTGTGTGTAAGAGCGATGAATGTTCTGACATTTATTTTGGTTCTATTTGCGTGGATTTGAATTTTGTTGTTTTGCCTCATTAAGCTGATAAATCTAAAACTCTATTGGTAAAACGAACTAAAGAAATTGGTGAGAGAAAATATATTCCACCAAAATCAAAATCGCAAAATCCTGTTGAACGTAATTCTGTTTCTAAAAAGAAAAGTAGACATGTTTCATCTGTATCTCAGGATCCACACAAGTCCTCACGTTCTGCAAAGACTGATGGAGTCAAAGCAAAGTCGCATGTGAAACGACAAATATGTTACATGTGTGGCATTGCTGGTCACATTGCAAGAAATTGCCAGCATCGTCCTGATAAATTCAAAGAAGGAGAGCATCAGAAGGCTCCAAAAGGGAATGTCAAAACTTCAAAACAGGGGCAGACACAAAAATTGAAACCTCTTGATAAGATGAATTCCAAGGTGAAGCCTTTTGATAATGACTGTAACAAAGCTAAATAAATGAAACTTAAAAGCAACAATCGTGTTCCAAACTATAAACATTTTTTGTCCAAGGCATCCAAGAAATTGGAAGTGCCTAAACCAGTTTGGAAGCCACAATGTGATGTTCCAGTTATATCTCCCAAATCATCGTGCATCATTAATAAATCTGTTTACTCTAAAGGAAAATTGATTTGGACATAAGTGACATATGTCAATGAACAGGGTGTACCTACTGTCACTATGGGTTGGGTACCAAAATCTAACTGATCTCGCATGTGTGCAAGAATGGCTATGGAGGGCTGTCATTCGATGCTGGGTCATTGACAGTGACTGTTCCAGGCATATGACTGGAGACTTATCTCAATTGTCTGATCTTGAAAATTTCGATGGTGGGTATGTTGCATTTGCAGGAGGAGAGAAGGGAAAGATCACACAGGGAGGCATGGTAAAAAATGGTGATCTCTGCTTCAAGGAAGTCAACTTCGTTCCTGAGTTGAAGCACAGTCTGCTGAGTGTCTCTCAGATTTGAGACAACGGTTATTCTACTCACTTCACTGACAAACACTGTTTATTCTGAATCCAGGAATGGTTATTCCTGATGAGTGGATTTTACTAAAGTCTGATCGTATAGGAAACGCTTATGTCATAGATATGAATAAACCACCCACTGAAACCGTTGCCTGTCTGTTTACCAAAATTTCTGAACACAATGCTATGTTGTGGCATCATCGTTTAGGACATTCAAACGTCAAAAATCCGAACCGTCTTGCGAAACTGGGGTTGGTAAAGGGACTACCAGTTAAATATTTTATAACCTTTGAAAAATGTGTTTCATGTGCTAAGGGTAACATCAAAAGCCTCATTTTCCTAAAACAGTTAACACAATTAATAGTGTGATGCAGCTTCTTCACATGGATCTTCTTGGTCCTGTGAATGTGCTCAGTCTGTCAGGGAAGTCTTACTGTTTAGTGATTACTGATGATTACTCACGTTTTACTTTGGTTTTCTTCTTAGTTAATAAAAGTGAGACTACAGAGTTAATCAAGAGATTCATAATCTTTATGGAAAATCAGACTAGCAAGAAAGTGAGAGCTATTCGAAGTGACAATGGAACCGAATTCAAGAATGCTGAATTGAATTTCTTTTGTGCTGAAAGGGGGATTGCCAGGCAATACAGTACTACTAGGACTCCTCAGCAAAATGGGGTTGCTAAAAGAAGGAATCGAACCCTGATTGAACCAGCTCGCACGATGCTGTGTGATTCCAAACTCCCAGTCTTCTTCTGGGATGAAGCTGTAAATACTGCGTGCTACGTTCAAAATATGGTTTTTATAAACAAGGCACGCATGAAGAACCCTCACGAAGTAATGTTTGGCGAGAAGCCCTACGTTGGGCACTTTAGAGCTTTCGGTTGTCCATGTACTCTATTGCATTTGGAATCCATACCGAATTTTGATGCTAGGGGAGATGAATGCCTTTTCATTGGTTATGCTGGAAAAGCTGCATATGAAAACAAGACTGCTTACAGAGGGTACAACAAAAGGACTAGACAGATTGTTGAGTCTTTTGACGTACAGTGGCTCGAAGAAAATCAAACTGATGCTGGAAACGGGCCATTTACTTTTTATAATTATGCTCATCTTTCTAAATCATTTGCTAGTCTTGATCATCCTCCTGTTGTTCGTGTAGGTAACCCAAGTTCTTCGGATGCTGTTTCTCAACCCTCAACTGTTCTATGCAATGCAGAAGATGAGGGGGATGTTGAAGCTGAGGGGAATTCTACAGCTGTGGGGGATCGCACACCTGTAGTCTCATCTTCAACATCTGCACCGGAGATACAAGTAGTTCCTGATTACACCAATATTCTCAATGAAGGAGGAGAAACATTGGATTCGTCTGATGATGAGAATGCGTCAAATGATCAACCAGACTTGTTTGACAGTCAAATTCCTGATGAGTTTGTTGCTAATGGATCAGAGGAGGAAGAGATTGTTGATCAGAATGAATCGGTGGCAGATGAAAATTGACCAACTTGCCACCTACTAGAAATGCTCCTAAAATTGTGATTCCGAAAAGTGTCCAACGTGATCATCCCATCGAAAATGTAATTGGACCTGTAGGAGCTGGTGTGCTGACAAGGAGTCAATCATGGGTGATCAATAATTGTATGTTTTCATGTTTCATCTCACAAATAGAGCTGAAGACAACATATATGGCTCTTCAAGAACCTAGTTGGATAGATGCAATGCATGATGAGTTGAACCAGTTCGAGAAGCTGAAAGTGTGGAAGTTGGTGCGTTTGCCTGAAGGAAAGAAATCACTCGGAATTCGATGGGTCTACCGAAAAAACGAGATGATAGTGGAGTGATAGTTCGGAATAAAGCAAGACTGGTTGTTGAAGGGTTCAGACAGATTGAGGGCCTTGATTATGATGAAGTGTATGCTCCTGTAGCCAGATTGGAAGCTATACGGATTTTTCTGGCGTATGCATCTTTCATGGGATTCAAGGTCTATCAGATGGATGTCAAGATGGCCTTTCTCTACGGCAAAGTCAAGGAAGAGATTTATGTGTCACAGCCGCCTGGGTTCGTCAACAAACAGTGTCCCCGTCATGTTTATAAGCTTGACAAGGCATTGTATGGCTTGCATCAGGCTCCTCGTGCTTGGTATGCTACATTGACGGAGCATTTGCTAGCAAACAGATATACTCGTGGTGTCATTGATCAGACACTGTTTATTCGAAGGGTTGACGAAGATCAAATCTTAGTGCAAATCTATGTGGACGATATCATCTTTGGATCCACTAGTGAAGCATTGTGCAAGGAATTCGAGGAAGTGATGAAGAAGCAATTTGAAATGAGTGCTTTAGGAGAGCTGAATTTCTTTTTGGGTTTGCAAGTTCGTCAAGATTCCAAAGGAATTTTGATTCACCAAGGGAAATACGTTGATGAGATTATTGCGAAATTCAAACTTCAGGATGCAAAACCTGCAAACACTCCTATGGCAGAAAGACCAGTGATGACTGAAGACTTGGAATCTGACACTGTATCGGTCGATGATTGGTTCGTTGATGTACTTGACGGCCAGTAGACCATACATCATGTTTGTTGTGTTAGTGTGCACGATATTAGGCTTCTCCTAAACTTTCTCATTTAAATGTTGTTCAGAGAATCTTTCGATATCTCAAGGGCAGGCCTCAGCTTGGTGTTTTGTATCGAAGGGAATCTCCTTTTGATTTGTGTGCTTTCTCTGACAGTAACTTTGGAGGTACATGTATGAACATGAAGTCTACTTCAGCTGGATGGCAGTTTCTGGGGGATCGCCTCATCTCCTGGCAATGCAAGAAGCAACAGACTGTCTCTCTGTCCACTGCAGAAGCTGAATATGTAGCCGCTTCAGCATGTTGCTCTCAGGTTATCTGGATTCAACACCAGCTGGTCGATTACGGTTTGAATTTCTCCCAAACTCCCATTTATTGTGACAATGATGCAGCTATCCAAATAGTGAAAAATCCGGTATATTTTTCAAAAACCAAGCACATTGCCATAAAATCCATTTCATACGTGACTCTTTCAACCAGGGACTCATTACCATGAATCAAATTCATACTGACGACAATGTCGCAGACATATTTACAAAACCGGTTGATAAAGCATGTTTTCTTGCTCTTCTTGAACTTCTAAATATGGTCGACTTCGAGGATTGAACGTGGTCACACAAAAATATTTTTCTTCGCTTCAGTAAATTTGTTTCTTAAATTATTTTAAGCAAAAATTTAGGGGGATGATGTCTCTCAGAAAAATACAAAAACATTTGAAAAATCAGAAAAATACAAAAACATTTGAAAAAAAATACAAAAACATTTGAAAAAACAGAAATATACAAAAATAGCTTCTTTTGGCTTTTGCTGCAAAATCTGGGGAAATGAAATAATTTCACTATGTGGATTAAGGCTGACTCATGTAAGACAAATATTGAAATGGTTTGACTCTAGAGCGATATGTTGGTAGGCTTTATCCTGATGGCTGGATTCCTTGACTGGTTTGTGCAGAACACTAATATTATTCAATGACCTCAAGAAAGAACATCACTTGGAATTAGGGCATGGCTATTTGAATGCGTGTGTGACGTCTCGATACACACAATTTTGTTCTAGTTCTGAAATCTTTTCTGACCAACTCGTGTATCTCCTTTGTTTTACGTGAGCAAAGACCTGGAGGTGCTAGGCAAAGTCAACTTCTGTTTTGCGTGAGCAAAGACCTAGTTGTACGTTGTCGCGCTATAGATCAATTACACCCGAAAGAGGCCCTCAAGTGCCCAAAAGAAACCCGAAAAACCTATATCAAATTGAGAAAACTCATTTGATCTGTATATTATATCCATCTCTGCTACTGATCTATTCTGTACTCTTCTTAATCCAGTCCCAGAAAAGGTTCAGAATCCTAGAACGGACTTGTGAAATATGTGGTAGGGAAACTGTACGTATGATAGCATGTTCGAATTATGATTCCGGGATTTGATTGTAATTTAATTGAGTGTTCATATAAATTAAAATGCAAACAAGATAAATCAGTTGCAGACCGTTATATGAAAAAGGCCTAAGGAGATAAGTTTAAGCGGATAAATATACTGGCAATCGCTCGGATCTTCCAGAGTAAATAAGTGTTGATGAATGTAGTCGAGCCCGAAACTATGTGATTTGATCCCGTAAAATAATGTGTGCAAAAATGGTATGATTGTTTTAATTAATTTTGTAAATATTATTTTAGTGTAGATATCGTAAATATTTTTTATTATTTTAAAATTGTGACCTATTTAAGAATCAAGAAAGACCGTATCCTCATAAAAGTCTTTGCACGAATTGCTTTTAACAAGTTTTAATTTTGGGATTCGAGCCGGGCCCATAAAATCTCAACAGTGTTTGGAAAGAAAGCTGATGGGCCCACCGCACACTTGGTGGACCCCTTAGTTTGAAAAAGTAAGTGTTTGATGTATAGGGTAGTGTGCGGCGACTTTTATAATCATTCAAAAGTTTTTTTGAGAACTTTTCAGTCACACACTTCACCATTGTTTTGTTCTACATCTTCTTTGTTGCTTATACTGTTCAAGATCCTCTGATTAACATGTCTAATCCAAAATCAAAAGGTTAGTGTGTTATTTCGTTTGATCGATTTCTAGTGTATGCAGGTAGTGTGGATCGTGTTTAAAGATTTGAGATGTAAAAAGTTTAAATTTTTGATCGAAACCCTAATTTCTTGACAGAAAACATTGATTCGAAATTCTGGGGTGTCACCGGAAGTTGTAGAGTAGCCGGAGACGATGATCGGAGGGGCGCGTGAACTTTGCGCGCCGTCTAGTGTGATCGCACACTAGATATGGACCGTTATGCCCCTCGCACACTGCTGAGAATTACCAGAATACCCTTGCAGAGTGTGTAAGGTGTTGGTGTGTTGTGTCTAGACATTTTTGTCCCTCGCACACTAGATGAAATTACCATTATACCCCTCGCACACTTGGATATTACAAGTGTGCGAGTCAAAGATCCTTGTTTGACCAAAATCAAGTGTGCGATCGACTTTGTTTAATCAGAAGACTGTGCGGTTGACTTACTTTGACCGCACATAGTGTGCGATCTGGAATATTATGTAATAAACCTTGAACTGTTGTGTTTGGACAAAACTGACCCCTCACACACTCAAGGATCACTCGTACACTCCCACTTGAATCGCACACTGGTTAATGTTTGGGCCTGATCCAGTTGTTTGGGCCCGGTTTTTTACATGTGACTGGATCCATGTTTTTATTTGGTTACAATGTGATTTGTTAACAGAATAATCTTTGTAAGTATGTTTTAACATAATGAAATTATTTTCAAATAACTTGATGTAGTTTGACCAAGTTTACGATCAAACTCGAGTATTTGGATTCCAGTTTATGATTAGTGTGACTAATTCATCTCGTTGGATGCAGATGCCGGAAAGAAAGTTGTTACCTCTCACATTCCAACTTGGGAGAGAACAATGAATGTTGCTTGTTATTTGACAGAACCTCTGTGTGGACATGAAAACTACAAATCTATCATCGTTGGCCTAAATACTTGCATGGTAGCTCATGCTCTACGAGAAAATCCTATCATACGTGAAGATTGGATCAAGGAGTTTTGGGATAATGCTTCAGCAAAGAAAGGAGAGTCTGTGATAAAGTCAAAGGTTCGAGGAACATACGTATCAATTACTGAGCAGGATATTCGAGAGGTATTATTGTTTGGAGATGAAGTTACTGATCCGGTTGAGTATTCGAAGGAGAAGGTAATGGAGGTGTTGATTAGGATGAGCTATGAAGGAATGTGTCCTCCAGTTATTACGAAGTTATTGCATCCTTATTGGAGGTTTCTAGCTTATGTTTATTTGGTGTGTATTAGTGGGAACAAAAGTGGTCTGGACAAGCTTACTATGAAACAAGATCGGGAATGGTATCATTAGTTGAGGGATGGAAATACAATTACTCGAGGAGTGTATTTGATGATATGATGGTGAATGTGAAGACCTTAAATGAAAAATACTGGTATAAGTTTCCAAGATTTCTTCAATTGATTCTAGAAACTAAGTATCCAAAGTTGCCAGTGACTGTGAAGACCTTTGATATGAAGATGATGAATCACATGGTGTTTTCTATGCTTAATCAGAAGTCTCGAGCGGATGTTCAGGTGATGTATCAAAATAGAAGGCCGTTAGAAAAGTTTGGGGCGTTTGCAGAGATTCAAAGGGAGGCACATGTTTAGATGAATGCAACAGTGGCTGATGAGCATGATGTTGAGATTATAGATGCTCCTCCTGGATTAACTGAACCGATTGAAAATGTTGACTTAACTGGGTTGAGAGTGAAGATGATAAAGATGAGAATGTGTTTGAAGAAAACTTGATGAATGAAGCAGAAGTTGATGAAGGTGAAGGTGTTGAGAATGAAACGGAGGTTGAGACTGCAAGCCTCACAGCAGAGACTCCACAAACTGAACGATGTGAACCCTCCTCACACTGAATCGGTTGCTTTTCAAGTTACTGATGAAAGAGTTCTTGAAGATCCAACGGCTGATCTTCATCCTAGGAAACGAAGTAGAAGGGATCATAGGATCTGCCATGTGGAGACTGAAGCGACAACCATAAGCTTGAGCCCAATTATGCCAGTGATTCAGAACCACCTGTTACTACTATTTCTAGAACGCCTATTAGTGATGCTTTTATTGAATTTTACACTAATCTAAGAGCTATTGGGTATATGCCTGTTCCGAAACCGGGTGAAGGATCAAGCAATGCTGTGTCTGATAGTACTCCCTCTGATGATCAAATACTTAAGGCTGCAGCATTGTTACAACAAGCAGTTAGGGAGCATGCAGAGTCAGAAAAGGCTTCAGGGAAGAAAACAGTTGAAAGCCCAAATAGTGAAGAATTATTTGGTGATATTGATATTGGTGTTGTAATGCGAAAGATTACTGCTCTAGAAGAAGATACGATTTTTAAAGATGTTCAGATTGCCAGTTTGATGGAAGAAATCACTCATAAGAATCAAAAGATTCAAGAGCTTGAAACGAATCTTGGATCTCTTACTGCTATGTTCATGGATATGAAACAGAAGTTAGAAGGTAAATTTCCAAAGGAATTTGGTGAGCCTCCAAAGGAATATAAGGCAGAAGAGAGAGCACAGCAAGACAAAGAGAGAGAGGAAGCTATGGATAGATACATTCAGAATCCACCAAGAATTGCAAATCAGAAGCTGAAGAAAAAGGAGATAGTGATGAGAAATGTGGCTGTTGAGAAGGATTATGGCTATCAGGAGATGCCTGACAGGTTTGTTGTGAATATGGGACGAGATAAGTTTGATCGTGTTGGGAATCGTTCTGGAATTCGAAGCTGGGCATACAACGGCGAGAAAGGGATGTTTGTGGTAACAAGGAAGAATGGGAAGGTTGAGTATTATAACTCAACGAGTGCTTTCGAATGATGGACGCTGGTTGATTTGCAAGAGTTAAGCAATGCTTCTTATCACGATCAATGTCGAAATCCAAACTGCAAGATTGGGTGGAACTTCTACAATAAGTTGCAGCAACAAGCAATGCTGAATTTTAAAGATATGAAGTTTCAACCATCTTTTGTGAGACACATAGTGATGTGTTTGAGAAAGACAGTCAGAAACCGGTTAAAACTGTTGTGTGGCCTCCTACGAAACAAGCTAAGACTATTCCTCTGCTCAAGGATTTGCCAGATGATAGCTTGAAGGATTTTAAGTTCTGGATATATGATGCAACTACTAATGAAGCAGATATAGTTTGTGAGTATAATGAGTACAGAATTTCTGACGTTCGAGACTTAATGCGTTTTGGTGAGAGAGATATACAGGTATTGGCTAGATCCCAAATACAAAGTGATCCTGAGTACGAAGTATGTGCCAAGTCGTTCACAGGTGGTGTAGCTCAAGTGATTGCTCTGGGGTTGTGGTCGGGAAATAGAAGCTGGGTCGAGAGGCAAATATTTGGCCCATACGTTGGAAAGTATGTTTCAAAAGATGACTTGACTAAGAAGAAGCAAAAGCGAAAGTGAAGCTGGATCTCACAAAACGACACAAACCTAGGGGGATATTGTGAGGGCATAAACTAGCGTAGGTTTGCGTCTGTCTTGGGTTTTTGGATGTGGGTTGGGTCGATATTAGTTATTGGTCTGATAGGTGGTTTAGTAGTTATTTGGGTTCGGGCTTGGCCCATTGTATTAGGGCGTCCTATGTCAATATAAATAGGAGGTTTCTTAGATGTTTTTGGTTGTTGATTCAGTTTGTTTGTAATCGCACATACGACTACCAGACAGTTTCACCGTGTGCTCGGTTTTGGCTTGAATAAAGATTCAATTTTCTTTTTGATCTTCTACATCCTACTTGTAATTCCGCTATTTTTTGGTGTTTGATATCTGATCGTATAGTTTTGGGACTTCCCAGGCCAACAGTGGATATTCCCAGGCCAGATGGTTCAAAGAAAAAGGATTTAACAGATGAAATCTTGGCCAGGGAAAATGAGAAGCAGAAGAGAAAAGTGTACCTTGATGGCAAGATATTGGTTGAGCAAAAGATTAAGCAAAAAAAAAAGAAAAGGGAGAGGTTGGTACCTCAACAAAGAGGAGACCTGCTAAACAAGTAAGCAACCAACATCCACACCTCCCAAAACTGAGTCTGCTACAGATCCAACCATTAAAACCTCTGCTCTTCAAAAATCAAGTACACTCACTTCAACTTCCACACCTATCAATACCACAGTAGATGTTACAGCAACTGTTGTGCCAACATCTGTTGGTACAGCAGAGGTTGCAGCAGATGCAAACCCATCCACTGCCATGACCATTTTTTATACATCCACCAAATCTCTACAAACACAAACTCATCCATCATCACCCGAAGTTAAATTCAAAAGGAGAAAGACAACAAAAATTGTGAATGAAGAAGAGATCTTTCCTGCTCCTACTCCTCTATCATCACAACCACTGACCTCCACATCAATGCTCCCACCATCCACAACTCAAACCACTGATCCATTTAAAGTTGTTCCTGCAGCAAAATTATATCCTCTTGATTTACCAACAGTCAGGGCAGAGATTCTAAGCTTCTACTCTGAAGAAAATCCTGATAAAATGATCATATTATCTCTTGATGGCAACCCAAGACCTGCAAACATTGATGAGTATCTTGAACTCAAGTTGAAACAAGCAGAGGATATGACAAAAGAGAATCAGCTGGTAAAAGTGATAGAGAGATACAGACCATCATGTCTTCTCACTCAGCAAAGCCAGAACATTGCAAAATTTTGTCAAAGACCTGAGTAACAAGCTGTCAGAGAGGGAAGATCAGTTCCTTAAAAATGAACTCATTGAGCACATCATGAAGAACAAGCAATACAAAGCAACAAATGCACAGTTTAAGGATTGGAGTATAGATGAGTTGAGAGAAGAGATTAAAAGAATGCAAGAAATGTTAAAGGATCCTCTCAAAAAGCCAACTCCTCCAAACTGGGAACAACATAAGAAAGATATGCCTGACAGAGCTTTGAAGCTTAAGAGAATGAAGGAAGAGTTGATACAAAATCACTATGGTTCAAGGAACCAAGTGATAAGGTGGGGAGAAGCCAGGGTAATTGACACTTACAAGATGTTAGAAGAGAGGAGGAAGAAAGATCCAAGCATGCCTCCTAAACCAATCTATCCTCCATCAGATGATGTTCAAAAAGCTCAACACTCCAAAAAGCCTATCTCATCATCTGCCCTCTCCATCCTTGCTTTAAATCAATTAAAAAGGCAAGAAAAAGTAGATGAAGAAGACAAGAGAGTGTTTGAACACATCAAGGAGGGAATTCAAAACATGGTTAACTATCACACAGATGAAGCTAGTGATAAACTCAGAGCTCAATTGCCAAAGATAGTTCAACAAAAAGCTCTCCAAACCTCAATCAATAAAAGTCATCCTAGAAAACCAGAAGACCCAAAAATTCTAAAGTGGAAAGTCGAAAAAGGCTCCCACGAATTGACATTGCTCAAGTCTAATGGTGATGCTATCAAGATGAGCATGGAGGCTGCATATGAGCTAAATGCAGAAGACCTTCAAGATCTTTTGGATCTGACACTCGAAAAGGATGTTGATGATGATGAAGTATCTCTGAAGTTTGAATTACATTTTAAAGGCCAAATCAGGGAGCTTCTATTGAGGAATAAAAACCAAGAATAAACAAGTGTTTTGGCATCATCTATTCCAGGGGGGATTGTTGGGATTGAACCCTAACAAAGGAACAGATGATATCAAAGCCAAATACACTATCCGAGCTTTGGTTCAACTATCAGTGGTTACAAACCACTGATCAACCTTTACACAGCTTTCCCTAAAGATCTGTTCCTATCATTTGATACTTCAAGAAGCAAAGCTCTGATAGAAGATTCAAGATCAGAGGATAGTGATCAGAATTTAGCATAGTTTTATCTTATCCAATGTAACAGTGCTATGCACTGATAGTATAGTTAAAGCAGTGTTTTAGTTAGTAACATTTTGTTAGCAGTCACTATCAACCATGACGTCGGATGCTCAGTGGTTAGATAGTTAGTATCAATAGGTGATTGTTGTAACTGTTAACTTTGTCTTCCTGAAAAAGATCATTTCACACTTTATCTTCTTCATTTCTTACTATCAAACAACTGTAATTGGCTAAGGGGGAGTTTGTGAATCACATGCAAAGTTTACCAAACTTGAAAGCATGATGGTGATGAAAACAAATGACCAATTGCTTGTAGTAAAAGTTTTCCATTAATTCCACTGCATATCGTTCTAATTCAATCCTTTTTCCATTCTTTGAAACAAAAACTACAAGTAATTCAAACTTAGATTCTGGCAAATAGTAGTTTATTTATAATGAGTGCAAGTCATTCTTACTTCCCCCGATTTGATGCTATCTACCTCAAGGGAAGTCCTAATAAGCTTGAATCAAGTCCTCGCAAGATCTATACACTGAATGAGACAAGAACTTTACCCAAACACCCTTCTAACCACCTTCCAGGTAGTTAACGCGCTTTATATAGATCGTATGACACGAATGAATGAATCAACAATACATGAAGAAATGTTTAACTAAATTTCACTTTCAATATAAAAATTAGATATTAAAGTCCTTAATACATACCCAAATAAAAAGTTTCCAAAGATTGGAAATCAAAAGTAAAACATAAAAGTTTTTTCTTCACCAAGTGATGTAAGAGATTTAGCCAAGCATGACCTTTGTTTGACAAGAAGTCTTACGATCGATCTTGGATCCCGAGATTACTACCCATTTTAAAAGATGAAAGATGGATGATAGCGGTGGGTGTTGGTGTTGTAGTGGTGGTGGACTGATGGCAAGTGTGAGAGAAGTGGTTTTCCAAGGGATGCCTTTCTCCAAAGCCAAGCACTCCTATTTATAGCTGAAAACAGAAGGCAGGCACGACCCCGTGGTGGACGTTTTCTCTTCATTAACTAAAGGTGTCAGGTATGAGTACTAACACGCCCCATGGGGTCATAGCATGGCACCGTGGTCAGTGTACTTGCTGTACTATTAAGATTCTGCGAATCTTAGAGTTGACCACGACCTGTGTTGAGGTGGCACAGCCCCGTGTTGGTTGTCTTTTACTGTTTCTCTTTGTCTGCAGAGAATCTTCATTGGGCATGGCCCCGTGCCAAGGCTTTTGTCTTCTTTTTTTGTTGTTTTGGATATGTATTGGGGTTCGACAGGTTGCGTCAATCCTTTTCATCGTATTTGTGTTGGTTTTTGCTGTTAATTTGTTCCTTTTGTTCATTTAACCTCTATTGATCCTGTAATTTAAAAGTAAACAAAGAAACATGCTTTTTCCAACATTAGTACCGAAATAGGATTGATTTAATGCCTTGTTTGATGCAATTTATATGTTGCATTTTACGCACATCACATCCCTCCCGCTTGTAAATTCATATAGAGGCTGGGAGAAGCTTTTGATTTGTTATCCCGCCAGAAGGTGGTGTTTGACTACCTGAATGGTCCCCATGCTCAGGAATTTTTTACCGTTATCCCGATTGAAGGGTTGGGACAATGCATGTCTGAAGTAGAATACAGAGCGATTCTCAAATACCGGTTGATAATCCCTATGTACTTGGAAGATGAAACTTGTCCGATATGCCGTAAAGCTTATATGGATAAATAAGGGACCATGCAGTTCATTGTAAAGTGCTCTTCGGGTTCAAATATCGACATGACTGGGTGCGGGATGTTCTGTGGGACATTCTAAGAAGAGCTGAGATTTCTGCTAAGAAAGAGGTCCCTTTGAATTTCCTCACACACCCTATGGAAAGGAGATCTGCTCGTGAAACATTCTTGTGTGGATCTAACGGGGGTTTCTCCTTTGGTTGGTATAAAGGAAAACGGTGTAGCTGAACAAGAAACAAGAAAAGTGGAATCAAAGACAGTGGATAAGCATGCTAAAGCTCACGCAAAGAACCAGCATGTCTTTGTCCCTTTTGTCTTTGATACATTTGGCTCCCTAGCGCCAGAAGCTATCCACTTCTTGACGAGGGTCCAAAAGGTCATCCACAGCAATTGTTTAACCTCATGGGGGCAGGGGTTTGTCTTTGGAAGGTTAGGATTTGCAATTCAGAAAGGGTTGGCGGCGCAACTTGTTGCCCATCTACCTTCTGTTTTGATGTCACTTGGCAAGTTTTCTGGTTTATATATTATGAGAAGTATCATAGTTGCTAAAAAATTATAGAGTTAATTTTGTGAAGTAAGAATTCCTTTTAATAATTTTTGAATGAATTATGAAAATTCATGTGTCAAACGTTAACTACAAAGTCAATATTATGGTCAAATTTAACTAAATCCAATTTGGTGTCTTAAAATGGAACTAAAGGGATTTAGTGTGACAATTCTCCCAAACATTATTCCATATATATTTTTGATCGTCTAAGTCAAATTTTAGTTTAAATGGAAGAAAACACATGATTGAGTTTGGAGAGAGGTAGGTAGAATTTCTTGAAAGAGAGTTGAGATCTAGAACTTTTGCAAGGAATTGATGGCATGCAACTGATACATAAGCTCGTCAAGGTTGTATGAAGTGATTACTTCATAAATCATTGTAATCGTTAATGCCTCATAAGGGGCATTTTTCGCTACAGTATAATCATAACACCTTTTAAAAACTGCGTAATGGTCCATGCCCATTTAGTCACTACTTTCCAATGTTTTTCTTCTAGTTTGGCATTATACTAGAAACACCCCTCCCTCTTCATGCCCCTATAATGCCCAGGGGATGGTGTTGGAGGCATACAATCCTCTTCACGCCCCTATGTTGGAAATCATGCCCTTGATCGAACACACAAACACGAGATTGAACGAACTGTTTAACTCTTTTTATTGTTAAACAATGAAAGCAAACAAATACAATCACCCTAACCATCTATTTATACTAGACTCATTCTAGTTTAGACTAATAATTTATCTAAAATTATCTATAACCCATCTTATTCTTTATCTCCTTATTTCAAGATTAACGTCTTCATTCTCCCCATTAATCTTGAATTAGATCCGTCTCTTCACATCCGCACCATTATTGGCAACTTCAATCTCTTGACCAAGCTTTACATCCCTCTTTCTGGGTCACCAGAACTACATCGTTCTTGAGCACCGACCAAAGAAAAAAACCAAGCTTTATGCTTCTTCCGTTTTCTTCTTTCCTTTCTAGACGTGACAAGATTCAAAGTTTCCCCGCTTTGACGAATCTTCTTCCATCCGTCTACCCACAAATTCTAGCTGGATACATCTGCCAAAAAAAAAAAACCTAAACCAGTTTTTCCATTTGGCGGGAAGAATTGGGCCTTGATCTTACGTGGATTGAAAATTTCTAATGCTATGAAGTTCACCACCACCGAAACGAACTGAACTATCACCTATCACTACCGTCATCCCCACGATACTTCCCCGTGATACCCGCTAGCACGAATAACCGTTCGCTTGACTTTATGTAAAATAGTTTGAACCCTTCTTTAATCGTAGTTCTACCACCCTATCAGACTCCTTCTTGATATGCCCCATGCTAATATAAAACTACCAACAAACAACCTCTCTATCCGTTTCTTCCGCGACACGCCCGTTGGTTTTTATTCAAATAAAAAATCAAACTTCACGCTTTGATTTTTCCCTTGGTGAGAAAGAGTCCCCGACATATAAAATCCGAACAAACCTAGTTGATGGATACTCGGTTGATAAACCCGGTATTCTGAAAAGCCCATTGTTGATCGATTCTGAACTCACCCAAAAAGAAAATTAGCCGCCGCAAAACACCTCGCAAGCTCAGCGTCACTAGTTCGCCGCTATGTGGTTTTTCAGACCACCAATTCTTGTGTGAAATTTCAGTGACCACACAAGTTTTAAAAGCCACGAACCAATGAACTTTTCTATCACACTTTTCGATACAGAAACTTGATGAGTTATTTGTTAATCATAAGTCCGCCCATGAAATAATCTTTGCTTAGCTGCTTTTTTTATCTACTCACTACCTATATTATTTGGATATAATTTCCATCCACTCCAAGCGGTTGTCTTCAAATCCATAAAAACAATCACATCAACCGATGGTTTTCTTCCTCTCGAAACTACACTTTTTTGTTTTATTCTACGTCTTCAACGACCATCGGTTTAACTGCCATTGCAGCCCCAGGAGGGGCTGCGCTCCCTTCTCCAAAACCGCTTAGCTTTGATACCAATTGATGGAAATCAGACCCTTGATCGAACACGCAAACATGAGATTGAACGAAGTGTTCGATTCTTTTTATTATTTAACAATTAAAGCACACAAATACAATAACCCTAGTGTTAGGATCTGAGTATGATTGCTGTGACAGTTAAGATGAAAATAATGAAAGAAGATAAAAAAAGAGGTGAAATATGCAGCGGAATAATTAACTTTTCAATCACAACAATGAAGATATGGATTTCAACAACATGCTTTTACAAATCACAAGTTTACGTATGAATGAAGAATTACAACTCCCCCTCAGCCTGATCACTCCTTGTTTGTTCGTACAAAATGTCAATGTGAAAGTGATGAATAGAACAGTACATGCCCTAACAGTCTAACAAACTCCTAGACAGTGACATCTAACAGTCTAACAAACTCCTAACATCTGCTAGAACCTAAGCACTGTTACATTGATAACACAAATAAACTCTGTTGAACATCATCTGTTGAGTTTTATCCTCTGTTGGTCTTTGTCAACTTTTGATCAACAACAGACCTTAGCTTCATCAGACTTTAGTCTTCATTAGAAGAGGTTCTCTTTGGCAGACCTTTGGCTTTAAGCAGAGTTTATCTTCAATAGATCTAGTGAACAGACCTTGGGCTTGGCAGACTTCAGAGTAGCAGATGTTGAGTGTTTGCCATTGGGAAGAACAGATCTTCAAAGAAGTCTTATTTGTAATCAGAAGATTGTAGACTATTTTGGCTTTCAAATCACCTGTTCCTTTGTGGGGTCCACTAGATCCAACAATCTCCCCTAGAACAGATGATGTCAAAATTCTTCTTTATTTCTGATCTTTATTTCTCATCAGTATTTCCCTGATTTGGCCTTTGAATTGTAATTCAAAGTTCATGGAAATCATATCTTCAAAATCCATTTCTAGTTCAAGGTTCAATAGATCTTAGAGGTCACCTGCATCCAGACCATATGCATCCTCCATTCTGATTTGAGCAACGTCAATTCATGGGTGTTTGAGGATGACTTGCACTTTAGAATTTTTGAATCTGTTGATTTTCCTTGGTGAAGAGTTATTTTTGATGAGTTTGGTGATTATGGCCTGCTCATAAGATTTGTAAGTGTTTCATGCAGTTGATCACTAGCATGATCTGTCACACCCCGACCCGCAGCGGAATAAGAGTCGAGGCATAATTGGGTTATCACCAAAGCTCATGATATTTACTAATATGTTTCATATTTATTAAAGTCAAAATTACATTCCCAATAATCCAAACATGTTCATACAAATAAAAAGAAAAATAACCAACTAAACAATTCCAAGCTCTAAATCATTTTATTCTTCTAGGCCAATCCTATGTGTTTCTGGCTGCAGCTGGTTCACCTGTATCATATGTAAAAATGGGGGTTTTTGGGTCAACATAAGTTGGCGAGTGAACCTTGTTAGATAAACATTTATTATTGATTTTCTTGTTATTTTATCAAGAAAAAATTGTGCATAATCATAAGTGAGCAAATGTAAATAATCAAACAGTAGCAATAACAATCACAAACTATAACATACAATAACATATAATAACATACAATAACATACCAACATCATACAATAAATAACATGAATGAAACTGTGTGATCAAGGCTCAATCAAGGGGAGCCGATCATATTGCATGTACTGAAAATGATAAATGTGTGTGCGATCAAGGCTCAATCAAACGGAGCCGATCGTATGTTGGCACGCCATGTTCACGCTCATAATGTAATGGGGAACATGCTCAACGCTCATAATGTAATGGGGAGCGGCGGCCTATGAAATTGCATATACTGAAAATAATAAATTAACTCTAACAATAACCACACAAACAGTTGAAACAAGCTGAATACACATTTGTTCATGATATGATGTATGCACAATGATTTAAATATAATAAATGGCAAGACACATGATACACCCCAAAAACGTGATTAAAACGGGGAATTTGTAAAGATTCACTCACATTGGGTGCGTTTGGTTGGAGATGATGAGATGCGCACGAGTTGAAAGGATTGAACAACGAGAATTAACTAACCTAAATAATAACGGAAAATATAGTAAATGAGTGGATTTATTAATAATTTTAATAGGATTTTTAGATATATTTTTGTGAGTTTAAGGCCATTTCCTATCTTTAAAAACATTATTTTTAAGTATTTTTAATTGATTTTTAAATTAAATTAAATAATTAAAAATATAAAAATATGTTGACTTTTTCATTGACCGTTGACCATTTGACTTGTTGACCGGTTTTATTGTGTAATTGTATGCGCCGGGTGAGGCTCGAACCCGAGACCTCCCGTACGCGTGCACGCAGCTCTACCTACTGAGCTACGTGTCTAACCCGAAATAATTCTGTTTTTAATTATACTTATATATTAACTCAGCTTATTCAAAATTCTTTTATATTCAAAAACGTTTTAAATCATCGAACCGGTGTCACTAACAGGTCTCGAACCCGGGACCTGTGCTTTAACGCTACACACAGTCCACCGCTGGACTGTGTGTCTAACTTGTTTAATATACAGATTTTTATTATACTTAACATCAAACGTAAGTTCATCCGGTTCAGTTAAAAAAATAACATTTTAATTACAGAGGGTGTGTGTATGTATCAAGGATCGAACTCGCGGCGTGTGATATGTATATGCACACAGTCCACCGCTGGACTGTGTGTCTAACCCGAGATAATATCCAGATTTTATTAAACTTATAATCAAACTATCATCGTCTTCTACATTACAAAATTACAGTCTGCGATTACGCTATTTTATCTTGTTTAATTCGATTGACAAACATTGAACAGACTAATATGAAATGGCAGAGATGATATTTAGAGGTAAACATACCGGAGAACGATTTATCTCAGAATTCCGGCGAGTCGTCGGCTCTGTGTTTACGGATTTCTACTGAATGAATAAATTGACAGTTTTGATTAGCTACGAGAGGAATTTAAGTATTAAACAAGAGTTATCAGAAGGTTTGAAAGTCTATACCGTTTCACAGCTGAAGATAAGGATTTCCAGAAGTTTTCCGGCGAACTGGAATTATCTGATATTGACGTCTGAAATTGATTTCGATTGAAGGGTCTGAGTTAGCAATAGCTTAACAATTGATAGACCACGAAGGTATTGAAAGACTTACTGTTTTGATGAAGAATACGGTTTTCCGGCGACTTGCAGAAATTTTCCGGCGAGTAAACAAAACCTTTTCTGATGAGCTGAATGTATAGCGAAAGTGAAATGGCAGGTTTGTAGAATGTTTCTGAGTCGCGAGAGAGAGCAAAGATTGAAGTAATTTTGATATTGAAAGTTTTCGGTTATAAAAACCGATTCACTTCTAGAATTCAAGTTCATTCAAGGCAAACTTGATTAGAATCGTCGGTGCATCGGTTATAAACCAGAATTCGCGATAACTCAAATGTTTTGGACGGTTGAATAGCCGATTACGGTTTTCAGTTGCGCAACCGGTTGATCTATGATTGACTATAAAATTCATTTGTTTCCTAGAGTTGACAGAAAACAACAAGTGGCGGAGTGGTTATGTGTGTGTGTGTGTTAAGTCTTTGGAGTTCTCTTCCGGCTGCCCCGGGTTCGAGTCCCGGCAGCCTTATTTTATTTTTAATTATTTTATTTTTACTTTTTATCAATTATAACTTTTATAGTTTAGTTTGTTTATTAATTATGTATCATTAAAAATCAAAATAGCCATAAATACGCAACGTGACATTTATAACTTGATATTCGATTACAAAACGGAGCGGGTTTGGAAAACCCGTTTTTGACAAATGTTACATGATCTGTGTGGTATAACAGTTGGTTTTTCAATCCCTCTTTCTTGTAGTCATCATACATATGTTCATCAGTCTCAGACATTTGCTTCTGCCTTTTTCCTTGATTTAAGGCAGTTATGGATATGCCAAGTGCTAAGGACTGCTTTTTAAATGGAAGGGCCTATTGAGGGACAACCACTGTTGGATATATTGGCTTCTTTGGAACTGTAGGATCCTTTTCTCTCAGTTGTTCCAGTTTCTTGTATGTTTCAACAATTCTGGATTCTGACCATCTGGCAACAGACCTTGCATTACCACACTATGCAGCAACTAGCTCTTCTCTCGTTCTCTTCAGCTTCAATGCCTTATTTTGATCAACTTGTTTGTATTTCTTCCACTCTGGTGGAGTCGGCTTTTATGAAGGGTCATTGAGCAATTTTTGAATTTTGTTTATTTCTTCTTTGAGAGCATCTGTGACCAATCTTTAACATGTGCTCTATTTGCTTTGTATGGTTTATACTTCATGATGTTATCAAGATAATCCTGTCTTAGTTCTTTATCAAGCTCAACATTTATTGGCTTCTCAGACATGGACTTGCTTAGGTCCTTAGAATAATCTACTATCTTTCTTACCTTGATAAGTTCTAGTGACAAGCTCCCCTGAGCAGTCCAGTCATCCTTCCCTTTGCACATCTCCCTTCCAATAGTCTCAGCCTGTATGCTTTCAATTTTAAATATTCATCTAATTTTTTAGGCTTGTGATAACCAACGAGATATGGGAAGGATCGTTGTGATGGATCCTCTGTTGAATAAAAAGATTTAATTTCACCTTGAACTGTAAGAAACTCCAGAGAATACTGAGAAGCCATTAGGATGGTTTGTGATGGTGGTTGAGTGGATGGAAAGGAAGTGAATCCTGGTGGAAATGAAGTGAATGGGGGCAGATGATAAGGGAATTTGTGATGGAAACTCCTCATCATCTTCTTGCACAACAAAAGTTTTTCTTTTCCCTGTGAATTTGATTTTAGGTGAAAGTGGGCATGTTGGAATTCTTGGTGGTGTGGGCAATGGTTGCGTTTTTGTTGGAAAGGTTATCATGGGAGTGGTTTGTGGAACATCTGTTGGTACATTTGAACATATGTTGGTTAATTTGGTGGTGATGGTTTCTTCTGAGGTGATTTTTTTGGTAAGGAATTTGGTTTTGGTTGCAACAGAGGATACACTTCTTGTAGACCTAGAAGTGGTTATAGAAGGGGTGGTAATTGGATGTCTAACATTTCTTGTTGACTTTCTCCTTTTTGAAGTGCCAATATCTTCCTTTTCCCTCTGCATAGCCTGTTCTTGTTCAATTAGCATAGAATCTTTGCTTTCGATTGTATCTTGCCTTTTCTTCTTTTCTGATCCAATCTTTTCTGCTATCTTGTTGAGGGTCTCATCAATCCCTTTTTCACTTCTAACATCTGATGCCTTAGCAGAGGTTTGGGTTGGTTTTGCAGGAACATACCCTAGCTTTTGTTGTTGCACCTTTGATGTTTCACCAGTTGTAGTGGCTGCTTCACTTAAACTACCACCAAGAGTAACATGTAACTCAAGGGGTGTAACCTCCTCAGCTGTTTGTGGGTTAGCAAGTTGATTTTTCTCAGACTCAGTCACTTGTGGAAGTTTACTCTCTTTAATTGGTGATTGAGAGGAACTGATTTGTGTCTGAGTTTTATCAATTGCGACAAACAGAGGTATGAATGTTTGTGGAATTGGAGTGGAGGGTTGTGGAATTCAAAGAGACAACCCTGGGAGAGGGGCTTTGAAACAGACTTTCAAGTGAAATGTCTACCTCTTGATATGGTGACCATGTTCTTACAACTTGATCCTTTTGTGAGGATTCAAGAGGAGTTTGGATGGGTGGAGATCTTTCCATCTGTTGTGAGGAAGTAACAACAGTGGTTTCTAGTGGCTTTTGTGTTGCCACAAGGTTATTCTCTGGGATCTCATCTTCCAGAGGTACCTTTTTATTTTGCTTCTTTTTGGTGAGCTTTTTGGATGTGGGGGTTTTCTTTTTGGATTTTTCTAGTGTGGGTTGCACAATACCAGTTGTGGTGTCATGATCACTAGGAGCAGTGGGCTCAGCAACAGAGCTTTGAGCAACATATGTGGACTCATCTAAAATAGGCTCATCCCCATTTGCTTGTGTTTTAGAAACTTTTGACTCTTAATCTTGCATTCTAGTAAAAGTTTCATTTGTGAGACTTTTCATTTTGAAAGCTTCACCTTATTGAAAATCCTTTTCAGACACTTGTTTTTGAAGGTAAAAGCTTAAAACTCTGGGATACATAAGAAAAGCTTTATTTTTGTTTCCTTTAGCATTCACATTTGTCACTAAGTCCAAAAAAATGCATGGGATAGATCATAATCTGAATTTGTCAAAATGGCATATCCCAAGTATTAAACTTTTTGTGAAATCTCATTAAATGAGGTGGTCTTGGCTGAGAGACATATAAGTGGGGTATGGAAAAAATATCTCATTTCAGGAGGAAATTGAGGTTTAAAAATTCTAACTCTTGTCAGTTGACATTCATATCATCTATATATGAACTCTGTATGAAATTGTTGTTTTGTAAAGGAAATATTACCTGCCTAGTCGTTCAAAGAAAATATTGTGGATATGGAAGATGGGGATATCTGAACAATGGTTTCTCTGATCTTTGACGTTATACCAAAGGGCTTCTTATTTTGAGATTGGATTCCAGCATTAGCCCAGAATTGTCGGGGGGGGGGGGGGGATCCACATATATTGGTGTATCGGCGGTTAGTATAGTTTTGTATTTTGATGATGTCAAAATATCAATTATTGAGTGGAAAGATTGATATTTTGTCGGATTTTTTGAAATAAGGAAGGTAGTTATGAGGAGTTTTTATTTGCAGAGCCATGATTGGAGATTAGAGGTGAGGAGTAGTGGAAATCGTTTTTTATGAATTTTGAATTCAAGTCGGCAGTGTAATCTCTGTTTGGATGGAACATGGATATTTATAAAGTGAAAAAGTGAATGCTGATGTGGCAGTGTCTGTTTGAAAAATCTGATGGCTAACATTTGTCCACGTGGTAACCTCTGTTGAGGGAATGGATGACAATTGTTAGATAACATCTGTTGGAAAGTAACAGAAGTTGGGAACAGTGGATAAGAACAATGGCTAATTTTAGTCTATCAAAGGTTAGGGAAAACAGTGGTGAATGAGAACAGAGGATACCTTTTAGCAGTGGATACATTTTAGCCAAAACGAGATTTTTAGAAACAGTGGTTTGGAATAGACTTTAAGGATTTTTGAAAAATTTTCAATCAAAGTTACTTTTAAGGATGGATTTTTTATTTTTTGAAAACATTTTCATGCTTTTTATTCATGGAAAACAAAATTTTTCTTTTAATCCATGTTTAGCATACCAATCCTATAGATCAAGCTTTCAAAGGTGGACGTGTCTAAAGCTTTTGTCAACACATCTACCAGCTGATCCTTAGTTGGAACATGATGCAGAGAAATCAAACCTTTTTCATAGCTATCCCTCACAAACTGATGTCTGATGTCAATGTGCTTAGTTGTTGGATGAGAAACTGAATTTTTAATGATGTTTTCAGCTGCTTAGCTATCCAACATGAGAGGAGTCTTTAAAGCAGTCACACCAAAATCCAGCAACTAATTTTGAAGCCACAGGAGTTGGGCAGTGCAGCTTGCAGCAGCAATATACTTAGCATGTGTTGTTGATGTTGAACCGCTGCTTGCTTTTTGCTTTGCCAAGAAACCCAGAAATTGCCTAGAAACTTGCATCCTCCTGAAGTGGACTTCCTTGTAATATGACAACCAGCAAAGTCTCTGTCTGAATAACCTGAGTATTCCCATTAGCAAGATACCAGATACCAAGTGTGGGAGCACCTTTTATGTATGTGAATATCCTTTTCATAGCTATAAGGTTGGACTTTATAGGTGCTGACTGGGATCTGGCACAGACACATGTAGCAAACATGGTGTCTGGACATGATGCAGTAAGGTACAATAATGACCCAATCATGCTTCTGTAAAATGTTTAATCAACCAAGTCATCTTTATCATCAACAGTGAACAATTTTGACGGCCATGGGTGTACTACATGGTTTACAATCATTCATATCAAATTTAGTTAACAGTTCCTTGACATATTTACTCTGATGAATGAATGTACCATTTTGCAATTGCTTAACTTGGAGACCAAGAAGGCATTGAAGTTCACCCATGGCACTCATCTCAAACTCTGCTGTCATGAGTTCCCTAAACTCTACACACATGGAATTGCATGTGGATCCAAAAATGATATCATCCATATAAATCTGGACAATCATCAAATACTTTCCTTTCCATTTTAAAAACAATGTTTTATCAATTTTACCTCTTATGAAGCTTATGGATTAGAGAAAGGTGGATAGAGTTTCATACCGGCCCTTGGTGCTTGTTTCAAGCCATACAAAGCTTTATTAAGCTTGTAGACATGATCGGGATAAAAGGCATATTCAAAACCAGGGGTTTGGCATACTATACCTCTTCTTGGATCTTACCATAAAGGAATGCACATTTGATATCCATCTGATACACCTTGATGTTGTGGTTGACATCAAAGGCTAAAAACAATTTGATGTCCTCTAATCTTGCTACATGAAAAAATGTTTCATCATAATCAATGACTTTTTCTTATCTATAGCCTTGAACCACAAGCCTAGCTTTGTTATTAACAACAATGCCCATGTCATCTATTTTGTTATGGAAGACCCATTTTGTGCCAATTGGACATACATCTTTAGGCAATGGTACAAGTTCCCACACTTGTTGTCTCTTGAACTATAGGAGCTCTTCATATATGGCCTCTACCCAACTGTTGTCTTTCAGTGCCTCTTGGCACTTGACAAGTTGTGTGAGTGATAGAAAAACCTGCAAAAAGACAATTTTTTTGGGATTGACTTCTTGTGAGTACCCCTTCATTGATGTTGCTAATAACTTGGTCTGGTGGATGATTTTGAAGGTAATCGCAGGCTTTCCGGCGGCCCTCGATGGCGGTGGCGATGGTGGCGTTTTAAAGAGAACAGAGAGGTGAGAGTGCGAGGATGAAGGGGTCGAGTGAGTGAGGTCTGCGGAATGAGAGGATGAAGGGTTTTGATATTTATAATGAATCCGCGAGTGAATTGAGTCGGGATTTAGACCTTGCTCGTGATTGAAGGTGATTATGGTAATTGATCATCACGAAAATTTCATGACTTGGTTTTGGAAACACGACAGGAAGACATGAGCTGGGTTCTACGTGTTTCAGTTCTTGGCGGCAAATTAAAAAAAAAAAAGAAAACAATTCGAACGTAAGGAGGTTATATATACTAAACGCTTTCATTATAAACCGAATGAGGCTTCCCAGCCGACTGGTTAAGCTTTTGTTTGTTTAGAGGGGTGGCACGGGTTCGAAACCCGGCCCCAGCCCCTTTTTGTTTCCTTTTTCAGCTTTTAACTAAACAGTTTCAAGATTAGCCCCTTTAGTTTAGATCCAACGTAATAGTCCCTGAAGTATAGTTTGATAAAATGCCACTTTAGCCCCTTAACTAGACTAATTAATAACTATGACTTAGTTATTTAACTAAGTTAAACTTTTTAAATTATAATGATTAAATTAAATAAATAAATAGTTATTTTTTTTAGTAATTGAATAGATGTTTATTTAGAAATTAATTAAAGGATCTAAATAAATATAAGTATTGAATAAATATAAATAAAAAAATGGTTAAATAATAAATAAATGAGTAAATAATAAAATAAATGAATAAGTAAATAATTAGATAAATGCGAAAATAAGGAGCGTTACAATTACATCTCCCTTGTATAGAATGAAGGCATTTGGAGGTGAAGTTGCAGATGTGAATCATCTAAGCTAACATTTGTTAGCAATTTTGAAGAGTCAATAGATGTTTGGAGTGGAGGTGGAGGTATGGGTGGAATAGGTGTAAAAATGGGTTGACTTTTGTCCACAGAAGATGGACTTTCGCCAGCAGTGGATTGACTAGATGAGGCGACAGAGGTTTGAGGATCAAGAATTATTGATGCAGTAGTAGCAGAGTTTTGATAGATGTTTTGAACTTATGTTCCTCTAGTGGTGGAAGTGACTTTATATTGTAGGATCACAATGTCAAATCCATAATCTTGATAGAAGACTGTTGTATACCTTCATTGTTAGTCTTGACAGACACATCATCAAATGTAAATTTATCAAAATCAAACAATTCAACAGGATTTGCTGGATTTTTAAAAAATTAAGTTCATTGAACTTTACATTCAAAGTCTCTTCTACACACCTAGTCCTTATGTTAAACACTTTGTAGGCTTTGGTAGTAGTCGAGTATCCAAGAAAACAACCACAATATACTTTGGCTGCAAATTTTGAAATGAAATCTTTTAAGTTTAAAATGAAACATAGGCAGCCAAAGATTTTAAAATAAGAGATCAGTGGTTTGATTTTAAACAGAGTTTCATAAGCAGTCTTTTGATGTCTGGGTTAATTAGAACTTTGTTTTGCACATAGAAAGCAGTGTATACAGCCTCTTCACAAAAATACATTGGTAAACTTGAATCTGCAAGCATTGTTCTTGCAACCTCAATTAAGGTCCTATTCCTTCTTTCAACCATCCCATTTTGGTGTTGTTGGGATTCTGTACTGCCTTACAATTCATTTTGACACACAGAAGTCATCCAACTCCTTATTTTTGAACTTTGTTCCATTGTCACTCTTTAAGATATTTACTTGCAGATCAGCTTTTCAACTTTTCTTACAAAGTCCTGCAAAATACCTGTAGTCTCATCTTTAGAGTGCAAAAAGTAAGTCCATGTAAATCTTGAAAATCATTAATTATGACAAGACAATACCTCTTCTTGTTAAGACTCATTAATTTAAGAAGGCCAAAAAATCCAAGTGTAACAATGTAAACATTGACTAGTTATGGACTCATCAATGGATTTGAATGAACTTTTATATTGTTTTACTTTTAAACAAGAAACACAATGTTCATCACATGTGAATTGTTTTGGTGGAAGGCCGCTTACAAGACCTTGTTTTGAGAGTGTGGTGATAGTTTTGAGATTTGTGTGACCAAGTCTTTTATGCCATAGTTCTATCTCTTTAGTTGAGGCAGCTGAGAACAGACAAGCATTAGACATTGCATTATCTTTCAACATATCTACCACATACACATTGCCACTCCTGTGAGCAACAAGCTGTGCTTTGCTCCCGGCTATGATTTCTTCAATCTTTCACCACATCTGGCCCAACAATCTTACAAGTTTCCTTAGTGAAGAATGACCCATAGCCTTTGTCATTCATTTGAGACATACTAAGAAGGTTAAATTTCAGATTGTCCATAAAATTGACATGTTCAAACTTGAGTTTCCATGCTTGGACTGTCCCTGACCCTAACACCTTTCCTTTTGAGTTGTTACCAAAGGATATATCACACCCTCCACGTGCTAGAAAATCTTTGACAAGGGCTCTACATCCTGTCATGTGCTTGGAGCCTCCACTATCTACATATCATAAACTATCAAAGCAAGAAGAAGGTCCTTGCACATCAGTAAGAGATTATTTTTGGTGAGTGTCCAAAGCCAAAATGGCTTTGGATGGGGTGACAGACATTCAAGCCTCAAGTCCAGGAGAATGGTCAGAGTTTTGAGCAGATATTTGAAACATCTGATGCGGACCATTTCCTGTCAAGTGGTTGTAACCATGAGGATGCTTGTTCACTCTTGATTTTGAAGGTCTTTTGTAGACCTCAGGTGGTTGACCATATCCTCTTGGAAATTTGTTTACAGGTGGTGCATCTGTTACCTGAACCTCCCTGGGAACAGTGGTTGCAATAAGCTGGTTGGTAACAGATGTTTGGACTGGGATGAAGGTCTGTTTGGACGTTCCTTTTTCAGTATTTGCTCGTGGACTTAAGTGTTTTTGAATTATACTCATTTTTTCTGACATCAATATTTTTGAGATAAACACACTTTTGAGTTTTGTGATTTTTCTTGCCACAAATAGTGCAGCAACAATCACACTGGTCTTGTTTATGTCATATGCTTTTAAGAAAAAAACAATATTTTGTAACATGCTTTTTCTTTTCGCAAAAGTCACAAAACAAGTTTGATATCTTCTCTTTCTTCTTCCCCTTTTCAACCTTTTTTGTCAAAAGATGTTGTAACATCTGCTGGAAGGAATTTTAAGGGAACACTTTCCACTTTAGGTGCTTTTACACCCTCAATGGTTGAGAAGTCTATTGGCTTAAATTTCTCAAGAATGTCACATTCATCAGACCATGTTAGTTTGAATTCATATTTTTCAATTTCCTCAAAAGTTGAGGATCCTTCAGGTCTTTCCAAAACAATTTTCTTTCTATTTGGTTCTGTGACTTTAATTTCTTGACCATCCATGTTGGTAGGGATGATTTCAACCAAACCAAAATCATTTACATAAGTGTTTTGAGAAACTTGGTCATTTTTGCGAAAGCCTATGCCAAATTTTACATTTCTTTTGATCAGTTTTTCTAACATCAACTCATAACCATTGCAGGACTCTACCCGTTTTTCACATGTGATCTAGGTAGATTCAAGCTCCTTTTTACAACTATGATATTTTTCTATCAATGTTTGGAGTTGATCCTTGGTTATGCTTTGTTTGAGACTGCCGATTTCACTATCTTTTTCAAACAGTTTTGATTTTAACTCTTTAACAAGTTTTTCAAACTGAATTTCATCATCTAAGATCTTGTACCTAAGGTTTTCATTCACCTCTGTAAGTTTGCAAAAGAAATGTCACATTTGTTAAAATATAAGTCTTTAAGGACTTGAGGTGATACATTAGCAGCAGCCATCATGGCATAATCACATTCTCCTTCACAAACACTAGATTCCTATGGGTCTGACAGAGGATTCAGCATTTCTTCATCAACCTTTTCTTCTGAAACATCTGTTTCAACTTTATCACAAATCACTTCAGAATTGGACACCACTTCCTTAGACTCAACCCCTTCCAATATTGTCTCTAGTGCCATAAAACAAAAATCATCATGCTTCTTTTCAAAATTGGACACTAGAGAAAAAATTTCATATGTAAGTTCATTAGGTAAGATGCTCCAATCAACAAAGTCTTGTGTAAAAAGCTCTGTTGATTGTTTCCTGCCTGAGTAGTGGTTTGTGGAGCTTGTGGTGCAGTTGCCTTGAACCTGGGAACTGAGGTTTGAAGATGTTGTATCTGAGGAACAGTGGTTTGGACATACTGGACTGGGACAGTGGTTGCATGGTGTGCAAAGTAAGCAGTGCTTTGCATGTGTGGAGCAGGGGTATAGTGGGTATATGGATAGTGTTATGAGTGTTTTGAGGTCTAGGACTTGGATGTGTGATAATAGGACCACTTGTTTGGCCCCTAAAATCTCTAGCAAAATGACCTAACCTCTTACACTTGTAACACTTGATTTTAGATTTATCCAACCCAACTTTCAACCCCCCCCCCCCCATGCAACCTGGAAATTTTCTGCCAGTTCTTTTGTAAAATTTCGTTCTAACACTCAGCAAAGCAAGTTGGTGCAAGATGTCCATTGCTTCCAAATCAGTGGGGTTAAAATGCTAAAGATCATTTAACTCAAAAGATAAGTTGTCAGAAACTTGGTTTTCCCCATTTGCTGCAAAAGCATAATTGGGTGAGTAAGATTCAGAGTTAAATCCTCCTCCAGAAGTTATGTCAATGAAATGATCATAACCCTGATCCTTACTTCCACCAGAGGTTTCCTCTTGACTAAAAAGTGTTTTTACTACCAAAAGCATAGTCATCATCAACTTTTCCTGACTCTTGAAGCTTCTTTTTTCTGATTAAGATCTATCTCATAAGGTAGGAGCCTACCATGAAGCTGACTAAAACTCACCTCTTTGAAACTAACAGAGTTTCTTGTTACGAAAGAAATAGTGTCCCATTTATCTGGTAATGATCTTAGAAATCAGCTATTCAAGGTTGAATTAGAATAATCAACATTTACCAGTCTTAATTCACTTATTAGACAACTGAACCTCTCGAATTGTTGAGTTAATGATTCTCCTTTAACGTGACCAAATGTTTCATACTGTTGATTTAGAACTTCTCGGTTATTTCGATAACTTCCTTTGTACCACCAAACTGCTCTTTCAAAGCATCCCAAACTCCTTAGCACTACTGCAATGCAATAAGCCAGCATAAATATCATTAGGCAAAGCCGTAGCAACAATACTAAATGCCTTGGCATCTAACTCGATTTTCTGAAATCCTGCTCGGAGTAGTTTTCTAGCTTCTTTGGTACTTGAACTTTGGGGTCTTCAGCACTTGGTACCATCGGAACATGTGGTCCGAAGATAACCGATTTCCAACGACCCGTGTTCTGTTGAGCAAGTATGCGACCCATCCGACGTTACCAGATATTATATTCCGATCTGCCAAGCATTGGAGGTTTGTACAGAGTACCAGTGTTGTGTGGATCTTGTGAATTTTGAGACATTTTTTATTGTTTAAAAACAGGTTTTTGTTTAGGATACTTTGAATGTAATAAACTTTTACTATGTTTTCAATCCAATGAACAAACGATATCAGTAACATGAGCTGACCTGTTTATATCAAATTGATTGCTTAGATCGAATTTGATTGACCAAACTCTGATACCAATAGTTAGGATCTGAGTTTGATTGTTGTGATAGTTAAGATGAAAATAATGAAAGAAGATAAAAACAGAGGTTAAATATGCAGCGAAATAATTAACTTTTCAATCACAACAATGAAGATATTGCTTTCATCAACATGATTTTATAAATCATAAGTTTACGTATACATGAAGAATTACAACTCCCACTCACCCTGATCACTACTTGTTTGTTCGTACAAAAATGTGAAGGTGAAAGTGATGAATCGAATAGAAAAGTACATGCATGCACTGTTCTATTTATAGTCCAAACAAAACATCTGAAGCATCTAAGCTGACGTCACCTAGACAGCCACATCTAATAGTCTAACAAACTCCTAACATCTGCTAGAACCTAAGCATTGTTACATTGATAATACAAATAAACTCTATTGAACATCATCTGTTGAGAATCCTTTGTTGAGCTTTATCCTTTGTTGGTCTTTATCCATTGTTGATCAACAGCAGTCCTTAGCTTCATCAGACTTTAGTCTTCATTAGCAGAGGTTCTCTTTGGCAGACCTTTGGCTTTAAGCAGAGTTTATCTTCAACAAATCTTGTGAACAGGCCTTGGGCTTGGCAGACTTTAGAGTAGCAGATGTTTAGTCTTTGTCATTGGGAGGAGCAGATCTTCAAAGCACTGTTATTTGTAATAAGAAAATTGTAGACTATTTTGACTTTTCAATCATTTGTTCTTTTGTAGGGTCCACTAGATCTAACACCTAGCCATCTATTTATACTAGACTAATTTTAGTCCTAACCCAACTAAAACCATATTAAATTAATAAATAGACTCTTAGATAAACCTTATTATCTGTAAATAAAATACAAAAAAAACTCAATAAATAGTTCATAAAAAATTATCTATAACCTGTCTTGATTTTTATCTCCTTATTTTAAGATTACGCATGGTTTTATTTTAAAAAAAGGTTCTCTCATCATATTGAGATTTGAGTTTGTAAGATGGTTTATATAACCCTGCTAGTGAAAATCTGTTCAGGGCCTATAGTGTCATCTTTAAAGAAATTCATAATACTTTCATTAATTTGTAGAGAAATCTATAAATTATACTCTGAATCACATGACTATGCGTTTGGTTTACATAGTCGTGTCATGTGGTATATGAGTACGTTGAATTTTCACGTGATTGTATCGCTTATTTTTTCAAGGAAAAAGTTTTTAATGTTTTAAAACATTTTCAAATGATATTTTCATTTTGTATGTATTCATCACTAGCCATTAGTTGGGGACCCTGAAATATATTTTTGAAGATGTAATTTTTTTAGCGTCGACCATCTCTTGGTGTATGTGAATTTTTTTCTATATGGGTTGGGTTGCCACAATAAAAAAAAAGTATACAAACCAATTTTTTCGGCCCTAAAATTTTAAAGCCCAAGTGGCAAAGCAGAATAAACCGAAACCAAACCGAACCATTTGTGAAAACTTTAACCGAAAAAACCAAAACCAAGCGATTCAAAATCAGTTTGAGCCTAAACCAGCCCATGCACAACTCTACAATTGGTGGCGGTAGGCGTCTTGGCGATTGACTTTTTAGTTTGAAAAGTCGACTTGTGGGTAGGGGCAGTTAATAAAAAAATATAGCTCTCCCACTTTTTTTTATTAGGTTACTTTTTCTAATTGTTAAAAACAATGGGTGAGCTAAATAGTGTTTGGCCTTAACCGTATAAAATGATTATCGGGTATAATGGTTAGTGAGTTTAGTTTAAAATGAGCTTATACTTGTTAACTAGTTTGTAATAAGTATTTCTGGGGACCACTTTTAGAGTTTCAAATTTCATGGGGGTCATTTTTTGAAGGTCGTTCGAGATAAAATCACATATATACTTTAAGAGAAGATTCATGAGGTGCGGCTACACCCCGTAGTCACAACTTTGTTACGCCCATATCACTACTAACTATCCCCCAACATGGTTCTAGGGTTTGCGTGTCAATGTCCAAACTTGTTGAAGTATCATAGTGAAATATTATGTAATATTTATGGTTCGTTAATAGTTATATTATGAATCTAGTACTATCATAGAACCCAAAAGTAAATTACAATGTTTTCTTTTTGTAATACCTCGAGTGTTAATAAACAATCTTAACATCTTTATAGTTCCTTGACCCGAAGAATATTTCAACATTTCCTGCTTTATGGTATTTTTAATTAATATCCCTCTTATTGGGGGTTTTAAAAAGCAGGTGGTACAATAATGGAATTTAACATCAGGAAGGAATGCTAGAAGGTCAAATGAGAAATAAAGCTAATTTGATATCCCTTTAGTTAAACCATTCCCCTTTTACTTAAGTATAAGAAAAAACAGGTTGAGTTAATTACGTTTTTCGTCCATGTGATTTGTTGAAAATCAGTCTATTAGTTTAAAAATTACCAAAACAGTACATGTACTTTCACTTTAATTCGTAACTATTAGAGTCCACCCACTTAACGCCGTCTTTTTTTTCGTTAGTTAGCCCACATGCTTGGCATGTGCAGGGCATTTTGGTCAATTCGTTTTAAAACCAAGCCTGGGATATAAAATCCCCAATTCCGTCATTGTTAAAACCCTAGTTACCAAAGTCACTGAGTAAACTCAAACCCTCGTTCTTAAACCAAACCCCAAAACATAGATTGAAGAGGGACAATTTACAACCGGTTCCTCAATTGCCTCAAGTGGTGGTTTGTACATGCATTGAGGTTAACACATCATGGACAAATTCAAACCTTGGAAGCCGATTTCATTGTTGTACAAGAATTGGAAGTGGTTGAAAATTATAATGCTCATGTTTATACATTTGATTCTGGCCTTCAAAACTTGTTGTAAAAACCAAAATGTGGTTTTGTTGGTTGGTTATACCCTCCAATGTGTCATATATCTACAGGGATCATACCGGGGCTATTAAGATCAATTAACAGTCATGAAGCTATGGCAAAAACTAACAAAATCAAAATTCGAAGGCTGAAAGTTCTAGTTTTGGCTAGTTGGATGTCCTTTGTCTTGTGTTTGATCTCTAAATGAATGTACTAAGCTGCAAGTAGTTGGGCTTTTGTAACGGTTATCTTTACGTTGTAATGAATGCACAAAGTTACAGTTTTTGTTTAATAGAAACTCTTGGTTTAGACTATGTAATGGTGTTGAAAACTAACCAAATGCCATAAATTACCAATGATAGTGTGAAAATGATGTATAAAAGACCATATGCAAATCACCAATAACAAACAAAAAAATGACCAAAGTCTGTCAAAATGACTAGTTGTTGAATCAAATTATGTAAAAAGCACCAACTGGTATAAAAATGACCAAATGATGTCAAAACTGTCAAAATACAAAATGATGACAATATGACCAAATAACAAAGTGTATAAGTGACCAAATGATAGTGTCAAAATGACCAAATGCATATGACCATTAACATGACAAAAACAAAAATCACCATATGTGCCAAAATGCCCAAATTACAAACTATATAAATGACCGATTCCGTTTAAACCAAAATCTACACATTTAAACCTACACACATTTGCCAAATAACGAAGTTTCCAATCCCAACCCTGCACTTCACCCAAACCCCGCATTGCACCCAAATCCTACACTTCACCCCCAAACCCTACACTGCACCCAAACCCTGCATTGCGTAAACTGAACAAACCCCTATATAAACTGAACAAACCCAACCCATCACAAACTGCACAAACCCAACCCAATCTTGCACTGCATAAACTAAACAAGCATACAAAGAATGAATCAACAATAACCATAAAAAAACCTAACATTTTGACTATTAAAATTTGTCAAACCAACCATCCCGGTGTTCACAACACAACCAAAAGACATATGATACATAGTTCAAAATACATGCCAACTTCTTCAAAAGCTAAACAACATAAACCTAACATAGCCACCATTCAAAATAAATACTAGCTATTTCAAAAGACAATAGAAACAACAATTCATGGTTGTTGTTGTGGCCCTGCACTTCCACTGATGTCACCACCTCCTTATAGGATCTTTGGTTCTGACCTTTGGCCTTGCATTTTGTACAACTGACAGTGTTTATCCTCCTGCTTATTTTCCCTTCTTTCACTCGTACAATGTCCTCTTCATTAACACTCTTCTTTCTTTTTTCGATGGCGTCCAAACCTGTGTGTGATGCTTTGGAGGTTTGAGAGTATTTGGGACTTGTGACGGTGTCCAGAGATCTACCCCATTGATTGGGTTAATTGTATGCATATAAACCTTCTTCCAAGTGTCCATCCAGTAGACTTCTTCTGGAACCTAAAACTCTAGAAGACTAGGATTCATGCCATATTGAGCCATTGTCTAATTCACTACCACTACATGCTTACAAGGCATACCTAGCAACTCCCACCTCTTGCAAGAACAAATTCTTTCATCTACATCAACTAAACACTGATCTTTACCGCCACGTTCCCTAACTTGGTATTTGTTGGTCCCATTCCACATCACTGAGTAATTTGAATCCCCACTTTTGATTTCTTCAAATATTATGTTAGCTTTGGAAGTCAAGTGACCTTCTGCCTTTGAAATTTGCTTGAGCCTTCATATATTCATGGATGTGTCTCAAGCAAAATCTGTGTTCGGCCTTTCGGTATACTTTCTTTAAGGCAGGTATAATGCCTTAGACATAAGTGTGGAATATGATAAGTAAAATGAAAAGTTAAATGATGTAATATGATAAGTAAGAGGAAAAGTAATACCTTCTATCTATCACTTATAAAAGTGAAGTTTGAGTTCGCTTCTAGATCTAAATCATTACCAAGGAACTTTAAGAACCAGGTCCATGAGGAGGTGTTCTCAGACTCAACCAAGTCATATGCCACTAAATAAACGCCCCACTGAAGTTAGAATATGTCCTGGATATGGCCCCTTCATGAAGCATCCATCCAAGCCTAATATCCCCCTGCCACATGCTTTAAAACCTTCTTTCAAAGGCCCTAAACATATATAGATCCTTTTAAACTGTCGAGTAGAACTATTTAGGTTGCAATCTCTCTCAACTTCAATCTTAACAAATGTTCCTGGATTGGCTCTTATCAGGTCTCTACAATAGCCCCTAGCTAGTTCATACTGAACTTTAAAATCGCCTTCAATCCTTCTTGTAGCCATCTTCTTAGCCCTATGCACCTTCTTTCTAGACACACTCACCTGATACCTGAGTAGGATTTGTTCTTCTAGTGTTGTTAGTGGAATAGTAGGGTTCATGGAGACTCCATCCTGAATTTCTTTGGCTATGTAAGAAAATATGCACAATTTGACATCCCTTGTTTGAAGGCAATTGTAAAGATTATTAATTGTTTTCACCACCCAACTAGACTCTTTATTATGGTTTGAAACATGTATAATAAAAGGATAAGTGGAAGCAGGCTTCTTGCTCCTGAGAATCTTTTTCTTATTACTAAGTGCCTTGGCATCTAGCTCAATTTTTCTGAAAATCCTGCTCGAAGTAGTTTTCTAGCTTCTTTGGTACTTGAACTTTAGGGTCTTTGGCACTTGGTACCATCAGAACATGTAGTCCGAAGATAACCGATTTCCAACAACCCGTGTTCTGATGAGCAAGTATGCGACCCATCCGACGTTTCCTGATATTATATTCTGATCTGCCAAGCATCAGAGGTTTGTACAGAGTACCAGTGTTGTGTGGATCTTGTCAATTTTGAGACATTTTTTATTGTTTACAAACAGGTTTTTGTTAGGATACTTTTGAATGTAAATAAACTTTTACTCTGCTTTCAATCCAACGAACAAATGATATCAGTAACATGAGCTGATCTGTTTATATCAAATTGATTGCTTAGATCGAATACAACTAGGATTTAATCCACCACAAACAACATGAAATATGGCTTTGTCATTCTTGACAATTTGTAGCTGCCTTCTACAATCAACTACAAGCTTCTTAACAAGTGCCTTAATCACATGTCTACTTGAAAATTGTTGGCCACTGTAAAATGGTTCTGCTACAGCGTCTCTGGCTAGTCTCTTCTTCCTAAACTTTTTCAAAGAATTGTTTTTAAAGGTGGGTCTTCTCCTCATCACTTAGGCTATCAAAGTCATTGAAACGCGCAAAAAGCAATATATAAATTATATCAAATGAGGTATAAAATCAACCCTTTTATATACTAATGTTGGAAAAGTGTGTTTCACTATATACTTTTGATTTTCAGGAATAAATGAGCTTAAATGTACAAAAGGAACAAATTAACGGCAAAAACCAACATAAATACAAAAGAATAGAAGTTAACACATAACACCGACCCTACGAGCTTCACCCCAAGACCAAAAAACAAATCAGAAGATCAGAACGGGGTTGTGTCCCAAAGCATGGGGTCGTGCCCCACTCCAGATCCATGAAGAAAAGACAAACAGAAGCAGGAAAGAGACACGGGGCATTGTCCTATGGACACGCGTCGTGGTCAACTCCTATATATGCAAAATCTCCTATAGTACAGCAAGTACAAGACCATGGGGTCGTGCCTCTGACACATGGGGTCGTGTGTGCATATGGACTGACACAACTCATTAAATGAAGACAGAGAAGAAGAAGACACCGGGCCGTGTGAAAATCTGTTTCCAGCTATAAATAGGACTTCTTGGTTCATTTGCAATCCATCCCTTGACAGCCCTCTCTCTCACTTCACCACCACTTCTCCCTACTCCAACACCATCATCCACCAAAACCGTTGAGTTTAGAGTGTGTAGTAGTCCCGGGATCCAAGATTGATAGTAAGAGTCCTTGTCGAACAATGGCCATGCTTGGCTACACAAATCTTTTATGTATTACTTTTGATTTCCAAGCTTTGGTTAACTTTCTAATTGGATACATATTAATGACTTTAATAACTAGTTTTTTTATATTGAAAGTCAACTTTATTCTATCATCTCTTCATGTTTTGTTGATTCACTCATTCGTGTCTTTACGGTCTATATAAAGCGCATTAACTGCCTGGAAGGGGGTTAGAAGGGTGGTTTAGGTAAATTTCTTGCTTCGTTCAATGTATAGATCCTGCGAGGACTTGGTTCAAGCTTATTAGGACTTCTATTGAGGCAGATAGTATCAAATCGGGGGAAGTAAAAACGGGTTAAATCCCTTATAAAGAAACTATTATTAAAACTTTAAACCGGTCTTGCGGGACTGTATCCCTGCAACTTATACCAATATGCCTGAGGGTAGCGTTGCCTGTAAAAGAAGGACATGCCACATTAACTAAGATAATCTTTAAAAAAACCCAAAGTGCGGAAATCACTAAAGGATACATAAAAGAAGAGTCGGAACCAAGTGATTCTATCTTGTCTATTGTTTCTTTTTAATATTTTAGTTTCTTTCTTTATTTTTAGAGTAAACTTCCGTTTTGCTCCCTGTGGTTTGGTCACTTTAATGGTTTTGCCCCAATCCTTTAAAAATAGCCAGGTTACTCCCTGATCTATGAAGCCCTTCATGATTTTACTCCCCGCCTCTAACTCCATCCAAATTATCTGTTAACTGAAAGGCTATAATGGTAACTTCAAATATAAAAATAAGGGTATCTTAGTAAAATTATAAATAAAAGATTATATTAAATATAATAATAAAATATAACAAAACCATCATCTCTTCTCTCTCTCTCTCTCTCTCTACCCTCTCTGCACTCTCTCTTCTCCCTCAACCCTAGCCAGACCCATCATCACCGCCGGCGACCGCCCACCACCATCAGACACCACCTTGAACAAAAACCCAAATTACACACATTTCACACATTTCTTCAAAACCTACAAACAACTGAACAACAAAAGCCAGAGTTCTTCAAATTCAAGAAAATTACACCCAAATTCGCACAACAGAGCCACAAAACCCTAACAAATTCCGTAAAAACATACTTCCGTTGACTCAATTCACCAACAAATTCAACAAAAAACACAAAGAATCTCGCAATTTCCACATCACAACCAATTTCAAACCAAAATCATACGTCAAAAACCTCTAGAATCCTCCAGAATCATCCATAATACAGAAATTGTTTTATAAAACGATAGAAACCTGAAGTTAAAAGCTCTGATTGACTACAATGGCAGTCTGTAACACGACACAAACTCCTGAAAATTCCTGAGCGGCGAACGGAAATGACAAACAGGTTCAGATTTGAAGCTTTGAAAACATGAATTTGAGAATGAAATTGAGGTTGAGGAGGGTTGTTACTAATGGCAGGCTCGTTTTCCACACTAATGATGGGGCTGGGTAGGGTTGAGAGAGAAGAGAGAGTGCAGAGAGGGTAGAGAGAGAGAGAGAAGAGATGATGGTTTTGTTATATTTTATTATTATATATAATATAATTTTTTATTTGTAGGTTTACTAATATACCCTTAGTTTTATATTTTAAGTTACCAAAATACCCTTTCAGTTAACAAACACTTTGGATGGAGTTAGAGGCGGGGAGTGAAATCATGAAGGGCTTCGTAGATCAGGGAGTAAACTGGCTATTTTTAAAGGATTGGGGCAAAACCATTAAAATGACCAAACCACGGGGAGCAAAAAAGAAGTTTACTCTTATTTTTAATTACTAAACATCTTTTTCCTAAAAATTTGATTAGATTAGACATTGACGATATTCTGATATTAAAAGCTCTTGTGTCCTTGGATGACCTTGGTATCTTACCATCAATATACTATGCCAACGATGGGTGCACTTGCCCTAGCGTGTTGTATAGAGTGATTGTGTTATATCGTGTTTTATAAATTTAAACATTGATAAACGAGTAAAAGTGCTTAAAATATACTAAAAATTATACTCACGCTCCACCACATCAGTCATCAAGCTCAAATTCACACTCATCTTCACTATAGTTGTCAACTGGTTCCTCAACCACATGGTTATCTACTGCAGCTCTAAAGTCTTCCATGTCAACTTCATCTACATCATTGATATTTATCAAGTCTACAATGTAATAAGAGTCATCAGAATCAGAATCATTGTGCTCATCATCATAGTTGGGCTCATCATCATCAGTATAGTGCTCATCATCTTCAACAGAACTAGGTCTTGTAGTTGTAACATCTTCCATGTCTTTCATCCTCTTCAATGTTATTATATTTTTATATGAATCGGAATCATCTAAATCAAAAGGATCAAAAACCAAGTGTTCATCAGCACTGTCTTGATCAGTGTTAGGTGCAACATTAGGAGCATTGTGTTGATCAACAACGTTGTGTTCACGGTTTCAGGAGTATTGTGTTGATCAGCAACAGTGTGTTCACCAGTTTCATTAACAACCTGGCTAACCCGACTCACCAGACTTTCTTGAAACCAATGACCAGGCACCCACCCACATTTTGTAATTTCTTGTGTGCTTCTTCTAATACCACTATCTACTGCTTCATTTTCATTCTTTTCCTCATTCACAACTACACCAATGTCTACGGCTTTTTGTCCATGTTCTATATATATTTCAATCACCTTAAGGTCATTAACATACTTTTAGCATACCCCTATATCATCATCACCATTTCTTAAAGCCACTTAACCATTATAATGATCTTGATCATGTATCTTATAATAGATAAAGACTACCTCATAATCTTCATAACCTAAAGTCCTAACGTAGCTCCCAGCTGATTGTACCCAAACTCGAATGAAACAACCATGACAATGTAGCTCACCTAGCCCTTCGAATAGCTTCTGCCTTGTGGTTTTGTTAAAAGACCCCTATGATTGAACTTCAGGGAGATCATTCCTAGTTGACCCCTAACTAATAGTCAATAAAAACACAAAATTTGGTGAGTTTTTTTTTATTATATTTTTGGACCATATTAACAATATCCATGCAAAAGTTTGACTAACACATGCAAAATTCTATACTTTAAGAACCCATGAAAACACGTATTGTATGTTGAATATGGGTCGAACGCCTCTCATGCTATGCGTTCCCACCACAAATAAAAAGCCATAATAAGACCTTGCAGATGTTGTTAGCAATTTGTTGTTGATGATGATGGCCGTTTGAAGATTGTGTTTGAAAACTTAAAAAGATGGGTGAAAATGAAAGTGTTTTGTAAATTTGTAGGTTGTAAAGGATAAGGTTTGGGTTATATCCCAGGCTTTCCTGAAACGAAATGACCAAAATCCCTGCACATGCCAAGCACGTGGGCTAACTAATAGAGAAAAAGAGACGGTGTTAAGTGGGTGGATTGTAATAGTTAGAAAACTGAAAGTACAAATACTGTTTTGGCAATTTTAAAACTAATGGACTTAAATAGTGATTTCCAACAAATCACATAGATAAAAAACATAATTTACTAAAAAGGGTATCACTTATCAGTTTAAGTGGAAGATTTCTTCCATCTATTTCTCGCTAGAAGCAAAATTTTATTAAGATTAAATTAATTTAATATTTAACTCTCGCTAACGTAATATGATTAGAGGACAGTTACCAAACGGTAACCACATACTAGGAATAGGAGACAACAACAACCACTGATTTCTTAAATCAACGATCCTCAATGAAGCGGTGGCAATTATATAAATAAAATGATCTAGGGCAATTATATAAATAAAAGGATCTACAATTGATTAAATAAAGAGAAAAATGGTATTATAGTCTTCTCTCCCATGAATTACTCTACCCCTTGATTTTCAAACGACTATAACTTTTTCCTACAATAATATTTTTTTCAAAAACTTACACCGTGTTAACAAGCATTTATTCTCTTTAATTTGAGTATACTATTGCTATAGTTTTCTAAATTAAAAAAAATATTTTACAAGCTATATAGGTATGTGATTATATAATGTTACGTATAATCAATGAATACCTTAATGAGGTACCCCATATGTGCAAGCAGTAAGAAAATTCTCAATGTAACACTACATCTATAATCACATACCAAATGATCAATGAATACCTAAGTCACGTACAAGATACTCAATGTAATAATCACGTACCATGTGTGCAAAGAAGTAACAAATGCTCAATGTGATAATCACGTACCATGTGTGCATGCAGTAATAAACACTCATGGTAACAATACATCTATAATCGTGCAACAACTTATATTACAAATCTAATCACATAATAGCATAAAACACAATTAAGTTCTCATTATATTGATATTGAATGTATAATCACGTAATAAGCATAACTTTAATAAAAATACATTATACAATAATAAAAACTATATTAATGTAATCACGTACAGATGCATAATCATTTGACATTACACTTGTTACAATGGTACGTGATTATAGATGTAAGGTTACATTGAGCATAGTAGCTTGCGACACATAAAGTTACACATCACATAATTTTATAGCTTATAAAATAATTTTTTTAAGAATCAAGAAAAGTATAGCAATAGTCTGCTCAAATTAAAGAGAATGAAATGCTCGTTAATACGGTTGTTATGGGTGAAATTCTAAGCTCATATCCTGGATTATATCTTGACTTTGTTATTTCTGATTACGATCAAGATACCGGATCAGGATATTGGTAACATCCTGGTGCAGTATCCTGGTAGTTACTAATTATACATGTGCAGGTCATAGCTGCAGGATCACAACGTTCATGGAGACTTGTTCACCTGAAGACTCAGTCTTAATGGTTAGAAGAAAGACGTTAAAGCCGCAATACTTAGTCAATAACGTTCAATAGCGAATAGTCCAAGGGATCCCACCAATTTAGGAAAGTTAGTTTTTCTTTGTAACTATAAATACCGGATAACCAGATCGATAGGTCACAACACATTCACTCACTACTCTCGAATTCTGTCATTTACTTTCACAATTACACACAAACACTCAACACTAGCAATTCTTGTAACACCTAGCAACGATATGGGAATTATCCTGCACTGTATCCTGATTTTTAAGCAATAAGAAGAACAAGGCAGCGGCGATTGTCAGCTCCCGAGGTTTTATGCCGGAGATCTAGATTGATCAAGGGCTTTCCTCGTACATCTTGTGTCAACCTTTACATTTTTGCTCATTGTTTGATTGTTGATATAGCTCAATATCCTGAGTTATATCCTGAAAAGTGTTTTTACAAACTAGCAAACCAATACAAGCTTCATAAACACTACTAGCACACTACCTCACAAAACTAATTTGATCACTAAATTGCTTCGATAATTTTTGACCAAAACAATTTGGTGCCCACCATGGGGCAAGTGGTGCTATTTCTATCAAAAACTTTGTTAAAATCACTACTTGGCTTTCTATCGACAAAACTTTTTTCACAACTGTTTTCGTGGCTTCGAATCAAACATGAGCTCTCATCCACGTCTGCTACAACCTCTGCTACAACTAGTTCAGTGCTTCTGCCACCTCCATCCAGGGACACTCTGCCTACTCAGAATGTCTACAGATCTGGTGTTCCAGGGAGAACTCCTGTTATGGCTTCTAATGATGAAATTTTAGCTTTGTTTGGTAATATACAGGATCAGATGAAGCAACAGCAGGAAACTAACCAAACGATAATGAGAGAAATATACAAGTCTTGAAGTCCAACTCCAAGAGACCTGCTGAGGTTGTTGTCACTCCCTTGCAGCCCAGGAATCTGAACTTTAGTTCAGCAGTGTATACTGAGGATAATCAGGGCAATGTCGTACCAAGCCGTTCCCGGAGCGATGTTCCTGAGATACCCTCATCAGCTAGGATATCGACTGTAAGGGGCCCAGGATACGCTCCAGGATATGGCCAGAATCAACAGGCTGGTAACGTATCTAATAATGTTAATACTCTTGCTACTAACAATGTTAGATCTTCGCATGATACAAGTGTAACCTCAGCACTCTCCAGAGAGCTTCAGAAACTGAAGGATATGATATCGAGTGTACCTGGGGTAGTGCAGCCCATACCGAAAGTATCCCAGGATAGTAACAACATAACCCATTTTGCTCGCCACATTTGTGATGCTGAAATCCCAAAGAGATTCCAAACCCCCAACATGAAGCTTTATGATGGAACGATGGATCCTGAAGAGCATATTGCCCAGTATAGGGAGAGGATGGAAGTGAATCCTATTCCACCGGATCTTAAAGAAGCATGTCTTTGCAAGGGCTTCGGCTCTACTCTGACAGGATCAGCCTTGAAGTGCATTCCACCTCATTCAATTACATCAGCTGCTCATTTGGTTAATTTGTTTAATAGTCAATTTTCTTTTAGTAGAAGCTTTGAAAAACTAACAAGTGACCTCTACAGGATAACACAGGGGCCTCAAGAATCCCTTAGGGATTATGTGAATAAATTTAGTAGGGAATCCTTAGATATCCCACATCTTGATGTTGCTATAGCTGTACAGGCATTCAAGATAGGATTACAAAAGGATTCTCCCTTTTATCAGGATCTTGTAATGAATCCTTGCAGGAACTTGGACGAAGCTCGAAACAGGGCTCTAAGATATATCAGGCTTGAGGACGACAAGAAAATGAAAGAGAGGATGAATTCATCCTCAACATATGAATCAACTAACAGGAAGTCAGAATCTTCGTACAAGCCATATCGCTCTAAGCCATATGGCAGGAATGACAGCAAAAAAGTGATTTTGTTGAGGACGAAGATCCTGAGGAGTATCCTGGGTTATCTGAAAACTGTTTTTCTGTTATACTCCTAAATTAATATATGCCATGCAGGGTTTTGGAGATAAAGCAAGGTGGCCAAGGAAAAACCAACAAAGGCTGATTGGAAGGATAAGTCCAAGTGGAGCGCCTTCCATGAATATTTTGGACATATAACGGAAGATTACATAGCCCTGAGAAAGGAGATAAGCTATCTACTAAGCAAAGGCTACTTAACAGATCTCATCGGCAGGAAGAAGAATAAGGACCAGGATACTGACAAGGATCCTGAACGAGCAGCATCGCCTCCCCCAGACGCCAAGATAATCAATTTCATATCTAGAGGATCCGATATATGCAGAACCTCTTATTCTGCAGCTAAGAGGCATGCCAAAGAGGCAAAGTCAGAAAGAGGGGATAAGCCAACGATGGTGACAACACTTACAACTGACAAAGTGATAACGTTCGACAGTGAAGACCAGGATAGTATTCAGGATCCTCATCATGATGGTCTAGTAATCACTTTGTATATTGCTAACCATTTTGTGCGCAGGACCATGGTGGACAATGGTAGCTCGGTCAACATCATTAAGCTAGAGACCCTGAAGAGGATGAACATCCCAGGAATGGAGATTACCTCGAAGTCCACTGTGTTTGTAGGGTTCAGCGGAGAAGCAAAGAACACGATTGGAGAGATAAAGCTGCCTGTATAAGTTGAAGGAGTGAATTGGATGCAACGATTTTGTGTCATGGACTTGTTTATCCTGCTATAATATTATATTAGAAAGGCCATGGATTCGTGATATGAAAGCTGTATCTTCCATTTATCATCAATATGTCAAGATCCCTACTCCTTGGGGGTAGTCAAAGTGGAAAGTGACCAACAGGAGGCGAAGGAATGCTACTCCTCTTTGATGAAGACATCAACAAAATCCAGGGCAGGATAGCAATTAAAGATACAAGCCAAGGATATCGTGGAAACTTCGGAGCAGGGTGTTAAGAAAGTTGTCCTGGACCAGGATAATACAGATATCTTGGTGCTTGTAGGAACCAATATCCCTCAGGATATTGAGAGTCAGCTTACTAACTTTTTGAAATGCAGGATGTCCAGGTTTGCATGGAAACACGAAGACATGCAGGTATATCGAAAGAGATTATAACTCACAAACTTGGAATTTATAAATCTTTCAGGCCTATTCAACAAAAAAGAAGGAAATTTGCTCCTGAAAGAAATACAATTATACAAGAGGAAGTTGAAAGATTGCTGAAGTTCAAGATGATTAGGGTAGTCAAGTTTCCTAGGTGGCTAGCAAACGTGGTGGTGGTCCAAAAGAAGAATGGGAAGTGGAGAGTGTGTGTAGATTACACAGACCTCAACAAAGTTTGTCCAAAAGATCCATTTCCACTGCCCATATAGATTCCATGATGGATGCAACTGCTGGACATGAAATGCTAACTTTCATGGATGCATCCTCAGGATTTCAACAAATCCAAATGGAACCATCCGACCAGGAGGAAACAGCGTTCATGACACCAACAGGTATATACTATTATACTGCCATGCCCTTTGGTTTAAAAAATGCAGGTGCAACGTACCAGAGGCTGGTTAATATGATGTTTAAAGACAAACTGGGGGACACCATGGAGGTATATATTGATGATATGGTAGTGAAATCCAAGAAAGCGTAGGATCATCTCAAGGATTTAGAGTGTGCCTTCAATATCCTGGACCAGTAAAATATGAAACTGAATCCTGTTAAGTGCCATTTTGATGTGGGGGCAGGAAAGTTTTTAGGATACCTGGTGACCAAGAGGGGGATAGAAGCAAGCACGGAACAAATTAAAGCTATCCTGAATCTTAAATCACCATCCAATATGAAGGATGTTCAGAGGCTAACAGGAAGAGTAGCGACATTAAACAGGTTCATATCAAGATCCTTATAAAAATGCAAGGAATTCTATGATATCCTAAAGAAAAACAAAAAGTTTGAATGGGGTGAAAAACATGAAGCTGCCCTACAAGAGTTGAAGCAATATCTTTCAAGTGCACCCCTGCTGATGAAGTCTGAGGATGGTGAACCCTTATCCCTATATCTTGCAGTATCAGGGAATGTAGTAAATGTTGTTTTGGTAAAGGATCATGAAGGTCAGCAGTATCCTGTTTACTATGTTAGGAAAAGTTTGTTAGATGCTGAAACTAGATACTCACACTTAGAAAAATTGATATTAGCTCTAGTTATGGAGTCAACTAAGCTTAGATATTACTTTGAAACACATAGGATACATGTTAAAACCAATTATCCTGTTAAAAATGTGCTTAGGAAACCCGAAATGTCTGGGAGAATGGCTAAGTGGTCCGTAAAACTAAGTGCATATGATTTAGTATATGAACCTAGAAATGCTCGGGCCTTAGTAGACTTTGTGGCTGATTTTAGTAGTGATATTCAAAATGAGGCTGACCTAGAAGTATAACAATTAGGTGAGAATTCAGGATCTTGGATATTGTATACGGATGGTGCATCTAACATAAGAGGTGTAGGGTTAGGTATACTACTAAAATCGCCACAGGGGGACATATTACCCTAGGCTATTAGATGTGAATTTCCTGCTACTAATAATGAAGCTGAGTATGAAGCTCTAATAGCAGGATTAGAATTAGCTAAGAAATTGAATGTCAAAATTTTACAAGTATATTTTGATTCCCTGTTGATTTCTAACCATTTCAATGGATCTTATGCAGTTAAGGGTGAAAAGTTAGTTGAATACCTTGAAATTGTTAAAAAATTAGCAGGATATTTCGAAAATTTTACACTTGAGCAGGTACCAAGAGAAGAAATGCTGAAGCAGATGCTCTAGCAAATCTAGGATCTACTATCAGGATACCGGAAGGAACTCAGATACCAATATTACATATCCTGTACCCTGCGACGGAACTTTTGAAGTCTCAGGATAAGGAGGTAACAAGTGTTCAGGACCCTGGTAAAGCATATCCTGATAAGGATCCTGAATCCTGGTTGACGCCAGTCGTCAAGTATCATGAAAAAGGAGATGTCCTGAAGGATGAAAACCCCAAGGATTTCAGAATGAAGATATCTCGTTTTACAATTATAAATGATGTTTTGTATAAGAAATCCTTGCATGTCCATACCTGAGGTGCTTGGAAGATCCTGAAACTAAGGAGGTACTTCAGGATATACACGAAGGAGATTGTGGCAACCATACTAGGGGGCAGATCTTTATTCTCTAAGGTATTAAGAACAGGATACTACTGGCCAACCATGAGGAAGGATGTTGCAGAGTATGTTTGAAAAGGTGATGCATGTCAGAGACATAGCAATATACTACATCAGCCTGCAGAACCATTATATCCTATCATATCTCCTTGGCCATTTATGAAATGGGGGATGGATATAGTAGGAAAACTCCCAAAAGCTCCGAGAGGAAAAGTCTTCATGCTAGCAATGACGGATTATTTCTCCAACTGGGTTGAAGCAGAAGCGTTTGTCCAAGTTAGGGATCAAGAAGTGGTATCTTTCATCAAGAGGAGTATCCTGACAAGATTCGGGATACCGGCGGAGATAATTTATGACAATGGTTCCCAATTCATCAACAAGAGGACTACTGATTTTTGTAAAAGTTGGGGGATCAAGATGATTACATCAACACCAGTGCATCCTCAGGCTAATGGACAAGCAGAATCCTCCAATAAGATAATTGCCAATAACTTGAAGAAGAGGTTAGGCGCTAGGAAAGGAAGATGGGTTGAGGAACTACCATTTGTCCTATGGGCTGATATAACAACTGTGAAGAATGCTACTTGGCAAACTCCATTTTCTTTAGTATTTGGGGCAGAAGCAGTGATTCCAACAGAAATGGTGATACCTACAGCAAGATCGAGCCTTAGGATCCTGAAGCAAATCCTGAAGCCTTATGTCAATACTTAGATACTATCGACGAAGCGAGGGACGCGGAAAAATTAAGGATGGCAGCATACCAGCAGAGGATAGCCAAGTCATACAACAAGAATATAAGGACTAGGAGATTCCAAGTTGGAGATTGGGTATTGAGAAAGGCGTTTCAGAATACGACTAATCCTGCTGATGGGAAGTTAGCTCCAAAGTGGGAAGGACCCTATGAAATTGAATCAGAATCCGAAAAGGGAGCATACTGACTCAAAACCGTGGAGGGGGATATGATACCAAGATCGTGGAATGCTATACATCTTAAAGCCTATTTCAAGTGAGTTTAGAATTAAATTTCTAACTCGGAATGGTATGAATTCTACCTCTTTTAAATATATATTTAATTTGAGTTATTATGATGAAACCCAATACTGACTTAAGCATCGGAGGGGTGTTAGCTTGCTAACACCCACCTTAGTCTAAGGATGTTTTGTAGGATACGCTTCAGGATGTCACTCCAAGATATTTGCTTAAGACGGATCGAAAGACTAGAGGACTGGCCCCCTCTCTCACGTCTAAGGGATTCCGATCCCTTCACAGGTTTAAAGGTATTCACCTTTCTTCTGAACTGGGATTAAACACCCCGCCTGGAGCGCAAGTATCCAGGAATAGTTCAAGATGGAGGGACCAGTTCATGTAACAGTGGCTGACAATTTCGTTATTGTTGGCTATATCCTGGATCCCTAAGGTATATGAGGATTGATCACCCTTTCTCGCGATAGGGTATTTTCGTACTCTCTTAGGTTTAAAGGTTTTCACCTTTCTAAGTCTTGGAGTTTATACACTCCCGCCTGCAGTGCACGGAACGTGGGTAATATCCCCAGTAAAACTCAAAGGCTTAAAGGTTTCACCTTTTCAAGTCTTGAGGTTCTTGTACGTGGAAAATGGGTTTAATCCCTGTAAAATACAGGATTTTTTCCACGAATACTCTTAAACGAGTTTGAAGGAAGATTACTAAGTCCAAAGATCAATTGGAAAATTACTTAGTGGATGATATCCTGATGCAATAAGCTGATCCTGCAGAGACTGGGGACATCTATGCTGGGGACATTGCGAAGGATTCAAAGGTTGAAGTTGGTAATTATTGCATAAGTGTTTCTGGTATGACTTTCCATTTTACAATACTTGAAAGTCCTATCTAAATAAGCTAAGTTTTCTACAAAGTTATGTTCAACCAGACTTTTGTCTAATATTTTCAAAAATAATAGAAGTATTGACTATTTTATCAGTATCCTGACCAGGATATCTGATCCGAATATTTCAAACATATTTCTCAAAGTGAAAACATAACAACAACAGATAAGGCTAAAAGATTAGTCTATTATTAGCAACCCAAAATGTCACATTCTTGGGTTTCGTCTTAAACCAAGACACATCCACCAAGAAGTGTGATAAGTTCTAAAAGCATTTGAACATCAATCACCGAAGGCTTCATCCTGGAACCCAGGATCCCTCCATCTCCGGTCACCACAAAATACTAATATTTAAAAGTGCAGGAAATATAAAGTGTTCAAGTGCAGGAAGAGTAAATTGTTTGGGATTACAGACCATTCAAATTCAAAAAAGTGGGCTCCGGCCTAAGCACCAATATCCATCATTGGCCACTTCGATGCTCTCACACAGCAGCATGTTTACCAACCTTCACTGCCCCCTTATCCTCAGCATCTCGACCAGCATCACCACCAGCATCCACTCCAGCATCAGCCCCAGAATCCTCGATAGCTTCAACAGCCTTTGGAGGCTCCTCAACCGCCGGTTTGGCAATGCGCTCTACGGGTTTGCCACCAAGGTCCCTCAGATTCGCCTCCCAGGCTTCAATGTCTCAGGTAGGATATTCAAAGCCCACGACTCTGGCTTCATAAGCCATCTTTAGCCTAGCTTGAAGGAGGGAGATGACAACAGAACCTTTGAGGCCTTCCCGGTAGGGGATCAGGTCTTGTTCGTGTTGAAGCTGAGCGGCGTCCAGTTTAGCCTGAGCCTCTTGAGCTACCTTTTCCTCGGCAAGCTTAGCATCCCGAGTCATAGCCTTGAGTTTGTCTTCGTAATGCTGTGACATGGCCTCGGTGATCTTCGTCTGATCCTCATTGGCGGTCTCTGTCTTCTTTAGTTTGACCTCCAATGCCTTGATAGAATCACAAGCCATAACTTGGAGATGTGTCAGACGTTCAAGAACCTACAATTTAAGGTATGAATGTCAGTATAATTAACCAGTATATCAATTCAACATATATTCAAAGGATATAGGATGAGGATATTTACCTGGTTAAGAAGGGAAGTCATGAGGCTGCTGGATTCTGCAAATCCAAGGTTCTCGTAGGAAGGAGAGGCTTCAGCTGAAGTGGCGGGGGAGTCAGTATCCTTTCTCTTTCGAGAACTGGAGTCCCGAGGTCTGGAACTTGAGGAAGGCTTAGGCACAGCAGAGGGTTTGGAGCTGGAAGAGGGCTTCGATGCGGCTGAAGGCTTGGATCTTGTCTCTTTTTTCACTGGTGCAGGTCCAGAGTAGCTATCCAACTCATTGAGATCGAAGACTTCTAGGATCTTGGCTGGTTCTGCACAGAAGGAAGGTAACCATATAATTTTAATATACCTTGGATAATGAATATATGCAGGATATAGGACAGGATCCTTACCAGACATGTTAGAGCTTGAGTGTTGAGTCGAGGATAAAACTTCTTTCAGTCTCAGGTAACTTGTAAATGACTTCGATACTCTCTGCTGACTCAGTGAGCGAAGGTGTTGATTTCCTAAAGTCCACTGCACACAAGAAAATAAGAATATCAAGACAGGATATATAATAGGATTTAGACAGGATATATTTGGGTAAAAACACCGATACTCTAGTTCCTACCCTTTGTCAACCACATCACTGGGAATTCCTTCCCTCTAGGGATGGAACTTCTTTTAACAAAGAAGAATTTAGATTTCCATTCCTCCTCGTTTTTTACTCGAAGAACAAGCAGATTTTTGGTCGTGGAATAGAACAGGAACCTGCTGGAGCCATGAGATCTCAGTCGGTAGGCGACGGGAAGATCGTTGACACAAAGTTTAGGAACATGTTCGTTCTTGATGCGATCAAGAACCATCAGGACCCTCCAGAGCATTGGCATGGTTTGACAAAAGCTTAAGCGGGTGACACGAAAAAAATCCATGATAAAATCAAAGAATGGGAACTTAAGACCCAATGTGAAAGGAAAAACGTTAAAACAGAGCCACTCTTCAGACGCCATATCTGACTGGATTTCCCGGTCATATGGCCGGAATACCGTCCCTTCCGGGAAGATACCTGAAGTCCTGAGGGCCGACAAGTGAGCATCGTCGAACGAACAGATTTCTTTTTCAAGATTTTGAAGAAGGTTTTGTGGTGTAAACAAAGGTGCGGAATCGCCGGTGCTTGATCTTGTCTGCCTGGTCATATCTCCACCGAACCAAAAAATAGGAAGAAGAAAGAGGATGAAGAAAGAGAGAAATACGTTACCTTTGGATTTCTTGGTGAAGGCAAATGAAGATGAAGATGAATCAATATAGAGGGGTGATGAGTGTTTATAGCCTGAGCAATTGCAAGTTGTCGCATCAAAGTCCTATCTCTTAATTGCCTTGAAACTCATGAAAAATGTAACCGTTAGGGCTCAGGATCCTCAAACAGTAACATTTTTTGGGACAATTGTTATGGGTGAAATTCTAAGCCCATATCCTAGATTATATCTTGACTTTTTATTTCTGATTACGATCAAGATACCGGATCAGGATATTGGTAACATCCTGATGCAGTATCCTGGTAGTTACTAATTTTACATGTGCGGGTCATAGCTGCAGGATCACAACGTTCATGGAGACTTGTTCACCTGAAGACTCAGTCTTAATGGTTAGAAGAAAGACGTTAAAGCCGCAATACTTAGTCAATAACGTTCGATAACGAATAGTCCAAGGGATCCCACCAATTTAGGAAAGTTAGTTTTTCTTTGTAACTATAAATACCGGATAACCAGATCGATAGGTCACAACACATTCACTCACTACTCTCGAATTCTGTCATTTACTTTCACAATTACACACAAACACTCAACACTAGCAATTCTTGTAACACTTAGCAATGATCTGGGAATTATCCTACACTGTATCCTGATTTTTAAGCAATAAGAAGAACAAGGCAGCGGCGATTGTTAGCTCCCGAGGTTTTATGCCAGAGATCTAGATTGATCAAGGGCTTTCCTCATACATCTCGTGTCAACCTTTACATTTTTGCTCATTGTTTGATTGTTGATATAGCTCAATATCCTGAGTTGTATCCTGAAAAGTGTTTTTACAAACTAGCAAACCAATACAAGCTTCATAAACACTGCTAGCACAATACCTCACAAAACTAATTTGATCACTAAATTGCTTTGGTAATTTTTGACCAAAACAACGGTGTAATTGAAAAAGAAAATATTATCGTATGAAAAGGCTTTAGCTCTTTGAAAATCAGGGGTGAAGTAGGTTCATTCGAGAGATTATCATAATACCATTCCCCTCTTAAACTAAAAAGGACAATTGTCAAGCGCAGATTGTCTCCTACAGTTCGCATAGAAAAAATTATATATAAAGAGAGGTTTAATTTCAAGTGACAAGAAGATAATGTATACAATTATCAGTTATCTTTAAGTTTAGGTGTCTTTAATGTGCAAGCATGTGTATCACCGTTGTTGACATGAAAATTGAAGTTTAATGTTCGAGTGTCCTAAACATGATAAAGTGTCTACTCTCTTATCTACATTTTTATATCGATCGATTATCTGAATTGCTTGATTTTATCTAGCCATGAAAATTGAGGTTTAATGTTCGAATTTCTTGGTTTAATGATCGAGTGTCCTAAACAAGACAAAGTTAAATGCTTAGTGCATCATCTTGCTCTTCATGAACATCGGATATTTTGGTCTTAGTTTGTGTTTGTTTACTTTTCCACACCCTCTCTATCCATCAATTCTTCTTTTCTTAAGTGGTTTTTTAGCTATTTATTGTTGATGTTTTTAACTATAACATATGTATGAGTATTCATACTAGGCAGTTTTATCATCTGATTGTATTTTTATCGTCATTGGATGCAAGGAATTCATATTAATGGGTAACCTTGCATAAGATACCTTGTGAGACTGTTTTTAAAGAGGAAGGGTTATAGAATGTCCCTTCACCAATCATAATTAAATGTGTTTTCTCGGCTAGGAGAATGGCGACGAGATTTGGCATATTTGGGGGATGACGGGTGACACTTATTGGATTTGCTTACAAGGAGAGGTGACATGACGTCCTAACGAATTCGATGGCTAGAAGAACATGGTATATAAAGACGATCACTATGTAGAGAACATGGTAGAAGAAAATGGTTACTGGGATCAAGAACATAAAATTTTAGCGGTTATGGCTTTATATTATTTTGCTGTTAGGATGGTTTCCACACCATATAGATTATAGAATCAAAGTAAAAAACGTGTATTTCTCTATATATTGATGATATGTTTCACAAGAAATATATATATATAATACAATATTATACACCTTAATTGGTATTCTATAGTACTATCTATGACTACTTATTATACATGAATCACTTGAAACTTCAACGAATTGTCGAATTTGATCAAGTCAATTGAGAAACTTAAAAGGTAACATTCTATCATTACTATAAGGGTCAAACAATCTTTTAAATGTCAATTTATTTTTCTTCCAAAGCTTATGTCACATCTCACGTGTTGAAGGCATATCCATAAACGTTAAAAGTTAGGTGGATATTTGGTATGTTTCATATGTTAATAACTAGTAAAGTTTCCCGCGCGTTGCGGCGGGTTTGAAATGTAAAGTAGCTCGAATTTGTACCGTGAAACCGTATTATATTTAACCCGACTGGTTTCAGAACAAAAGTTACGTAAAAACGTAGACAAACTAAAAACGTACATAAATATAAGCACAAAAACATATTATATTTGGTCCGACTTATTTCGAAAGAAATTTACGTTGAAACGTTAACCAACTTGAACTTATACCGATATGTACATAAAAATAAACACGTAAGAAAATTAACTTTTTTTAAAATTAAAGAATGGTACGCCGCATTGCGGTAGCATCGACACTTAAAGTAATTCGAATTTTTACCATCTAATAAAACGTATTATGTTTGACTCGACTTGTTTTAAATCAAAATTTAGATGAAAATGTAAATAAACTAAAAACAAACATAAAAAAAGCAAAAAAAAGACTATATTTGAGCCTACCCATTTCCAAAAAAAATTACATTGAAATGCAAATCAATCTGAATTTATTTCGTTGCGTACAAAAATGAAGCACGTAAAATTGATTACAAAGTACTTAGAAAGTTGAGGGGTTAGAAGTACGAATACTAAATGTTGAAGTGTGAAAGTAGAAAAAAAAAAAAAAAAAAAAAAACTTACTGTACATGTAACTTGTTTTTTAGGTTTGTATAATACTTGGATAGGAAGGTTTGTCACGTAACTATACAACATGACCAAAGATTTGTGAAAAAAGACTAAGTTGCTGCTTAGATATTTAAATATCTTGCCGTACGCAACATAATATATCAAATTAGGATCAGATTTTCATAACAAGGCTCGACGAGCCTAATGAGCTACACATGTCAGGCTCGATAAATAAACGAGCTTTATTTTAGGCTCAAGTTTGGCTCAGACTTGATAAGGTTAGGCTCGTTTCGAGCCTTTTCTCGAGCCGATCTCGAGTAGCTCGCGAGCCGCTCGGCTCGTTTCCCTACTTATGGTAATACTAGTTGAAATATAAGAAACGGACTATAAATTGTTGACGTGTTTGTGTCTTCTGCAGATCTACTAGTCATGCTAGAGCTCAACAAGATTTGATCTCTCTTGCTCCTATTAGAAGCAATGGACCATCAACACCTGCCAATTTTTGACCTTTTGAGTGGAGATGATATTTTACACATAACTGCTATGTTATATCAAGTCCCAATCGACAATCAAACCGAATAGAAAAGTTGAAGAAAAGAATTTAAGATGAATAACCCTCATCTTATTAATCAGAAAATAACTCAAAACTAATTACAGACTCTTAAACCATAACTCGGTTTCTCTCTAGTCTTAAACCATAACTCGGTTTCTATATTCTCTTAATAACGTCTAACCCTAACATGGTTTATATAGGCTAACCCTAACTTGGTGACCAAGACATTACCAAATATAATTATAACATAATTAGGAAACTTAACCAACTATGACCAACTTGTCAACATTGATCCCTTAAGTTCACCGACTTGTGACTTGAACTCCTTTGTCGCCCTTTTTCCCATCATCGACTTGTGATGAGTCAGGAATTACCGCCAACAATCACCCCCCTTAATTTCCGACTCGAAATAAGGAGGCTCTAACATGTCTTGATTCTCTTAGAACTCATGTTGCAGTGTTTTCCGGCTCCTTCCTAGCTCAAACATTCGTGCGACCTTGTACTCGACTAGTCCTTTGTCCACGACTTGTCCTTTGGTCATAAGAACTCGCATCACCATTGACTCGGCTGCGATCTTGAGCAAACACTCGCTTTCTTGGATCATTACACGTACTTTCTTGTGTTTGAATCTTTTTCTTGATCTTTTCTTTAAATTCTTGAACATTTTTCTTTGGATTTTGAATTTTGGGTTTCTTCATTAAACTTGGATCTTTGAGAAGATTCTGGCTCGTACTTGGCGTATCATCTTTCAGTTCAACTCTTTGTAGATCCCTACCCGCAAAATTCTTTATTCTAATCATACGAACTTGTGTACCGGAACTTGCTATCTTGAGGTTGATCTTGTATAAACGGTTTTTGGTCCTTGTCACCTTCATCATAAGCTTACATGTATCATCATGAATGGTTAGCAAATCACGTTTCATGTGAATGTCGCATCCACCTTCCGTTGCTTGACCAAGACTTATGATATTGCTTTGCAAACTCGGTATGTAGTAAACATCGGTTAACATACGCTTCTCCACCGTTTTCCCTTCAAGTAATACCGATCCCTTTCCCCGTATATCAATACAAGACCCGTCTCCAAATTTCACCTTTCCGGTGACACCTTCATTCAATTCAAAGAAATAAGTTCGATTACCCGTCATGTGATTCGATTCTCCGTTGTCGAGATACCAAGTGTCTTTCTCCATTGGTTCAGTCTCGAAACGCTTTGGAATCACCCATTCTTCATTTAGAAAAATCGTCTCTTGATCACATCTCGTCATAAACAATGATGGATCAAAATCATCGTTTTTTGCTATGTTAGCTTCTTCCTGTTTCTTCACATGATCTGGACACCCTGACGCGAAGTGACCAAATTTATCACAACGGTAACACTGAACCTGTGACCTATCTTTCCTTCCCCTTTGGCGATCATTGGTTCTTCTTTGACCCGTCTGCTTTGATCCCTGATCTTGACCATCTCGGCTTTGATTTCTATCTTGGTCCTCATCATCCCGGTCTTGACGTCTGCCTCGGTAACTTGAACCGCCTCGCCCACGCCCCCGCGTATTTTCATAGGATTTGAATTTGAGGACGATTCTCCTTTGGAAAACATTAGATTACCTTGATTTTCTGCTAAAGACTCAATACCCTTAATCCTGTCTTCGAACGTCTTTAGTCTACCGATTGCTTCCAGAAACGTCATGGCCTTCAAATCTGTGAATTGTTCAATTGAAGCTACAATTGGAACATACTTTGCTGGAACAAAGCCTAATAACTTTCTGGTAGCTTTTTGTTTTCGGAGGTGGTTCCCAAACTGTCTGCCTTGGTAACCAACTGACTTATTCTCCCTGCGAAAGAATCAAACGTCTCTGTTTATTCCATCTTTAAAGATTCGAACTCGTTTTCCAGTTGCTCAATCTTTGCCTCTCGAACCCTTTCAACCCCAACATACCGTGTCTTCAATGCTTCCCAGATTTCCTTTGCAGTCTGAAACTGAGCTACTTGAAACACGAACTCTTCGGGTATTGCCTGAAGTAGAAGTGCCACTGCCATGTCATCCTTTTTGGCCTCTACCTCCTTTTCACCTGGTTCTAAAGCTTCCAGTATTCCATGAACCTTAAATACCGCCTTAATACGAATAGCCCAGATGTTGTAATTTGTTTCTGTTAATATTGGACATTGTAAAGTTGTGGTACTTTGGTCCTTAACCACAACCGGTGGTCGTCTGTCTCCGTCTGCCATCGATTCCTGAACAACTTTTCAGAACCGAACCGTCTGAATTGAACCCGCTTGACCAACCCAAATTATAATCAACGTTTAAGAGTTAAACCAACTTGTTTAAGAAAATACCAACTTGAACTTCTGAGAATCTCGAGACAACCACAATTGTTTGAGGATTCAACTTATTGAAATTTTCTTTTGAATTCCTCTTGACCGACTCCGCAGGAAATAGAGATAAAACAACTTTAATCAAATTTGCTGTGACTTTTTGCAACTTTCACTTGAAACCTCTTACTTCGTTCAACAGTAGGAGCAAATATCATCTAACGCGGGCAACCGATCAACTACCCCTTTAGTTGATTAAATAACAATCAAACTAACTTGTTTGATTTAAACAATCCAGCAGCGACTATGGCAAGATCTTCCAGCAACTACGACTTCTTCCGACGGCGGCGGCTTATTTTGTTAGGGTTCTTGAACTTGGCTCTGATACCAATTCAAGTCCCAATCGACAATCAAACCGAATAGAAAAGTTAAAGAAAAGAAGTTAAGATGAATAACTCTCAATCTTATTAATCAGAAAATAACTCAAAACTGATTACAGACTCTTAAACCATAACTCGGTTTCTCTCTAGTCTTAAACCATAACTCGATTTCTCTATTCTCTTAATAATTTCTAACCATAACATGGTTTATATAGGCTAACCCTAACTTGGTGACCAAGACATTACCAAATATAATTATAACATAATTAGGAAACTTAACCAACTATGACCAACTTGTCAACATTGATCCCTCAAGTTCACCGACTTGTGACTTGAACTCCTTTGTCGCCCTTTTTCCCATCACCGACTTGTGATGAGTCGGGAATTACCGCCAACATTATATACCTTTTTGCGATGCTAAAAGTAAGGGGTGAAAATGTCTAATCGTCGGGTTACATGATAAACACTTTATTTTGAATATGTATTTTGTTATAACTCGGGTATATGATGTTTTAAGTGGAATATTTAATATAATCGTGAAAATTCAATAAATGTTTAGATTTAAAAATATGGCATTATAAGCAGGTTAAAATACAAAATGTCTAAAAAAGCTAAATATCAAATAAATATATAAAAACATTTTGTGACTGCAAAATCAGTCACAGTGGTAGCAATATGTAAAAGGTAAGCAGTCGCAATATGTAAAAGGCATGCGTTCGCATAACCATCGCAAGCAAAGTCTCACATAACCAAAAACAGTCGCAATATTTGCGACCAATCTTGTAGTCGCAAAAATTACCAGCGGTCGCAACTCAATCGCAATAGAGCAACTGGAATGATGTTTTTCCAATGGCCTTTTTGGTCGGAAAACGGTCGCAATAGGGCAACTGCGACTGTTTTACGAGCAAAAATGCGGCCAGAAAAACTCAATTTTCTAGTAGTGTAGCCTAGCTAATGTCTTTGTTTGAAGTTACCATTGCACACCTGGTTTAGGTTCCTCTGCAAAGGGTGTTTCGTGTGAGAAGTGTAAATAAGAATACGAAGAGGAGATGTTGCATTGATTAAAATAGAGATTAAGGGTAATAATGTAATTTCAAATAAAATTCAATTTAAGAAACTAGATCATGCTTAACCATTTTTGAGAAATTGTAGGAAAGTAAATATCTTTTTTTACGTTTCATATATCTTATTATTTGAAATATGGGTATTCAGTATTGTCTTATCCAAAAAATCGCATCAACCATTTTGTTATTTATGCAGCTATAAAACACCATACATATTCCAAAAACGACACGATTTGAATCATAATACAGTCATGGCTAACATCTAGAATGATTGTATTGTTATTCAAGATGGTAAAACACCATAACTTGAATAGTAAAATACATTCCTTCTAGATACCTCTGTTAAAACACAATAAAGAAGAGGGTTAATAGATTATTTTATAATACAATCCTAAATTTTGAGTTATGATTCATTATCTCGGATGAAAAAGCAAACTTGCGGATTTTTAGGAGTTTTGATGATAACAATTTGTGTTTTGTTAGGTGGTTTCTTTATTTAAATCATGGAAAAAGATAGTGTTACCCATAATCAGGTCAAATTAGTCAAAAAAAATACAAATTTGTAATTTTTAATCTCCACATTAAAATCTAGATCTATTTTGTCTAAAAGACTTCTTATCATTGTCACATTAAACGCCCTTTATACAATAACCCAACTTTGCACACCATTTTGGTTCATAAGGAGTTACAGAATGGTTTATAACGGATGCAAACCACAAGAAGATATGAAGGTCTACATTTGTTCCCAAATTGAACAAATCATTTTAATATTTAAAGGGTTATTGGATTTAAATAACTCTAACTTTCACCAATTGACCAATAGCACACCCAACTTTCGATTGTACAACACCGCTACCAACTTTCAACTTATTTACGGATATCACTCGCAAACTAGCGCAACACTAACCCAGTTTGCCGAGGCCATATGCCACGTTACCAAACCAGTGCCACATCAGCTACCACGTCATCAAAAAGCCAAGTCAGATGTCACATCAACAAAAAGCCAAATCAATGCCACAACAGCTGCCACGTCAACACACAAGTGTCACATCAGTAAAAAGCTAATTGGGTTAGGGTTCAGTTAGTTTTAGTTTGGGAAATATCAGAAAATAAGTTGAAAGTTGGGAGTGGTGTGGTTTTTTTTTTTTTTTTTTTGAAAGGTAAACTTCTTTAAAACCACCAACCCGAAACCCGGGCGGCAACAAGAAACCAATTACATAAATACAAATTTACATCACTCTTCCCATGTTACAAGTTTGCATTTCGATCTATTTCTGAACCATAAGTACCCTTCTGATTTGATATCACTGAAAATGATCTCAGCCTTCGCAATTTGGCCCGTAAAAATCAAGTCGTTCCTAGCTTTCCATAACCTCCAATAGGTTATAATAACGATATCGTGGTAAACTTCTCTCTCAATCCCCTTCAGACCGCTAAAGTTGTGAGCTTCCAAAAGGTCACGGAAAGAAAAAGCATAGAAGAAGGGAGTTTTACTCCAATTACTCACCTTTTGCCACACCACAGTAGCCAACCCGCAAGTCCTAAAAAGGTGATCAACAGTCTCCAGCTCCGACTCGCACAGAGGACACAGGTCACCCATGACCAGAATATTCCTCAGCCTTCTATCTTGCTCCGCCCTCCACGCAAAAAGATTACATTTTGGCAGAACCCATTTCCACCACTCCCAAACATATCTAGAACTATAATCGACACCAGACTCAAACAACCTTTTCACTGATCCGACGCTAAACTCTCCATCCTTATTACCAAGCCATCTCCACGCATCCCGTTATTACTTAAGTTAACATCACGCACAAGAACACATAATGAGGCCCACTCCGCTAGCTCCGGATCTGTCATCGTGGCCGTCCTTCAATTCCATGACGCACCTGGGTTCCTAACACGTCTAACCACTCGTTCCCGGACTCTGCGTTTCTTGTAAACTTCCAACCTGATTAAGCTTGGGAAACAATATTTGAGTGGCTCGTCTTTTAGCTAAGGATCCAGCCAAAAGTGAATGTCTGAACCGTCCCCTACTTCACCCTTCAGAAAGAAAGCATCTGAACGAGGCCCTGCCCACAATAAGCATACCTACTAACTTAGCTATGTTACTCCATACACCCTTTAGCGAAGCGTAAACCGGAGAAAATCCCACGAACGACCCGGAGAGTGTAACGACGAGATGACTTTAACACATAGCCAGTCTTTTTCATTCTTAAATCTCCATCCCCATTTAAGTAACAAAGCATTATTAATGTGACGCAATTTCTTTATCCCGATGCCGCCAACATATTTTGGTGAATCCACTCGATCCCAAGCCACCCAATATATCTTATGGGTATCACCGAAACCACCCCATAAGAACTTTTGATCATAGATTCCAACTTCCTAACCACTCCAACCGGAGCTTTGTATAAGGAGAAAAAATAACGAGGAAGCCTTCCGTCGAGCATGCCTAGACTCGAAAACTTCCACAACCGGACCCCAACTCGCAATGTGATTCATGTTGGCTCCAACAGTGAGACCAATATACTTGAACGGCATACCGTCCGGCTTACACCCAATAAACAAAGCCATAGCCTCTAACTCCTCCTTCTCAACCCCTATCCCGTAGAGATTCGATTTACAAAGGTAGATTTTAAGACCTGAGCATAACCGAAAACACCTCGATTCTAACCACATTCATGATGTTTTCCCTTTCCCAGCTCCTCATAACGATTACATCGTCAGCAAACAGAAGGTGAGAAAGAAGAGGCCCATCCCTAGGCAACCGAACCCCTATATGACGCCACAATCGACCGCTTTCTTAATCAACCCCGAGAAAGTCTCCATGACGATAACAAAAAGGAACGGAGATAAAGGATCTCCTTGACGCATTCCTTTTTTACACTGAAAGTCAAATGTTGGGCCCCGTTCAACAAAACGGAGGCACGGGCCGCAAAAAGGAGACCAAGAATCCGGGAACACCAAAGAGGCGGAAAGCCCATTTGAAGCATAGTAGAAGAAACAAAAAACCAGTTGACGTTATCATAGGCTTTTTCAAAATAAAGGCCAACTTCTTGTTCTTCTTGATCCACGAAAACACCTCGTTCACAATTAATGGGCCATCTAAAATAAAGCCGACTGGTTATTGGAAATAACAGAGCCAATCACTTTCTTAAGACGATTTTCGAGATAACCTTGTTTATTACCCCCACCAAGCTTATAGGCCTATAGTCATTTAACGACGTAGGATCCTTAACCTTGGGAATTAGGGCAATAAAGGAGGTCGCACACCCCGAGTTAATCTTCCGGCTGATATGAAAATTCTACAAAACATTAACAAAATCATCTTCAAAGTAACGCCAGAAATGTTTAATAAAACGAAAATTCAAACCGTTCCAATCTTTACAATGGATTTCATTGGCCTAATTGAAAATAGGAAGATTTGGCGCTCTGGAGCCCGATCGTCCTCGCATTCAAAAACAGCTTGTTTAATCTCCTCCCTACGGAATTGTTCAATAAGGCTCGACGCATCCTCTTCTGACAGTTTGTTGAAGTCCTCTTTCACCACCCTAGGTCTAACTGCAGATCCTCTTTAAATATTTCTTAAAAAAACTATGGATATACTTCTTGATACTGGGCGGCTTAGAACACCAAGTGCCATTAACTTCAATCCCGTGAATAAGATTCCTCGCTTTCCGGTTATTAACCATGGCATAAAAAATCACGTGTTTTCGTCCCCAACAGCTGCCCATTTCACACGGGACCTCTGTTTGACGTCTTTTGCTTTGCGGTCTTCAATGTATCTAATAACTTTCTTATTCTCCTCCACAACCCACTCTTCCTCTTCGGTAAGATCTCGACTTTCTAAAGCAATCTCCAGCTCTTCCAATTCCGACCTCGGCCTAGCCTCCTCCGCCCCCTCTTTCTCAATCATATCATTACGCCATTTTCTCACGATCCTTATTCTCATGATTTTTTTATGCAGAACCTCATCAGGGGACCAGAACTAGAAAAAGAGTCCAGAGCAGCCGTGACCGTTTCCTCATACCTCGACCTACAGGAGTCAAAGACCCTAAAAGGTTTGGGCCCAAAGTTTGTATCTTTAGTCACCAGAATTAAAGGGCATTGATCAAACAAGTGCTTAGGAAGAACTTGTAAACAAGCTAAAGGCCACTTATTAAAAAAAACCCGCACACACCAAAAACCTGTCAATCTTACTTACTGAGTTTTCTCCCATTGTCTGCCTACCTGGTGAACTTCCTACCTTTCATACTCTACTCGATCAGGCTAGAATCATAAATAAAAGAATTAAAATTATAAGCACATGATGGTTTAAATAAGTTGTTAACCCGTTCCTCCAGAAACCGGACTGCGTTGAAGTCGCCAGCTAAAAACCCATAGCCCTACTGTAACACCTCGTAATTTCGTGTCCCGTGATATATTTACACGTGTCCATACTCTCGAATGTGCCACGTGTTGGATGAGAGGGACTAATCTTGTCGTTATGTCATTTTATGACCTCTGAGCGACATTTGATATAATCAAGGGACTATTTATGACATTTAATAAAAATATGTCATCAAGAGGACTAAAGGTGTCAACATGCCAATTGATTTGGCCTCTGAGTGACCCTTACGGACCGTAAGCCTTGTTGCTTACCGACAGTAAGCAAGATTGGAGAATGGTGGTTGACAGGCGGTTACGAACCGTGAGACATGTGTCTTACGGACCGTAACAAATTCAAAACCATGGGCGCCAAAAGGTCCTTACTGACCGTAAGACCTTATCCCTTACGGTCCGTAAGGGACTGCCAGTTGCAGATTTTGTTTGGGAGCCAAGGCATTCTGCCAAGATGCAACCTTTCCCGCACATTGCCACCCTTCCTCAGCTTTTGCCACAACCATAGACACCTGGAAACATCTTACAACACCTCTAACACCTGTCTTGATCTCCATTCAAGCTCCTCAACTATAAATAAGACCTTGATTCATTTGAACAACTTGCTCATTCACTCATCTTCTCCTCTATACTATATATTGGAAGTTTTTTATCTTTAGGGAGCATCCTTTGAGTTCTAAACTTTCTTTTGGATCACTTGTAAGTATTCCATCTCTGCTCTTTTCTTTTTATAGGCTTTTATAGCCAAAAGTCAAGCGTTTTTTTATAAATCCTTTGACTTTCGGTTAAGACCATTATGGTCTAGCCATTGTTCGAGGCGAATATGGTTACGTGATCGTAATTAGGTAGATGTTAATCCCTATAAAGGGCACCTCCTAAGAATCACGTTTGCTTGGTCAATTGACATGTCAACATATTAATGTTTAAGAAGTCAAAGCGGCAGATTTCGAAATAATCCAAATCTGATAATGTAGGTGTTATAAAATATGTTTTAACACTTTAATAACTTGGTAATAATTATTAGAACACGTGTAAACATGTTGGGCTCGTCAATTCCAGTTTTGGGGTCAGTTCGCAACCGAAAGTCGCAAAATTTGACTTCTGCCTTGACTTTCTATTCTGGCCCGATTTAGATTAGTTAGCTACTGATCTAAGGTCCCATTATGATCATATTATTGTGTATCATAACCCTGTGAGGTTATATTACCTGATCATAATAGTAATCTGAGTTTTATGCAAGTTTTTGTTAATATGCAATACTTTGACTATATTGCCTTTTTTTATTAAAAATAAGGTTTTAAAAACAAGAATGAACTTGCAAATGGATTTCCTACTGATATTTTAATATAATTAACATATTATGATGTTACTATTCTGATCATAAACTGAGTTTTACTATAATATCGCAAATCATGCTTTTAAAGGACCAAAATGCACTTTCGGTATAAAAAATGGTTTTAAGCATATCTCTTTATAAAAACTCATTACCTACTGATGAAATATCATAAATAGAATTATTTGGGATGTCAAGTCAGTTTACATTCTAAGTTTAAGTACGAGTTCTTGTGTTATGTCGATAAATGACGATAATGCCCTTATAGCACCTAAATTGGTTTTAATCATACTTTTTATATAAAACCTTTTTACCTACTGATATACAATATTAAATAACATATCTTGATCATATAAACCTGATCATAACATCAGTTTTCATAAAACATCGCATAAATCAGAATCCCAACTAAGTCCTCAAAACTATCGAGGCTGCATCTGAACAACTTAAACGCCGTTTCGGCACGTAGTATGGTTTTAAACCATATTTACCAACAAAGACTTGTTACCTACTGATTTTGTAACTCATTTAAAATATTTTTACAAAAGATACATGTTATAAACTCAGAATCCCAACTAAGTCCTCAAATTATGTGAAAAATGATCAAAATGCCCCTTATGGTGCATAGTTTGGTCTTAAACTATAAACCACACATATGTTTGATTTACTACTGATATTATATCACAAATTAAGTATTTTTCCATAATGTTTATGATCATAACATCAGAATATAAGCAAATTCCGTTTATATGTCACATAATGACTAAAACGCCATTTTGAGGCATAGTTTCATTTTAAAACCTTAACGGGCATAAAAATTGATATCCTACTGATATTATAAATTTTTTAAAGTATAATGGAATATAAAACTTGTCCGTTACTCATCCGGTTACCCGATATCGCTTATATGCGCACGGTTAATCTTATGTAGCCCATTTACGTAAGTTTACTGAAACGGGTTTAACCTTATCATTTTTACTTCAATTTCTAGAATCTAAACAGTTTACCCATACTATACAAGTCTTAGTACTTGTTGGGTTTAAACAACATTCTCTTCTGGTCATCGCTTAATCTAGCGTATCGTACCGTTATTCACACTTTAGCTAGCTCGTCTAAATCTATTACTTAAATATGACACGTTAGCATTCTAATTGGTTATTTATACCATCATTCCAGACTAGATCCTTCCAGTAAATGCTACCTACACTTATCTAATTTGAATACGGCAGAGTTAATTTAATCTTGCACTTGAATTAAGTTTTAGCTCAGGTAAATACTTTTAACTTATTTTCCCTATACGGGCTTGGATACGGTAAATTATTACCGCTTGGTCGGGTATGGGATCACTTAGCCGGATTGTGGCTATCAAATCTGCATAACCCGTTTTAATTTGTTTTATTTGATAACTTAAACATTGGGGGTTAACGCGATAGTGTCCTGGATATCCTCAGCTCATTTAAGTTACTAATGGCCACGACCTAAGCACGGGGTGTAGGCATACACCTGACAGATGCGAACGCTAAAATACTTATTACCCACAAGTTGGGGATAACTCCTTTGTGGGTTTATAAGTGGTGTGTCGGTTAATCATGTCTCGGTTTCTATACTAGGCCCATATGTATTGACAAACATGTAAAACTGTATACAAGATTAAAATTCTTAATTGTCCCAAGTTATAAAAGATTTTCATATGCCTTGTGCATTTAAATCAATTTTGAAATATATTCAAAACAAGTCAGTTAATTGTATTTATCAGTGAAAACTGAAGTATTTTCAAAAAGACTAATGAAGAAACCCTAGATCAACTAGACCGGAATCTAAGTAGATCTATGGAATGGGCTCTACATAAAAGGGTTAACCCTACGTTTGGTTTCATGATGGATGATGAATAGAACAATATTCCGGCTGATCCTGCAAAACAGAGGGGAGAAGGGGGGTCTCTCCGTGACCACCCTCCGACGTGAGAATAAGTACAGGTAGTCGGAAGTAAGTATTGTAAGAGAGAGAGTAGTTGAGAGTGAATACATTTCCTTGAACTCCAAGTTACTTATTTATAGCTGGTGTTTGGCGCCAAAAAGAGAGATTGTTAACTTTAACGGAATCTTTTGTTTCCATTAACGTTTGTTGGCAATCCGTTAGTGCACACGATCGTGAGCTCATCAGCGGTTAGGGAGGTGCCACGTGTCAACATGAGATCACTACATCTTATAAATGTGAGCATGCCATCACTGTGATCTTCCCCAGCCGTCCAGATGCTGCCATGTGGCAATTGGTTATAACTGAAAAGATGCTTGCACGATTGGGTGTTAATGGCTTCTAAAAGGTTTCACAGAAAAGATTCCCTTTGCTTCTGCACCAAGTCAAGGATTTTGCTAAGGGAAAGTTTCTCAGGATTTACTGTTTCCTTGCGCGAGAAGCGGAAGTTAGTTAACTGATATTCCTTCTTCTCCTTGCTGCTTAGCGCAACGTTTGGTGGATGCTTGCTTTGATATAAATATATGCGCAAGGTTTGTGCATGAAGCATTATCCAACAAGAATGTTCAAGGTTAACTTTGAACCTTGCGCGAGCCCACGCAAGGTAGTTAAATGAAGCATTATCAAACGAGAATGTTCAAGGTTAACTTTGAACCTTGCGCGAGCCCCAAGGTAGTTAAATGAAGCATTATCAAACGAGAGTGTTCAAGGTTAACTTTGAACCTTGCGCGAGCTCGCGCAAGGTAGTTAAATGAAGTATTTATCCAAAGAGAATGTTCAAGGTTAACTTTGAACCTTGCGCGAGCCCGCGCAAGGTAGTTAAATGATGCTTTCCTCTCTTGGATATTTGGCGCAGAGCTCCAATAAATCTTATTTTGGCAAAGAAGTCTGCGCGCAGTTTTCTTAGGAGTTATTAATGGGTATGGTTTTCTTGATTGGCGCAAGGTTTTTGGGACCATACCCCTTCAAGTCCCCAGTCCAGTGTTGCTCCTATGTAAGAATAAAAAGTAGGTGGAGCATTGGACTTAAGATAAATGTGCTGCGCTAGGTAAGGACTAGCTTTTTGTTGCTTTATGCATCTTGGTGACGTGTCGCAAGTGAATTTTGAAAAAGTATTTGAATTTCAAATATACTTAGACACGTGTCACTTATCTGGATGGTGTAGTTGGTGACGACGCACGTTCTTGAGACGTGGTGGTACTGTTGACAGACTGTCAACAGTACATGTCTTACCGTATTTAATGCTTTTTCGGTGACACTCGCGCGCGTGGGGCGGTTACTGTTCCCCACTCGCCCCTGCGGTTACTTGGGGATACGTGACGGTCGCAAAAGTCGCTGCAGTCAAATCGTGCATTAATTGCGGTTAGTATATAAAGGGATCAACAATCAATTTGCTTCCTCACCAGATTACAACTTTGAGAGAAATTTGTGTTCAAAAATTCCAGCGACCTTGAAAGTTTTCAAAGTATTCTTCAAAGCTTGAGTTATGGCCACCGGTGCAAGTTCTGCTAAGATGTCGTCGTCAAGTTTGCCACCGCTAAAGTGGTCGAAGAAAGATTTCGATAATCTTGCCACCAACTTTCTTTTCCTCCGTCCTGGAAAGCGTTTTTTCCAGTGGCGAATGCCACGGTGGCTGATGCGCCGGCCGGCTACATTACATTATTTTACGAATATTTTGCCGAAAGGAACTTCCGGCTTCCGGTGACCCATTTCTTGCTGGAAATTCTTGATTTTTACAAGATTCACATTTCTCAGTTGAGCCCGATAGGAATGGTGAGGATCCGGCATTTTGAGTTCGTTTGTCGGTCGATGCAGATCGTGCTGTCGGTCGAGAAGTTTAGAGTTTTCTACCAGTTGCACTGCTCGTTGGGTTTTTATTCGTTCCAACAGCGTGTGCAAGCCAAACGATTGATGTGGGTGCCGCCGAAGTCCTACCACGACTGGAAGCAGAAGTTCTTCTTCATCAAGGCGGCGGTGATCCCGATGAAGATGACATTCCGAGCTGGTGATGAGATCGAGCTGGAGACCCTTCCCATACCTGCCGACGAGGTATGGTATCAAGATATTAAAGATGTGCCCAATATTGTTTTGCCGGAGAGGGCCCTCATCGCTGCCGGGATGAGTATTTTCTGGAAGAAGGAACGCCGGGGAAAACCGGTGTATACCAAAGATGGAACTGGTATGTAACCTTTTAACTTCCTAGCAATATCTTTCAATAGATATGTACTGATGCAAAAATGTTTGTTATGTAGCTGCGCCTCTCTACTTGGTCTCTTTCAAGAGAGAGAAAGGGAAAATGGCCGTCGTGCCTCTTGCTGATGGTGAGGAAACTTGGTTCTCACAAATCTTGGGGAACTTTGAGTTGCCCAAGAAGGAGGATCTGGAGGCGCAACCATCTTCGAAAACTGGTAACTAAGTTCTTACAAAGCCTAAGTTGATATTGCAATATTACTCTTGAACATTTTTTCTAAGTAATATTGCAATATAACTAATGGTGCAACCTTTGCTCAATATGATTGATTATGTAGGTGATTTGCTAAACTTGGGCGTAGGCCCTGATTCAAAGAAGAAGAAGAAACCAACTTCTGCTGCAGCAGCTGCGCCTCCCCTTTCCAACGCAGAGCAAAAAACCAAGCCATCAGCTGTTGCGAAAGCTGAGGGCAAGAAAGGTACGCGTCTCGTATCTGACTCTTGGTGCAATTATGTGGTGGTGTCGGACTCACTGGAGGGTCTTGCACCAGTAGGTTTGAAGAAACCGAAGCCCGAACCCATTGACACCTCCTCTCTTCCAGCTGTGAACCCAGATGATCCCTTGGAAGTACCTTCTAGCCCGGAAGAGGCGTTGAAGCGCACTTCCAAGAAGAGGAAGGAGGCGGAAACTAAAACCCCTGCGCCAACAAAAGTTGCGCGCCCGCGCATTGGCAAGAAGGGCAATCTGGATGCCTTTGCAAAGAAATTCTCACCTGGTACGGTTAGTTTGTTGCGCATTTCTGTCACAAAAGTTGCGCAGAATCTTATACTTGGTATTTGTTGATATGTTTTGCAGAGAATGGTGAAGGCTGCACCGGCCACCTCATCTGCTATACCATCGCCGCGCAGGCCTAAGAACATTGAAGAGGGAGATGCGGGGCAAGAAACTCCTGTTCTTGATGCCGACCCCATCGTCCCGGAAAATATTGAGAAAGTGGCTCCGGAAGAAGAGCCCAAAAATTTTGATGCTGAGAATCCTGCTGGCGAGCAGGTTAAAGATACGGCTACAGATGTTGGGGAACCGTCAAAGTTGATATCCAAGGGAGCCGGACCTTCAACACAAAGCGAAGGCTTTGTGTTTGTTGAGGATTCGGAGGAGGAGTCGCCTATTTTCCCAGAGCAGACGCCTGGGGATTATTATTATCGCTTTTATTTTGAGAGGCGGGCCTCTGCAATTCATCAGCCCGTGTGGAAGTTAAGCAGGGTGATTTTTTCATTGATTGGCACTCCTGTAGGGAGTGGTATAAGGGCATCTTCCCACCGGCGGAGGTGAAGCGCCAGGAAGAAAAAGACCACGAGGCTACCTATGAGTCATATCTGCAAGAGTCTGCCCTTGCCTCTTCCACAATGAATAGGATCGTGCGCGAATGGCGCAGCATGAACAAGGAGTGGGATGAGGTTGAGTTCGAAAAGGCGAAGGCCAAACTTGAGAAGGAGAAGACGTTGAAGATACTCATCGATTTTGAGGCGGAAAAGGCCCAGTTTGAGGAGGAGAAGAAGATTGAAGAGTGGGCTGCGCTGTCATGGAAGTGCAAGTGTGAGGCCTCTGCTGCGCAATATGCGGACGAGTGCAAGCGCTTTGTGGAGGCTTGTGATCGTGATAACAAAGAAAAAATTTCTCTTCGCAACGAAATTAAGAAACTCAAGAAAGAGAAAGTTGATGCAGTTGCGGCAGCAGAAGAGGCGCGCTCACACAGAGAAAGGAGCGAGCAGAATGAGGTATCAACCAAAATGACTCTCCTTCTTAAGAATAAAGAAATTGATGATCTAACTGCTATGCTATTTGACCAGGCGCGGCTGCAAGATGAGGTTGATAGTTTGAAAAAAGATATCAACCTTCACCGAACAGAAAAAGCCGAGTTGATCCGCCGTTTGACTGAATGCGAACAAAAAATTAACGACACGGAGGTCGCTCGCGCTACAGCAGAAAGCCTAACCGAGTCCCTCATGAACCAGCTTACCTGGTTGCGGGAGTACGGGATTGTGGAGGTAATATTCCCTTTTCTTTATACATGTCTGGTTTGATTGTCGCAACATATACTGATTGTATTTGTATACAGATTGCAAATGACATCCTTAACTCTACGGAGTTGGATGAGAGAGTGGCAGAGTTGATGATGGCGGCGCGCAATGACGGGCATGCCGAGGGCTATAGGGAGTGTACTTTGTACGTGGCACATGCGCTGAAGACCGAATGGGATACAAGCCGTGATGCCATGCATTGGCTAAATACTGCCGCCATTTACTCTGCCGCTAAAGAGAAATATGATCAATTGCAAATTCTGATTATGGACCTTGTGGATGCCGCGCTGCAGCAAGACAACTTTGTTGATAAATTAAAGGAGATCTTTTCTTCAACAGAGAGGCGGGCGGGAACCAAATCCATAGAATAGGAAATTTGTAATTTTTCACTTTGTGATAACCTATAATGTTGCGCTGTTGCGCAAGTACTATGGATGTGAATTATAATGTATTTCAGTTTTACAATGTTTGCATGGAACCAATTACTTGTGTAGGATAGACAAATGAACAATTTCTGTTCTCATGTGTGAGCGTAAGTATTAAGTTAGCTTGTGGCTCATGAGTTTGTGTTTTTGTTTATCCAAAGGAATTGCATACATTTGTAAATGAATATTTACAAGACTGTAAGTAGTGGCAGAGTATTTTATTCATACTGATAAAGCGCAAAACTATGGCTGACACTAAGATTACATAATAAAATAAAGTAAGCAGTCTCGTTACGCAACGCTCAGAAGTTGCTTAGAGGACTGAGATTACATATAACATCGGGTAATTGTTGGGCGTTCTAGGTTCGAGGAACGCTGGATCCGTCCATACGCTTTAGAGTGCACGCCTTTTCCCAAGACTTCGTTTATCACGTACGGACCTTCCCATCGCGGGGCTAATCCCTGGTTTTTCGGCATTCGACGTTTCATTATCGCGAAGAACAAAGTCACCAGGCAAAAAGGAACAGATGCGCACCCTTTTCTTGTAATACTTTTCAAGCTGGGACTTGTATTTAGCTTCGCGAAACGCTGCATTTTCTCGTCGTTCTTCCAATAAGTCTAGGTCGATGCGCCTTTGTTCTTCGTTACTAGCATTCTTGGAGATGGTAACCCAATTTCGGCAGGAATCACAGCTTCCGTGCCGTACACAAGGCAAAAAGGAGTTTCTCCAGTGCTAGTCTTGGTCATAGTTCGGTGTGCCCACAAGATGCTAGGCAACTCCTCAACCCACCCCCGCCGTGCTGTGCCAAGGTGGGCCTTGATACCGTCGACCAACTGTTTGTTTATGCTTTCAACTTGACCATTTGCTTGTGGGTGCGCAACGGAAGCGAAAACATGCTGGATTCCCATTTCGGTCATCCATGTTTGCAACTCTTCAGCCGTTAAATTTGGACCGTTGTCTGTAATAATGCGCATGGGCAGACCAAAACGGCAAATAATATATTCCCAGATGAATTTGCGAATCACCATCGCTGTATTAGAAGCTAAAGGTTTGGCTTCAACCCATTTGGTGAAGTAATCGACCGCAACAATGATAAACTTTACTGCGCCGGGCGCATCCGGAAATGGTCCCACTAAATCAATGGACCATTGTTGAAAAGGCCAAGCTGTTGTGATGGGTACCAAAGGATTCTTGGGCGCAACGTTTTAGGGGCATGCCTTTGGCAGGACATGCACTTGCGCAAGATCTCTACCACGTCAACGTACATTCCGGGCCAATAATACCCTGCGTTTTTCACTTTGGCTACTACCATGCGCGGCCCAGAATGTATACCGCATAGCCCCTCATGAACCTCCCTGATCAGGTATTGCGCATCATGTTTGTTAACGCAGCGGAGTGAAGGACCCATGTAAGACCGTCGGTACAGAATACCGTCAATTATTTCGTAATTGAGGGCTTTGCATCGTAACTTACGTGCTTGCGCTTTATCTTCTGGTAAAGAACCATGTAACAAATACATTATTATTGGAGACATCCATGATGGATCTCCTACTTCCACCATTGTTACTTGTCTGAGGGGAACTGATTGATTACTTAAAACCTCGATGCTAACTTCCTTAGCCAAATGTTTGAAATTAGTTGCTGCGAGTTTACTTAAAGCGTCAGCATGTTTGTTTTCACTTCACTTGGCGTGTGTGACTTTAAATTGTTGGAACTGTGCTATAAGAGCCTTGGCTTGCGCCAAGTATAAAGCCATGATATCTCCCTTTGCATCGTACGTTCCAATTACTTGCTCAACAACTAGTAATGAATCAACATGGGCTTCTAAATTTGTTGCGCCCATTTTGATAGCAAGGCGTAAGCCTGCTAGAAAAGCTTCATATTCGGCCTCGTTGTTGGTGCTTTTAAAATCCAACCGAATTGCATATGTGAATTCTGCTCCCTCTGGACTCATTAATCGAAGACCTGCTCCAGCCCCATCACTGTTTGATGCGCCATCTGTAAACAATGTCCAGGCTCTATTGTCTATGACTGGGACTGGGTTTTGAATTGCTTGGCATTCTTCAAGTTTATCGGCGGGAATTTCAGCGATGAAATTTTGTTAAAACTGTAATAACATGTCCTGAAAAATATCTTCACATCCTGCGCGAAGCATGGACCAATGCTAAAACTAATTTCTCCATAATTGAATACCTTGTTTCTGGATCGTTCAACATCTTGCTGATATAATAAATTGGAGACTGGACCCCTGCGCGTTCTACCAACAAGACGGCGCCTACTGCTACCTCAGATGCCGCAAGATATAAGACCATGGGTTCTTTTTCACGAGGAGCAGTAAGTGTGGGAAGTTGAACAAAACAATCTTTCATCTGCTGGAAAGCTTGATCAACTTCAGGAGTCCATGCGAACTCTTTGCTTTTCGTACAATGGCGCAAGGTTTGAATAAATGGATAAGAGTTTGCAGCATGATTGGTGAGGAAGCGGTTTAGCGCAGCTAACCTTCCAGCCAAACGTTGCATCTCTTTGATGGTAGTAGGAGAAGGCATTTTTTGTATTGCCTCGACCTTCTCGGGATTAACTTTGAAACCGTCTTTGGTGACGATGAAACCCAAAAATTTGCCCTCCTCCATGCCGAAAGAGCATTTGCTGGGATTTAACTTTAGATTTACTTCTCGTAGAGAATCAAAAGTTCGTTGGATGTTGTCTAACATAGTGTCTTCTGAATTACTCATAATGACCAAATCATCAATGTAGACTTCCACAGTTTTCCCGATGTCATCTCCAAACACTGTATACATCAATCTTTGATAGGTAGCTCCCGCATTGCGGAGACCAAAAGGCATTTTGGTATAACAAAAAATGCCTTTCTCAGTGCGAAAAGCGGTTTTATCTTCATCCTCTTTTTTTAGCAAGACTTGATGATAACCTTTATAACAATCTAGAAAACATTTCCAGCAAAAGGAAGCTAATGAGTCAACCTTTTTATCAATCTCAGGAAGAGAATAACAATCTTTTGGACACGCCTTGTTTAGATCTTTAAAATCTACGCACATCCGTTATCCGCCATTATGTTTCTTTACCATGATTGGGTTTGCCACCCAGGTCTGGTATTTGACTTCGCGCAGAATACCAGTATTTAATAACTCGGTGACTTGCTCGTTCATCGCCTCTGTCTTTTCTGACCCGAGGCTGCGCTTTTTCTGCACAACTGGTTCTGCTGATGGGAACACATTCAGACAATGTTCCGCGACATCGCGGGGGACACCAACCATGTCGGCAGGTGTCCAGGCGAAAATGTCTTTGTTCCGAAACAACAGTAGTTTAAGCTTTGCGTGAATTTCAATACTGACTGCAGGCCCTAATAAGATTGTCTGCTCAGGGTACTTGTTGTTGAGTACCCACTTTTCTGGTTCGTTGCTTGGCAATGTCTTGCCAGCCTTCATAACTGGTTCCTCAATTGACATGATTTCTTTCCGCGGATAAAGTGTAGCTACACCATTTGGTGCCGGAAAACCACAAGCAGCATGCGGAGCGGAGGTAATCATACTAAAATCACATTGCACGCGGCGTCCCAATAGTACATCATGACGGGAATTTGCCGGCATCACCATGAAGTTGACGTTACTCGTTCGAGAACACCTCCCATCAGATAAAGTAACAGGAAAAAAGATTTGTCCTAGAAGAAAGACAGCCTTATTGTAGAACCCAGTTAATGGAAAATCAACTGGTTCCAAGCGTGCCTTATCCTCAGGATCTAGCTGTTTAAAGCACTGCTCATACATAATATCCATGGAACTACCCGGGTCTATAAACATATAGTCTGTTTGGTAGCGCCCAAAGATACCGGTGATAACTACCGGCCGGTCTTCTTGAGGACCTCCTGGAACGATAGGAAAAATGACTTGCTGTTCATGCCAAGTGTTGTTTTGAAAATGTTGAAGGCTACGCTTGCGCGATGATCCACCTTGAATCATGGAAACGTTCTGTTTCATTTTCTTGTTGCTAGGCCCTTCGTTCTCGCGCGTAATATGTTTAATCTCTTTGCGCACATTCTGGACTAGATGTGTAAGCTTCCCACTCTTTATAGCTTTTTCAATCTCCGGGTGCAGACTGATGCAGTTATCTGTTGTATGGCCTGTGTCTCTATGATAGTCACAGAACAAATTTGGGTCTTGCCCTTTTTTGTTTTTCATTGGTTGCGGCTGTTTGAACTGATAATTCTCAGTGCTGAGAACCTCAGCCGGAGATTTCGTCAAGGGAGTCCACTGGCGTTCCCTATTCTCTTGTTTAATCGCTTTTTGAGTTGCTATCTTGTTGATTGTTGCTCACGCATCAATTGGTGAATAAGGAGAATACGAATTCTGACTTGACTCTTTCCAGTTTCTCTTATACTTGTGACTACCTCTACTCAGGTCTTGCGGACGGTTCTGAGGTAGAGGTGGCCTGTTAGAACTTAAGTTGCGCTCAGTCTGGGCGTAGACCTTGGCTGTCGCCATGAGTTTATCCCAGTTTTTTGGAAGGCCAGTTGTACCGGACAACACTTTAATCATTTCGTCGCACCTTACCGCATACTTGAACTGTGCGCGTATAAGGTCTTCATGGACATCTCCAATCTCCAACACCTCTTTATTTTAACGTGTTATAAAATCTTCGAGGCTTTCATCGTCCCTCTGCCAGATGTTCATTACATCTGAGGAGTCGCACACGTATCGCCGTTGCTGGCTAAAGTGTGTAAGAAAATTTTCTTTTAAGTCATTCCAAGAGGAAAGTTTACCTGCCGGCAAATTATCAAACCAAAGGCGCGCAGCGCCAGTAAGGGTATGTACAAATAGGTGCACCACATTGGCAATGTCCAGCACCCAAGTAACCCTGCACCGGTAAAGAGGCGCATGTGATCATCAGGATCGGTCAAATCGTTAAACTTTCCAACGTTGGATGGTAATTTCGCTCGCTCCAACGGAGCCAGTGCTATCTCTCTAGTAAACTTTGATTGCTCAGCTGCTTCGGTCGGACGATACACCAAATTGTAATCATGCTCAGCTTCTGGATTGTATACTGCACGTACTTTTGGCCTGTAATTAGCATGATCCGCAGATAGTCGATTGAAAATACTTGCACTATCCCCCTCCTCATAGGTTCTATCAAGCTCATCGTGTTGGGTGTCCCGTTTCTGCGAAGATCGCGGGCCCAAACGAGAGTGGACAGATGCGCGACGCTGAACGTTGTCTTCTTGCCTTCTATTACCAGAATGAACAGGATCATTCCTGGTTTTAGAATACATTTCTGTTCCATCTTCAGGCATGCGCGAAGGGGAACGAGCATGACTTTGAGTATTATAACTCAAAACTCGAGGTGCCGGCGAAGCACGGACCTGAGGAGCATTAACTGGAGCTTGAAAAGCTGGAGTTCCGGTTTGGGCACATAGCTGAGCATACATAGCATTTAGAGTCGCTTGAGATTTGATTAACCACGATAATGGAGTCTCTCCAGGTGGTAAAATTGACGTAACATCAACCTGAGGAGCCGCCTGCGTTACAGGAATACTCGCATGATTAGGATCATACTGAGCATTAGCTTCGCCGGAAGAATCCTCAACTATTTGTCCGTCGACCTGAGGTCCGACAACAACACGTCGAATCCCTGATCGAGGACCTTGAAAAGATGATCCGTCAGCCATGACGCTGCAGATCAAAGTGAAACGAAACGAAAGGTGAGAAAGAATCGAAATCGGTGGGCGCCAATGAAGAAACCCTATATCAACTAAGTTACAGGTACAATATGAAAATAGGCTGGAAGCTTCTTGGTAATATTAGAAGAGGATCTTGCAAGTCCTTTACATGTGCCTAAAGTCTGTTGACTCCTTTTGACAATTTACGATCCGCCCGTGGATCTTATTACAAACGTCTGTATATTATTATTTTGAACATCGAACATTGACGTTTGTAATAGTAATTTACTCCAAGACTTCCGCTGTGTGCTATTCTGTGTTGTTTGTCTATGATAATATCAACTTACGTCATGAGACTCCCCACCGGGCCCACCGGGATCTATGTTGGAAATCGGGGTTTGACACCTACCGATCCGGCCATCTCCGCCTCTAGCCGGTCCCATAAAGCCTTCTTCTCCGGTATAACTTGGGGAGCATAGACGTTGATCTTCAACTTATAACCCTCGCATCTTAACTCCCTACAAATTCCTTTCCAGCTCTTTCCTATCCTTCATGTCTTTGAAGCTAATAAACACAAACCTATTCCCTTCTTTATCTCTTTTCCTAGCCACGTACATTCCTGTTACTTCCCCGTAGTTGCACAGGAAACTCGACAGCTCCCAAGAGGAGCAGCCTTCAGGAAGATTCGAGATGAAGAACTTGGTGATGGTCCCCCTCTCATCCTTACCTTCCTGGCAGTTGTTTATCTCCCAGCGACCGTTACCCTCCATTTCCTTAGTTCTAAGTAAGCGACGAGGAAAAATCAAGGTTTGGTAGCAAGTGGTATGGTACAAATAGAAAGATGGGAGTGTTATAAGCTAATTAGTGAAAGTTGAGTTTATTTAAATCTAATATCTCATATTTAAATCATCTTCTTTATTGAGTGGCTTAAACTTGCAATGGATTAGATATATAATAGGGATGTATCACAAGTTTGTATACTATGTGGTGGGGTGAGGGGAGGATCATACCACATATTTGGGCACTCATGGAATCTTTTTTCAGGTTGTCATTTGTCTATGAATTTACAGTTTGATTGTTCATCCATGTTAGGTGCTAGAAAGGTGAAGCGATTTGATTGACATAATTCTCACCTTACAAAGAAAAATCGGTATGAAATTATATTTTCCTTAAAAACATGAGACACGATCTTATTAGTTTACTAAGTCTGATTGAAAATTCAGTTATTATTAATCAAGTTATTATCTTGGTCGATTTTAATATATACCTCTAATTCTATGAAATGCTTAGCAAAGGGTTGGAGTATTTACCTTATAATATAATCCATCTTTATTTGATCATGAAATGTTAATTAATTTTGGCAAGTTGGATTTTTATTTGACCATGAAATATTAATAAATTTTGGCAAGTTGGATTTTTAATACAAACTATTACCAACTAACAAATATTAAGTAATATTTTCATTGTATCACTGATAGTATTAACTTTCACTCTCGTTACCAATCACAAAAACACCACTCATAACAAAAATAATTCTATCCACCCATAAAACAATTTTCTTACTTCCAACTTAATTATAACTAGGTTATATGTCCCGACGATGCGACGTGGATCAATTCATATGCATCATACTTAGTAAACCCAAGTATTTCTTACATCAATGTTCCATAGTCACATTGCCTAGTCTATATATCAACGAGGTACAAAACGAACCGCTTAAAAAAACCTCAAATGCGATGCGATGGGGAATTATTTCATATATGTTGTTAGTTCATATTATGTATGTCCGCCAAGTGAATATACTAGATAAAGCGTGTGTTGAATATAGTATAGTTGAGAGTTACATACGAACACATGAGACTTTGGAGAGGAGGAGAACGCGTTCGTACGAATGAGACTCATCCGCACGAACAAGCTCATCCACACAGACAAGCCTAGTTTGTCCCAACCTCATGTCTATATAAAGGTTTATGTGTTCAAAGTTATTAAGTTTGAAGAATTCAGGGGAAATGCTGGAGAGATTGTCTGATGCTCTCTCCAGCTATTAAAATCTTGTAAAATGATGTATACTCTTTCGGTATGAATGAATGGAATCTTTCAATTTCATTTTATTTCTACGAGATTTCTAGAGAACTAGCTCTATCTCGTCCAAACTTCCGTCTAAACCGTCCGATCCGGAACTTTCATATATCGTAGTTAATAAAATCCGAGTGTCCGTGACTTAGTTGCCATTAACGTGTGACTTTGTTACACACTATATATATAACGTGTGACTTTGTTACACACTATATATATACCGCAAGGTGGCTCACCACGTGGTATCTGCGCGTTAATCATACCTTTACCATTATTTCAACTTATAACAAAGAAATTTTTACATCAACATTAAACATGACATCAACAATTATGTAGTTGCAAACAAATAAATATATATTTGGTTTGACTTATGAATCTTTCTGCAAATTATCTTTGAATAATCCAAGGGACATACCAAAACTATGCTTGGGTTTCTTGCCGGTGTTAGATGTTAGGAGATTTTGTTATAAAGTAAATATTAATAACGATAATAATGCTATTATTTTTTTAGAATAATAAAGTCCTTTAATATCACACCAAGCTCCCTTCTTTCACATAGATATTAAAGTGGGCTTCTCTTGTACGACTTGTGTTTAGGCCTTTATCATCGTTTCTTATCTCTATAATATTTGAGTATGTCCCTTTGTCTTTGATTTCATTACTTTGCAGTAGTGTAATATGATTTTTAATACATTAATAATATAGTAAAGTTACTACTAAAAGTAAAAGGGATACTAGTTTTTTATTTTAAAATACTCTTTGAAATTGTTTCCATTACCAATTTTATATTATTTCCTTCAGTTGCATTTCCAAAATATCAGATACATCGAGATTGGAATGATTAAGTTAAATGGTTTTTGATAATATTCTTTACGTCCGAAACAGTATTACCATTTTCTTTATTAAAATTTCTTTTTATTTTTACACAAACAATATTTTTTATTATTAAAAACCATTCTCCCGGTCAACTTAAACACCTCAAACAACCCATCCGCAGCGCTTAAAAAAGCCTAAAACACATCTCAATGGGTTTTCCATTTCTTAATCATACTCTTTCTCTCTCCCAACCCCATTATCTCTACAAACTCATAAACCCAAGTAATAAAAATTATAATTGCAAAATTAGGCTCAGAAGTGTGTGTCGAAAGAATTGGTTGCAAGGGGTTCAAAATGTATTGTCCACCATCCATGCCATACAATATTAAAGTGAAATTACACCTCATCCATGCCATACAATATTAAAGTGAAATTACACCTCATCATAGCAATATTCGTAGATATCGGTATGTCCTCAAAAACATCAACTGTGAAGATGTTGGTTATTCATTGATGTCGGCGACGTCACCGGTATCGAAAACTCAACACCGTCAAGCACAAACCATGAAACAAACAATACCGGTTATAAAACCCCAAAAAAGGACAGATGTTCCACAAAACTAAAGTTGTAGAGGTGAGACATGTGGCAACTAAAACACCACCGTTGGCGGCCGGAAAAGCGTCGGCAACTGCAACTGCAACGCAACACACATGTCAATATTTTTCTCTCTAGAAACACCTTCTCCCTTTCTCTGTATAAAATAGTACCGTCAAAGGGGCATAAATGGATACGCACCGGCATTCGCCGAAAACACCGTACAAAGAAGAGGGCGTTTTGGAGAGAGAGAAAGAGAGGTGAAAGAATGACATCTGATCAAATAGAGAGATTAAAAGCTTTTAAAACCTAAAATAGTAGAGTTGTAACTAACACATTAAAGGTGGAGAGGTAAGATACACGTGTCAACCAAAAGAACAATCAACCCATGGTTTCTTAAACTGGTTTCCAAAGTAAGTACAAACCCAGAAACACAACTAATGTTGCTAATTCATAATTTTTAGTGTTTACAATTGTTATGAAATAACTTAAAGTTAGAGGCTCACATAGTTACCTCCCGTTAAAATGAGATTGCATTTAACAATGAAGGTAGAAAGTTAGAGTGTCTTCGTTATTATCAACAATAGATCGTAGATTTGATTATTAAAAGTTCACTTTGTTGTTCTTTTACACACAAACGTACAAAAAGTGCATCATTTATAACTAGTTGGTTACACTTGTGCTCCCTAGCAGGAGAAGCCGATTTATAACAAAATTTAAATGAAAATTTAGACTCAATATAAAAAAATTAACGTTAACGGGGCGGACAAACACAAAAAAGATTAAAAAGAAGTTAAATGGTAACAAATGAGAGTACAAAAACAAACACAAGTTACAAAAAAAATAAATTAAAAAGTTGTGTTTATAGTGACAGCTCGATTGTGAAACATAGATAAAAGTAAGTACCTTATAACAGTACATTAAGAATATAAAAAAACATAATAGTTTAAATGTTATAAGGCAAAGTATGTGGAAATTAATGGCTAAATGTTCACCCTTTCACAAATTGTTTGCCTTTTACTATTTGATAAAAATATCTTTAAAGCTCGTGTATTACACGAGATGAACAAGCTAAATATTGTTTTATCTATGGAATAATAATAATAACAATACACACGACTATAATTACGAGTAAAACATAGTTTTATCTAGTTTTAAGCCTTTAATTACGAAATTAATTAAAATTAACACAAACGGTTTTCATTACTCACATCGTATTGCATGACTATAACCTAGTATATTAAATAAACAACTAATGTTTAAAGAATATAGAATAGAAATATGGTAATTATTTGGTAGAAATAAAAGAAAAGAGTATATACTAGATAATATAGTTGTTTATAGATCACATGTATAGTTATTTAGAAATATAAATTTATGAAAAGAAACTAACATAGTTTAATGAAAGAATGAAATTTAACTACCTCCCTATTAGACCATTCACTATCGATTAATGTCTCTATTAGCTTTGCACGCCGTCATAGGTGGCGTGGCCAGAGGCAAGGGGGCCACGTGAAGATGGCAACGGTGTGAGAGAAGGTTTGGATGTGAGCCTCTTCTTTTTCAACCAATCAAATTAATATATTTCTTATAATGTTTATAAATTTATTTAATATAAATATTATTTTAATGAATATTTGTTAGTGAAAACTTGTGAAATTTTAGTAAGAAATAATGAGTGAAAGTGGTATACTGATGACAATTACTTCATGACATGACACTGATATAAAGTGAAAACAAATAAACCATACTGAATAGCCTTAAAGGTAATTTTATGAAGTGTTTCTTTACCACCTATCCCATAAAATCATTTTTATGTGACTTTGCTATTAGAGATTAATTATTATTTTTTAATAATTATAATGCCAATATCGTTTGTGTGGTTTGGGTTAATTTGTCTGTTACATGTAAAATAACTACTTTTTTTGTATTTGGACACCTGAATTGTCACTTTCATCCAAAGCATAAACCGAGTTAAAATGTATCGTTAAGTCAAGGATGGTTTTGATTATTTACCCATTTGTTTTTTAAATTCTTTAAAATTACCCTTAAATGAAAAACAATAAAGTAAATATAATAATAATAATAATATATATACATATACACACTTATTATTTAATTTCTTTTTTACTTTAAATAAAAAATCATAATTAATTATAATATATTTACATAAACACACACATGATTCGATTTAAGGAGGAATTGATTTCAGTTATAAGAACGAAAGAAGATCTTCTTAACCAATAATATACATCAGCATCTTGACTTCGGGGTATTATTGTAAATGCAACATCACTCCTACCCATGTCTGTACATTATCAGATCTCAATCTCTATCCCCATTATCACTTTACCATCTCTCTCCATCAATCCCCCTTCACCATCTCGAACAATCACCATGGAAGCACCCACAATTCTCATCCCATTTGTTCATTTTCCATACAACCATTTCAACAACCCTTGTCGGTACGGGTGGGAGATTCGAAGACCCGATTCAAGTTTATGTTTATGACTGTTTCAGGTCTCTGTATAAATCTAAGGTTTCTAGTAAAAATCTAGATTCAGGTCCGTTTCAAATTTGGAGACCCGGTTCAGGAGAGGGGTATTATAGTAAAAACCTAGGGTTTCTGTTACGACCATTTCAGATCCAGAGACCCGATTCATTGATCCATTTCAGATCCTATCAAAAACCATGGAAGAGGTTTGTCGGAGGCCCAATGATCTGCTTTGATCATCGAGTTTTTTAAGGTGGCAGGGACAATCTCTGGCCCTAAAATAGTGGTTATTGAGAATCACAAAACTGAAACAGGGGAGATTTGAAGACCATATTTTGTTGAAGTTGGAAGGGTGTTGAAACTGTTTCACCCAACTTGTTGAAATTTTCAAAAACAATATCCTGTTGAAATTTTCGATGACCAGATCTTGTGCAATTTTGGACTATAACTGGGCCAACTACCCATATTCTTGGCGAAACCTTCCGTGACAGATCTTTGACCGCCCTTCAATGGGTTGCACACTACGAGAGATGTTTTCTTTTAAGTAGAATAATAATAAAGTAGTGTTTTCTCTTTTTGTTGGATTTAGGGGGCACGTTTAGATGTTCTAATTGAAGCGGATGTTGATTCCATATTACATATCCTCACTCCTCAAAAGCCAACGGCCACAATGTACCCAACAGTTGCCAAGAAAGAGTTGATGATGCAAAGGCACTGGCTGTGATGGAGAAGCAAAAAGGGACCTATGTTGGTGAGAAATATACCATGAAGAAAGAAGGGCTAAATTTAAACAAGATCAAAGAGGTCTAAGTGGTGTTGTGGTAAAAGGCCAATTTAAAAGTCAAAGAGTTGACTATAGAGCTTCCAGGCAAGATGTCAAGATGAACAAGACAGTCAAAATTGACATGAGGCTTCTAACAGTTATTCAAAAGAACAAAACCCTTGCAAAGTTGGAAGCCAAGAAGAGACAAGCTCCTCAATCTCAAGCAACAGTTCAAACTGCCCAAGGTTAAACAACTGGAGTTAAGCTCAAATAGCTAGACCAGGTCAAACAACTAGAGTCAAAACTCAAACAGCTGGACCAAGCAAAACTATTGGTTCTCAGCCACCTACAAGAAGATCTTTCCTAACTCAAGGGTTGTGAGATGGAAAACAATGAAGGACTCGAATGATGTTGAGATCTTTAGAGAAAATGGCTCTAGAATCTAGGTAGATGGGTATGAAGTCCAAAGTCTTAGCTAGATGACATCAAAGTCATTGTCAATCTCGAAATAGAAAAAAAATGAAGATGATGTTTAATGTCACAACCCCCGACCCTACCCTGGACTGGAGCCGTGAGTAAATGTAAGTGGTACCGGTGTATATTAAAATTGTCACAGCGGAATTTTCATCAGGATCGGATGTCAGGAAAAATATTAGAGTTTCACCGTGGTTTTCATTTCATAAATTGTGGGAAGAAATCCATATTTACATAAAGGATTTTCAAAGGGATAAACCCTTAATTACAAAACACGTTTTATTCAGGTTTACATAACCACTTATTTAAGCTTGAGTGCCTCTTAGCACTTTCCTTCTCTTCACATTAAATCACCTGAAACACGTTTTAAAAACATTTTATTAGCGAAAAATACGGTGAGTTCATTCAGAATTAAAAAAAACATAATGTTATAATTACAGCATTAAGGGTTTTTACATTTGTCTATATCTTACTATTATCAACAAGTATTTGTCACTCGGCAATTCCTGTGACTGTGGTCATATCACTACTGGTCATTCTCCCAACTAGTGAAGCTTATTAAGTAGTGTATACAAAACCCCACATACCGGCGGTAATTTCAGAACAAAAAACCTTAATCACTGTAAATACAACTTGGAAAAAATGTATGGTTTTGCAAATCATTTGAGAAAAAGAGAATGACTCACAATGTTGTGAGAAAAAGAGAATGACTCACATTGCAGATTTAGGGGTTTCAGTAATAGCCTTCTGGTCTAAGTCCTGGGTTCCTAATTAAACACACAATGTAACACATATTAGTGTATTAACCCAATTCAAACTTTATCAATAATTACGAGATCAAAACCTCAACGTAGATGACAAAGTATAGCCTTATTCAGGAAGCACTTAAACATCCATTAAATTGGTTTCAGATCGATCAGACATGGTATGATACCAGTGATTAGGTTTAGCATGCTGACTATGGAGCAGAGTCTAGGGGTTTAGGGGCTTAGGGTATTAGAACGGTGATTCAAGAGAGAAGGAAGTATTGATTTCTGATTGAAACTGATGCACTGAAACTGTCCTAGACCTGGCCTTATATAAACCAGGCTGGATTCTCTCGAGCGTCGCGGGAGATACCAAGGTTTCTGGCGAGACGGGCCAGGGCGGCCGGCCTGGCATAGGTCTGCCATGTGTCCAACATAGGTCAGACACATGGTGCGATGTCGTGACATGTGTCCTCGGCCGCCGTTTTCGTCCTATCGCCTGTTTTTCTCGATTTTCGTACTGTTTCTTATTGTGTATGCTCGGGTCTTGATCCTAAATGGTTTGATTTTTAATTATGAGTCTAGTAAGGGTATTATTTTTATGTGGGTTGGTTCATCAACCACCAAGTTTTCTTAACTACTAAGTTTTCTGGTTTATTATTATAAGTTTCATCACTCGCGCACTTGGGGTTTTGATTACTGGTTCTTTCTAGGGTATTTTGGAAGTTTTTACGTCCTCCACACATTGTTTTAAATCTCGTCCTCGAGATTCACTGAAACAAATATGGGTATTTTCGATTCATTTCTGATTCTAACTCCCATGTGTATTCTGGTCCTATTTTCGAATTCCATTTTACTTTGACCAGAATCAATCTTTTAGGCTTGAGGTTCTTGACTTTTATGTCTTCAATTTGTAGTGGCTTCTCAACAATTTTCAATTTCTCATTTACCTCTATATCTTGAAGAGGTACTACAAAAGATTCATCAGCTAGGCACTTTCTTAAGTTGCATACATGAAATATATCATGTATACCTGTCATTTCTTCTGGCACTTTAGCTGATAAGCTACTGATCCAATTTACTTGATAATCTCAAATGGTCTAACATATCTTGGAGAAACTTTTAAGAATACCTTGTCTCCAACTTGAAATTCCAATGGCTTACGTCGATTATCTGCATAACTCTTTTGATGATCTCGTGTTGTCTTCAATCTTTCTTTGACTTGAATTATCTTGTCGGTTGTTTCTTATACAATCGCAGGACCCGATAATTGCTTTTCCCCTATTTCTGCCTAACATACCGGGGTTCGGCACTTTCGTCCACAAAGTGCTTCAAATGGGGAAACATTAATGCTTGTATGATAACTATTGTTATAGGAGAATTCTATTAATGGCAAATGATTGTCCCAATTTCCTCCAAAATCTATTACGCATGCCCTTAGCATGTCTTCCAATGTTTCGACTATCCTCTCACTTTGTCCATCAATTTGAGGATGATAGGTTGTACTTAACTGTAGCCATATTCCCATAGCTTTTTGGAAACTTTGTTGGTGCATATGTCTGTTGCCTACGTCATTATGTATCGAGTCTGAGTGAATAGGGCTTAAACTGTTAGAAACAAGGCATATTTTAAGATATGTTTAAGACAAGTTCGCCCATGAAGGGTTGTGAGAAGCCAAGTTCGGCCGAACTTACCCCATGGCTGTCCCTCACCAGCGAACTTGTACTACTATATATAGGTGCCTTGGGATTTCATTTGTAACAGTTGGAGAGATTTTGGCACAGAGACGGCGAAGCTCTGTCGGATCCGGTTCTCGAATGTATTGAACTTTAGATCAATGAAAACAACATTTAAATGAGCAATTCTTGTTATTTGGTTAACTTGTCATTAGTTTACGCCTAATCGGACAATAGATAACAAATTTAGGTTCCCATGCTAATCGTGGACGTTCCTACAAGTGGTATCAGAGCCTGGATACCTAAATTTGCTGGAATCAAGACAAGAATTTCTCTATTTCATCTCCATTCTATCTTTTTTCTTAATATTTTCACGTACTTGATGATTTCATGGTAAAAATGGGTGATTTTTGAATATGTCATGTAAAACACACTAATAACAAACCCTTGAGAGTTTGGACATCAAATTCAAACGTTTTGATATCAAAAGGTTACAAAAACCATGTTTTGGAAACAAGTTTCAGCCGAACTTAACACTAAGTTCGACCGAACTTGATTGAAATTCTTTGAGTTTTAATCAAGTTCGACAGAACTTGATTAGTTTTTCAAGATTTTTAGCTCAAGTCCGCTTGAACTTGTTGATTTTTGCTTGAAGTTGTATCAAGTTCGACCGAACTTGATATAATTCTAGTGAAGATTCACTCAAGTTCGCCACTTAGTTTTCTCTTGAAATTCAAGCATAAGTCCGACCGAACTTGCATTTTGTTCTTAAAAATCATTCACAAGTCCGACCGAACTTGCATTTTGTTCTTAAAAATCATTCACAAGTTCGACCGAACTTGTGATTAATCAAATTTGATTTTTCATTCATAAGTTCGACCGAACTTACCTGTTTCTTGAAATCATTCTCACAAGTCCGCTCGAAGTAAAAATTTCTCTCAAAACTATATCAAGTTCGACCGAACTTGAGATTGTGTAATAAAATTTGAACTTTATCATATAAGTTCGACCAAACTTGTAAAAACTTGAAATCAAAACCTGTTTTCACACAAGTTCGACCGAACTTATCTGTTTCTAATCAAATTTCGAGTGTTTTTTATTGTATTCTCAGATAATTCTTCGGATTGTCAAAATGGAAGATTTCCATAACGTGTTCGTATCTCAAATGGCTTCTTCATCAAATGCTAATGTTCTTGCGATGAATCAAATGAATATCGACAACGAAATGGGTACTACGTCAAAACCGCCAAAGCTAATGAGCATGGATGAATTTGAAGGATGGAAAGCAAAGTTTGTGAATTGGATACAAGCGAATCAATTCAACAGCTGGGTTGCATTTGAGGATGGTTACAAATGGCCAAAAGATGAACGTGATCAAGATCTTCCGCTGAACAAGTTTTCAAATGCCGACAAAGATAACTATGTTGCGGAGAAGAAAATGATCAGTTTGATACAACAATCAGTAAAGGAAGATATCTTGATATTATTACCAGAATATGATACGTCGCAAGAATTATGGAATTCTCTTTGTGAAAAATTCAAAGGAAGTGATGAAATGATCAAAAGCAAAAAGGCTTTAATCAAGAAAGAATTCGAGATCTTCACGATGATTAAAGGTGAAACAATGAAGCAGATGATCGATAGATACTGTCACCTCATGGTCCAGATGCGGAGACATGATATCAAACGATCTAATGAAGAGCAAATCGAGAAGTTAGCCGATGCACTTCCAGAAGGAGAATGGACAACATATCTGACGATTCTGAAAAATAGTCCATCTTGAAGACATTTCAAGTTGTCATCCTTCATAGACAATTGGAAGGACATGAAATGGAATTGATGAAAATTGCAAAATCAAAAAATGCTAATATTGTTCAAGATGTCGGTGTTTATTACAAAGGATGTATTCCTTATACTCCGATTCAAAGCCCGAAAATCCAAACAGCATTTAGTGCAAATACAAATTCTTCTCCAAATCAAGGTTCTCCATATGCTGGTTACACAAGTGCTAGTTCAAGCTCATCATTCCAAAATCAGATAAGCCAAGCCAGTTCTGATTCAAATGTTTTCCAGTGCAACATAGCAGTTGATTTGAAGAATGTATTTCATGAAAAGGTGGCCAAACAGCACATAGCACTTCTTGCTACTGTCCTCGAATCATATGAAAGTCTCGTTGCTGGAAAGACCGGTAATCCAGAGATGACCGCCAAAGATTATGATCAGGTGGACGAAGAAGAATTGGAGCTTTGGATATTAAATGGAGTCTGGCATCTATCATCAGAAGAGTTTCTAAATTTGTGGCACTCACTGGAAGAGACATTGGTAATTCAAGCAAAAAGCTTGGATTTGACAAGACTAAAGTCACATGCTTCAGGTGTCGACAAAAGGGACACTTTAAACGTGAATGCAACAATCAAGAAGCAAGTGGAAACCAAAATCCTTTTGGAAGCAACAATGAGTACTACAAGAAAGCTCTTCTATACAAGCCATATCCAAAGAGAACACAAGTCGAAGTAGAAGATAAACCTGCAAAGAAAGCCGAACAAGCTCTTGTTCTGGAAGGTTATAGGCAGAGAGCTGAGGAAGAAGAATTAGATTACCTTGAGATGCAGAAACAAGAAGCTTTGAAAGCAGAGGCTGAAAGGTAAACGCTAAGGTAAGTATGTCTGAAAAAGAGGTTGTGAAAGTTGTGGAGGTTGAAAAACCTTGCACAAAGTGCGCAAGTCCTTGTGAACCATGTCTTGATAAAGTCAAAGTCATAAGAGAATTGACTGTACACAACGAAAAATTTCGTTATGATTACAGAACCATAAAAGAAGCTTATGACAAAATATCAAGCAAATATAAATATGTTGAACATGCTAATAGTGAACTTAACGCAAATGTAAAAATGTTAAATGCTACAGTAATTGAGAAACAAAAGGCAATTAACATGTACATTAATACCATTGCTGAGACAAAGCGTGAGCTTCACAGCATGAAAATTGAAACAGAACGGGTAAGACAGCTTCTAAAGAGCTACACCATAAACGCATATGTCATTGATCACATTTTACCTACGATTAAGTCGGAGGAAAATGGTGATAAACCAAAGCGTAAAGAATACGGATGTGTTCCTCCACCATTTCTTGCAAGTAATTCATGCAAGAAAGATGATGAGATTGAAAAGGCATTTAATCTACTTATTTTGTCTAGATAAGAAAAATAAATTGCCTGAGAACATTGATGTAGATTTTACCAAATCAAATGATGACAGTAAAGTGGTGGTAAAAAATGTGGTTAAAAATGTGTTGGGAAATGATTCTGATGACGGCAGCTCTGAAAGCGCCAAATCAAGTTCGAACAACTTGAAATCACAATCTGAAGATGACGATACATCTTCAGAACATGATCTAAGTGATGATCCTAACGCTGTCATGTACAAGGTTAAGGATTCTGATAGATTATACTTCGATGATAGCTTTCCGATTCGGAATGTAAAAGAAGATCAAATTGATAAACTGTTTAAACTTGTAGAAGTTTCATCAGATGATCTTGACAAAAATGAGAAAATATTTTACTCGAAACCTAAAAGGAATGCTAACAATTATCGAAAGGTTGGTGGTGATTTTCCTGAGCACAGGAGAGCAAGTTTAGGTTTGGAGGTTGAAGAAGAAGAAGAACCGAAGAAGAAGGAGAAACCAGTGTTCCAGGAATACAAATGTAAGAATATAAAGTTTGTGTACGGAACGAGCACGGTTCAAGAAGAAAGCAATCGAATGATGAATTCAAGAAAGAAAAAGAACTTCGGGACAAGGCTAAGACCAAGTCCACAAGTGGAGTAAAACCCACTAGTGGAAATGGTTCTGATAATCGAACTAGCTTTAAATGCAATAATGTTGGTCACATTGCTCGCAAGTGTATGAATCTAAAGTCTGTATTTCCTCGAAGGAAAACCGAATCAAAAGATGAAAAGCAAAAAACAACCAGAGATTGTGAAAAATGTCACAGAATCAATTAGAAACTATGAATCTAAACAAGAAGTGAAATCTAAAATGAGTTCAGGGTTTGAAAACTCAATATTTGAAAAAGGTGAAACTTCAAAGTTTAATGAAAAACAACGATTCTAGGTTCTATATCAAGAAAGCAAGAAGCAAGTTACAATCCTGAGTTGCTAAGAAAAGGCTTTCATCATCAGAAAAACCAAAGTCTATTGCTGACAAAACTGAAAATGTCAAATCAACCGAATCAGTAATCAAACAGACAAAGAAAGAAACGGTCGAAAAAGTTTCAAAATTATCATTGGAAGAAATGCTCGATGATGATTTTGATTACACTGATGATTTGGAAAGTGATTATGAAGATTGTTATGCTTACAAACCCAAAACCAAAAAGGGTTGGGTTTCACTTTTCACGTAGTTACTTGTATGTGCAGGAGTCCCAAGATCCATTCTATCAAAGTTGATACAGGATAGTGGAGCTCCATGAGTTTTTAACTTATCTAGAAAGTCATAATCTTTGACGTTTTTGAAATCACAAGTGGCTGAAAAGAAAAATTTTAATTGTTTTTGAGAAAATCCACACCGTTAAACAGAACACTGATTGTTATATTAAAAAATCATTTAAATTTTGATTTCCTACAAGTGGTTCTTACAAGTGGTTTCTACAAGTTGATGTTATCAAAAGTTTAATGGTTTGTTCTGCTAACAGGTGATGATGCAGAAAATGAAATCAAAAGGATCGGACGACGAGTTCTCGGGATCCTCATTGGTTTGTTACATTTTTAGAAGAATGTTTAAATCTAAAATCCAAAAATATGTTTTTGATTTTAGGGGGGGTAAGAAAATTTGAAAATTCTTAGAAAAATCAAAAACATATGAAATAGTTAAAAATCCAAAAACATTTGAAAAATTCAAAAAGTACAAAAACATTGAAAATGACAAAAAATTTGGTTGTCAAAAAGGAAATGATAGTACATCAGTGGACTATCACAGTATGCTAAAGAATTGTAAAGTTAAAAGTGATAAACAAGTCTTACTTTGGATGTATCGATAGGCTTTACACGTTCAGTAGATTGTTTCCGGGATATAAACTAAATCTTACAACTGCTTAATCTTGTGGATTAACACATCTTGGATATATGGACTTAGTACTCCGAAATTTCGATTGAAGGGTTGCCTGATTCTGAGATACGAGGTCTTTATAGATAGTTGATATCTGGAGTATTATACAAGTTCTTCTGGATTTGCGGAAGCAATAGCCTAGAACTTCTATAATGCTTTTGCTAGAAACCCTAAACTGCATGCAATATTGAAAAGTATCGAAAGATCTAATCATTTGCAGTGCTTAAAAGATTCCTTAAATGGAACACATCTTTAAGTCGAGCCTTCATCTCTTTGTATGTACGGTAGTACTAACCTGAGCTCTCAAGATCTCGCATAACCCAGATACAGATATCAATTACGCTATATTCACCTGTAAGATGAAATCTAGGAAATCTGGATTCGGGAGTATATTCAAGAGGTGGGAACCATAGTTAAGTCAAGTTTCATAATTCTTACCTAAACATATATTGGAACAATTGAGAAATGTGTTAAAGTTTAAGAGGACAAACATATCGACAATCTAGGTAAACGAGTTTAAAACTTAAAGTCTCAAAAAGGTCAACGGAACTGGTGATATGTCTCAAACAACTGATATGATCCTTAGACACGAATTCACAAAAATATGTCTGTAAATATGTTTGTACATAGTTTACTTTACATGTTAAAATTTCTGTAAATACTTTACTTGCTTTTCAAAGATAAAATCAAAAAGATTTCCAGTATGCTTTTAGCATAAACTTTCTAAAAATCAAAACGATTTTGTTTCTACATTAGTTTCAACGAGCCAATGTTGGAGAACGGATCTTCGAAGTCTGGTAAGAAAATCTGGTAAATGCTTAAAACTTTATTAATTTGAAACTTTAAAATCAGATTGTTCATAACGGTTTTTCAAATTGAGGTCATTAATTTGGACTTGGTTGATATATTTGGTTAATTAAGGTCATTAACTTGGACTTGATCAACTAAGTGGATTTTTACAAATCAAATGTTAAAATATGAAAGTTGAAGGTCTTAAATGTAAAATCTATTTAAGGTCATTAAGTTGAACTTGAAACAATTAAAGTTTTTGAAAAGGTTGAAGTGAAGATTAAAGTTCGAAATGTTGATGGTACAAAATTTCAAAACAGTGAATCTGAAATGTTTATTTGAATGTCAGAATTTATTTAGACAGGTAGTAAAGTTTGAGGAGTATTTTTGTGTGGGTTGGTTCATCAACCGCCAAGTTTTCTTAACTACTAAGTTTTCTGATTGATTATTATAAGTTTCGTCGCGCACGCACTTGGGGTTTTGATTACGGGTTCTTTCTAGAGTATTTTGGAAGTTGTTACATTTAAGCTCTGAATCTAGAACTTGCCATGAAAGGAATGATTAAGGAAAGACTATTAGACATCATCAAATAAGAAAATAAAAGACAGACCTTAATAAAAGAGATTTAATATCAGTAGATCTAAGGGGAGATTGTGGGTTATGTAAGATCTGTTGATGATAAATGCCAAAACCCAAGGGAACCATATTCCCTTCTTAATGGAATAAGTTGAAGTACATACAAGTGTCTAGAAGTTTTCCCCCTTAAAAGCTTTCCAAACAACCATCAAAGCTGTTGATACAAGAACTGCTACCTCAAAGTGCTAAAAATAGGATACAAAGTGCTGGAATGATAAAGTGTTGGTCAACTAGTCAACAACCAAGTCAATAATTCAAAGCTAAAGACCAAGTCAACATAAGGCCAAAAGTATTAGATTTCAAAAGTGTTGGAACCCTTCTAGTAGTTTCAGAAATCCAGTTGTTTTCCTTTTGTGATATAGTAGTTTAATGTAACAATTGTTTTTCTTAACTGTGAAACAGTTGTGCAAAATGCTGAAAGTAACATCATTTGTTAGGTTGTTTAGGGTCGCTTCCATTGTGACGTCACCAGTAATTCTCTCCGTTTATATATAGTTTTGTACACAATGTAATTCGTAACACTTAGAGTCAAAAAGGCAAAAGAATTAAGTGAGAGAGTGCACCTAGTGAGGGGGAGTCATATGTACTTATTAATTGTACCGTAAACAAAATGATTATACGAAATCGTTTGACAATCATTCCCAAATCTAGTTGTGTTTATGATGATGTGTTTATGATGATGTGTTTATTATCACTGTTTGATTGAATTTAAGAGTTTATTCAAACTGTTTTATCAAAAACACACACTAAAACACCCTTTCAGATCCACATCACTATATTTTAAAATGGTGCGATCAAAAATTCTTGCTAATTAATACACTAATCTTTCTCTTCCAAGATAGGCGCCCGTCACCCACAGACCATAGTGGGTCGTCCCTGGTCTAAGATCACATCATAAAATACAATACACTTTTATATTAAAAAATCAAATTTAAAGTTGAGTCTTCCTAGTTGTCGGTCGAGGTCAATAATGGTAGCTAAAATGTTGACAGAAATGTTGTTTCCTCATTTACTCGTTTAATTAAATTTACTCTTATAAAATCGAACAAAAAAAATCTAAAAGATTATAGTTGTCATGAAACTGGTTAAAAACTTTCCCACCATTTTTTGGAGGAAATGTTTCACGTCCGCCGACGCTCTCTTCAATTTTGTCTCCCCATGCACGTTTTTTTGTATTTTAATCACAACCCACATTTTCATTTGACCAACTTTTTGAATAACATTTAATTTAATAAAAAGTTACCCAAGATATTTATAATGCATTATCGAGTGAATTATATGGATGGTGACTCTACTTTTGAGAAATTATGAAAATGGTTCCTAAGCTTTAAACTTTATGAATTTGATCCTTAACTACCGTGTGTATAATGTCATCCATGGTAAAACATTTGACAACGTTATATAGGTTATTTGTGTTATCAAAGGATATAGTATGATGGTAAGATATCTTCTGTATATAGATATTCTATATGTGAAGGGTTCAAATCATATAAGATGTAGATATAGAAGTATTTAGGATTATGTTTGTCGTCCAAAATAAAGTATAGGTCACTTTGCCTTTGGGTTTGTTGCCAATTTTGAATCCATCTTATTTTGTTGCGCAAGGGTTCAACCTAGGTTAACAAATGTCAAGCTTTGAACTTCAATATGCGAACCTAGGTTCAACCTAGTTAGAATATGAAATGACAATAATACCCCTCGAATTTACTAACTATATTAAATTTTTCAAGTCTTTGGACCACGGATGAAAACAAACATGGTAGTTGGGGACCAGATCCGTAAAATTTGAAGTTGTAAGATCAGATCCATAGGTTGGCACAAACTACAGGGACGATCCGTGTAATTTAATAACTTACTCTAAATTGTTAAAGTATTTGATATTTGGAGCAGTTGGGTTGAATTTGTTTTGTTGCAACCTCATCAAATTTGGAATAAAGATGTAGTCGCACCACAATCGTTTCTATATTTTTGGTTTGTTCCCCAATACTTTATTTGAAATTCTTCATATGTGGGTTGGTATTTTTTAGTATTATTTTATTTGCAAGGGGGTTTCTTTATAATAATATAATTAATATCTTTTAAAAGTTAGTAATAACACACGGATTTTGAAATCTTTATAATTGGAATTTGCAGACAAAAGGTTCTATTTTACTAGAGGTTCCTGCAAATGACATTAGAGGCTGTTGATCATAATCATAAAAATAATCATAACCATAATCATGACCATGATAATGATCATGATCATGAAGGTGTTGCAAGAAAAATTGTTTTGGTGGGAATTGGATTTGATGAATGTGGGAGAGAGCTTCTTGATTGGGCCATGGTAAAAGTTGCAGAAAAAGGTGACCGCGTGATCGTGGTTAATGTTTGTCGTAATTCAGGTAGTGTGTTATAGAATTTAGTGTGATTGTTCTAAGCTTTGGATATCAATTTTCTTTTTTTAAATGATTTGCAGAATCTGTAGCCAAGTATGAGAGCTTGTTGGATGATTATTTGGCTGGGTATGAAGGTATTTGTGAGCACAAGCAGGTACTTAACTACAAAAGATATACTATTTTTCTAAAAAGAATGAAAATTTCACCAAAATTTAAAATCATGCCGTGATGTCAAGCGTGTGTGATTGGTGAAAACCCAAATTCACACGCGTTATAACTAAACCAACAAAGTTGAAAATGAAATTTGCATAACTTTTTGTAACTGTATTGTTTGTTTCAGGTGGATCTTACTGGGCAGGTATTAACAGGCAATTCAGTAAGAAAACTCTTGGTCAGAGAAGCAAAGTTTTATTCTGCAGCTTCTGTGGTTGTTGGGGTCAGCAAGATCAAGGCTTTGGGGTACATGGATCATTATAATATTTTTTCTTCTATTTAAAATTCAAATTAAAGTCTTGTTTTGCTTCAAGAGTATCCACATGGTAATACTTTGGAGATTGTGTCAGTTCAAAAAAGAATTTTATTTATTTATTTCATTAATTTTTTTATTTTATTTATTTGATTATAATTCGGCAGTTGTGGGCTTTCAATTGCCAAATATTGTGCCAAGAAGCTACCTCTAGCTACTCAAGTATTGGCTCTCCATGATGGGAAAGTTGTTTTCAAGAGGTTTTCAAATGGCCTGCTTTCAGGTATGTTGAATGGTCCACAATGATCATGTTAGGCATGGTTTGGTTTATGCTAACGATCTCGTGGATCCGGGCTTGTATGTTTCGTGGGGCTATTAATAAATACACGAATAATCATAAAATTGGTTATTTTCTTTTGATTTTAGTTATGGGTCAATTGCTAACTAAGTAAGCGACTTTTGTGTCTTATAACAAACGATGATGGGGCATTTTGCCTTGTAGCATTCAACTGTTAGAAGACAAAAATCTAGAATACTGTCTGTATTGGCAACCTTAAGACACATAAGTGATAAGTCCTTATCTTAGATAGCAACTAACCCTGAAGTGAAAATAATACCCATTTGTCACCATGAATTCTCAATTCATTAGTTCACCGCCGGAACTAACATTGTGGTTTTTTTTTTTTTTAAATAATGAATTATGTTGATATTATCTCTAGATTATATGTGTGGCAATAAATAGCAGATCTTAATATCTGGTTTTTATTGATTATATTAATATATTAATATGCTGTTCAAAGGGTCAATGAGAGATCCAAGGCCAACTTTCTACTTAATAGAGAACTCACATTTGAAAGACACTCAGTCAGAGTTTTGTGAATCTGAGGCATCTGATATGGGCAGACACAGTTCTGAGTGGGTCAGAAGTTCAAAATACGAAGATGTAACTCCGTTCGAGTCAAGGAAAAAAGCTCTGAGCTCGGTTTCTGTTGTACTAGAAGACTTTGCACATCAACGACCTGGCTGGCCTCTGCTTCGAGCCAACACTGTGTTGACTCCATCAGCATTGGAAGCCAGAAAAATGTCTGTGGTTAAGTGGGTCATGAACCTGCCAAACCGGGCTTCACCTGCAGGAACACTGCCGGCTAGGACCCCTTCATCGTCTAGCAGTGACATTAGCCCAAAGAGTTCGGAATCGGATTTAAGATCTGAATGCAGCATGTTTACAGACACAAGTAATGAGAGTAACACGCCGAAGAGCCATGAGTTGCCTGAAATCTTTAATCTTTTACATAAAACTAACTCGTCGCGCTGCCAATGGATTGGGTTTGATCTACTCAAAGCCTCAACTTCTGACTTTGCATCGGGTAATTACGCATTTTCAAGTTTTTTTGGGCTGTAAGGGTTGTGTTTAGTTTCTTGATGCTTGGTGCATGTTTCAAGAAAACATAACAAACTGATTTTTATGATTAATATTCTAAAACATGTGATTATGGCAGAGAATCTGATAGGGAAAGGTGGTTATCATCATGTATATAAAGGGATATTTCCTGATGGAAAATCAGCTGCTGTCAAGATCAGGAGGGCATCAAGAGAAGCATGGAAAGATTATATCCTCGAAATCGACATTATGACGTCGCTAGATCACAAGAACATCACACCTTTGTTAGGTGTGTGCGTGGAGGACGATAACTTGATCTCGGTTTATGATCTCGTTCCTAGAGGAAATCTAGAGGACAATTTACATGGTAAGTCTCGTTTAAAAATTGATCACCTAAGCCTGGCAAGTGGCAAACAGGACGGGTTCGGGTGACGGGTCGCAACTGGGTTGGGTCAAAACGGTTCGAGTGCTGATCGCTACTTGTAAAATCACAAAAGGAACGCGTTTTTAGTAAGTTTTATCTAAAGTGTGTAATAATGTTGATGATTCGTCTTGGTGTTCAGGTGTAATGACGAAGTCTGTTTTATCATGGGAAACAAAGCTGAATATAGCCATTGGAGTTGCTGAAGCTTTGAACTATCTGCATAGAGAATGTCCGAGGCCGGTTCTTCATCGCGACATCAAGTCTTCAAACATTCTTCTCTCTGACGAATTCGAGCCACAGGTTGGTAACATGACTAGATTGAAACCATGTTCTAGATCATATTACTTATCTATTCTTGCTGTGTTTTATCTCGAATGAGTAACTTTAGAAATAGCAGCAGTACAAAACCTCTAACATTGTATTAAAAAAGCATAAAATATCCTAAATCATTTTATTTACATTATTAATTGAAATAGTACAAACGTTGTAAATCATATTTGATAGCACAACTTTTTTGTTTCAAACAATTGAGTTTTTGGGCAAAAAGTGCCATTGGTTAACCCGCCCAAACTGCCGAATTCTTTCTAGATTCTGAAAGATGATTTCGTTTCTTAAACCTTGTTTGCAGCTATCGGATTTTGGGCTTGCGATATGGGGACCCACAACTTCGCCGTTCCTGAGTCATGGTGATGTAGTTGGAACTTTTGGGTATCTCGCCCCCGAATACTTTATGTATGGGAAGGTTAGTGAAAAGATTGATGTTTATTCTTTCGGGGTGGTTCTCCTGGAACTACTGACAAGAAAAAGACCAATCAGCTCGGATCCTGTGAAAGGGGAAGATAGTTTGGTTATGTGGGTAAGCATCTTGAGTGTGCATAAAAGCAAGCTTTAGTCGTTTTTGGTTCTAATCATGTTAAGCATGTACTAGGCAAAACCGAAGCTGGAAAAGGGTGATCTAGCCAGTGTATTGGATGTTGACTTGGACAAAATAGCTCACAAAGATCAAATAGCTCGACTGGCTCAGGCAGCAACACTTTGTCTCACGCGTTCGGCTAGGAGACGTCCTACCATGAGCCAGGTTCGAGAATAAAATATTGTTTTGCTTATAAATTCCACTAAAGTTTCGATTATAGTTTGATAATTTCATTTCTTATATTTGGACAACGGTATACATTAGGTGAACTTAAAACTTACCTAAGATTAATAATATAGGTCAAATGTATTTAGATTAATATAATTCAAATAAATTTGGTGTTAGTTGATGGATTCATATGACATAGTTTAGTAAAACATCGACCTGCATTTAGTTAGTACACTTTTTTGTGTCTAGAAAATTACATGATTTTTTTTTCTGTATCATACTGTTTAGGTTATAAGAATACTAAGAGGGGAGCGCGATTTGGATGAGCGGGTGACTAAAATGATTTGGTGGTGTCATGCAATAACGAGGAGGATGACGATGATGATGAGGTTTATCCGGAATCAAATGCAGAGTCTCACTTAAGTCTTGTGTTTCTTGACGTCGAAGACGAGTCAACATTGTAGATGTAAACCAATACGGGCATCGTTCTTTACAAGGATACTTGAGGGGAAGTTGGAGTTGATCTTCGAGTTTAGAGTAGCTTTGTTTCCGTATTGTAATTACCATCAAGAAAAATGTAAATAGTTTGTATAGGTGAGAATGTATACGACTGATAAAAACTTGCACCCAATAATGAGGTGTTGTGTTTTAAGAAATTTGAGTTTTCTAATATTTCAGATTGACAATATACTTTTGTTTTTTTGTCTTTCTTTTTCTATCTTTGGGATGTTGTGTCAAAGTATTGGAAAAGCTTAACTCTCTTGTCGTTTCAAAGTAAGATTTTCGGTAGCTAAATTTTGGTTTAAAACTTGCTGGAAATTTATAAAGGTACAACTATCTTCAAACTATAAAAGCATAACATTTAAGTAAATTAAGAGACTCATTTAAGTGTAAACTACTTTTTGTAAACTACAACTACAAATAATCATTTGAGTATATCTTTTATATAAAATAAAAGAAACACAAACTTATACAACAACGATAACCATATCCAGTAAAATCTCACCATTAGCAAAGTTATTGGTAGAGTCTGGGAGGTTAAGATATACACAGATCATATCTCTATCTCAAAGGATTGAAATGTTGCTTACGAACAGAACTCCAAAATCATATTTGCACATGAAAAGTATACTAGAAACATAAAGTTCTTCGCACGGAATCTAAACATTAGGAAAATTCAAAAATTTAACATCATATCCATCCAACCTTGTGTGCCCACACATTCACCTAGGTATCATCATCTCTGCTTCTGACATCTTATGTGCCTGTGTCTTCTTGATGACCTATTGGGTCTATATATGTGAGGATGGCGTATCAAACACTGTGCCGGTGATATATGGGTGAAATGGTATAGGGTTAGTGTATTAAACTTGTGAATATGCTCACGGTATAGGAGTTTAGGTTGTGATCATGTATACACGGTTAGGGTGTTTTGGTATGGGCTAGGCCAAGTGGGTCATAGATGACTAGTCTAGTATATTTAGTGTTCTTCATCTCCTAATTAGGTTAGCCTCTTGGATTATTGTGTTACTAGTATGAGACGATTGCTATTGATAATATTCAAATCGTATGTTTAGAAACTTGGTGGTCTTGTTGTTTTAATCACACAATCATTAGTTTCCGCCTAATTAATTGTGATAACTTAATACATTTATTGAAGATCCACGAGTTTTGAGACTTACAATTGGTATTAGAGTTTGTTTAGCTCTTTAAAGGCTTGGAGATATCAAGTGATTCAAGGTATTGGCGTGTTGGATGTTGTTTTCCATTACTAATTTGATGTTTCTTGCATTATTGCGAAAATCGCATTTGCTGGTCACGAAGAACACAAAGAAAAGTGTAAGGAGATTCATAAAAGGAGGTGTTTGATCCTTTTTCAAAGAAATTGGTGGTGTTTGAGAGATTTGATGGATTTCAGGTAATTATAAAATCTAGCAGATTGTGTGGAGATAGAGTTTCCATAAACTGCTTTCCGGAAAAGAAGTTCATGGTACTTTGGTCTATGTTCTCGTGGAAAATAGTTTATGGGGTCAATAGCTCAGTAGGTTGAGGTTTACGATACAACATATTAGTATATGATGTGAACTATAGTTTATGATGTCATCTCGGGTTTCCGGTATTATAGCTTAAGGGATTTAGTATTCTCGATATTTGACTGTTCTCGAAGTGAGAAGAGTTAACAGGTTTAACAATTAGTGTTTGGGAATAACTTTGTTTTCGGAAAGAAAAAGGTATTCTCTGGATCACAAGGAGTTTACGGGTTTTCGACTTCAGGTTTTCAGGGTTGTCAGATGATCTCGAGGTTCTAAATAGTTTTCGCGGTTTAATAGTATGCGGGCATTAAAAGTGTTCTAAGAGCTTTCTTTATTCTTGGGTTATTAGTTAGTTCACGAGTTTTGCTATTTCTCAGGTTATCTAAATTGGTTCAAACTGTTTATGAGATTCAAGTTGTTGAAAAGGGGAAACCGGGCAGGAAAGGCTTAAACTATAAACAAGCATAACTTGAGCTATGTTTAGAGTTACGAGGCCCACAAGTAAGGGACAAAAAGGTCTCGATGATGATCCGGATCACATGGCAACCCGCCAGTTTGGCCCAGCTATCTGGCCCAAAATCCTTCATTAAAGGCTCCAGTATTGTCAAACAAGATTTACCCCAAATTTCAAAATATTCCGAAATTTCGTGTTATAGGCCAAAATGCGTAAATCTTTGACTGGACTAAATTACACGTATCATTTGTCATTGAATTTCAGTATTTCCAATTTTATTTGTAACTTCGAAAAATTTGACAAACCTATCAAATTTAGAAGTTCACAACACTTCTTTCATCAGTGAATTGTTCCTAGATTCTGGTTTTTTCGGCTAAGGAACAATAAAGTTTAGTTCATGGCAAGTTTTTGATTCACAGTCTTTGATTTAACATGTCTTTTCGAAGTGATTTTCTCAAACAAAGATTTGAAAGGTTCAATCACATTATGGCAGAAACCTTAGAAGCATAGATCAACAGGTTTACTAACTGATTACTTAAATAAAAGATGTTGGAATAGAGGTGTCAAATGGTGAAGTAAACAAGAACCTTCTTAATGCCCTACCACGTAACCGGGAAATGAGTGTTCCTACCATCAAGAAGACAAAAGATCTATATAGAATAACTCTTCCACATAACTTGGATATGAAAGGACCTATAAAGAATAACCCTTTCAAATTTGATTTCAATCATCTACTCGTGTGATCTGAATGACAAGCAGAGGGCTCCGTTTAACAACAATACTCGTTTTTCAAAGATGTCACAAAGTTAAGATACAATGCTTTCTATGTTTGGGGAAGTGGTAACGGGTTCATCTTCTTCTACATCCACGTGCGAGACAACAAAATATGATTGTAATGATCAGCTGAAAGCTTCAGATTTTGAGTTCTATCATGCTTTCATGTTTAACATTGCATCATCTTCTGAGCGGTAAGTAACCATCTTTGTGCTCGATCATGCCTTAATAAGATAACATTAAATAGGTCTCATAATGCATATTTATAAGAGAAATTGAAAATCTTAAATGTTCTAAATATACACTTTCGAAGAACGAGATAATATTAAAATGTAACACCTCGTAAAAACTTGTCCTATAAAATTCCGACACGTGTCCTGCTGATCCTCGTATGCCACGTGCTAAAACGAGAGGGACCAAATGCGTTGTTATGTTATTTTATAATCTCTGAACGACAATTTAATAGTTGAGGGACTAAAAGTGTCAACATGCTCAAACTAAGCATCCGAGTGACCTTTTGGCAAACCGAGAGCCTTATAATATTATTCATACTCTTATGTGTACCTATCATATGTCAATGAAGGCTTTACGCACTAATTATAACGTTTCACGCAAGTTTGGAAGTTCAGGGACTATTCATGACAAACTGCGGAAACTTTCCGATTCTCGTATTTTGAATACGGACTCCATATATAAATCCAAATATGTATATTCAATAAAATCTTGTATTTTATTGATAAGAATACAAGGATGTCCATCGTTGCGAAATTTCGATCGTTTTTGTGTCCGTTTAAGCGTTTTACGCATTTCTGCGAAACGCGCGACCGTACAACCGAACAAACCGACACCGGGGATATTTCCAGACATAAGAGGATCTTGCAAGTCCTTAGATGTGCCCAAAGTCTATTGAACATCTTTTTTTTGTATATTTTCGATCCGCTTGTGGATCTTTATTACGAGCCATTGTATTTGATCTTTGAACCTTTCGGCTTGTAATAATATTTTAAATTCAAGGCTTCCGCTGTGCTATTCTGTGTTACTTGTATTGTTTGGTAATAATGATATCAACATAAGTCAAGATACTCCCCATCCGGGTCCACTGGGTTACACGTGGAAATTGGGGTGTGACAGGTTGGTATTAGAGCCAACGTTTGAGTGAATTAAACACTAGCCTTTTGTGTTTAATTTCAAATGACACAGTAGCATATTCCTTAAACTTTCTGAGTCTATACTTGATATAGGAATGCTCTCATCCCTGTTAAATAAATCTTGCTTCGATTTTATGTACTTCAGAAACAAGTCGCCAAGCAAAGAAGCCATTGATGAAAACTCTTCTCATCCGAAGCCACGGAATGCTATGCTTCATACCACGGCTAAGTTAAGCATGCGCCGGTTAGGAGGGAAAACCTTTGTAAGCCTATTCCTAAACCCAAACGTATTGAAACCTTTAACCAGACTTCAGAGTCCATACCGGGGGTCCATGAGGCTCAAATTTTAAAGTCTGTATTTGTGGAGTCCATACCATAGGTCCCTGAGTCTCCAACTTCAAAGATAATACCAATGGGTACTTATAATCTATATTTCATACATCTGAGTTCTTGGAATTCCAAAACATTATGCTTACCAAACTCCAATCCATGATCCATTATGTTTTTTAACCATTGAATCCTTGGATTCTACTTTTATAACAAATCCCGATTCAAAATTATTACACTTTCTATTAAAAACCTTTGTGTCAAATACCATACGTGGCAAGCCAAGAAGAGGAACAACAAGGAATGAATTAAAAGTGGCTCTGGAAAATCCTTCTTTCAATTATATTTTATTTTCCTTTGAGTCCTTATGTGGACATGTCTCTTCTATTTAGTCCTTCTGTGGACATTTGTTTCAAATAAGTTCCTTTGTGGACATATTATTTCATTATAGTCCCTTGTGGACATGTCATTTCTTATAGTCCCTATATATGGACTTATATATTCATTTTAGTCCCTGTGTGGACTTGTTTTGCTTTTAAGTCCCTGCGTGGACAAGTTAGTATTAAAAGTCATGTTAAGGCACTATTGTAAATTCCTGATGATTTATGGAAAATTTTGATTTTATTATCATTATTATATATGTATACATTACATCCTTATTCAAGCGATCGCCTCGATTTTAATTCGAACTTTATCGATCTGCTATAAATTTCCAAAAGATCTTCTTGGTGGTTTACCCCAGCCAAGTGACAAGTTCACATTAATTGGCAAATATAAAACGGTAGTTAAGAAGTAAAGCCTTCTACCATGATAGTTAAGGAAGATCATCCCTTCTATCCTGAGGTGGTGAACTATGTTCAAGCCTCGAAGCCTTTATGTTCAGTACGGTCATGGCTATATTTATTAAACCATTTTAAGACAATTATTCTTTGTTAACATTTAAGTAATGTTAATACTCCTGACAGTGTGACTTGAACAACCACACTAGTCATCTGGGTGAAGGACTATGTCCGAACCTTATAGCCTATGTGATCAAATTTGATCCCGGTTTATAACATCAATATGATGATCATAATTTAAACATCCATTAGTGATGTAGTGCCTACGGGCCATAAATAAACATCCGTTAGTGATGTAGTACTTACGAGCCATGATTTAACATCCATTAGTGGTGTATCGCCTATGGGCTCTATTGTCAAATAAGGATAATGACAGTTGTGACCTTTATGGTTCCTTATCCAAAGTGATAGGGCTATGCCCAAGTATCAGAGTCAATAAGATCAATATGATCGTGACTACTATCATTAGTGCGATGATTTTTATTTTAACATCCTTTTGAGATGTCAATTGATTTGCCTACGGGGCATATAATATCGTTATTCATGACAACGACAGTTGTAGTCTACGACTCCCTGTCCAAAGGTGATGAACTATGTTCAAACCTTAAAAGCCCAATTGATCAATATGATCACGGCTAATATATTATTAAAAATGTCCTTGTGACAAGGCCTAGTGCCGTATTTTGATGTTCTTTGTGACCAGGCCTTTTGTGCCAAATCTATATGTCCATTCGTGACAAGGCCATTCGTGCCATATCTTTTGTCCATTAATGACAAAGATGTTTGTGCCATAACCATATGTCTTTTATGATGAGGCCATTTGTGCTATATTTTAAGTCCTTTTTGACAGGCTTACGAGCTACTTAAAATGTCATTATGACAAGGGCAGGTGTGACCTTATGATCCACTGCTTGATAATTCCGGACTATGTCCAATCTTTTAAAATACCTGTAATAGTCCTTTTAGACCTAGGTTATATATAAATAGCTATTAGACATTCATTTAAAATGTCAAAGCCTGACAGTTGTGACTTCAAGCACACTGATCCAAAAGGCAAGAGATCTATATACCCAATTTAGAGCCAAAATGATTTGATAATACCATGGCATAGATACAATGAGTCATCAAAGGTGAATGACCAACTAATAGAATACAAATTGGTGTTTAGTACCAAGTAGCTATAATGGCAACTTCTGATGGAGCCAACAGCAAGCATAACGACGATAATGCAAATTCAAATATTATCATAAGTAAGAATGATCTACAAGCTTTAATTGCCGCGGAAGTTGGCAAGCCCATAAATGCCTATAGGACAAGGCAACAGGAATCGAGTGCTTCTCACTCCAAACAATTACCGAAACACTCATCTATACCTCGATCGAATCCAAAGGATAGTAAGGTACACTCTTCAAATGTGAGTAGTAAGACTGAGAGACAGGAGCATCATGAGAAGATGCGTTCTAATAAGGATGGGTGTTCATACAAGTATTTCGTAACCTGTAAGCCCCGTGATTTCAATGGGGAAGAAGGGGCGGTTGAAGCCCTTAGATGGTTAGATGAAATGGAAACCATAGTCGAGATTAGCAACTGTGCTGACAAAGATATTGTGAATTTGTATCACAATCATTCAAGGGCGATGCCCTAATTTGGTAGAAAGCTTTAGTACAGTCTACTGGTAAAATACATCTATACAGCTTTAGCTGGTCTGAGTTTGTGGACTTGATTAAGGATACCTTCTATCTACCATATGAAGTGGAAAAGATTGAAACGGATTTCTTGACCTTGACAATGAAAAATTTGGATTGTCGGAAGTTTGTCACCGACTACAACTCTCTGTCAAGATTAGTACCATACTTAGTCACTACGGAACCCAAGCCCAATAACACTAATTAATTAATGGATTAGCTCCGGATATAAGAAGCTTGGTTAAGGCAGTTCGACCTGGTACTTATAAGTCAACAGTGGAATTATCTCTTTCCCTCACACAAGATTATGTGAGACAAATGTCGGTCAAGAATAACAATGAAGGAAAAAGAGTAAGGGAGGGGGATAACTCCCTGAAATCTAGGAAAAAGGGCAAGTCTGGATTCAATAAGAACCAGCAAGAGTCCGATAAAAAGCCTATGTTCCAAACTTGCAATAAAAGGCACTGGGGACAGTGTCGAAATGACCAAAAGTCTAAGCAGTGTGGAATCTGCAAAAGAACTGGTCATCAGTCCCACGAATGTAGAGACATAAAGAATGCAGTCTGCTTTAGTTGTGGCGAGAAAGGCCACATTAGTACTAATTGCCCTAAGGCTGCCAAAGAAGGTGCAGCTAAGTTGGGAGAGGCTAAGAAAGGAAATACCTGAAATTGCTTGAGGAACGCCGTAAGAAACATATATCATAGTGTCATCACGTACATTCCTTATCACTAATCAAGGATATGTTTTTCTAAGAGTCCTGTTTCGATTCAGTCAATAATAAGTCTTTCATAAACCATAAGTCCAAAAAACTTTTATATATTCAGGAGAACTCCAGATATTAAGTATAAGGTAGAACCTACCGATGAAACCATAGAAATCGCTTCTTCCTATTTAGATGAATGTTGTCATCCAAAAAAAATCAGTCATGTTCTTCCTTCGGTTGAAGTACGACAAATTCTTTATAATTGGCAGTATCTTAGTGTGTCCCATAGATTGCTTTCATGCCTGATCAACATGAAGGTTTAATGCATGGAACCACTAGGATCTCCCAACATTCATATTGTACTAAAATCAGCAAACGGTATTCAAGGAGATATTCTGTATCGAGATGCTTGAGTAGGTGTCTCTACTCAAGGTATCCAAGTATTCGAAAGGCGAAAATGTCATTTTAATGACACAATTGATGTTAGATGAACCAAAAGCTGAGGTTGAGACTATCTCTATAATCTTTGTTCATCCTGATAAGTCTCTGGAGAAAGGCTTGTACAGCCTAGCTTGTCATTTAGGAGTTCCGATAATGTTGGATAAGAAAGACGGCTCAATGTGGTCATATATTGATTACCGCAAGCTTAACATGTAGAGATTTAGAATCGTTATCTGCAGCCCAGGATCAACAATTTGTTCGACTAACTACAAAAGTTAGCTATATCTTTAAGATTGATTGGGTAGTAGTGGGAATGACCATCTCACCCTAGTTAAGTCCTCCTATACTAATAATTATTATAAGCACTAAGGCTGCTCCTTTGGAGGCCTTGTATGGATGAAAGTGTCAAACGCCGTTTATTGGGCAGAAGTTAGGAAGACCCAACTAACAAGACCTAAGATTGTCTTGGAAAAACACAGATAAGATAATATAAATCCATGACTGTCTACAAACTGTCGGAGGACAACATAAGAACTACGTTGACAAGAGTCGTGAACCTCACAAGTTCCCATTAAGGAACAAGATTCTATTGAAAGTATCACCCAAGAAAGGTGTGGTGTACTTCAGTCAAAAGGGCAAGTTAAGCTCTAGATAAATGAGACCATTCGAGATGATCGAATGTGTTGGGTCTCTAACTTATAAGCTAAACTTACTTGAGAAGCTCAATAGAATTCACAAGGTATTCCAAAATTGCTATTTAAAGAAATGATTAGCCAATGAGTTGCTAGCTATGTCACATAAAGATGTGTAAATTAATGAGAACCCGCGGTTTTGTTGGAAGACCGGTATCGATCGAGGATCGATAATTTAAGAAGCTTCAAAGAAAGCACGTGCCTATTGTAAAGGTCCAATGGGATGCTAGTAGAGATTCGAGTATACATGAGAGGTTGAGTCCATTATGCGATAGATGTACCTCTATCTTTTAAATAAAATCTCGAGGGAGAGATTTCTTTTAAGGGGGTGAGGATGTACCACCTCGTAAAAACCTGTCCTATAAAATTCCGACCGTGTCCTTGCTGATCCTCGTATGCCACGTGCTAAAACGAGAGGGACCAAATGCATCGTTATGTTATTTTATAACCTCTGAACGACAATTTAATGGTTGAGGGACTAAAAGTGTCAACATGCTCAAACTAAGCATCCAAGTGACCTTTTAGCAAACCGAGAGCCTTATAATATTATTCATACTCTTATGTGTACCTATTATATGTCAATGAAGGCTTTACACACTAATTATAACGTTTCACGCAAGTTTGGAAGTTCAGGGACTATTCCTGACAAACTGCGGAAACTTTCCGATTCTCGTATTTTGAATACGGACTCCATATATAAATCCAAATATGTATATTCAATAAAATCTTGTATTTTATTGATAAGAATACAAGGATGTCCATCGTTGTGAAATTTCGATCGTTTTTGTGTCCGTTTAAGCGTTTTATGCATTTCTGCGAAACGCGCGATCGTACAACCGAATGAACCGACACCCGGGCTATTTCCGGACATAATCCAAGTCACATATGCCTTAACACCCTTATAGAGCCTTGAAATCAGGTTAAAAGGGGTTACGGGTGATAAAACGCGACGAAACAAAGTCCAGGGGCCAAACATGACAACAAGTGAAAGTTGGTTGCTGAGCTGGGTCCTTACGGACCGTAAGCATGGACCCTTACGGTCCGTAAGCCTACCTGGCAGTCCAGTTTTGCTTGTTCATCAAGCATAACTCTCTCTATCCGACACCTAGCTTGTTTTGCCACCATTTAACCTGGTTTGGACGCCTCCCAAACACTTGTAATCATCTGCTTAGCCCTCTAAACACTTGGAATGATCTCCTTGATCTTGTTCAAGTATAAATAGGTGATGATCTTCTTTGTTTAAACTTGCACCTTTTCTTCTCTTATCCTCTATACTCATAATTGGAGGTACCTGATTACTTGGGAGCTTCCTTTGAGTCTTCTTCAGTCATTAGGACCACAAGTAAGTGTTCCTTCCATGGCTAGTTCTTTTATTTTGGCTTTTAAAGCCAAAAGTCAAGCGTTTTCGATAAACACTTTGACTTTCAGTTTAGACCTTCATGGTCCAGCTATTGTTCGCAACGTACGTGGCTACGTGATCATAATTAGGTAGGTATTAATCCCTCAAAAGGGCACCTCCTAATTACCACGTTTGCTTGGTCAATTGACGGGTCAACATATTAATGTTTTAAAAAGTCGACGGGTCAGAATTTGAAATATTCATAATATGAGTTTATACATATTCTAAAATATGTTTCAACACTTAAACAACTTGGTAATAATTATTAGAACATGTGTAGACATGTTCGGCTCGTCCATTTTGGTTTTAAGGTCGGTTCGCAACAGAAAGTCACGAAGTTTGTCTTCTGCGTTGACTTTCGATTATGAACCGAATTAGACTAGTATGCAACTGATTTAAGGTCTCATTATGATCGTATTATGATGTAGCATAACCCTCTGACGTTACATTACATGATAACAATAGTTATTCGAGTTTTATGCGAGTTTCCGTAAAAATGCCAAACTTTGACTATATTGCCCATTTATTTAAAAATGAGGTTTTAAACACCAATGAACTTGCAAATAAATTAGTAACTAATATAATATCATGTTTAACATATTTTGGTGTTACAAATCTGACCATAAACTGAGTTTATGCACAAGATCTTGTATTACGCTCTTAAATGACGATAACGCCCTTACGACACTTAACATGGTTTTTTTAATCACGATTTTCATATAGAACCTTTTTCCTACTAATATTTTATACAAAATAACATATTTTAATTATTTAAACCTGTTCATAACATCAGTATTCACAAAATATCGCAAATATCGTCACTTAACGACTTTAACGCCTTCCCGACGCGTAGTTTGATTTTAAACCATAATTACCAACCAAGACTTGTTACCTACTGATATTATAACTCGTTTAAAATATTTACAGTGGGTACATGATATAAACTCAGAATCCCAAATATACTTTCGACTCTATGTGTGAAATTACCAAAATGCCCCTTCGGAGCATAGATTGGATCTAAACTATAAACCACACATATATTCGATATCCAACTAATATTATATCATAAATAAAGTATTTTCACAGAATTTTTATGGTCGTAACATCAGATTATACGCAGGTTCCTTTTATACGTCGCTAAATGACCAAAACACCCTTATGAGGCATAGTTTGATTTTAAAACCATAACGGGCATACAAGTTGATATCCTACTGATATTATAACTTGTTTAAAGTATATTGGCATATGGAACTCGTTCATGACTCATCCGGTTACCCGGTATCGCTTATATGCGTACGGTTAAGCCTACGAGGCTAGTTTACGAAATTTAACCGAAACGGGTTTAACCTTATATTTTTATTTCAAAATCCAGAATTTTATTTGGTTACCCATATTATACAATTCGTTGTACGTGTCGGGTTTAAACTACATTCTTTCCGGTCATCGCTTAATCAAGCGCGTCGTACCGTTTTGATACTTTAAGTTAGCCGATCTAAGTCTATGACTTAAATAAGGTCCATTAGCATTCCAATTGGTTACTTATACCATCATTTCAGACTAGAGCCTTCCGGTAAATTGTACTTACGCTTACTTAATTGGATACGGCTGTGCTTACTATATTTCTTATTTTAAAAGGATTGCTAAGCTCAGGTAAATACTCCTAACCTATTTTCCCTATACGGGCTTGGGATACGGTATAATATTACCGCATGGTTGGATATGGGATCAAAGACCAATGTGTCGGGAATTCAAATAATTCATTTTAATTCGTATTGCTTGATATTAAACATTGGGGGTTAATTCGACCGTGTCCTGGATATCCTTGATTCATTAATTGCAAATGGCCACGACCTAAGCACGGGGTGTAGGCATACACCTGAAAGATGCGAAACGGTTCAAATAAATAATTTTTTAACTCAATAAGGGTTGCCCAATGAGGGTGTTCCCAATAAGGGAAGAAATTATAAATTTTAATAACCCAATATAGGTTTTCCCAATAAGGGAATAAGTGGTGTGTTGATTAATCATGAACCAGCATAGTTTCCGGTCCCCGTATGTATTGTCGAGTTATGAAAAATCGATAACATGAGATATAGTTTGTTCCAAGTTAAATATCAAACAAATGTACCAATGTGTACATAAAATGATTTTGAAATGTTTTCAACATGTGTCGGTTGATTGTATTTACCAGTGTAAACTGACGTATTTTCAAAATAATTAAGTTACAGGTACAAATACGTAAATAGGCTGGAGGCTGCTCAGTAGCAACATAAGAGGATCTTGCAAGTCCTTAGATATACCCAAAGTCTATTGAACATCTTTTGTGTATATTTTCGATCTGCCTGTGGATCCTTATTACGAGCCATTGTATTTGATCTTTAAACCTTTCGGCTTGTAATAATATTTTAAATTCAAGGCTTCCGCTGTGCTATTCTGTGTTATTTGTATTGTTTGGTAATAATGATATCAACATATGTCACGATACTCCCTATCCGGGCCCACCGGGTTACACGTGGAAATCGGGGTGTGACATAAAAGAAAAGGTTGAAGCTCAAAAGAAAGACATTTCTAAACTAAAGAACGAAATAAGTGAGAAAAAACTGCATATATGGAGATGTTAAGCAACGTATTCAAGATTTGACTGACGAATTAAATCAAGTTATGGAAAAACTTGAAAATATTGAGTACTTGAAAATACCGAGTATAGTTTTTAGAAATTTAAAGTGTCTAGCAAGATAATTAATAACATGCTTGATAGACAACTTCATGGGAAAGACAAAGATATTCAAATGTGGCTTATACTGAAGAAGAAAAGGCAAACGTGGCACATATGCAATATGGAAAACAAACTCAATTTGGATATGTTAGATATGGGTCTTTGAAAAAACTTGACCAAAAGTTTAAAATAATTCTGATGCTTCTACTTCGTGTGTAGACAAAGTAGAGATTGAGGATATGGATAGCGGGAATGATGAGCGTGAAGGAGATTATGTTTGCAAGAATTAACCTGACTCAAATGTTTTGACAAATTCTGATAAAAATAGTGTTTTTAAAACTTGTGTTGCAATTGATGATGTGAAAAATGTTTTCAAAATAGTTTTTGTGAAGCCTGTTGTAAATAGTAATGTGAAAAACATAATTTTAATCATTTAGCTAATAAAAAGTGTAGGGTAAATGGGAACGACAACTAGGTTTCAAAACCTAAGCTTGTTGTTCAAACATGTGTGTCATCTAAGTGTCTTACTAAAGGTGAATTTTATACAGATTATGATCATCATCATAAGAGGTTTGAACAAAACCATGCTCAGAAGAACCAGAAGTTTAAAAATGCTTCAAATGGAAGATGCGAAAATCATTCCAAGAGTGATTCTTATGACTCACATTCATCATCATCTTCATGGTCAAGCTGGTCAAGCTATCATTCCAAGAGTGATAGATCTTATGACTCACATTCATCACCATCTTCATGGTAAAGCTGGTCAAGCTGGTCAAGCTATGCTCCTTATACACAAGGTCGGCTCAACGTTTTTGGGGGCCAAAGAGAATTAAATGTTTGGGCCCTTTTAAAAAATCTTTTATATAAATCCTGACTAGGACATGCAATAATATACTAAAAAGTTTATAACTTGCACAATTCATTTTTAACCCTTTTTGAATGACCAGATTCATACTTTCGGTTTCGATTTAACATTATTAAAAAAAATTATTCCCGAATCAATCACAAGTATCACCTATCAAGTAATCGCTTTATTACCTAAATGGGTAAATATATAAATCAACTTATGAATTAAGAAATTAAACAACCAAATTAAGCAAATAACTTGTTAAAGAAAAAAGTATTACTAACCTGACAATCTATTAATTAATTCTATTGAATCCATTAAGTAACCACCGATTTTTGTTCACATAAGTTGCTAAGCACAATTGCACAGAGCCACAAATTTAAGGAATTGAAACACTTAATCACGATTCATGGAAGCATAGAAGTAGGTTAGATTTGTGATGATCAAATTGGAGCGTAAGTGAGCAGAATTGAAGATTTGAAGTTGTACTTATATACTGAATCCCTGTAGAACAAGTTAGTTGTTCAATCTTGGAAATAAGAAAGATGATTTGGAAATCGGAAATATGATTTGGAAATCAGAATCATCGACCATTAGACAAATCAGTTATGGATTGTTTTGGAAATAAAAATTGTCGGCACAAATTAGATGTCTCCCATTGCTGATTCAGTCCTTAAAATATAGCGCCTGAATCCTAATTTTTCGCCTTCAAAAAAAGGTTGTCAGTTATGAAGTTATTGGTCTTCACCTAAATAATATATTATGTACATTCTTTTTATTAAAAAAATGGGGCCTTATTTTAGGAGGCCCCAAGCCCTAGCTTGGGTTATACAAACTGTAAAGTCGGCCATTTATATCAAATTTGTCAAGGAGGACAAAAAATATGAAAGAGTAAAGTACAATTTTAGGGTTTACATCCATTCACACACACAACCCTCATTTGAAAAAAAAATAAAGAACAATCAAGTCCCTATGGTTGTCGATTGCAATCAATCATGCCCCTTTCACTAACTAACCGTTTGTAATTCTGTGAGAACACAAAATACGCCACAACTTTGATTACCATTTCGGTCCTGCAGGTATTTTTCACATATTCCCTCTATATTCAAAACTCTTTCCTAATCTAGTAATTAGCCATCTTTAGCCATTAATTAATCAGCAATATCATGGTACTAACAACAACAACAATAACAAGAGATTAACACATGTAACCAGAATTGAAATGCAGTTTATAAGTGGGTTTGACTTTTTAGAGTTGGGATGCCTTTGACTTTTACCCCTTGAACTATGTTTGACCTTTAGAAGTTGAAATTGTTTTGACTTTTAAAGCTTGAATTGGGTTTCACCTTCATAAAACACACTGAATCTTACTTTCAAAACTTGAAATGGCTTTACTAGTCCCATAGTTTGACATTTATCTAGTCAAACAACTCATATTTGTTCAACTTATAAGTAAGTGAATTGAATCTAAGAAGTAGTTATAGTGAACTGAATCTAAGCACATCAAAATGTTATTGACGCATCAAATCAATTTGATCCTAATGTGCAGTCACATTTGTTGTCAACTTTAGAATGCTAATAAGTTGATGGAGTCATTAGGGAATTTAAAATGGATTTGATCCTAATGTGCCGTCACACTCTATCTTCTTAATTAACCCCAAACACAATTAAGCACATCAATGGCATTATCATCCACTTTATAAGTTAAATCCTATTTAACTACTTCAAAGACAGTTTAATAGAGCATCATTAGTAGTTTGATAAGTATTCTAATGACCATAACAAAACAAGGGTAAATCTTGATCATTAAATCAAAAACCCAAAAAATGATCAAGATCAGTCTAACATTAACCCTGTCAAGAACATTCCAAGCTAACCAACAACAGTTATAGTTACCCTAATATATATGCATCATATATGTACAGCAAAAGAGCCGGAAGCCTTCACAGGCGACGGTGAAAACATAGCTTAACACGAAAGCCCCTACCGTCCTTATCAGGACCCGATATTGGATCCGAATGTATTTCATGGTGACATGTACCCTGATTCCCACTAGAAATCTAAGAAAAACAAACCACATTTCAGCTATTATACAACAACACAAAAATCGAATCACAAAATGAAAGTTCAAATACAAAAATAAGACAATGTCGTACCAATAACGTGGAATGTGATTAGAATAATAGTGTATTATCTCATGTTGTTGATGATCGAAGATGTGGGTTGTTGGAGGATAGGGTCGTAAGACCACTTATGGACCTTGATGCGAACCACCGACCACCGACTCACCCGGTGTTCGGAATCCACCATGTGATGCGAACCGCTGCAAAGGTCATGATGTATAAGTTGTAGAAGAACAGAGATGATGAGTGTCAATCTATGAATCCACAAAGTATTCACATATTATCAACACATATAAGAATACACACAGTAGTTAGGGTTTTGCTTCACACACTAGAGAGAAACTTGCACACTAAGATAAATCTCCAAAAGTCGTCTCATTGCATTCATTCACAGAGTATAAATACAATGATTATGTTCGGACTCATAATAAGTCCTGACAACTACCCCTAGTCCGAATTTGTAACATATCAACATCGGACACTACATAACAAGCAAACATATTGGGACTATAGACAATAAATCCTGACAAAACTTGTTCGAATATACATCAACAAATTCGTATAGTATACACCACATATAATCCGAATTTGTTATACAAATTAGGACAGAGACAAGAAACAAAAGACTTAAAACATTTCATCAATTACACTTATGACCCTGAAGAAACTTCATAGTGCAGACTCCAGCATTTATCATCAACAGGTGCACTTACAGGGTCGCATGTGGGGTTGTTGACAGCGGAAAGCTTTTGGGAGGAAGGATTGGATTGTGGCTTATGAATTGTGAGGATTTAAAAGGTAGACAACTTTCAGATTTAGGGGAAATTACCATTCTCCCTACCGTTAACTTATTTGATGGTCAACTAACAGTTGTTGGATGGAGTGACTTGATTGATTGCAATTGACAACCATAGAGACTTGATTGTTCATGTTTTTTTCAAAAGAGGATTGTATTGTGATTGGGTATAAACCAGAGGAATTAAAATTGTACTTTACTCAATATGAAATCATTGTTTGTTAGACGGATTATAATACTAATCATCTATATTCTAGGATAAACTTCGAAGTTAAATCTATCTAGTCTAGTATACTAAAAGAATACATCTTTGAGCAATGATATGATATGGCATTAGTGTACAGCCAGCCAGGAAATTGGTTTTTGAGCGGCATTTATTTCCCCCTATTTTCCTTCCTTCACAGCGCTTCTTAAAACACTGCCGTTTCTTTCTCAAACCCTAATGCCCTTCTTTCCCTCAACATCTGTAATGGTTCCTCTCCCTCAATCTTTGTCAATTTTATCTTTTTAATTTCATTGATGCCGATGATTTTGTTTCTATGATGATTCTTGTAACACCGATTTGAGTTGGCAAACGAAATTAATTCGAACCTTATGGGAAATCTCCCATACACCACTCTCAATATGCGATCTGATGATATTCATCGAATCGATTCATAGAGTCCAAGAACAATCTTTAAAGTTATGATTTGTTGTTTCCCTCATCCGAGGCCGTTTTCATTAGTGGCTTATTTTTTTGTATTTATTTATGTATCTTGAGCGGGAAATGTTTGAATATTATGTTATTCTTGTAGGAGAATTATATCTTATATGGTCTAGGTGGTTTAGGCTTTAAGTAAAAGGTAGCACTCTACATTTATAATGATTTTTTTTCTTATCACAAGTTTCATGGAAAGGAAAGTTGGTATTTTGTCGAGTAATTTTGATTTTGCTAAAGTAATTAAAGACGGATGTGATCTATATGAAATTGTACTCTTAACATGCTACTCTGGCTATGTTGTAGCATGGTACTTTATTATATACTATAAGAAAATTTCTATCGCTAATACTGCATTTCAACTCAGCTACGTTATTTACATTGACATCATATGATAGTATTTCCATTAACTTTATGACTTGAAAGCTTAGAACGGGTCAGACCAATTACAATCTATCATGCTACCCCTTTGGGGCTATGTTTATCATTTTATCTGTTCATGGCGAATTTGATCGACCAAGATCAGCAGTTACAGTTACTCACTGAATGCTAATGTCGACACTAATCAACTCGATCAGTAGTTGCGTAAACCACAATTTCTACTTTCATGCCTCTTTCAAGTACGCCTTTGGTTTCAAATTTTTTAGTTTATTTCTCGCTACCTGCAATCCAAAATGAACAGGCTGGGTCATGGGTTGGGTAATGGTTTCTTTTAAGGAGACATAAGAGAAATAGATTGTTTGTTAGAAGAGCATATGTAGTATACAATTGAGTTGAAGAAGAAATATGATGTTTATGTAAGTTTTTGTTTAGTAGTGCACACACATAGATACATATGTTATTTTTATGATATTTTGACCGGGTTGAAATTGGTTTTTACTAGGTCGAGTAACTGCATCCGTGTCCGCGTTAAACAATGTTGTGTGCAGTCATATAGCGCTACCGTCACAAGCACTTTTACTCTATGTTTCAGATAAAGCATGTCGGTTGACTAGAATGCTTTTTTTCTGGGAAAGGTTCAATTATTATTTTCTAAATCTTCTATTTAGTTCAACATTATATCTGAAATTTTAAGGTAATTAATTGTAAATAATATAACCAAAACTGCATTTTAATGAAATATATCATTTTGCTGTTTTACACGCAACATGGTGGTGTTTAAGCTACAAATTTTCGGTCAGCAGCAGCCCAACAGCTTCAACCTCAACCACACCCACAACTATAACAACAACAGCAACAGATGTACAGGTACTTAGTGCATCTTTAAATTATGTGAAACTTCAAACCTCTGCCGCTAGAGAGAGACATTAAGAAAACGAGAGCGGGAACCTAAGGAAGAGGTAATCGTGTTTTAATAATTTGGTTTGTAAAGAAATCGTTATTAACAGTTATGATTTCACTTCTGCAGGGATGTCAACACTTCGAAGGTGGCTGTACATTACCATGGAATCGGGGCGATCGGCTCATGGATATGGCGAAGCAAAGATTGCGGTTAGGGACTAACAAGGTGTTATACACTACTTACATGAATATTCGGTGATTTTAAGTAATGTTTTGTGTAATCTAACAAGGTGGGCTTCTAATGTGTATACTTGCAGCCACAGCCCCACAATAACTGTTTTTGCCTAATGGAAACCTTGATGAAAAGATTGGAGTCAAAAGAGATTGGGTTCAAACATGAGCTTATGAGTAACATTGCCATATCACGATTGTTGAGGTAAACCTCCAAACCCTTTTTGATTTAGCAGCCATTTAGACGCTTACTTGATAAAAGATACGTTTGTGGGTTGTGGAGCTCTTTTTGGAAATTAAATAAGTTTATATCAATTAAGAAGCAAATTTACCTCTACTACCGCCTTACCTTCATCTTCAAATGTTTTACAAAGAATCTCATAGCAATTCTCTTGCCCATCTACTCCCATCTACAAGACAAGGGTGTAAAGTTCAATTGGTATGAACTATCTTTTTCGGAACATATATGTGCCTATATGCGATTCTCACATTTCTCTACTTAAATTTAGTTAAATGCCTCTGTGTGTGTGCAAATTTAGTTCTACTAAAAAGCCCAAAGGTCTTAAATATTTAGTAATCATTTTAGTCACCAGTGAAAACATAGTGTACGGTATAAAATTTAATTTTTCAACAAATAGCGTATTAACCGGGGAATAAATTGGTTCATAAATATTTAGTGGTTCCCGGTGTCTGCACATCGGAATCACAAAATAAGATTTGGTAAAAATAGTATGCAATCACAACATTCTATTTACTTGCTACATCAATATAGCTTTTTGATTAAATAATAATGCCTTTAATATTGTATGTCGTTAATCTGTACTTATATGTTATATGTAATTGAGGCTTGGTTTAAATATGTGAGCATAATGCGTGATGCGATGATGGAAACTGCATTGTGGTTCCATGATAGGCATGTGATGTTGTCTGACGCTTTATATAGTTGACCGGTATTTAAACAAATTATGCCACGTATTGCACAAAACTAACAAGTAGTATCTTATATTTTAGTGCTTAAAAGTTAACAAGGTCAAATATTAACTATTAATAATTTTTTGGTACTTACTAATTACGAACGTCTTGAGATTAATTTATTTAATTTAAGCTGCTTGGTATCTTTAATCTATATGGACCATTGACGCCAAGGAGTTGAATGTTGCCATGAGGTATGCGCTTCATCTACCCATACCATTAGCGGTGCAAATGTGGGCCAGTTGTATAATAGTTTAGAAGGGGTAATTACAACGGATCTGGTTGGATTGACCTGAAAGACTTTATGTTCCAAAACTTTACATTTTTATAAATATTTAGTATGTCAATGATGTTTACAAAAGTTAAGTTGATTCATGAATACTGTCTTTTCAGCTAAAATGATTATAGAGCGTTTATGCGTCTAACTAACATTTTGGGTGATTTTTGACCCGTTTGACCTGTTGTGTTTTAACCTTATTCTTCAATTTTACCTGTTATGAGTTTTGACCCGTTAGAGATATCACTTAACCCAAATTGACATGTTAGAAAGATGTAAGCAGAACTTTATATAAGCACAGCCTGTTACAACAATAGTATTGTTATTCGAAAAAATGATTTGGGAGAATGAGAACGTAGAACGGGTTTAACTGATTGTGAGTAGATGGTTCCGACCTCCTGCTACTGTCTCAATCTCTTCATGTTTTTTGGTTAGTTATGTTCTTTCTTTTCGTTTCATTCTGTTCGTTATTTTCCCCCAATTGATATTATTTATCCGATTTTTTTAAGGTACATGGGCTTCATGAGAATATTGTATCCTTCATGATTTTGCCAAGAAACAACCGAATTTAGCTACTCAAGTATTGGCTCTCCTTATCGGGAAGTTGTTTTCAAGAGGTTTTCAAATGGCGAACTTTCAGGTATCGACTATTTTCATCATTTAAATGAGTCATTTTTCCCAACACAACTAAACAATCATAATATTAAGATTATGCTACATAAATGAGTAAAAACGAAACAATTTAGAGTGTATATGTTTTTGTTATGACAGGTTAATAGATGGGTTGTTCTGACGATTCTGAGCTCCATTTGTTTTCATGTCTGTATTACATGTCCCATTCCTAGCGATTAATGTCTGTATTGACTCTTACCTGATGTAGCAGGACTGCTCCTGGTACTAGAGGAGCTAGCTATTAGTATTGTTTTAGATAGTGGAAGTTCAATACAAGTAGCTAAGATCCAGATGTCAAGTGACTGGAGACCCAAACTGGCTGAGGAATTAGAAAAAAAGGTAAATTACTTGAACGTTTTAATTAAAATCGAGCAGGTTCACATGACACGTCAAAGATATCAGAAGTTGAAGATCTGGTATGTAGTATTGATTTTCATTGGTAAATATGTTTGTCCATTTAGACAAAAAGCTGTTATGGATATCTTAAACTCTAAATCAAGTGCAGTGACTTGCTGGTTAAAAATGAATTAAAATCTTGGTTTCCTCAAGTTGGGCCGAACAATGATCGGCCACTTTTTTTTAAGTGGAGTGTATTTGGAGAGGTAAGAGTCTTTTTTGCTCTATTTGATGTTTGTGGTCTGGTTATAATTCAACTTTCTTTGGTTTCTGTTTTTTCCTATTAGTCTTCGGATGAAAATTCACTAAAATGCACGTTATGGACAACATTTATCAATCAGTATATTGCTAATTTTGTTGTAGAAAATTCTTGGAAAATGTCACAATGACCTGGAATATAACTAAAGGCAACATCATTTTGGCCCTTAGAAGCAAATTAGTGCTACTAGACCGTATAGTTGCCCAGTCGAGCAAAAGAAAGGCAAACAGGCATTAGCGAAGAAACAGTCAGCCTTTTCCCACTGGCCACTGCTCCCAGCCGACACGCCACCACTGCCGATCTACCCGTTGTCCTTTGGTAGTCCGGCTACTACAGTTGCCACAAGCTGAACACTCACTGTCCTTTGGCAGTTCGGCTACTATCAGTCAATATATTGCTAATTTTTTTTTCCGCTTCCAACTTAATTCGCTTGATACCAATGTTGCATCTCAAACAGGTTATGGTTATGATATAGGATAAAAACTTAAGTGTATGAAAATGTTTGTGAAATTCCTTCATATATTTCTAATTTTGTTGCCCTTATGTATTTGTCCTCTTTGTTTTGTTGGATGGCACGTATCCGAATTTTATGGATGATTTTGTAATTTGATGATAATATCTTTTGTTGTAGTTAACTTTGATGATCTAGGAATCATTTTCACCTGTGTGTAATTACATATTCTTTTACAAGATATGGGTTTTTTCGATTATAGACATACAATTTTCATTGTCTACTGATCTTATCGCCAGAATAAGGTCTCCGTGTTTGATATTTTTGTTATTTCCTTTAGTTGTGTTATGTTGTTCTACTAAAGATTCAAGTGGGTCCGTGTTTGCTTTCTCTGAATATACTGTTGCTCTTCGACCACCGAAATCTCCTCTCAATCACAAGTTGATACACCATGTACATTTTCCCCGATTATTGTTAGTTGATGTGGGATTATTGTTTGTTGATTTAGGTGCTGCAAAAGAATTCTTGAATCTCTTTCTATTTATTTCATAATGTAGCCATGGTGAATTCATCAAACTCCATGAAATTCTCCATTCAACTAAGAATATCGAAATTTTGATTAAACCACCAGTCCTTAAATTAAAACAACGCACGCCCAAAAGTAAGCTATTTTGCTAAACTTGGCCTACATGAAGTGTGCAATCATATAGCACTACCGTCGATGAGTTGTGATTTTTTGTTCATTTCCGTTAACATTTCGACGTATATATAATTAAAATATTTACAACAATGTTACAGTAGTTATTTTTCTTATTAGCCACCCGTGTTATACACAGGTGCTTAGACTAGTTATATATTATATATGTATTTGTATAATGACCATGTAAACCAATTTAATTAGGCTTAGTGCTTTAGCAATACATCATATAAAAACGTAAACTTCGGCATGATCACCTATGAACGCCTGGCCACATTAGTTTGTGTTTTGTGGTGAAGACGTTTGTAAGGACCAAGATTCAAGTCATTTATTACTTTTTTTCTTCCACATTTTACTTTTTCTCTTTAACCTATTCTATCTTTTCTTTTGATTAAAACTCATTCTACCTGTTCTTTTATCAAACAAATTTAAGTTACGATTATTCACTTATCGGTTTGTAATGTTTTTTCTTAACTTATATTTTCTTAACAATTTTGCCAGTGGTGGCGGATGTAGACCAAAAGTTTATGGACAACGTTCAAAAAAAATTACCATACTTTCATACAATTTAACAAAACAAAAATAAAAGATAAACACACACCTAATTGATTTATTCTCTTTGGTTTTTGAAAGCTTGAAATCGAAGCAGTATATCCTCTTCTTTTACTTTATCAAAAGTTTTACATTCGACTGTACAAATTAGATCATTGTTGAAATACTCTTCACCCATTCGATTACAAAAATCTGTCTTGATAAGCTTCATCTTAGAAAAAAAACATTTTTCAATGGTTGTGGTTACAACTGGTAAAACCAACGCTAGCTTCAATATCCGGTAAACCGAATGAAAAGTATTAGTATGATCACGTTTAAAAATCAAAAGAACCCAACCCATTTAGGATTTTAACATTTGGTGTTTATGTTGGCTATTGAGTTTAAATATAGTGAGCTTTTAACAATTTAGTAGTGGGCTTTTGATCATAAGTTTATAGTTGGGCTTTCAATAAAAGTAGTGGTGGAACCAAACTTTTATAATTGGAGGGTCGTAGTGTAATTTATATATACACAAACGTATATTTATTTATGTTCTTCGATAAATGTACTACGACCACTATAACTAGTTATATTGCTAACGGTAAGATAGACACTTTTATCGATTCATATATTTTTAGAGTCTTTTTTTTGTTTTTGAAAATTGAAACTTTTATTATAAAAAAAAGATCTTACATTAATTTATTTTAATTGTTGAGTGTTTCAACTTTCAATTTCCAAGTACCCTTCATGCCCAATAAACATTTAAAAAAATAGTTTGTTATTAAGTTTTCAAATGGGCCACAAAATGAATTTTAAAAAGCCCATGTAATCAATTATACTTATTAATAGGGCGTACCCTTGTTCATCTTTTAAACCTAAGACAGAATCATCACAGAACGACCTGAGTACCCGTCCCCCACCGCATCCACCGGAAAAAATATAAAACGATCACGATACCTACTCTTCTTCTTCTTTTCTTGTTCTTTTAACTAGGGTGATTATTGAAGGGCCAACGTAAATATTTTCAAGGGGTAACGAAATACAAAAAACCTTAAAAAAATTAAAAATTTTCACTTCGTCATTAAAGTTGAGGGTTAGCGGTTGCAATCCCTCCCATTAGGCTAGATCCGCCCCTGAATTTTACTATAGCCTATAGATATCACATTGCCATTATTAAAGAAAAGCTTACAGGAACAAAATAAAATTGACGCCTAAACAAGAGACCCATGAAGATTTATCAAGAAGACAAGTTTTACAGACATACACATCGAAACACCAAAATAAAGTATAAAAATAAAAGAAACATACTTGAAAATAGCGTTTGGAAATTTTTCGAACAAGAAGAGTAGAATGTTTTACAATGTCAAGTCTGAAACCAGGAAATGATCGAGGGACCACAAGGGGTGCTGGGTGGGTTTTTTATCTCAAATTTTAGATTTTTTTAATATGTACTATTATATATATATATATATATATATATATATATATATAGGACAAGGATCCGTTAGGAACCACCCTTTATTGCGAGAACTGCGAGAACCAAGTGTGAACACATGGCATTATTGTAAATATAACTAATACAACATAAAATACGCGGTGGCATATATTGTAATTATAATGAACTTCAAAACAAGTCGTGTTTCCTGTTCGTCCCCTGTTTTAGGGTTTGTTTAGTTTACCTTGTTTGAGACATCCAGGGGCACACATATTACACAGCGGCGAACGGAATGCACGGTGGTTCCCACGGCGTTAAACAACGGTAGATCGCACATATTTCACGGCTGGGTCTGCATCTGGCATATAGATTACGTCTCCATATGGCGTCTTCCGATTCGTCCCGTGTCGAAGCATCTAATGTTGGACCTACGACATCTGATGATATTAACCCACCACAAATGTCTGAATATAATCCTCATACATCGGATGTTGCTAATTTTGATAGTGGTCCATATGCTACCAAACCCGTACCTGTCGTCACCAAACCCGTCAATCCAAGTGGAAGTTGCAAAATTGTGTCTACAACAGTTGATAGTAGACAATCCATCCATGGATTTGAAATATACACTCTTGATTCCATGACAACACCAGACAATGTTACATTATCATCTGGTAATGCTAATATATCTGAACATTCGCTATCACTTGACACTACTTCGACTTCGACTTCGACTTCGACTTCGACTTCGACTTCGACTTCGACTTCGACTTCGACTTCGACTTCGACTTCGACTTCGACATCACCCAAAAGTACAGAACATCAGAAATTATAGTTTATTCGTTTCGAGACTAAAGGTATCCAATGTATATGTTATGTAATTTGTTTAACTGATCAATTATAAACACGTTTGCAATATGTTCACATTCAAATTATTTTGTCAATACTTATTAATAAACAATATATGCACATGTGCATTGTGTTATTTGCAACATATTTAAAATTATGTCACATTATAACTTTATGCACATGTGCATTATGCTGAAAATCCATTTGCGATATTACATTATATGACAATGTACATTTGCACTCTTATTGTTTATAATCATATTATCCAATTTGTTCATCATATTAACCATCATCTATTTATCCATTATATACACAGGAACGGTTACGGCTGCTATACACTCTTCACCTAATGGCACCCCATACTGGATACCAGAAGTTGACGATGAATATGTTCCTTTTATAGACAGTACGTTTACCAATTGGGAAGATATTATCAGTATGTACAATACGTATGCTACAAAATGCGGATTCTCTACTCATATTGGCACATCGAAGAACAAAAAATGCCACGACGATCCTACCATGAACATACGCACACATAGATACATACTATGTTCAAAGGAAGGACAACCAAAGATTACAGAATCCGACCCCAATGCTCCGTCCAAAAATGCTCCAACCATGTATGACACATCCAAAAAGCAACACCGACGTAGCAGATTCACAGTTTTCGAGTGTCGTGCGCGTATCAAAGTGAGTTATGATCGTGTCATCAAACAATTCAAGATTTACGATTTCATCCCCGCTCACAACCATTGCATGATCGGTAGCGATAATGCCAATATGTTGAAACAAAATAGGAAACTTGGTTTTGAAGATCAACATTTCATCCATAAAGTTAGTCTTAACAAGATCGGCCCAAACGTTGCACATAACATTCAAGCTTCACTTAAAGGTGGTCCTCATAATGTTCGTGGCACGGTAGAAGATTATAAAAATTGCTCTAGAGACATACGTTTGTTCATTGGTGAACGCGACGCAGACATTATTTTACACACCATGAAATCCCGAGTTACCAATCTGAACGACTTTTATTTTGATTGCGTTGTAATTGATAACGAGTTACGCTCGTTTTTTTGGGCTGATTTTGTATCGTTACGTAATTACGAGGCTTTTGGTGATGTATGTGCATTTGACGCTACGTACGACACTAACAAGTAAGACATCATTATATGTATTATATGTTTTATTTTATTAACATTATAAATAAAGCATCCTAATAATTTAACATTCTACATGTGTGCAATTATTGTTTTTTTGTTAACATTATATAAAAATATATATATTAATGTTCATCATAAAACGTTTTTTATAGGTACAAAATGATATTCGTGCCATTTACTGGAGTTGATCATCACAAAAATGTGTTACATTTGGTGCGGCATGTTATATGATGAGACTATCGAGTCATACACATGGTTATTAAAAACTTTCCTGACCGCCCAAAAGAAACAACCAATATTCGTACTCACTGATCAGGATGCATTAATGAAACAAGCCGTATCATTTGTGTTCACGCAATCTATTCATCGTTTGTGTATGTGGCATATTATGAGAAAACTCCCATCTAAGGTAAACACCATATATTTTTATATTAATACAATTTAAATTAAACTATATTATGATTTTTTTATTGTTCCAATTATCATGTTTCATGTGTCTTTAATTACAGATATCAAATGACATCCTTGCTAATACCACCCTTCGTTCATCCAGACACAAATTGGTGTGGAATCTATTCATTACACCACAAACATTCGAAGAAAGATGGAATCTATTAATGGATGAACATCATTTAAACAATCATCCTTGGCTATGTGAGATGTTTGCTATACGGCATGAATGGGTCCCATGTTATTTCAGGGAGATACCTATGTGTTGTTTGATGAAGACTACGTCAAGATGTGAGAGCTCAAATGCGCGTTTCAAAGTTAACTCGTCAAAAACTAACACATTAGTCCAATTTCTAATGTGTTTCGACACTAGCATCGATGCTCAACGACACACACAACGAGACCTTGAATTCAAAAGCGATATGTCAAACCCCCAATTATCCACCGGTCTTCGTATAGAAGCACATGCGTCTGAAACATACACATGGTCTATGTTTCTTGAAGTTCGAAAAGAAACATACGTAGGTATGCTCCATTGCATGCCAGTTGAACGTCCGGGATCGATTGATATAAAAAATTACACTGTTCGTCACTGCAAAACAAACATGACTTACGTCAACGATTTTGAGGTATCTCCTTATTATTCAATATGTTTTACTATTCAATATATACAACATATCATTTATAACTTACTTTTTTAAACGTTACCTTTAGTGTTCGCATAATTCACATATGTGTCATTCATCATATTATGACGTATGTAACTGTTATTGTTTTTTCATAATATGTAACATGCATTTGTGCATATCACCATCAATGTATTTGTTTATGCGATTATTTTGTTATGTACATGTGCATTTATCATCAAATACAGATGCATATAACATTTTTTGTCATACAGATTAACACGTGCACATGTGCATATCACCATCAATGTATTTGTTTGTGCAGTTGTTTTGTTATGCACATGTGCATTTATCACCTAACACAATTGCATCCAATATTTTATCATACAAATCAACATATGCGTATGTGCATATCACCATCAATGTATACATTATGTTTACAAATTTCTATTGTGCACATGTGCAGGTGTCACTCAATGTACTTGAACAAAAAGTCAGCTGTACATGTCTTGGGTTCACTCGTATTGGATACCTATGCCGACATGTGTTCTGTATATTTCGTTTCAATCAGATCGAACGAATCCCGTCACACTACATAATTCCATGTTGGAAACGAGATGCGTTACCATCAGTTGTGCATAGCATATCTAACATGTACTCCTCGGACAACAGTGAGTTTGCAATCATCAACAATGAAATAATAGATTTGGTCACCCAATGCACAACTCGACTGAGACGCAATCCTGAACATCTACGTTTGTTATCCGCTGAACTCAAACGCATCAGAAACCGCGTATTCGAAACGTTTCCATGTGATCCTCAGCCTCGACACAGCCAGAAAACTGCAAACATCAGTGATATATTGAACATGCCTGCAGACTTAAACACGGGTGCACATCCTCCTCAGGGTATTAGAAACAAAGAGTGTGTGACCAAAAAAACAACGAATCGGTCCTGGTGGTCAAAAAATCAAAGACAAACCGAAGAAAGCCGTCGGTAAATGAAAGAAAGCTGCACGTTTATGCAATAAATGCAACAAATATGTATTTGACCATGATTCGCGCAACTGCGAGAAAATCAAAGCTCCCAAACTTGCTGCACGAGCAGCTAAGCGTGCTGCTGCTATTGCCGCTGGACTCCCCGTCCCGTCTGATTCCGGTTCTGATGATAATGATATTGATCTTGATGACACCGATGATGATGACACCAATGACGATGATTATAATTCTTCTGATTGTGATGCATCTGAATACGTCTCCATGCAAAAAAACGAATGTACCCGAAGGGTCAACTGTTTGGCGTGGATCTGAGCAAGCTTGTGAATCTGATCAAACTCTTAGGCGTTCAACCAGACGTCGCAAACCGTCCAACCCAACTCGCGATTATTTATTGATATATTATATATTACAATTTATGATTATCGGACTTATCTAATTATGACTATCAACCTTTGTTTTGATTATGTTTATTATAACTTGTCTAATTATGACTATCAACGCTTGTTTTTTATTATGTTTCTAATTACAACTTATCTAATACATTATATCACTTGTTATATCAATTGAATATGTACATTATATCACTTGTTTTATCAATTGAGTCTGTACGTTATATCACCTGAATATGTACGTCACCTCATTTGTTATAACACTATATACACGTAATGTATGCACATGTGCATACACATCATTTAATTTATTAACCAACATATCATAACAAATTTCACCAATCGCATACAAATATAACATATTGTATAGTAATAACACGCATATAACAAGTGTTAAAACACTTTATACACATAATTTATGCACATGTGCATTCACGTCATTACATATGTGTTAAATGATTTATATTTAACATTATTATTTAGGGTTTAGCTTTAGAAATTAGCATTAGTCTGTAGCTTTAGAGTTTAGCTTAGGGTTTAGGGGTTATCTTTATGGTCTATTTTAGGGTTTATCTTTATGGTTTACCCTTAAGGTTTAGATTTAGGGTTTATCTCTAGGGTTTAAATTTATGGTTTAGCTTTAGGTTTTATATTTAGGGTTTAGATTTAGGGTTTAGCTTCAGGGTTTATATTTAGGGTTCAGCTTTAGGGTTTATATTTAGGGTTTAGTTTTAGGGTTTAGCCTTAGGGTTTAGTTTTATGGTTTAGCTTTAGGGTTTAGATTTAGGGTTTAGCTTAGCGTTAGGGTTTAGCTTTAGGGTTTAGGGTTTAGCTTTAGGGTTTATGGTTTAGGGTTTAGCTTTATAGTTTCGATTTAGGGTTTAGCTTAATGGTTTAGGGTTTAGAGTTTAGCTTTATGGTTTAGGGTTTAGGGTTTAGATTTAGGGTTTAGCTTTAGGGTTTAGCTCCAAGGTTTAGATATCTAAATTGTCTAATTATGACTGTCAACATTCAATATAATGTTACTGTTAGCGTATGCACATGTGCATGTGAATGTACCATTTGTATATACCATTATGTTTCACTTGTTTAACAACACGCATATAACAATTATTAATATTAATAAATATCTTACCGTATGCACATGTGCATACGAATGTACCATTTGTATATACCATTTTAACTGACTTAATTAATAATACGCAAATAACAGACAGTACCAACCATTGTGATTTTTTTATAACCATCTGAACTGTGGTTTTTTTATAACCATCCTAATGCACATGTGCAACCATCCTAATGATATCACTTAAGCCACTTTGTCCACCAAAATTTATGCACATGTGCATACACAATATTTAATTTATTAACATATAACACATTATATGTTAATAACACACATTACCATCCATCACTTTACATCACTGTAACTGTAAACATCCATTACTATATCACCCATCCAAAATATGCGAACATACATTACCATATCACCCATCCGATATATGAAATTATAACATGCCATCTGCTTAATATATCATATATTATATCTGATGTAAATCAACATTTAATAGTAACACACTAAACTAATATCAACCACATTTAACCAAAAACTAAAACAGTCATAATAACGACATCATAACGAGTACCCAATTGTTACCTTCATGTCACACCTATCTACCATGTCAAAACAACCAAAACAGAACACAGTATCAGTTTCATGTTTATTAATCACCAACGAAACAGAAGTACTACGTGTCCCGATAGTTAATAAGCTGATGTATTAACTAACACCTTCAAACTTTATCCCGTTCTTCCATTTTGCAAGTACACTCCAGCATTTTTCTTGTTTCTCTTTCTCCTCATCTAACAATTTACGCATTCTGTCATCTCTCAAACTTTGTGTTGGCTTTCTTGTGAGGTACATAACTGTTCCCTTGAACACATTTGCATCAAATGATAACAGTTTTGTTGCAATCTTCATCCTCAGATTTTGTAATTGTGCATCTTGGATATTTTTTTGCGTACTGATCCCACATTCAAACTCAACGTCGCTCTCTATGTACATCTCCATGTGCCTCAAGGCAAACACCCCACAATCATTGAAATTGTCACTCGTTGCCCATTCCGATTTTTTCTTTGTCAACGTTGCGCTTACCATGCTTTCTGCCATATGATGTCTCACGGCCTTCAGGTACCCAACCATGTAATTTTCTACACAAAAAAATAATAATAATAATACAAACTGTTACTAAATATAATTTTCCGATATCCTTATTTAAATAAATAACATTTAATATAAAACATAATATACATACCACTTTACACGGTGTTCCAGTTTCTTTAAACCTCGTTCCTGCTGACATTCTATAAAACCCGCTGTTATTTGCCATATTATCCACAACTTCCACCTTCGCATTCTCTAAATCAAAACATATCAGATAAAAATGTTTTTTTCGAGTATCGGCGTTAATATGACGTTGAATTCTTTTAGTTCCAACATTTTCATGTCACACTCCACAACCTCCTTCAAGTGTGCAGTTATTGTTGCAACCGCTTTTTCTACTTTCTGTTTGGTTTTCAACATAAATTCCGGCTGCACAATACATTAATATATGTCACACAAACATAACTATCCTAAATACGATTATTAAACATAAATTATAGCACACTTATGATCGTCGTTGTATAACACCATAAACGCCTCTTCCCTACCGTCTTGTTTTTTCTCTCTGTTTAGTTCAAAATAGCCGCCCAACAGTCTAACACAGCCTGTGAAACCCATTGCCATCTTCTAAGGTGTTTAACAAATATGCTCGTGTTGTGAGACCATGTGATGTTTCAAAAACATTTGTGCTGTACATAAATCACATCAGCTATGTTGTGTATGCACATTTGTATATGTAATTAAATCGATAAAAAAACTACATCAATTATGTTGTGTATGCACATGTGCATATGTTTTAAAAAGCGGGTGTGCTGTAAAAAAAATCATGTAAATTACATCATATATGTTTTGTATGCACATCTGCATTACATACATCACAAATACTATATACAATATTAAACAACTTACTGATAATTTTTTATCCATAACAACCAATAAGCTTACATATCAACAATAGAACACGTAAATAAAACAATATTAACAATTATACAATTTATTTGTAAATAAATCGATACACAACTATGACATTTATGTTGTTTATACACATACAAATAAATTGATATAGAACTACATCAATTATGTTGTTTATGCACATGTGCATATAATTTTAAAACATATGTGATGTATATATCACGTAAATTACATCATATGTGTTGTGTATGAACATGTGCAATACATACATTACATATACTATACAATATTAAACCACTTAATTACATCATATGTGTTGTGTATGCACATGTGCAATACATACATTACATATACTATACAGTATTAAACCACTTACTGATAAACCTTTTCAACTTAACTCAATCAATAAACATTTTCAACTTAACTCAATCAATAAGCTTACATATCAAACAAGGAAACATATATATAAAACAATATCTAATGAATCATACGTAAATGCGTCAATAAAAAAAACTAACATATCAAACAATATCATATGCCTGAATTTTAACAAATCGATATAAAACCTGACATATTAATCAATGCACGACAGTTATATAACTGAAAAAATAAAAATAATTCATAAGTAATCTTACTTGAACGTTAGTTTGACATCCTTTGTATCATTTTCAACCTCCAATTCTTTATCGTCCTCGTTATGTTTTTTGCCCTTCGCCCTAAAACATTGTTTTGTAAATCAGATTGAAACCTTAAATTATTATGTCACAACAAATAATAACATGACATTAAAATGCTCGTCCATACCTTCGTTTGTCGTCATTGGTTATCAACAAATATTGCCATAACGTATTTTCATCGCCATTCAATGGTGCATTCATGTCAACCACATTTGTACCCTTAACACTCACGTTCACATTTTTTTCTGAGTCTGAATCTGGTGAACTTTGTGAACTCTGAGACAGCAACGTAAAAGATGGTTCGGTGTTATCTACTTCTTTCTTCTTGCGTGTTTGTTTTTTCACGTCACCTTTACCCGTTTCTTCCAACTTAATGGACTCACCGACAACACCTTTACCCGTTTCTGCCACCTTCATGGACTTACCAACAGTTTTATCCATTTTTATACCTTCTCCATCTTTCACCACCCCACCAACCTTCATTGTAACACCCTCTTCATGTTTTGTTACACTATCCAACACATCACTCTTATTTGTTAAATTTCTTTTTACTGACCGTGTAAACACCTTCATTCCACCTTTGATTGTAACATTAACCTTTTTATCCTTCTCATCATCCATAACTTTGTTATTTTCTATATCAACCTTCTTCATCCTAATTAACTTTAACATACTCTCTCACAACCTCTTCAACTTTAACATTACTTGGATATTTGTAGCAAATATCGTCCAACTCTTTTCCAATGATTTTTTTCCTCAATGTCTCGGACATCAACTTTTCGATCATGTGCATATGTTCCTAATTAATAACACACTGATAAATTAATGTTAATATTAACAACACAACATTATGCACATGTGCATACGCTACATGCTCACAATAACACAACATTATGCACATGTGCATATGCTATATGCTCACAATAACACATCATTATGCACATGTGCATCAAGTTGAACAACATAAATTACACGTCTGGTTTATGAAATTTTAACTTATATGAAATTCATTCTTATTATCAGTTCATATTTCACACGTTTTCAAACTTTATAAAAAAACAGTTTGAACAACTTCAAAACAGGTATGCACATGTGCAGAAAAAATAAACTTAATATCATCATACGTACCTCAAACGTCATGTCTTTATGTTCACCTCCATATTGATCTACCATATTCTCCATGTTGTCATCCTCCAACATTTCATCAACGTTTTTCATTTTGTAATCTATCATCTGATGTTCCACATCAACGTACCCTTCACGTAACACACCTTTTCCAAACCCGCCATTTTATATCTCCCAGTTTTCCCTTTTGCTCAGCATATTTTTCGTCCAAAATGATAGTGGACTTACTGTTCGGACCGTATTGATTTCACCACACAAAGTTCTATCAACATACAACATCTGCACATGTGCATTATTACCATATGTGAACAAAAAAAATAATAAAAATATAATAAAATAAATAAATAATACCAACTAAATTATAAAGTTTTTTCAAACATCACAATTAACAACCACCAATATTGTGAGAGCACCATTGAAATATTTCGATTTGCTATCACGTTGCCATCCGTCTTTGCTCATTTTAATGCTATCACATACATACCTGCACCAGTTTACATCTTCAACCGCGATATCTTCTTCAGATAAGCATTCCAAAAAATCAATCTTACATGTACCATCTTTGTTTATTTCAACCATGGTATTCATGAACAATGTTAAAAAGTCATATTTAAACATTATTCCATCATCCGTTGGGTTATCCCTCATTCGATCTACTATCCTACTCGGTGTCAATGGACGCCCTTCGTATAAACCGTTCCACTCAGCCAATATCCCGTGTTTTTCATCTTTGCCTTCGTCATCATAATCTTTTACATCATTCTTTTTAAAATTCTTTCCTTTTCTTTTTTTTCCCTCGAGTTTTTTATCATCCTTTTTATCATTTTGTTTCTCCTTCTTATTCTCTTTTTTTCTCCTTTTTATATTCTATAACAACCCCGCTGTTTTTTAATCCCAGTAACTCACTGATAACATGCTCGTTAATTTCTATGTTGCCACCACTCAATTTGATTAACATATTCTTGCCGTTAAACTTGTCTACCACAAAGTGTGACATCCTTCCTGGCAAGCTGTCTGTCTTAAGCTTCAAAATTCTGCCAAACCCCATGTTTTTTTACTGTGACCATTTGTTGTTTAAACAACGTGTTTAACCCCTCCAAAAGTTGATGGGGTGTCAGCCGTGTTCGTATTGATCGCCAGTTAGATGTTCTTGTAAATTTTTTACTTCCTGTATTTTGAATTCCTGATGATATAACATCATTCTTTGAACCTGTTTATTAACATAATAAACATGTGAATGTTAAAATGTCTGTACATAATAATGCACATGTGCATTCGAAAGTTTGACCAGTTATTTTCAATAACACATACCATTACCATCGTTGCCAGCCACCTCAACATCTTTCAGTGGGATTATTGATTTCACAATCCTTCTGTTCTTTGTCACACGTGACCCATCCAAAATTTGAGCTGTTTCATCTTGTTTCCGTTTGCTTTTCCTTATTACAACATCAGGATGTTTAGTTGTTTCAATCTGCTTCCGTTTGATATTATCTTTACGCACACCTTTTTCCACCTTAAGTTTCCTGAATTCACATAATTAATGCGTTTATATGAGTTATAACATCCATATAACACAAAATATTTTTATAATGCACATGTGCATAACAACATATTGCATCATTTTTCTAACCTTTTTGCATAACAGCTTGCCTAGTCTGCCTACCAGTAGTGTGTTCGTCCTCAATTGCATCTGGCATTCGACTCGACCCTTCATCCCGTGATTTTAGAATAAATGTAACTTTTTTTGCTTTTTTCTCTATCGATTATCTACAAACAGTAAGCATGTGTATCAACATTAATTTAGGTTGATTTGTTAATATACTATTTATGCACATGTGCATAAATACACATCACACAAATACACCCTGTTAACTTGATATGTGTAATTTTGTTTGGACATAAAACAAAAAAACTGCACATGTGCATATTTATACATATCACAACATGTGCACATGTGCATATCGACTTATTGTGCCAATTTATTACAAATTATGCACATGTGCATAACTGTATTTTACGATTCATACCTATATTTCACACGCTATTACCTTATGATCATGTTATAGTATTACAAACTATGCACATGTGCATATCGACTTATTGTGCCAATTTATGTAGTTCATATATAATAAACAACATTACCGTAATAACATATTCTGATACATGTGATGTTAACATATGCACATATGCATACCAATATATCACACGAGTTCCGAATCAACAAGTGCAAAGTACATAATATATATCATATACAGAAAAAGGGTACAAACGATTTGTATAAACTTGCCCTAATTACGTTGCCCTAATTACGAATGGATTATAAATCCACGATGCTTACAATCACGTTGCCCTAATTACGACTGTATGAAAAAATTACGATATGTGATTATGTTCCTACTATAGTTTATACGACTAATTTTGAACGAAAATTTGGGAACTAACCTCGATTATGTGGATTATGTGACGAAATCTGAAATATATGCTTTTAAACTCTAAAATCTCCGATGATAAAATGTCAATACAACTGATTCAATGTGGTGAATCGAATGTAATCAACGACCTTAATCGATTTGGCGAACTGGTGATGGTGAAATGTTGTGAGATTCGTAAGCAATCAGAACGTGGTAATCAAAATTGTGGAGAGAATGCGGGAATACTACTGATATTTAGGGACGGACGTGAAATGTTGTATTGAATGTAATTCAATTCGTGATTGAAGTCCGAGAGCAGGCGCTTGTTTTTTAAATGTTTATATATTTACAAAATTGCCACTCGTTCACATTGATTCTCGCGGTTCTCGCAATAAAGGTGGTTCTCGCATGAACCTTACCCTATATATATATATATATATATATAGGGTAAGATTCATGCGAGAACCACCTTTATTGTGAGAACCACGAGAACCACCTTTATTGCAAAATAAAATCTAAAAAGAAATCAAAAAAGCAATCAAATTTTTTTTAATATTTTTTAATAAAAATCGTTATATTTCGTTACCAAAAACAACTTTTTTTTTCGAGTAACAGTTATCCATGCACATGTGCATATGTATCATAACTTCGACAAATTCAGTAATACGTTATCACTAGTAGACAATTGCACTTTAATTTATAATACCATCCATAATACACTCAATTTTAAATTAAATGCACATGTGCATCATTATGTATAACCACTATATACAGTGTTTTGGTACAAGTGATTTTGAATGATGAAGTAGGCTCATATATATGTTTTTTGGTTAGTTATATCTAGTAGTTGATGGGTTCATTAAAGTTGTCACTTTATGATGTAATATGTTGATTGGATGGTATAAACGGTGTTGATATACATGTAATAAAGTGAAAATATTGGTATTGGTATTGTATTATAAATTGTAGGAGGTAATGGTATTGTATTCTGGATGGTAGGAGGTAATGGAAGTGTATTATGGATGGTATGATAGATGAAAGAGAAAGTGTATTCAAAGTAGTGTACCAAAACACCTTATTTCATGTTGATACATATAGATGCACATGTGCATTTCTTATATTGGTAATGTAAAAAGTAGTGTATTACACATGATAGTGTAAATGAAAGTACAATTGTCTAATGTTGGTAATGTATTACGGAATTTGTCAAAGAAATGATGAAAATGCACATGTGCATGGTAGTGTATTATGGATGGTATGATAGATGAAATGGAAAATGTATTCAAATTAGTGTACCAAAACACCTTATTTCATGTTGATATATATAGATGCACATGTGCATTGCTAATATTGGTAACGTAAAAAGTAGTGTGTTATACATGGTAGTGTAAATGAAAGTACAATTATCTAATATTTGTAATTTATTACGGAATTGTCAAAGAAATGACGAAATGCACATGTGCATGGATAGTTGGTACTCAAAAAATAAAAAATTTTGAATTTTTTTATTGTTGAGTAAATATAGCGAATTTCTAAAAAAAATATTGCAAAAATGGTATTTTTTTTGGATTTTTTTAGGTATTACTGTTTGTGTTCACACTGGTTCTCGTGGTTCTCGCAATAAATGGTAGTTTCTAACGGATCCTTTTCCTATATATATATTGTTATATATATATTATATTATATTTTATTATATATTATTATTATTAATTAATTAATTATTATTATTATTAATTAATTAATTATTATCATTATTATTATTATTAGTATTATTAATTAATTATTAATTATTATTATTATTATTAATTAATTAAAACTAGTGTTTTGAAGTTTTAAATTTAAATATACATTATATATAAACTTAAAAAGAAAGGTCCAATTGATATGAATAGTGTTTTGAAGTTTTATTATTATTATTAATATTAATATTAATATTAATATTAATTAATTAATAATTAAAAAGAAAGGTCTAATTGATCATAAATAGTGTTTTGAAGTTTTATTATTATTATTAATTAATAATTAATTATATATAAACTTAAAAAGAAAAGTCCATGATCATGAATAGTGTTTTGAAGTTTTAAAACCAATTGATATGAATAGTGTTTTGAAGTTTTAAATTTAAATATACATTATATATAAACTTAAAAAGAAAAGTTCAATTGATCATGAATAGTGTTTTGAAGTTTTAAATTTAAATATACATTATATATAAACTTAAAAAGAAAAGTTCAATTGATCATGAATAGTGTTTTGAAGTTTTAAATTTAAATATATATATAAATTTAAAAAGAAAGGTCCTTCTTTACTATATAATCAATTGTTTGGCCTCTATTAAATGGGAAACGGCAATCTGGTCAAGTGGATGACTGCATTTGCACTTTAGTAGTAGGTCACGCTTTCAAAGCTTGTGTGCATTCTTTCAACTTCCTTTTTTTTTCTACTCAATAGCATTCTTTCAATTTTCATTTTTTCCTACTTAATGAAATTAATTGTTTAAACATTTTAATAATTAAATCATTATTTCATTCATATTTAGTACTAATTTAATTATCGTTAGAACTTTGTAACTAATGTTTTTAAAACATTTTTTTACACCAAAATTTCGCCTAGCTTTGAACTCACATCACTGTCGTCGTAAACAAAACACCATACCATTAGATCATAAGTGTTTTTCTTTTTATTATTGTCTAACTAAATACTTTGTAATTGTTGCATATAATGTTTTTAATGAGAAAAGTCATTTAATTCGCTTAGCTAAATAATAGAAAAAACAATGGGTCGAACACATGTCGATAAGTTTTAGAACATTACGATTTATTTTGTAGTTTTTCGTGGGGTTGCTATAGCAATTGGTGATATCGTACCATATCGGTACCTTATCAATCATGTAATAAACCAAACCAATATTGACTGAGTAAAAGCAAAAAAAAAACCACCCAAATCTTTCTACATTTACAAAAACAACCCCTAGACTTTTGAAAACTTTCTATAAACTTTATAAAATGTCATTTTCACACCATTGGTTTTAACTTTTCAAATTTACCCTCATACTTTCATTCTTTAGCTTAAAACTAAAAAACAATTTTCTCACGTAGTTATTTTTATGTATGTGTCAGTATAAATTCACATTTTGATGTAATTTTTTTGAAAACGAGTCGTGTCATATATAATACGTTTTCATGCTTATTTTTATGTATGTCTTCGATTGGTTTATATTTTGACTTTTTAATATACGTGTCGGTATAAATTTACGTTCCTACGTAAATGATACAAAACTCATGTTTTCAAAATAGTTTTTTTGGAAATGAGCCTGGTCAAACATAATACGTTTTCATGCTTATTTTTATGTACGTTTTCGTTTTGTTTGCGTTTTGACGGCAACTGTGTTCGCAAACGAGTCAGGTCAAATATAATACATTTTCATTCGACGCTACAAATTCGAGTTATTGTACGTTTTGACATTGCTAAGTCTTGATGCAAAGGTAAGGGTAGTGTAGTGGTTAGGTGGAACCCTCACTAACCGAACCAACCCGGTTTTGATTCCGTTTCTTTTGTAAACGTAATGCTTTAGATCGGATACAACGAAACACACGTTTTCGTATAATTAACGAATTATATAACATGTTGTCAGCTATAAACAACTAAGTTTTGCCGCCACAACGCGCGGCAGGGGCAACAATCTAGTATATATTATTAAAACCAATTGATCATGAATAGTGTTTTGAAGTTTTAATTGTTTTACTTTTTCTTATAGTATTTTATTTACAATATATATATACTTAAAACAAAGTGTTCATAGATAGTGTTTTTGATTTTTTAAATAATTGTTTCAATTTTTTAATTATATTTTATTTCTCATATATTTTGATTATTTTTCTAATAACTTGCGTTCTATATTTATTTTTTTAACATTGTGATAATGGATAATATGCTACTATCGCACTAAACCGAATTCAAACAGACTGTTTTTCTTTTTCAACATTGCAGTATAATTTTTATTAAAACTAATATTTTCCCGCCATCATACCAAAAAAGAACTGAAACAGGCCGAATAATGTATGCATCAATACCGGTATTTATTTATATTGTTTTTGTTTTCGATAAACCAGTATTTATTTTTATTGTTTTTTTTCAATAAACTGACATCGTATCGCTACTATACCATGCCGAACAACATCGTTGTTTGTGCATGTACTCATTTGTATAGTTTCTGTTTGGTAATGAATTTTGTGCTGCTATCGTAGTTAAACAAACCGAAACCGACCGAACAACATCGGTATCAGTATAACTACTTATTTTATTGGTGATTCTTTTGAGAAACTGATGTATCCTGTCAAGAACATTGGTACATGTACCTCTATTCATTTTTATGGTTTTTGTTTCGATAGTTTTCATTTATACAACTCTGTCTGTGATGATATCATTACCACTACCGTAACGATCTGAACTGATACGCACCGTTCAGACAACATCGTTGTCGGTATTGGTGTTCGTTTTTTCCGTTCCCATCCATGTAAAACATGTGTTGATTTCTAAATCGAGTACATGTATCATACCGGTTCTATAACGAACCTAACCGTTATTGATCGAATGCTCGCGATAACGTACCGCCGCACGCTCGAGAAAACAACCTTTTTATATTGTTGACGAAGCCTCATGAATAGTAACCTTATTTTTATAATAATATATAGCTTTTTCATATTCTATTATTTAATATTATAATAGTATATTCACTTTAAACTTACATATTTTATATTTGTAAAACCATATTTTCTTTTATATTTATTAGATATTTTTTTAATTTTTTCCTTAAATTATATTTACTTTATCAATAAGTTTGATATTTTTTAAAAACCTATGTTTGTTAATTTTTTCTAAGACCACAAACAATGATTTATTTTTATATTAATATATAACTTTTTAATATTTTATTATTTAATATTATAATAGTTTATTATTATATTTACTTTTAAGTTTTAACATGCCTTTTGTTTATATTTTATTTTTAAATAAAATCATATTTCTTGTATATTTTTTTAGTAATTCATATTTTTTTTAAAAAACCACAAACAATGATTTATTTTAACATGGCGTTTGTTAAATTTTTTTTTTCTAAAAACCTAGGTACGAGTTGTGTTTAATTTTCCCTTTACATTCTAGTATAAGTTTTGTTAAAATGAAATTGAATTCGAAATAGAGTATTTATTTGGTGTCGTAAACAGTATTTTGATAAACAAAACCGATTCTTACGATTTGCCTTTCTAAACAACATGCTTCATTTTCAAATAAGGTTTGTTTTACATTATCATTTGTTTCGTTTCGCTGCAACGCGCGGCGTTAACGAACCTAGTATATATTGTTAATGAATGACGATGAATAGTAACTGTATTTTTATAATAATACATAGCTTTTTATTATTTTGTTACTTAATACATTATAATAGTTTATTATTATATTTACTAATAATAACATATTTTTATTTTTTTCCTTTTAAAACCATATATTTCCTTTATCATTTTTTAATAATTCCTTTTTCTTTTTTTAGAACATATAATAGTTTATCGATTAATTTGATCTTCTTAAATAATTTACGTTTATAACTTTTTTCTAAAAACTTAAGTACGTAGTTGTGCTTGATTTTTCCCCTGATATTTCGTTATAAGTTTTGTTAAAAACAAAGTTGTACTCAAAATAAAATATTTATTTGGTATCATAAAATGGTACGATGATAAACTAAACCGTTCTAATAGTTTGACTTTCTAAACAACATACTTTATTTTCAAATCACGTTTGTTTTACATTATCATTCGCTCGGTTTCGCCGTAACACACGACGTAAAAAAACTAGTATATATTTAAATGTGATTTACCATACATTTTTATTTTTGATAATATAATATATAAATGTAAAGCCCTTGGCATTGCGACGGGTAAAAATTTGTCAAGTAGCACCAATGCTACACCATCGTTAGTGACCACCAACATCAGGAAAGCGCGTAAAACAAAAGAAATAAAAAATGAAAAAAAGTAACCGAACGAAAAGTAGACATAAAAACATTGAATCACGGACGCCCGTTGTAGCGTGTTAATACACAAAAACAGACTGAAACGTAAAATATATTAAAGAATAACTAAGTCAATTAGGGACTCACATGTTGTGACGAGACCGTTAAACAGGAAAATAGACGTAAAAACTTTGACACACACACACACGTTGCAACGTATTAACTCACAAAATTTAGACTGAAAAGATGAAAAGTATAGAGTATCAAAATTTAAAGTAAAAAAGTGTTGGGTTAAATTGTAAAAAGATAAAAAGTAAATATTATGGTTAAAAGTAAAAAAAAATAGAAAAGATAAAATAATACTTACGAAGTATGATGTATAACCATAAACGCTTATCAAATTTGCAATGCATAAGCATGTACTTAAAAAAAAAACCACTAAGCACAATACAACACCACCATATACACACACAACTTACAAACTAGGACTATATAAATTTATTATATATACGAGATGAAAGACTACATAATTTATAATAATGACTGACTTTGTTATGAAAACAAATGTAAAATACAGTTATTATGTAAAAAAATTAAAATACAGTTATTATGTAAAAAAATGTATGGATGAGTAATGATATGCTTCGAAAACATTTTTGGGTGAAAGATAGAAGTAGTGTTGATTTGTTCATGAAAATCAGTTATCCTTTTGACCTTAACTCATGTGACAACGATGATCTATGATTCTTGTGGATCTCAATTATTTTATTTATGCACTATACAAAAAAAAAATAAACAATAAATATCTAAGATTAGTTTGTATCAGTCATAACATAAAATTCATTGCTACCAGTTCAATAAATATAAATAGATGATGTTCACATCACAAGTTATCAAGCAAATTCATATGGCACATCACATGACGGCACATGCACCTGTGTTTTCGTCACTAAAAGCAGTGGTGTACCGAACCTCAGTCGAGCTCGCATGAGCCAACTGGTGCATGGACGGGTCTTGATTGTATCGGACATACCCAGCTGGCGCCTTCTTGTCATACACACCCTGAGCATAAGGGTGCGCCACCACGTCGTATGGCACATAAGGCCACAACTCCACCTTCTTGCCAGTTCGGTAAGCCACACGGGTTGTGGGGTTCAACATACCCGACTACTGTCAGCTTGTGTTGTTTCGTATCGATGCTCACCGATGACACACCCTTCATTCCTTCAACCGATCTCCTTACTTTCCTCTCGCATCCCTCGCAATCGATCTTTACTTTAATCTCCACCGTCTATTATACAAAAGTAGAATATTCGAAAGAAACAACGCACGACAATTTTTTGTAATAAAAATATAACTCATTTCAAATTCTTTTACTTGTTATATATGTATCTGACACTCGAGTAATACTAATTAGACATTTTCAGAGTGACACGTAGATACATTAGTGAAGAACAACTATATGTTCCCCAATATTTACATAATGAGCCTTGAAAAGTTAAGGCGTGTGAACCTAGCCTGGATAAGTATCACCGATGACGTATTACCAACAGATGATACATTCACCAAGTGGATTCAGTACAAACCTTCTCTTTGACCCAAATAACTAAATGATCAAACTATGTGTGTGGGGGGTGGGGAGGGGTGCGGACAGCGACGGACCTATAAATTATTTGCTAGGGGTGCGGATGAGGTGTTCAACTATATTTTCAAGGGGTGCGGTCGGGTTTTTTTTTAACTAAAATAGACATTAATTTTTTTTCAAAAGGTGTGGTCAAAAGATAGGTCCTCCAATGGGTGCGGGGACCAACAATTACCGACGCTTACCGTGGTTTGGGAAACCAACCAATATTCACCGATGGATTATCGACAGACTGTTAACGGTTATAAGCCGGTGAAAATGTTTTGTTTTGAGAGGTGTGAAAACGATAGGTTGGACGAGTTTGATGATACGTGTAACTTTTTAGTGTATATTCGTTTGTCAATCTCTAAATAATAATATTATTATTATTTTTAAATCAATAGATAACAAAATGTGTTATATACTACACATCATATTAATCATTAAGCTACTTCAGAGATAGAACCACGATGATAGACGTGAGGCCGCATGTTTAAATCTTAGCAAAGGAGATTAGTTTAAAATTATTGTTCTAATAGATAGAGGAAGCATTGTCATTTAAAAAAATAAAAATAAAAAAACCATTAATTAATAAAAGTTTATAAACCAAACAAAAACTAATAAATTATCACTAATAAAAAAATATATATTGTAAGAAAACTAAATGGTAGACTATGTATATTTTTTAACATATAAATATAATTCAAAAAGTGTTGTGTAAACTTAGAACAATATTTGGGTCATAAAATCAAGTTTTATTTTATTTTTGAGTAAATTGCCATAATCATCCTAAGATTTGGGCATCTTTGTCAGTTTCATACAAAGCAACTTTTTTATATTAAATAGTCCTTCACTTTTGAGATTTTTTGTTATTTTCATTTAAAAGTCTATTTCACTTTATTTTTTCTGTCAAATATTTAGATGAAAATGATAAAAAATCTCAAATCCTAGGGATGATTTTAGCAAAAAAGTTAGACATTTTGATGAAAATAACAAAAAATAACAAAAGTAAAAGACAATATAGTAAAAAAAAAGTTGTTTTAGATGAAATTAGTAAACATGACCAATATAAGAGACGATTTTGACAATTTACTTTTTATTTTAACTTAGTTCAGAGTAGTACGGTACAAACCAAGATTGCGTTATATGATTATTTATTGATTTGTAACCACAAGCAAGTGGGAAATATACTACTTCCAAATACATCTCCACACTATTTATAAGTTATAAATCATGCATTAAAAACTGTACTTTAAGCTGTAACTAGCAACTTCAGCTCTGGACATAGACTCTTCACTATCACTTTCATTTGATAATCAACCCTAGTTCCTAAGTCGTTCAAAACAAGCATAGTACATATTCGTACAATTCACAATGCACAGGGTACAACAGATTCAGATTCGATTACAAACACAAATCATAGTACAAAAACTTAGGATTCGATTACCAGCACGATAAATCTGATCGTTTGTTTGTTCTTTTTTACATGTTTTTAGCTAAATCGTTGTTGAAAGAACACAAATGGATAAAATAGTTGAAATGAAATAATTTCTAACGGTAAAACTTCATCTAATCAGTGGAATGAAAGCCGAAAATGTTGTAGCAAAAGGTTTTTAAGGATTTAAGATGCGTTGTTGGATATTTTAGTGTAATTTGAGATTGTGTGTGACGTTCAAATAAGAGTGCACGCTTATTTGAATGTAATCGGGACTAACGGGGGATCCAAGGGGGCAGCGCCCCTGGGAGCAGGGCCAAGGGGCGGCAGCCCCTGGCTGGGGTCGAGCTTGGAAATTTTTTATTTTGGACAAAAGTCCTTTATCAAAAATACATCAGAAATTGAATTTCGGGCTAAGTATGCACTTTTGGAAACTTAAGGGACTAAAGGTGTTTTTGTTCAAAATTGAAACTGCAAGCAGTTGTGAAAAACTGAAAATACGCTCCCAATTTAAAAAAAAAAAACCCTGGACGAATTTTGATTTTTAGATACGAATTTCCAAAATCTCACAATCAAAAAATTGACATACAAAAATCTAGAATTTTTCTGATTTTATCCGATCAAAGATTGGTAGCCACTCCAATTGTTTGATCTAATAGTGATTACACGACTTCAGAGTTATCCAAGCATTTACGAATTATTCCCAACAAAGATCAAACAATTACAGTGAAGATGACAAGCGGTGGTGAATCTTCGAAGGTTATGACGAACAAATTTGCGAAATTGGACAAGTTTGAAGGGCAAGACTTTCGTCGCTGGCAAAAGAAGATGCATTTTCTGTTGACGACTTTGAAAGTGGTGTACGTTCTGAGTACCCCGATGCCCGAGGAAGTGGTGGATGAACCGATGGAACAAACTAGGAAGCATGGAAAGTGGTTGAATACTGATTACATCTGTCGTGGGCATATTCTGAATGGTATGTGTGACTCTCTTTTCGATATTTATTAAAATGTTGAATCTGCAAAAGAACAGTGGGAATTAATAAAGGCCAAATACATGGCTGAAGACACATCTAGTAAGAAATTCTTGGTCAGTGATTTTATGAATTATAAAATGGTTGATGGTAGACCCATCATGGAACAATACAATGAATGTCTAAGAATTCTGGGTCAATTTGAACAACATGGTTTGAAGATGGATGAAGCAATTTCTGTTCCATCTATCATTGATAAACTTCCTCCTTCATGGAAAGATTTTAAACATACTTTAAAACATAAGAAGGAGGAAATGAATCTGGTTGAACTTGGAAGTTGTTTTCGAATTGAGGAGTCTTGTCGTGTCACACCCCGACCCGCAGCGGAATAAGAGTCGGGGCATAATTGGGTTATCACCAAAGCTCATGATGTTTACTAAAATGTTTCATATTTATTAAATTCAAATTACAACTTAAATATCCAAATCAAAATCCATACAATTACAAGGAAATGAAACTATGTAAACAATCCAAAGCTTAAACTGATTTATTCTTCTAGGCCTTCCTATGTGTTTCTTGCCTCAACTGGATCACCTGAATCATGTGTAAAACGGGGGATATTTTGGGTCAACAAAAGTTGGCGAGTGAACCTTGCTAAAACATTGTTATTGATTTCTTGTTTTATTTAATATTGAAAATTTATGCAATAATCACATGTGAGCAAACGTATATAAATAACAAACACAAACCACTTTGAATGAGTATATGATATGAATGATGATGAATGTGAGATCAATGCTCAATCAAACGGAGCCGATCGTATGAGGCACCTGATGCTCAACCCGTCTCCCACGGGGAACTGATGGGCCTTATGATATGCGTGCACTGAAATGATAAATCCAAACTACATATAATCCACACAACAATTGATACACATTTGATACACATTTGATCACAGATATGATGGATGCACAAGTGTTTAAATATAATAAGGAATTAAACGACACATGATACACCCCAAAACATGATTAAAACGGGGAATTGATAGAGATTCACTCATTGGGTGCGTTCTTTGATGACGTTGGATGCGCACGAATTTTAGGATTTGATCGACGAGGAAAAACTAACCTAAAATAATAACGAAATGGTTCGGTAAATAAATGGATTTTACTTGAGATTAGTACTTTTTAATTCATAATCTTAATAGGATTTTTAGATTTATTTTTGTGAGTTTAAGGACATTTTCTAACTTTAAAAATATTATTTTTAAGTATTTTTAAATAATTTTCTGATTAAATAAATTAAAAAAAAATAAAAAAACATTGACTTTTTGACCCTGTTGACCGTTGACCGGTCGGACTGTTGTGTTTGTATGCGCTGAGGTTCGAACTCGGGACCTCTCGTATACGTGCACGCAGCTCTACCAACTGAGCTACGTGTCTAACCCGAAATATTATCTGTTTTAATTATATATATATATATATATATATATATATATATATATATATATATATATTCTAATTAACTGTTAATTTATTTAGTTTATTTCAAAAAGGATTTATTATGGCCGAACCGACTTCAGTGACCCGGAGTCAAACTCGGGACGTCCGGTTTGAGTGCGCACAGCCCAACCAGTTGGGCTGTGTGTCAAACCTTGTTTAACTACAGAATTATATTATATTTGTATACATGTTGAAGGATGATCTGAATAGGTTTTAAAAAGGATTGGTTTTATTTCTGAAAATCGGTAACATATGCGATTCGAACTCGTGACGTGCGTGTTATGTTGTACACAGTCCACCGCTGGACTGTGTGTCTAACCCGGTTAAATATTCAGTTTTAATTAAACTTATACACATGTTCAACTTCGTCTTCTTCGCTTAACATTTCAGGACAGCGAATTCCGACTGTTCTGTTTAATCGATCTTAACTTATATTTGATTGAATTTGAGAATAGAAATGAGATGACATGGTATACCAGAACGGCGAGTTTGCTTCAGATTTTCCGGCAAAGACTCGTCGTCTCCGATCTGCGGATTCCGGCTGAGGGAAACTGTTTAACAGTTTTGATTACTGAATTGAGCAATTAGATTATAAATCAAAAGATAGCAAGAGAAATTTAGAGGATTGTACCGTCTGAAGAAAAACGCGGTTTTCCGTTCAGTGATTCCGGCGAAATTGAAATTTCCGGCGACGTGTTAAAGCTTCGAGAGATTGTGCGATTTTGAGCGAAAAGGTTACCAGAGGTTTGGGTGGGTATTTATAGGGAAGAACAGGATGTATTGGGTCCGAATTTTGGTCTTGATTCGCGGTCAAAGTTTCTCAGGTGGTTACGACTGAAATTGAGGGTTTAGACATCGGTTATAACCGATGTCGAGGTCGGTTAACATGTTTAGTCAAAAGGAAAATGGCCAAAGTCGCGGATTGCCGGATTTTCCGGTGATTGCGAGTTCTGAGCGCGGTGATCTCCGGTTTTGAATTCGGGTTTTATTTTAAGTATTATTTGTTTCAGTATTTTCACAAAGAAGGCGTGTGGCGGAGCGGTGTGTTGTGTGTTTGAGTTTGTGGGTGACCCGGGTTCGAAACCCGGCGTCCCCATTTTATTTTTTTCACACTATTTAATATTATTTATAAATTATGGTTTTTAAATTCTAATATATTTATTAATTATGTATCGTTTAAAATTAATTTGAGCAATAAATACGAAACGAAAAATTATAACTGGATATTTGATTAATAAACGAAGTGGGTTTTGGAAACCCGTTTTTCGACGGATGTTACAGTATCCCCTACTTTTAGAAATTTTGTCTCGAAATTTAAGTAGTAGTGGTAACAGGAAAAAGATGCGGGTATTTCTCGCGCATTGAGTCTTCACGTTCCCAAGTAAACTCAGGTCCTCGTTTTGACTCCCAACGTACCCTGACAATTGGAATACAACTTCGTCTTAAACGCTTCTCTCCAAAGTCCATGATTTCTACCGGTCTTTCAATGAAGTTCATAGATTCATCGATCTGAATGTCTTCTAGCGGAATACGGAGGTTTTCATCGGCGAGGCACTTCTTCAAGTTTGATACGTGGAATGTGGGATGAATTCTGTTGAGCTCTTCTGGTAGGTCAAGCTTGTATGCTACAGGACCTACTCTTTTGAGTATCTTGAAATGTCCTACATAGCGTGGTGCTAGCTTGCCCTTCTGGCCGAAACGAACCACTCCCTTCAACGGTGATACTTTTAAAAGTACTTGATCCCCAATGTCAAACTCCAAGGGCTTTCGTCGTTTGTCTGCATAACTCTTTTGACGACTTTGAGCCGCTAGAAGATTGTTTCGAATTTGAATGACCTTATCGGTTGTTTCTTGAATTAATTCTGGACCGGTGATTTATGATTCCCCAATTCCGTGCCAACATACTGGAGATCGGCACTTACGACCGTATAACGCTTCGAAAGGAGCCATGCCGATACTTGAATGATAGCTATTGTTGTACGAGAATTCAACTAATGGTAGATGAGCGTCCCAATTCCCTTTGAAGTCTATGACACATGCTCGAAGCATGTCTTCAAGAGTTTGGATGGTGCGTTCAGATTGTCCATCAGTTTGAGGATGAAAAGCGGTACTGAGATCTAATCGTGTACCCAAGGCGGTTTGTACGGCTCGCCATGTTCTTGAAGTGAAACGACCATCACAATCTGAAATGATGCTTAAAGGTACACCATGACGGCTTACGATCTCGCTGATGTAGATACGAGCTAACTTCTCGTTCTTGAAGTCCTCGTGAATCGGTATGAAGTGAGCTGATTTTGTAAGACGATCAATGATTACCCATATGGTGTCATACCCACTGGAGGTGCGAGGTAACCCGGTAATGAAGTCCATGGTTATGTTTTCCCACTTCCATACAGGTATTTCAGGTTGGATTAGGAGTCCTGAAGGTCTTTGATGTTCAGCTTTTACTTTGGAACAGGTAAGGCACTTGGAAACAAAAACAGCGATGTCCTTTTTCATGCCAGGCCACCAGTAGGTGTATCGTAGGTCTTGATACATCTTGTCGGCTCCTGGGTGTACAGAGTACCGTGTTTTGTGTGCCTCATTCATAAGGAAATCACGAAGGTTATCGCGATCGGGAATCCATATGCGATTTAGATAGTATAGAATACCGTCGGATTTGGTTTCGATTTTGAGTTCTGCTCCACATGACAGCTCATCGCGTACGTCGTTTTCTGTTACAGAAACATGTTGAGCTGCTCGGATTCGATCTTTGATTTCGGTTATGATTTGCGAACATAGAAGACGAATGGAGTTCGCATAACCTTTTCGACTGAGTGCATCAGCCACCACATTTGCCTTTCCACGATGATACCGAATTTCACAGTCGTAGTCGTTAAGAAGTTCGACCCATCTTCGTTGCCTCATATTCAACTCCTTTTGGTTGAAGATATGTTGGAGACTTTTGTGGTCAGTGTATATTTCACACTTGGTACCGTAGAGGTAATGTCTCCATATCTTGAGAGCGAACACAACGGCTCCAAGTTCCAGGTCGTGGGTGGTGTAGTTCTTCTCATGAACCTTGAGTTGCCTAGAAGCATAGGCTATCACTTTTCCTCTTTGCATTAATACACAGCCTAGCCCTTGCCCTGATGCGTCGCAATATACTACAAAGTCATCGCAACCTTCAGGAAGTGTGAGGATAGGTGCGTCACAAAGCTTTTGCTTTAGGGTTTGGAAGGCTTATTCTTGTTTAGGTCCCCATATGAAGGGTTTTCCTTTATGAGTCAAAGCCGTGAGTGGTACAGGAATACGGGAGAAATTGGCAATGAAGCGGCGATAGTAACCAGCCAAACCAAGAAATGACCTTACTTCGGTAGGGGTACGTGGCGCTTGCCATTCCTGTACTGCCTTGATTTTTGAAGGGTCGACATGTATTCCCTTGTCATTAACGACATGTCCAAGGAATTGTACTTCTCTTAACCAGAATTCGCATTTTGAGAACTTAGCGTAGAGCTTTTCAGTCCTTAAGAGTGTAAGGATGAGTCGAAGGTGTCGTTCATGATCGGATTTAGACTTGGAGTAGATAAGGATGTCGTCGATGAAGACTATGACAAAACGGTCGAGGTAGGGTTTGCATACCATATTCATTAGATCCATGAAGACAGCGGGGGCGTTGGTTAAACCGAATGGCATGACCATGAATTCGTAATGGCCATAACGAGTCCGGAAGGCGGTCTTTGGGATGTCTTCTTCATGTACTCTGAGTTGATGATAACCAGAACGAAGGTCAATTTTTGAAAAGCAGGTGGCGCCTTGAAGTTGGTCTAGGAGGTCATCGATGCAAGGTAGTGGGTAGCGATTCTTAACTGTTAACTTGTTGAGTTCTCTGTAGTCGATACACATGCGAAACGTTCCATCTTTCTTCTTCACAAAAAGAACAGGTGCACCCCAAGGCGAGGAGCTAGGACGTATGAATCCTTTGTCAGTCAGTTCTTGCAGTTGACTGGCCAGCTCTTGCATTTCGGATGGGGCTAGCCTATAAGGAGATTTTGCGACTGGTGTAGCGCCAGGTACAAGGTCGATGCGGAATTCGACTTCTCTTACAAGAGGGAGTCCTGAGATGTCGTCGGGAAAGACTTGTGGGAATTCCTTCACCACTGGTATATCTTCGAGTTTCTTCTCTTTGTTTCCCTTTTTGACGACGTGAGTTAAGAATGCGACATAGTTCTTGCAGAGATATTTTCGGGCTTGAAGGCAGGACATTAATTTGAGTCCTTTCGAAGGGGTTTCTCCAAAGATACGCAGGGTCTGACCGTCTGCAAGAGGAATGCGAATGAACTTTTCGCGGCATACTACTTCAGCGTGATGCTGGCTGAGCCAGTCCATACCGGTTATAATATCGAAACTTCCCAACTTCATAGGAATGAGGTCAACTGGAAAATCGTGATCGTTTAGAATGAGGGTACAATTTCGTATAATAGAATTTAATGAAACGGGCTTTCCGTCAGCAACTTCCACCGTTAGAGATTCCATGAGATTATCACGAGTTAGGTTGAGGATAGGTTCAAATTCTAAAGACACAAAACTCTTATCCGCGCCAGTATCGAATAACATGGATGCATAACTACCATTAATGAGAAACGTACCGTTAACCACGTTGTTGTCAGCCCTAGCTTGGTTGGCATTGATGTTGAAAGCTCTTCCTCTGGCAGGTGGAGGAGCTTGGTTGGCTTGGTTTACTGGATTTGCTTGAGCTTGGGCATGAATGATGTTCACCAAGCCTGGACATGTGTTCCTGAAGTGGTTTGGGTCTCCACAGTTGTAACAAGCTCGCATAGGTTGCATCATGGGGTAGTTGGGTTGGTAGTAAGGTTGAGCTATGTGTTGCGTGGGTGGTAGGAGTAAGGGTTGTTGGGCTTGACCCACTATCTGATGGTGGGTTTGGTTTGAGGGTTGATTGCGGTTCATTCGTTGAAGTGTGCGACAAGTTTGAATGGTATGACCCGCACGGCCACAGCTGGTGCAATGTTGGCAAGGAGTTTCGGGGAGGTGATGGTATTGACAACGGTTGCATTTTGGGTATGGGCTGGTGTATGGCTTTTTAAATGGTGCAGCTGAGGGAGCAATTTGGGTAATTGGTGCGGCAGTGATAGAAGGGTTTGTTTGTGTAACGGCAAAATTTCTGCTGTTTCGTTTCCTCTTACCAGCAAATTTTGAAGAGGAGACGGAATGGTTTGGAGTTTGGGCCTCAACGGGGGCTTTCTTTTTCTCATCCTTGAATTTTCCGTTTCGGATGCGATTCTCAGTAAGTTCGGTAGCTAGTTCCATTGCGGCTTCAAGTGTTGCAGGCGAAGTGCTTAGAACCAAATCTTGGATTTTCGAGGAGAGGCCTCGAATGTAGTGTTCGACCAAGTGGTACAGTGGGGTGAACAGATTAGGGATCATTTGGTTTAGTTCGAGAAATCTTTTGTTGTAGGAAGTGTGATCCCCTTCCTTTTGTTTCAACGAGTGGAATTCATCTTCCAACTTTTTTATTTCGCTTCTTGGACAGAAGCGCCTTGTCATGAGTTCCCTTAACTCTTCCCATGTTAAGGCCATGGCATCTTCGACTCCTCGCTTACCCTTTTCTGTGTTCCACCAGGTAAGGGCTACCCCAAACAGTCTCCCTGTTGCATAACGTACCTTGCGATCCTCTGGACAATCGCAATTAAGGAAGGTGTTCTCCATTTCTTCAAACCAGTGAAGGAGGGCAGTAACACCTTCGGTCCCTTCATACTTTGGGGGATCACAAGATTTGAAGTGTTTGTAGGAGCACTTTTTGGAGTGAGGGTTGGCGACGCTCTGGTCTTCTTGATTGGGAGGGTTGATGGGATTTGCGGTGAGAGCTTGTTGAACTTGAATCACGATGTCAGGAAGTACCGCGGCCATTTGTTTAGCAATTTGAGTGGCCAAGCGTTCCTTGGATCTTCCTGACTTTCTACCTCCACGTAGTTGCCTAGCCGACATCTACAGGAACATACATAGGAAGATTGTGAGTTTAAGAAGTTTTTAGGTGTCATGTGTCGTTAAAAGAATAAAAATAACATAACTATCAATAATGCAACTACATCCATAGGATGTCTTGGGTTTGCTCATGTTTGGGCCTCCAATGTCCCCCATACCATCGCCTGTATAGTCATGTGGGCCCCCATGACTATTGGCTTAGTAGGATTCACATTGGTGTTGGCGGATTAACACTCGCATCACCCGAATGAAAACCGTGAAATATGATTGCGTGATGTATGGTAGGAGGGTGTCCAGGTGTAGACACAATGACAACTCAAAGTGGGGTTAGCTCACACGACGTTTGGTATAGCATGCTTTGGCCTAATAGGTCCTTCGTACTCTCATCGTTAGTCCCCAGGTAGGCAAACTGGTCCTTTATTTTGGATTTATACGAATGCCAAGCTTAGACAGGACGTTCCGACTACCGGTACTCGTACCCTTCCAGTTACTACATGCCCGTCATGAGAACTCACTTTGATGTGATTTGAAAATACAAAAATCATTGCAAAAATCATGGGATTGTGAGGTGTGTGCTCTCATGGATATGATATGTTATGAGGATATGATTCATGATGAGCATTGTATAATAATATGTACTTATGAACATGCTTGCATAACATTGAGTGTAACAATAAACATAAAGCATATAAACATCATGAATTTTGTATGTAACGCATAAACAATTTAAAATTTTAATCAACTATAGTATAGGCTCTAAGGGTCTAATAACCTATCCTATATCCCTATAGTCATGGCTCTGATACCAATCTGTCACACCCCGACCCGCAGCGGAATAAGAGTCGGGGCATAATTGGGTTATCACCAAAGCTCATGATGTTTACTAAAATGTTTCATATTTATTAAATTCAAATTACAACTTAAATATCCAAATCAAAATCCATACAATTACAAGGAAATGAAACTATGTAAACAATCCAAAGCTTAAACTGATTTATTCTTCTAGGCCTTCCTATGTGTTTCTTGCCTCAACTGGATCACCTGTATCATGTGTAAAACGGGGGATATTTTGGGTCAACAAAAGTTGGCGAGTGAACCTTGATAAAACATTGTTATTGATTTCTTGTTTTATTTAATATTGAAAATTTATGCAATAATCAAATGTGAGCAAACGTATATAAATAACAAACACAAACCACTTTGAATGAGTATATGATATGAATGATGATGAATGTGAGATCAAGGCTCAATCAAACGGAGCCGATCGTATGAGGCACCTGATGCTCAACCCGTCTCCCACGGGGAACTGATGGGCCTTATGATATGCGTGCACTGAAATGATAATCCAAACTACATATAATCCACACAACAATTGATACACATTTGATACACATTTGATCACAGATATGATTGATGCACAAGTGTTTAAATATAATAAGGAATTAAACGACACATGATACACCCCAATACATGATTAAAACGGGGAATTGATAGAGATTCACTCACATTGGGTGCGTTCTTTGATGACGTTGGATGCGAACGAATTTTAGGATTTGATCGACGAGGAAAAACTAACCTAAAATAATAACGAAATGGTTCGGTTAATCAATGGATTTTACTTGAGATTAATACTTTTTAATTCATAAACTTAATAGGATTTTTAGATTTATTTTTGTGAGTTTAAGGACATTTTCTAACTTTAAAAATATTATTTTTAAGTATTTTTAAATAATTTTCTAATTAAATAAATTAAAAAAATAAAAAATATTGACTTTTTGACCCTGTTGACCGTTGACCGGTCGGACTGTTGTGTTTGTATGCGCTGAGGTTCGAACTCGGGACCTCTCGTATACGTGCACGCAGCTCTACCAACTGAGCTACGTGTCTAACCCGAAATATTCTCTGTTTTAATTATATATATACACTAATTAACTGTTATTTTATTTAGTTTATTTTAAAAAGGATTTAATATGACCGAACCGACTTCAGTGACCCGGAGTCGAACTCGGGACGTTCGGTTCGAGTGCGCACAGCCCAACCAGTTGGGCTGTGTGTCAAACCTTGTTTAACTACAGAATTATATTATATTTGTATACATGTTGAAGGATGATCTGAATAGGTTTTAAAAAGGATTGGTTTTATTTCTGAAAATCGGTAACATATGCGATTCGAACTCGTGACGTGCGTGTTATGTTGCACACAGTCCACCGCTGGACTGTGTGTCTAACCCGGTTAAATATTCAGTTTTAATTAAACTTATACACATGTTCAACTTCGTCTTCTTCGCTTAACATTTCAGGACAGTAAATTCCGACTGTTCTGTTTAATAGATCTTAACTTATATTTGATTGAATTTGAAAATAGAAATGAGATGACATGGTATACCAGAACGGCGAGTTTGCTTCAGATTTTCCGGCAAAGACTCGTCGTCTCCGATCTGCGGATTCCGGCTGAGGGAAACTGTTTAACAGTTTTGATTACTGAATTGAGCAATTAGATTATAAATCAAAAGATAGCAAGAGAAATATAGAGGATTGTACCGTCTGAAGAAAAACACGGTTTTCCGTTCAGTGATTCCGGCGAAATTGAAATTTCCGGCGACGTGCTAAAGCTTCGAGAGATTGTGCGATTTTGAGCGAAAAGGTTACCAGAGGTTTGGGTGGGTATTTATAGGGAGAACAGGATGTATTGGGTCCGAATTTTGGTCTTGATTCGCGGTCAAAGTTTCTCTGGCGGTTACGACTGAAATTGAGGGTTTAGACATCGGTTATAACCGATGTCGAGGTCGGTTAACATGTTTAGTCAAAAGGAAAATGGCCAAAGTCGCGGATTGTCGGATTTTCCGGTGATTGCGAGTTCTGAGCGCGGTGATCTCCGGTTTTGAATTCGGGTTTTATTTTAAGTATTATTTGTTTCAGTATTTTCACAAAGAAGGCGTGTGGCGGAGCGGTGTGTTGTGTGTTTGAGTTTGTGGGTGACCCGGGTTCGAAACCCGGCGTCCCCATTTTATTTTTTTCACACTATTTAATAATATTTATAAATTATGGTTTTTAAATTCTAATATATTTATTAATTATGCATCGTTTAAAATTAATTTGAGCAATAAATACGAAACGAAAAATTATAACTGGATATTTGATTAATAAACGAAGCGGGTTTTGGAAACCCGTTTTTCGACGGATGTTACATGTCGGGCCATGGAAAATGTTAACAAAGATAAACACGTTGGTGGGTCTTCTGTTAACATGGTTGAAGAAAGTGGTCCTAGTTTTAAAAGTTCTAAAAGGGAAACAACAGAAGGAAGTTTCAAAGTGGGCCTAACAAGAAGAACAAGGCTGTGAAGTATGCAAAACAGACCAATGATCAAGGCTGTTGGAAGTGTGGTAAACTAGGACACTTCAAGAGAGATTGTCATGTTGGTAAAGCCAAGAATGAAGCTGGTACTAGTGGATCCTCGAAGGATCCAAAGCAACAAGGTCAGAAATTAAACTTTAATTATAATTCGGATGTGAATTATGTGTCACTAATTTCTGAAGCATTTTATGTGCAGGATGATTCTGTTGCTTGGTGGTATGACTCGGGAGCAACAAGTCACGTATGTAAGGATCGAAGATGGTTCAAGGACCTTACATTAATTGAATATGGATCTGTTTTAAAGATGGGAAATGTTGCAACCGGGCCAATCCACGGAATTGGAAGTGTAGTACTAGTATTTACTTCTGGAAAAACTCTAAGTTTAAGTAATGTATTGTATGTACCGGGCATTTGGAAAAACTTGTTATCCGGTATCGTATTAAATAATTGCGGGTACAAACAAGTGTTAGAATGTGACAAGTATATCTTGTCAAGACATGGTTCTTTTATCGGATTTGGTTATTTATGTAATGGTATGATTATGTTAAATCTAGAAGTGCCGTTTAGTGATAATTCTGTTTGTATGATTGATTCGTCATCTAGTGTAAATTCGTCAAAATCTGAATTATGGCATGCTAGATTAGGACATGTACATTATAAACGACTTATGGAAATGTCTAAGATGAGCTTAATTCCGGCAGTTAATTTAACAAATGAAAAGTGCCATATCTGCAAGTTGAATAAAATAACTAGAAAACCATTCTTGCAACATGTTAATAGAGAAAGTAAATTGTTAGATTTGATACATAGTGATCTATGTGATTTTCATGGTACACCATCATTAGGTAACAAGAAGTATGTTGTAACCTTTATAGATGATGCTAATAGGTTCTGTTACGTTTACTTGTTAAATGCAAAAGATGAAGCTTTGGAAAAGTTTAAAATCTATAAACAAGAAGTAGAGCTTCATCAAAGTGAATTGATCAAAACCCTACATACGGATAGAGGTGGTGAGTATTTTGATCTGGAATATTTCCAATCAACTGGAATAATACACCTTACCACAGCTCCTTACACACCGGAACAAAATGGTGTGGCGGAAAGGAAGAATAGGACGCTAAAAGAGATGGTTAATACCATGCTGTCAAAAATTTTTTATTTTGGACAAAAGTCCTTTATCAAAAATGCATCAGAAATTGAAATTCGGGCTAAGTATGCACTTTTGGAAACTTAAGGGACTAAAGGTGTTTTTGTTCAAAATTGAAACTGCAAGCAGTTGTGAAAAACTGAAAATAGGCTCCCAATTTTTTTTAGAAAAAAACCCTGGACGAATTTTAATTTTTAGATATGAATTCCCAAAATCTCACAATCAAAAAATTGACATACAAAAATCTAGAATTTTTCTGATTTTATCCGATCAAAGATTGGTAGCCACTCCAATTGTTTGATCTGATAGTGATTACACGACTTCAGAGTTATCTAAGCATTTACGAATTATTCCCAACATGCGTTTTACCTGCAACTGTTTGCGATTTTTGTACTTGTTGCTACTTCCACTTGAACAATCAAACATGTCAGAGAGATGATCCAGAGCACCCATGTTGATATCTTTGTGTAGAATGGAGTGTGAAGTGTAAGGAGAGAACTAATGATTTTGATATTTTTACCTTGTTTGATTTTTTATGTAATTGGATGATTTGTTACTTTTAGCTCCTTCAAGTTTCAGTTTTAGTTTGGATGCACTGAACTTTGAAACAATTGCAGTTGACCCCTTATATGTTTGGAAAATCTTTCTAACTAGGGTCGTAATTATCCGCGCGTTGCGCAGGAACGCGATTAGAATTCAGAACGTGTAGCACACAATGACAACCGATGAATAAATTTGTAAAATCAATTAAAATGATATATTAATGGGTTATGTTATTTGCGTCGTAACTCGGCTTTGAACAACAAAATAATAACAAAATGTAAAACGATATAGCAAATAACAAAGGTAACAATACGGTTAATGAAAAAGAAATCGATAAAAACTTAGTCAGTTTCGTCGCGCTCGTTATAGTAAAGAAAAAAAAGTTAAAAATATGTTCAAAAGAGTATCGGCGTGTTCATTAAAAATATTAAATTAAAAAAAACACCTTTGCAACACTCGTTATAACAAAGAAAAAGAAAAATTAAAAAATATGTCTAAAACGGTATTAACATGTTCGTTAAAAAATCTCTTTAGAGGAGAAAAAGTAATTTGGTTAAAGTAAAAGAAAAAAAATACAATAGTTAAACTAAATGGGTTGTAAATGAAAAAATTTACACTAAATAACAAAAAAGAATAAAGGGCAAAGAATTGATTTACCTAAAAAATATGCATTACATGTAGTACAATACTATTCAACTTCTCTTCTTTTGTATTATATATAACTAGGTTGTCACCCGTGAATACTCACGGGTTGTGAATCTATTTAAAAAAAATAAATATACATATATATATATTAATAAATGAAAATTACATGATGAATAAGGTAGATTAATCCATGATAACAAGGTCTGTAAAATTAAACAGTTATAAAAAATGTAATACTGACAAAAAAAAGTTCTTTTATATTCGTTCTATATCATAGCTTAAAGAATACTAAATAATTTAAACGGCAACTTCTTCATTAACTTCTTCTTTAACACGTGCAAGACGTCATCTAGGAATACGGACCAAAGCTTTTGTGCCTCTAAAAACCATCATATCAAATTTTGACTCGGAAATCATGTCGAAGACAATAAAGTGTTCATCTTGAATTTTCATGTCTTCTTTTATGTGATTCCATCTGGTAGTCATATAAAAGTTTTGACCATGTTTTTTCATAACAACCAACCATGTACGGTTAGGAAAAGCGGTAGTAGTAACATGTTTCGTAGGTACTATGTTCTTCCTCTTATGATGAACAAAAAATCTATCGATAAGCTGCAAGTACAAAAATAATTATTTTGTATTAAAGAAAGTTTTATACAATTTTTCAAATACTAATATAGTACAAACTTAAAAAAGAACAAATAAAATAATTACCAAATAATCTTTATGTTCAGAGAACTGGGAGGTTTGGCAATATAAGAAATCACCTTGAGCAAGTGCCAAATCTTGATAAAAGTATATCAATCTAAAAGTTAGACTACCTTCATACTGAAACAAAAACAAACAATGAATTCTTCGGTAATATTAATGATTGAATCATATTGGACCATCCGACATCCGTCGTGGAAAAAGTATGAAGAACCTGTTTTCGTAATTTTAACATTAAAAATTCTTCCATCCATCGATAATGATTGGAACCATACCATCAGGAGCTAACTTGTAATCAGCTACCCACTTGTGGTAACTCCTCGGTAAATTATGTATATAACGAATAAAAAATGAATACCAACATATAATATAGAAATAAGTTTGATAATAACATCGGAATACCCAAGAATTCGTCTTGTTGTTTGATAGATTAAGTAACAAACAATTAAACATCTTCAATGATGTATGAACTTTGAATTGGATGAAGATGATTAGGTATTATGTATATTTATAAGACAAAATTATTTAGGTTATAGTAATAGTCTAATTGTGGTCCAAGTAATTGTCTACTATTTGCACAAATAACATGATTGTAAAAAAAGAAGATATATTACTAAATTAGAAAATTTACAAAATTGTAATTACAAAATCTATATATATTAAACGCTATTCACGAAATTATATATGATACGTATATTTATAGGTTTTTTTTTCGCATAGTTTATAAACAAAAAAATATTTTACAAATTTGTTATTAAATATATTTAATAGTTTCCATAAATTGCTTATATTGTATATTTTAGAAACGGTTTTATTATGTACATATATATAAATTGACTATCTATTTAATAGTTTCCATAACAATGTTAATAAAAAAACACTTTCCGAAAATAGTTGCACAACTCTATAATTAAAAATAATTCGTGTTATTTATAAAGAAAATAAATTTTACAAGTTGGATTTTAAAGGTTCTATACAATATTATCATTAATTTCACACAATGTTGTTCCATGATTATATTAATCTTTTAAATAAATATTACTTATAAAATCAGTGATTACCAAACATCTTAAATTTATAAACAATAAAGAAAGTCAGTATAAATTAAAAAACACTAAAAATCCTTGAAGTTCTAATGTAATCATAACAAAAGGAAATAGCAAATCCAATAAAGTTAATATAAAAAAACAATACAAAAAAACTTTGAAGTTCTAAAAGAATTCAAAATGTTAAACTACAAATTCCTAAAGATCTCTTTGTAAACAACGTTCGTCGTCTGATTTGTCGGCCTCCCATCCTTGTCAAATATTAAAAGCTTGACGTCATCTTTAGTCTTTACTCTCGACAATGCAACATCAGTCGGTAACGCTGAGAAGAAAAAATAACGGATTAATTATCTACTTCATTAATAAATTATATATCTTAAATTATAAAAAAAATAAAGGAATAAATTCATATTATAGATTTACCAGTTTGCTTTCAGCCTTTTTGGTGAACTCAATGACTGCATCATTATTCAACCTGCTGACTGTAGAACATGTACGACGAACAACATCAGCAGTGGATGTCTCAGGCCTGGAAGCCTTACACTTTGGTTTAGCCTAAATAATTCAATGATACACAATTAGTATGATAATTAAACAGAAATATAAAGTTTTGATGTATGAAGTTTATTAATAAAATTTGTACAACAAAACAATACATGATTGTCAAAATATTCACTGGTTAATTTAATGTAAGGGCACTTACATCTCTGTTTTCAGCAGGCCTGATAATCTGAAGGACCATACAATCATTAAGTCTTGGATCTTTTGAACGTGTATGATAAGTTATACGTGCTGCTTTTGCTAAAACTCGAGCGGTTTCTTGAAAACTCGCTTCGGATGACCTGACACCTTTAGGTCTCGGCTTGGCCTAAAAAGTTAACGAAAAATAGTCAAATACATATACATAAAGAAATAAAGCAATATGATATAATAAATTAATGGTTTATTTTGAAAGTAAATAAAAAAATAATATATAAGACATTACCCTATTTTTTTCTTGGGTACAACGAAATTATGAAGATCAACTGTAAAAATGTTTTTCGACGTCTCCTTACCTAAAACCGTTCTTCTGACCTTAAAAACGTATTAAAAATAAAATAGATGTGTAAACAATACAGCTAATGGTTATACATAATAAAATAACATAAAAATACATCAATTTTGAAAACAAATATAAAATGATATTCTTACATCAGAAGCAACTTTTGAAGACAACATTTGCTCACAAACAACAACATTTATTTTCCTTTCCGGTCAACCTAACAAATATAAAACAATTAACAATTAACATACGACAATTGTTCTCCCCACAATAACATAGCAAAATCATATGGTATATCCTATCAATTTAGACAATACACATATAAGCAGCAACAATATTTTTGTAAACTGAAAAGTAAAAAACATACCAAAAATATTGGATCATCATCATCGATTATCTTTAAAAAAAGGACTGTTGTTATTGGGATCCATATCTGCAAAAGAAATAACAATATTTTTTAAACTTAACAACAATAATTTATTTACAGAAACAAAATCATAATACCAAAAATAACAAATCACACCAAAATAAAGAATAAAAGAATATATTTTATGAAGTTAACAATGAATAAAATAGGAATAATTATTACTAAAAACTAACAAAACACAGATTCTAAACATTGATTCTTAAAATTTCAAAATATAATTACAGAACATAAACTTTTAAAACAAACAGTATACCGATAAACAAACAAAAAACAACAAGTTTTAACTAACCTGTATTGTTGGACGAAGAATCCGAGTCCGATTGTGACGAAAGAATTAGGATTCATCATGAAAAAACAAATGAAAACAAGTATCATAATAGATGAACTCATAAAGAAACATCCATCATATTCTTAAAACACAAAATCAAAATCAGATGATGAAAAATATACAAAATCATCAACACTTCAGATAAAAGATATACAGTACATAAAACACAACATCTAAATAACATACTTGCAAGTTATGTTTACGGATATTCAAAAAAAAAAAAAAAGAACAACGACGAAGTTAGTATTTTCCGAATGAGTTTGTAAAAAATCAACATCATATATGATCAGTATCATATATGCACAATAAAAAGAAAAGTGATCAATAGCTTCGATTAAAGATGAATAGAAGATAAAGAACAAAATAAAAGAACATACCCGCAACTTATAAAATCGGATCTACAAAAAATACAGAAGAACGACGAAGTTAATATTATTCGAAGCAATCTTTATATAATCTTGATTCTATCTAATCAAGTAAGAAAAAGAAACCAGACTTAGGCTTGATTTTGGAAGATTTACCTTTGATAATGATAGATTACTTGATAAAGAAAGAAGATGATGAACACGAGTGCTTGAGAAGGAACAGAGATAATTGATGGTGTTGGTAGGTGGGATTATCACAATAATTGAGATGAAAAGAATTTATACGATCCAATAGGTTTAGATCCGACCCAAAAAAGAAATGGATCCCGCGTCCAAATGAGCTTTATTTGTGTCTTCACCTTTTGGGAATGGATTCTCCCAAAATCAACATAAACCTACCTAATAACATGCCACATCAGCAAAATGTTCCACCATCACGTGCCACATGGCCCAAATTATCTCATTTATTAATATATATAGATATGTTTTTATGTGATTTAGAGCATTTGTAATTTTAATCTTTGAAGAATCAAAAAATAGATCGTTGGACCAAGTAAATTAACAAAATAAACACTAACTCGTATAGTTATTTTCATGGATATTGGTTGTAGGGATGAGCAAATCAGACCCGATACCGGTACCGAATTTACCAAACCGGGTACTTTTTCGGTACCGATTCGATACCAACTTTTGACATTTTCGGTAGCGGTTTGGTAACGGTTCAGTACCGGTTTTTACCCTCAAATACCGGTACCGAACCGGGTATTCGGTACCGATACCCACTTTTGAGGATTTTCGGTACCGGACGGTACCGAGCTCATCCCTAATTGGTTGATTTGACTAGTTACAACACTACAAGTGGAAAGTTTGAGGGCTTAAGCTTTAGAAGTAATGGTGTGTATCAATAGGAACTAATAATTGGCACAGGTGGTGGTTGGGTATAATCTAATGTTTAACGATGTTTAAATCATTGCTTTTACCCATATAGCTCTCGAGAACAATGGTACTTATACAGTGTTCGATGATTGCAGGATTAAACGTTTTAATATGCAAAAGGGGATGATTTTGGTTGAGATTGGGTGAGAGATTGTAGGTTCATGGATGCAAACGTTAAAAACATGGAAGGAATCTAGGGGCGACATCCTTGACACTGGTTTGTGGGTCCACAACGCAGGTGGCGTTCCGGTGGCGTTTTCTAACACCGAGCGGTGTTTAGGTGGCATGGACGGCGTATTGGACGCTAGTTGTGGCGTCCTTGATGCTACGCGGTTTGTTAACCCGGATGAAAGGGGAAACCCCCCGATTTGTACCCATTTTACAGTTACACTTGTTTTTGGACGAATTGGGGAGGTATTGGAGCCCTGGGAAGAGGTTTTTTATCATAAATTGAAGATTCAAACCCGAAAAGTGAATCTTAAAGATCTAATTCATGTAAGAATCACCATGACTATCTTGGCTAAACTTTTCATTAGTAAGAGTGTAGGGTTTTGTGGAGGTATTAGAGTCTTGGGAAGAGAATTTTCATCATCAATTGAAAATGCAAATCCAAAAAGTGAATCTTAAAGATCCAATTCATGTAAGAATCACCATGAACATCTTGGCTAAACTTTTCATTTATCAGATGTAGGGTTTACGTTTGCAAACATTAGATCTTTGAGTTATGATTGTTTGAATTTAATCCTTTAGTTATTAATCATGTTAACAAATAATTAGGATTTTAATCATATTAATCATATAGCTCTCGAGAACAATGGTACTTATACAGTGTTCGATGATTGCAGGATTAAACGTTTTAATATGCAAAAGGGGATGATTTTGGTTGAGATTGGGTGAGAGATTGTAGGTTCATGGATGCAAACGTTAAAAACATGGAAGGAATCTAGGGGCGACATCCTTGACACTGGTTTGTGGGTCCACAACGCAGGTGGCGTTCCAGTGGCGTTTTCTAACACCGAGCGGTGTTTAGGTGGCATGGACGGCGTATTGGACGCTAGTTGTGGCGTCCTTGATGCTACGCGGTTTGTTAACCCGGATGAAAGGGGAAACCCCCCGATTTGTACCCATTTTACAGTTACACTTGTTTTTGGACGAATTGGGGAGGTATTGGAGCCCTGGGAAGAGAATTTTAATCATTCAAACCCGAAAAGTGAATCTTAAAGATCCAATTCATGTAAGAATCACCATGACTATCTTGGCTAAACTTTTCATTAGTAAGAGTGTAGGGTTTTGTGGAGGTATTAGAGTCTTGGGAAGAGAATTTTCATCATCAATTGAAAATACAAATCCAAAAAGTGAATCTTAAAGATCCAATTCATGTAAGAATCACCATGAACATCTTGGCTAAACTTTTCATTTATCAGATGTAGGGTTTACGTTTGCAAACATTAGATCTTTGAGTTATGATTGTTTGAATTTAATCCTTTAGTTATTAATCATGTAAGAATCACCATGACTATCTTGGCTAAACTTTTCATTAGTAAGAGTGTAGGGTTTTGTGGAGGTATTAGAGTCTTGGGAAGAGAATTTTCATCATCAATTGAAAATGCAAATCCAAAAAGTGAATCTTAAAGATCCAATTCATGTAAGAATCACCATGAACATCTTGGCTAAACTTTTCATTTATCAGATGTAGGGTTTACGTTTGCAAACATTAGATCTTTGAGTTATGATTGTTTGAATTTAATCCTTTAGTTATTAATCATGTTAACAAATAATTAGGGTTCAATGGGTATTATTTGTTTAAAGAATTTAGTTGGTTCCTAATCTATTATCAATACTCTTCTTTTGGTGTTTATATAATCATATACTATTGGTTTTCTTATGGATTTCATATCATCTAAATTATTGTATAAGACAACCTCTTAGCACATGTTCCTTGTTCGATGTTTGATCGTTGGGTTCACGATCAGATTCTCTCGTCTTCTGATTGTCCTTCGGTACAATTACTTACCATATTATGTATACGTAATTCCCTATTCACAAATTGAATAAAAAATATAAGTTGCTTGATAACTTGAAACCCGAGGTGATCATTTTTTCATTAATTGTTTATGATTTGAAAATCTTACTATTTTAATACTTCTTGTCTTTGTTTATTCAAATTTGAAGTCATTGCATTCTCGTAAATTAACCGAATCAACATTTTGGTTCACTATTAATCTAACATTTTAAGATTATTAACACACTTCATAACAAAGTAATCAATTAAGTTTAACCACCACTCAAAATCTTCATGATTTAACACCCTACTAAACCTAACTAGTTAGGTGAAGAGGACACACATTTCTCTTTATCTTTGACCAGCTCTTCGGCATCGATCAACATGTGGGTATAATTAAGGCGACTCAAATCATTTGCGTCAATCATGACTTGACAGGTGGCTAAGTGGGACGAAATTATGTTGACCCCATTCATTCCACGGATCAGACATCGACACTTGGGACAAGTGGGCACAATTACTCATGATGGTAACACGGTGGGCTGAAAAAGTTGCCGGTTGATATCTGTTATCTGTCTAATAGGGTTTGATCAACCAATAAGAGAATGTCAAGTCTATAATCCTCGGAACTGATGCTACATAACTAAGATAAAGTTCTATTCGTTATAGTTTTTATAAATTATTATCGTGGTATTGATAATTGTGTTTAGATAGGATAGAGTTGTCGGTGAGCTAAAAATAAGTATTGACTACCTATGGACTACTTGATGTTGATGAAAGTACTTGATGGCTCAAAGACCAAGGGGTATTATTGCTCATGGTAATGTTGATCCTAATAAAGAACAACTTGATCCTGATGAGGTTGTTCATACTGTAGAAGGCTTACTATTTATAGTAAGTTCTTATTGAAGACAAAGTAATTGATGTTGATAAAGAAGTTCCTACTAACAAGAGCATTGTATAGATGAAGACTAACTATAGAAGAACAATACTATTTATGAATTAAATTGTTACCAATAAGGGTCTAGTTACGACTAGTTAACTTCTTACTAATGGGAAGTTACTACTATGAATATCCAGTTGTTAATTGTCCCTTTGTGTTAACATCTTCATCAATAGAAACTCAAACCATTTCAATCTCATAACCCCCGTACACACTAGTAACCCTTAACATATCAAATAAACAACATATGCTCAAAAAAATCTATTCACAACATTAATAGAGCCCACCTTACCTCCATTGATGAGAAAATGAAAATATTTCAAAACACTAGTAGAAAGAACCTCACTGAGCTTGGAAGAGAGAGAAAAGGGAAACTAGAACTCATTTAGGTTATCTCACTTGAGTAGCTCTACTTCCACCCTAATTTAAAACGATACCAAAAGAGGGGATGGAATGATGGATGCCTCAATGAGAGATTTAGAGGTAGTAATTATAAGGCCTACATCATACAAACATGAAATGGAACCGATGGAGTCTAGAACAAGTACAAAGTATGATTACTTTGTCAAAGATAAGGCTTTTATTGGTGTTGATGCAACTCATGACACTATGCCTACTCATGAGAGTAAATTTGTTGATGTGGAACCAACTAACGGCACATATAGTGATGATCATAGCCCGTTAAGATATATGATGATGATGGTAACCCAAATAATGATGATCATAACCCATATAATGATGATGAGGATCATCACCATAACCCATATGATGATGACGATGATGATAATATATGATAATGATAGCCCATATGATGTTGATTTATCATGATATATATTTATAGATGATCATGATCATAAGTAAGATGATGATAATGATGATGGTCATCATCATAACCCATATGATCGTGTGGTGGTGATGATAATCATGAAGATATATGATGATGATGACGACGAGGATCATCACCACAACCCAGGTGAATGATTATGATGATGATGATGATGGTAAATGATGATAGTGGTGTGCAAAGTCGGTTAACCGTGGGTTGTCGGTTAACTAAGGGTTCATTAATCAGGAAGTATTAGCCATAACCATAACCGATTATTGGTTAACCGTGTTTTCGGTTTGGTTAACGTTCGGTTATCGGACACCTTTAACCATAACCGCTTAATCGGTTAATCAAAAAACCAATAATCGTCGGTTAATCTTGGTTATTGGTTAATTCAGTTTGGTTATTGGTTAATTTTGGTGTAACTGTTCAATTTGCTCATCCCTAAATGATGATGATAATCTGTATGATAATAACGTTGATAATGATAACTACGAAGAATCTAATGAGAATGATGTTGATGGTAAATGATCATAACCCATATGATCATGATGATCAAGATAACTAAGATGATGATTCATCATCATAAACCATAAACCATATAATCGTGTGATGGTGATGATAATCATTAAGATACGTGAATATGATAATGATAATAATGATGGTTATCCATATAATGATGATCATAACCCATATGACGAGGACAATGATGATGATAATATATGATAATGATAGCCCATATGATGATGATTATGGTATATGATGATGTTGATGATGACATATCATGATATATATATATATATACACTGATACGATCATAGGTATGATGATAAACACATTCACACTTAGTTACGTATCAAACATCGAAGTTCACATAAGTAATTAAATTATAGATTTATATATATTACTATATATAACAATTGTCGTCGACCTTATATACAGTACAACAATTAGTCATATTTTTGCTCTTACTTACGGTACTGCCACCATTCCTTTTTGGCATGTGTCATCAACCGCTCAAACGCAAAGGGCATCGAGACACCACTTATGCATCCAGATACCACCATCGAGCACCACCACTCTGGTCAACTACCACCTTCGATCACCACTGCTCCGTGCCAAATCGTCATCAGTGACACAACCACTGCCAAATCTCTACTTCGTCAACCACAACCTAAGCGATGGTTTTTGTCTAACAGGTACGCCTTAACAAACTAGGTTTCTAATTTCAGTTATGGTTAGTTTAATGTTTTCAACTTTTAGTGTTCATTAGGAGGAATTGTATGAAAAAGTTTTGAGCGAATCGAATTTTTTGTTAGAATTGGAGTTTTGGAGGGTTGCGTGTAAAAACCCTATGATGTTATATTTCTGCCCAAGAAAGGAATCTCGGGTTAACAGGTATATGGGTGGGTGGAGTTTTAAGTATTAAAATCGGTTCGAATCATAGTAAGCAAGTCTTGCTAAAAATGGTTTTTATTATCGCCATGATTATTAGCTGTGTAATAGGCATATGTTATGAATTTTGTTATTGTGTGCTGTGTTGAAGATCAATAGGATGGATGTCCCTTTGTGTTTAACATCATTTTTAATGTTGATGATTAAACTGATATGAATTTGGCGATGATGTATTGCAACCGTTTGTGTTTCTATGCGAGCCTTTGTGTTTATGCACGAGACTTCATATTTTCTCATGTTTTTTCTTTTTCTAATCGTAATTTTATTTTTTTGGTTTTTAGGTTAACTAGTGGTATGAAAACCGGCGCGTTGCGGCGGTATATTCCCCATGCTACGCGAAAGGAATTTGATTGGTACTGTCTCATCTCGTTATGTTATAGTACCGACACTCGTTATAACAACCAAAAAAGGAAAAAAAAATGTGAGTTGACCAAAAGAGATTGAAAACAATTGTTTGGTAGGAATCGGTTCGGTTCGTCAGGATACCATCACTATATTGACATGCACTCATATAAGATATAAAAAAAACAAAATGTACACTCTATTTTGAATGCCACTTCACTCTTAATAAAATTTACAACGAAACGCCTGAAAAAATTAAGCAAAGTTACGAACTTAGTTTTTTTTTAATTATATAACATAAATATAAAAATTAAAAGAAAAAAGTTGCCACGTGGCAACTTCTTAATGAGCCAACCGCTACATGATAACTTCTTAATGGGTCTTATCACTAGCCATTAGGTTTGGTTTTTATATATTGATAAGTACCATCACTATACTAGCATGCACTCATATAGCATGTATATAAAAAACAAAATGTACACTATATTTTGAATGTAACTCTACTCTTAACAAATTTACAACGAAACGCCTGAAAAAATTAAGCAAAGTTACGAATTTAGTTTTTTTTTAAATTGTATAGCATACATAAAAAAATTAAAAGAACAAAAGTTGCCACGTGACAACTTCTTAATGGGCCAACCACCACTTGACAACTTCTTAATGGGTCTTATCACTATTCATTAGGTTTGTTTTTTAATATATTGATGATAATGATAATTTTATGTATGTTTTTTTTAATTTTTTATTTTTAGGAATGTATATTTTTAATTTTTTAGGGATGTATTAATTAATTATGTGTTTTGTTGTTTATTTCTAATTAAAAAAGAAAAAAAGGTAGGAAAGTCTAAGTTGTGCCACGAAAGAGATTAGTTTAGGGTAGTGGATGGTCTAAGTGACGTGGCGTGACGGGATTAGTGGGACTTAGCTTAGGAAGGTCAAGTGGCCATCCCCCCCTAAAAAACGAGACTCCTTAAATTAACAGGTTGAGTTGTTATTCTTGTAAGTTTAATGATTTCTTTTTTCCTATTTAGATTATAAGGGTTAGGATATACTAGGAAGTTGTGTTTTTTAAGAACAATTCAAACACTTCGAAGATATGTTGCGTGTGTATGTCATAGATTTTTGTGGGAGTTGGGATAGATATTTACCATTGGTAGAATTCTCGTACAACAATAAGCATTGGCATGCCACCTTTCGAAATGCTTTACAGTAGGAAATGTTGAACCCCTTATGTTGGGGAGAAGTTGGTCAAAGAAAACTCGGTAGTAAAGAAGTTGTTAGAGTCACTTCAGAAACGATCGATCAGATTAGAGCTCGTTTGAAGGCCGCCCAAGATAGACAGAAACCGTATACAGATAAAAGACGAAGACCCATTGAATTTCAAGGTGGATTTTGTGATGTTAAAAGCATCATCATGGAAGGGGTTATCCGATTTCGTAAGCGTGGGAAATTAAGTCCTCACTTTATTGGACCTTTCAAAGTCATTGCTCGTGTAGGAAAAGTGGCTTATAGGTTAGAACTTCTAGGGGTTACGTGGAATACATAACACATTTCATGTATCACATTTACATAAATGCTTAGCCGATGAAACTTCGTATGTACCCTTCGTTGACGTTGAAGTTGACGAACTCAATTACGTAGAAAGACCGATAGCCATTCTTGATCATAAAGTCAAGAAACTCCGCAACAAAGGGGTGAATCAAGTGAAAGTCCAATGGGAACATAGAAAAGGGATCTAATACAACATGGGAATTAGAAGATGAAATGAAGAGATATTACCCCTACTTATTCGGTATATAAATTTGGTTTCGAGGACGAAACCCTGTTTTTATGGGGGTAGATTTGTAACATCCATGTCAATAAGTTTTAAGTATTAATCTATAGACATAGTTGACGAGTGTCAATTTATAAAATGTTGTTTTATAGTTATTACCTTATTGTGTATTAGTGGAAATATAAAGGTTGGGTTTACAGATGTGAAATTTAATAAATGTATGAACTAGTAGTGTAAATTAGTATACCTTAGGTTGCTATGTGATAAATAAAGAACTAGAAGGGGGAAAGGATAAAAGATGAAACTTAATTCCATAAGTGGAATAGCTGGGAACAAGACACGTATTAACCCCAATATATTTAGAGTATGTATGCATGTTTGATTGAAGGTCCATTGCAAAGGGAGGAATCAGAGAGATGGCTGGATATTTACTAAATTAAGGCCTGATTATCAAGAGTCCAGAGTTATAATCATTCCTATAGTAAGATGGATCTACTAGTAAGTGTTTCTACACATTAGAACCCTAAAAAAAGAGAAGAAAAAAATAATATGTAGAAGAAGTGGTTATCTAATAGAATGATGTTACCATCTTAAATCTCTTGTTGAAAAAGGCTCAAAATATTCCTTTCCGTAGATTCTAATGAAGATGTATGAATTTCTATTTTGAATGAATCTGGGTGTATGTGTATGTAAGAGTTTGAAAATTTAATCTAAACTTCATGTATGAAAATGCTTGATTGATGAATATATACTAAAGAAATTAATTAATGTAGTCATGTCATGTACTATAACTATTAAGTTGGGTTAAGAGGTAGGAAATGGAAATTTAGAAGTAATAAACTTAACTTTTTAACAGTGGTAGTTTGCTTAAATTCAGTTAAATTCACTGTTAGTATGCAAATGTAGTTGATTTATTCGAGTTATGATGAGAATTCAATTATGGAAAAAGATTTCAAGAAAACAAATTGAAGTATGTTCTCTAAATCTTGCATGCACATAAGGTGTTTGATGAAATAAGAAATTCATATGGTAAAGATGACTTGATGTTTAGTACATGTATTCCTAACTGAAACTACACATGTTTGTAAGAATTAGACCCATGTGGCAACTTGATATGATATAATTATAAGCCAAGTATGTTCGACGTGGAAATGATAACTTACAATGGTATGAATATTGGTTTTAGGTGATCCACGGGTTGGATCAAGTTCACAAAACATAAAAAAGGAACAAGTCAAAGGTAAGTCAACTTGCAAATATTCAGTTGATTTTACTTTCTACTTTTTATTTCAAGAAAATCACGATTTAGAATAAAGTATCAGATGTAAGTGTAGTAGATGAGTCGCATCTTCGTTTGATTATTTCAAAACAAAATAAGTATCTTATGTTGGTAGAAATGACCTTGTAGTCATGACGAATCATTACACGGAATGTGACGTCATAAATCTCAGTTATACCAAGGTTGTTAAAAATAAAGTTATGCCAAAAGGTCGAGATGTTATTAATGAAAATGTTGAAATGGGTAAAAAACCAACACCATGGGGTAGTTCATGGAGTCACCTGTGTCGTGATAAGAATTCTACTCTCCATTCGATCTATTAAGTTGTCGTTGACCCGCTCTCGTCGTAAGTTATACAAGAATTTGAAAGAAGTAGCGGTCTTAAGTTAAAGAAGTTGGTTGAAATGTTGAGTAAGATTGTGAATCTGCACATGATTCTTGAAACTTGTATGAAAATTAGGATGAAATTATGCAGTATTTGAGACTGAAAAAATGCAGAATTAAATGTAACAAAATGAGTGGAAATCTGTAGGTAGCTTAGTTTATGCCATTCCTGTTACATTGTGTTTTGCTGCCATTGTTGTATATGTTTTGTTTTGCTGCCATTGTTGTATATGTTGTTAAGTTTCAGAATTTCATTGAGTTGTACACGAGGCCTACGCTAGTTGGCATAGGCTACACCAATCTTGTTATGTCTACAAAAGTGCAGGTCTAGTATGGTGGATGAAGATCAAGATCTTGGGACAGGCTAGAATGTTATTGTGTTTTAAATAAAGCTTGATTACATATGGTTTAGTATTGTATTTTAAATGAAAGATTGATTACATAGTGTTTTATAAAACGCAATGAACTAGTGTGTATAAAACACAATTAAAAAACACAATGAACTAAACAACAAACTGGGTGTGTTATAAAACACAATTAAAAAACGCAATGACATTTAAAAACTTTCAACACCATTAGGGATAATTGACGAATATGGAAGTTAGTATATGATTCCCATTTCAAATAAGCTTTTCCATTGACTGAAACGCTTTTCCATCCAATGATTCATTATTTTCCAATGACCGAAACACTTTAACTTCCGATGAATCATGCATCTTCTCATTATTTTGCTTCAACATATATAAACCATCAGCCTTTACGGATTCTCCTTCAAGACCCACCTTTTTAACATGTTGTTCATCGCTTTCCTGAGCACCTGTTGTAAGGATTTAAAGAGGTTTTGGTGGTTGTTTTTTCTTTTTCCCTATTTGAAATGGAAAAAAAAAAACAAGAATAGAAGAGAGATTAGCTTAGAACACGGATTTCCACTCACACAAACTGTGAACACGATGATGGTAATGGAGGGTGGTAGGCTGCAGCTGAATATGGAACAGAAAGGTGGAAGATAGCGGAGGAAGGTGGTTGAGAGGTGTAAACAGTTTAAAGGGGAGATTAGGGATTTGATGGAGGGGTTTTTGTGTGATGGACCAAAATACCTTTCTCCCATATTTCTCTACTTTGCCACATGTGAGGCCTAGATGTCTTCTTAGACTTCCTACAAGGATCATACTTCATATTTGATCCTTAACAAAGATTATTTGAAAGTACTAAAATATATAGTTTGAAACTTGGTTTTTAAAGTTTTCTTCAACTATTCATCTACGGAAGTGGATTTTTTTTTGGAACCTTACATCACCTCCTATTTGTATCACTATCATTCATTACTCTCAGCTATTTAATCACTTCTCATACTCATGCTCTGGTCATTCAATATGATTCCTCAATTCTCGAGCTATTATATATTTTTTAAAAGGTAACTTTTATTAACAAAACAATAAAGACCAAAGGCCTTGTATTAAAACTCAATAATACAAACCCATCTACATGCATTTTACAAAAAAAGGAAAACCTATATCATATTTCCCAATCAAGGGATGCAATCTTTGAGCAACTTTTCACCCATAAGAACCCGGTTATATGAAGCTCGTCCAGTTCTCCATCCTTTTAGAGTTAAAGATAACCTAGCTCATTTCTCGTTTTCCAAATTTACCAACATGCTAGGAGTACCACCTACTGAACAAGCTTCTTCTTTATCTTAGACCCTTCCACACCCTTGTGTTTTTAAATAGATCCATTACCAAGAAGGCAAAGATCTATAAAATATGACACCAAAAAGATAATCTTTGCTATAGCACTGAAGCTACATAACACGTTGTCCTAATATGCTTGATATATTCCTTAATTTCCCTACAGAATGGGCATATAGTAGTGATTGCCAAAATGCCACCTCGAACAAGCGCCAATCGAGTAGGAGCTCGATTGAAAGCAAGTCTCCACCCGAATATGCTAACCTTTTTTGGTAGCCACTGATTCCAAGTAAACTTACGACTGTCAATGGATGATCTCAAGCTAATATATGTAACCCAAACTTGCTAATGGAAAATGAGAGATAAAGGAAAAAATAACTAAAAAACCACCAATTACAAGAAAAGTTTATTTAAGTTGTAGGTATTGTCTCTTACAATTTTGATAAGTCAGCCGTTATTATTCATATTGATTAAAAAATAAGTGTAAATATTCAAATTGTTTGGTTCATTGTGGTATAATGTTAGACTATAGGGTGTGCGCGTCAACATTGGTAAAAGTCCACATGGGACGGTTAAGTCGGGGAACACCATATCCCCCAAGACTAGTTCAGCAAGTACGTGGGTGATTTCACGATCACTACCACAAAAGCCTCAATCTCTTCATTCTTTCCATACTACACTAATTTTCCTAAATTACTGTCACACCCCGCTTTCCCAAGGGGCCCAGATGTGGGGTTTAAGCATGAAGGCTGTATATCAGTTTCACAACGCAACGAAAATAGGGAGTTTATGGATTAAAGTACAAGTATCGAAATCACTAAATTATATTTAAAACTTTATAATATCAAATATTCGATACAAGTATCCCAAAGGTAGGATCTAAATATAAATGGACACCATATGTCTTTTGCCATGGAGTCGCAAATTCCAAAGCTTTTGACAGAGCCTTATCAAGCCTACTATTGAGATTCGTCACATATATGTTAATCTTTAAAAATGTGACAGTTTTCGCTGGTAAATAAAATTAACCGAATACGCTACTATTAACCCTCAAATGTTTTATGTTAATCAAGCAATATGGATTAAAATCGGGTTATCAGCATTCTGAAAACATTTGCCCATTGCAATACCCGTACCAAGTCGTTTTGTACCATATCCCAAGTTTTACGTAATAAAAGTGGTTAAAGAGTATTAACCTGTGCTCATAGCGTATTTGGTTCTTTAGCACAACTGAATTCAAAGTTTATTATTCTACAGTGTGATCACTGGGAGGCTCTATAGTCCATAGTGAACGGAAATATTATCCATTAGAATTGTTTCGGGTCATTATGAGTCCTTTGGACTTGACCGGTTTACATGGATTTAAGCTCGGTTCCGCTAGATTAAGCGTTGACCGGATAGAATGTGGTTTATAACCATACGAGTGAAAAGTCTCGTGTAATATGTTTTTTAACATTTGAAAGTGTTTTGACCCGTTATCACTTCTTTATATGGTCTATGCCATTTTAACGAGTCGTATGCGTAAACACGGGTTCGGACGATCAAATGGGTTCACGACAAGCCCAATATGTTCAAATATATTTTATTATGTTGTAAAAATTGTTTTGGTGTCAAAACATCAGATTACATATGCTCTAAATCATTCTTCCATATTTACATAAACCTGCGTTTTGACTTTTTAGATATATAAGTTTGACTTGTCATTTGACCCATTAAGACGTGATGATCACGTGATATAAATGTAGGGTATTATACCTTACATTATGATGATCACTTGGGTGTATTTAATTTGGTTTGACCAAATTGGTCAGAATCGAAAGTCATCAGAAAAGGAAAGCTGTTGACATTTCCGGACTTACAGATGAAACTAGACTACAAAACTAAATGCTATGGATAGAGCTAAGGAAAGAGAACTTACTTGCTTTAGAGGACTTCTTAAAACACCCAAAGAAAAGCTTGAAAGAGCTGAAAGGAAAACTCACACTAGACTTTGTAAGTGAAGTGGAATGGTGTGAGGATTATGGAGGTTTAATGGGCTATTTATAGCAAGGGGTGAAGAACAAGAGGTTGCCAAGTGTTCCAGGATGGTTTTAGGGACTGATTAGTGTCCCTTGAAGTGGTACAACCATTGTTAAGGTGGAAATGGAGGTGTTTTGTGGCAAAAATGCAGCAAAGTCCTGCTGCCAGCCATTTATTTATTTCTAGAATATAAATAAGTTGAAAACGTGTCTAATATTGGATGTGTGGGTGGGCCCATCCGGTAGATAGGTTTCCTTTGAGCTAATACACCTAATTAAGTTAGGATACCTTGTGGGTTCTCATCTAGGAGAAATATGGAAATCGAAAACGCCAAAAATAGTATAAGAAATGTCGTTATAAGTTAAAACTATTAGAACTTTTATCAAAGAAAAAAATGTGACCCATTAATAAATGAGCTAGATAAAATAACTAGGCCTATGGAATCTCCCTTGGGGATGGTGATTCTGATCGAGAATCCCTGTAGGTTAAGTTAGGGAAAGGTGAAAAAAATATCGAAGCTTATGTTCTCTCTCTCAAGGATGGTGACTAACCTATGGGTTAGGTATAAAAATGTCTAGTTGCTCATTAGAAAAAAAGAGAAAATTTTGATGTTAAATTCTTTTGGTTTTGACATCAAACGGTTAGGAAGAATCAATTGTCTGTTTCTTTTGTTTCAAAAGCTTGAGGCAGAATTAGGCGGAACTGTGGCTTCCTTAGTGTGAGACCATAGGTTGACTGGCCAATAATCTGAACTTAAATGAACATGATAAGGGCTTGGTTTGGGTTTAAGTGGACAAATATACCTACAGTCACGGTTAACAAGTTAGTAGATTTTAAAATGAAGTGACGTAAATTTTGAAACAAGATTTAAACCTGATTGTGATTCCATAGCATAATTCTATTTTAGGGACAAAAAAATTTAAAGTGTGGGGATATTTGATGTGGTGTAAAACATGCATATTTTTCTTTGTGTTTTGTACATTATTATACTTAATGTATATTCATTTTTTATGTTTTTGGTGTGTACTTAGTTTATATGGGTTTTATAGGTGTTTGTGTGGAGTTGGAGCAAAAACAAGTTAAAACGTTAAAGAAACGAGCACACAGGAGAAGGTTTGGCTTAGTCAAGGATTCTAATATAATGAAAATGGATATTTGAGAATATGATATGATAGATAATTGAATTATGAAGACGTAGACGAAACAGTGAAGAAAACGGAGTTGAAACGAAGTAGTTATGATGAAAACAGTGTTTCAGTATCTGATACCCGTCGCGTCACGCAAGAGCAAAGCCCCAAAGCCCTCCCACAACGCAGGGGCATGTCAGTTTAGCGCGAAAAATTCATCTTTAACCCTATTTAAGCCTACAATTAACCCTAATACGAATGTGACTTATCCCAGACGAATTTTAGAGGTTCCGTAGGTGATTTTGAGTGGAAAGAAGGTGGCAGGATCGATTTGACATTGTGGGTTTGTGATTTTCACTCTAGCAAATAGTTGGTTCGTTTTTTATCTTTAACTTTGTGTTTTTGATACGTTTGGACATGTTTTACTTTAGGTTGATGAACTTATTACTGTTTTGGATAATGATTCTTGGCTAAAACTCTTATCACTTCCTAGGTCGATGAATACACTTATTGTTTGACATGATTCTTTTCGATTTTGGAACTTGTTTGTGTTATAAAACAACGGTCTATTAGCAACCAATATACACGATAAACATGAGAACATAGATCATGTAGAGAAAGAAATATGGAGAATGAGATAATTCTTATTAATATTGAGTATATCATATCAAAATACAAGGGACCTCTATATATAGGCCATATTATTAATACAAGAGTAAATAAGAGACGGGAGTTAAGAACGTGGAGAGTCACCATAATAATTTATTCATAACACTCCCCTTGACTATCACGTGATAAATGAAAATATTATGTAAACTTTTAATACGTTGGTTATCAACTTGATACGATTGGAGATGCTGCCTCGTTAAAAACCTTGCTAGGAAAACTCAGTGGGACAAAACCTTAGCTAAGGGAAAAAAAGTGTAGCACGTATCGTCTCCCCTGATACTCCTAGATCATGTACGTTGCCTCATTAAAAACCATGCTAAGAAAACCCAACGGGATAAAACTTAATGAAGGTAAAAAGAGTGCAACTTGTGTAAAACTCCCCCTCATTATGATATGTATCATTTATGTAACAAACGCTTATCCTCTATTAAAGTTGCTGAAAACTTTTGTAGTAAGTAATTTGTCGCTTGATCTCTTGATGTACAATCCTTTAATGAACATTGATGTATGATCTTCATGTGAAACTTTAATTTCCTCCTCTTGTAAGCAGATACAATAAGATCCATGAAAGTGTTTTGTTATAATCCCTGCATTTACAAAACTAAACAAACTTGTTGATGGGTTAGTAAAATATGAACCCATATCTTTCGTACCTTAAGGGTATAAAAATATATGTTTTACCCGTTACACTATCACCTTGTTGAACACGACTTAAATCTTGCTGATGAATTTAATGATATACGTTCGTGTATAACTAGCAAGATATATTAATACAATTTGTATTGAACTATGGTACTTTAGCACCAAGGATCTTTGCTTCTTTGGGAAAAGATGATAAAAGTCATTTTTTCAATATCAAATATTTGGACATCATCAAATGAACTTACACCATAAGCTTTGTCCATATAAGAATGTCCACCATATTCTAGATGTATTATGATTGATGGAATTATAATATAAATGTATGTTCTACATATCAAGCCATAAATTCGCAATACCATATTTCATTTGTAAATTCTTGCTTTAATATTTGAGCTTATTTGTTTTCTCTTCAGGAGATTCAATGACATCATCAACACACATAATGTAATACAAGTAAACCTCATATTTAACAAAAACAAATGGACCAACTTCACCATAGGTATTTTTCATTTCTGAGCTCACTAGTGAGTCGATTATACCACATTCGACTCAACCATTTTAGTCCATATGTATTTTGTCAACTACATATAGTACGTTCTTGAGGTTCTGATATCAATGCTTTGGCATTATAAATCCCGGGGGATTCTTTCCATCTTACCCAAATATGCATATACATTCACTCTTCAAGAGTTTTGCTACATAAGCTTGCTCATTTAATACATAGATTTCTATATCATATGCAAAAAAAAGGCATGAACACTTGCTTTTATCTTCAAAATCCATATTGTACCATGTGTGTACACTATTTATCGAGATATCACAATTCCTGGGTATAAGTTTTCTATGTATGTTTATTGGTGCACAAGAATTATATCGTTAAGATGTTTCGATTCGCCTTTAGGGAACTCAATTGCTTTAGGAAACTCATTAGGAGTTCAATCGTATATAAAAATGAACCTGTATACAATGATTATATTGTTCTCGAGAACTTAACTGACATGATTATGATCATTCAAATCCTTTAGGGACCTTCATGTACATTTTTAGTATCAAGTGATACATAACATTCATAGACGCACATCAATTCTCTCTCTGTATTACCAGACGAGTAAAATATTAGAAAGTCATTGCATCCACCACTAGAGAATATGTCTCTTTATAATCAATCATGTGTTTCTTGAGAAAATCCCGGTGCCACCAATTTTTCCTTATCTCATTTAATTTTATTTTCACATGATTCGTATAAAAGACTCATTTGTATCCAACAAATTCAGTTGTATGGACCGTTTGTATAGAAAACTTTCCATTTCATTAGAGAATTCAACTCTGTATTATTTGTGTTTTTTTAGCTTTTGGCCAATCATTCATATGTATTAATTCATAGGTAGATCTTAAATTTCGATCCTTGTCATTTAACCATTTCAAGCGCTACATTATATACAAAATTATAACGACGTCGATTTTGTTTCGATTCCGTACACTTCTAGACATGATATAATTTACTAAGAGCTCTTTATTTTTAGGTACATGAGGTGGTTCTTCTGAAACCATCATGTCAATGTCTCTTCAAGATACATTTTTACTATAACCTCGACTTGTCCATCTTCTTAATTACTTGCTCCAAATTTTTCGAGGAATTTTTATTTTCCAGAATTGACTAGTCTACCACACTTCAGCACGCTCCAGATGTGCAATAAACTCAATACAAGCATGTGGTTGTCCTTCTGAGATACTCATCTTAATTGGAACATTAGCAGTTAGTATATGTAACATAGTCACCTTTTTAAGGTCAGTTAATGCGTCTGGTAATATATTCGCTAATCTTTGTAAATTAGTTAATCTTTGAACTTCTGGTTCATAAATTTAGTTTTGAGGACCAATGATAATTCATACCAACTCATTTCTTTTCCAACTGCTTTTTATCTCCCCCTGATGTTGGGAATGTTAACCCATTGAGATGGGTATAAATTAATTGAGTCGTAAATAAAAATCTCGTGAAAGGCCCTATTCATTATCATATATTCCCAACCACTTTTAAAGGTCCCATCTTTATACGTCGTGGTGGATCAATTTCAATATATAATGCGCAACCAAAATCATAGAAGAGACATCTTTGGTTCCTGACCAAAAACCAATTATAATATGGAGAAATTATTACAACATGTTGGCTTGATGCGAATTAATGTTATTACATGTAAAATTATATATACTCATATATAAACATGAACTTGCTCTCATGATTATTGGTTTTACAATCAATCATATATGTTCAGTGATCGTCTTATGAACATAATCTACAGGGAGTTCAACACTTATTCCGCTATTCATTAATAACTAGGGAAATAAACTTATCGTCACTACTAATAAAAAAATGCAATCTGAAATATTGTGCTTGCTATCTTATTAGCTAAGCCATAAATTACACAAACATCAAGTTGTGAATTTGATAACCATTTAGACTATGCATCGATTTAAACACTAAATGGTATCATGTTGGGATATACATATCCCTTAATCACTTCTAGAATATTTAGGGATACACACCCTTAATTGGCAAATAAATAATTTCTCTTAAGAGCAAACATAATATGCTATCAGCTAGAAGAATCTTCAAGTTCTTCATTATGTTTCACATCATCAATGACTCGGTATGGTCTAACCGGTCATGCCAATAAAGTAAATAATCATGATCCATAAACTTCTGGTTTATGATCGTATATGTATTATTTGCATGTATGCTAATACAAGACAGAAGACACGAGATAATGTATAAACTATCATGTTATATCGCCGTCATTATTTCCACATATCATTCTCATATTATCACTCCCTTATTTTGCCACTTGTGGTGGTCAATCTCATTATTAACTTGGCTATCGTTACAATTTCTAATGCTCGATCTCATTATTACAATGACCATCATTGCAATTTTCTTAATTATGTCCATGATCATGAAATTTTCAGTGATTGTTATATAATCACATTCACTTAAGGGAATGGAGTAAAACCAACCAAGTTTCGTGGCTTTTCATTAGTTTTCGGACATACGGATATAAAGTCACTATAAAACTTTGCCTTATTATGATATTGCTACTACAGGAGCAATGTGACAAACGAAAAATTGTTATATCTGATTTTCAATGTAAATAATATTCTCTTACCTAATATAAATGAGAAGTAATTACATGATTGAATCATGTACGATTTATCAACCTTAAATCTTATGGCCTTCTATAAATCAATAATGAGATGTTGGGAGTATGACACTTCGCCCTTCTACAGATCAATAATGATGTGTTGTGAGCATAACACTTTGGATGGCATGTCTAATCATATTCATACTCCTTAAAGATCCAGATTTTTTTATTTAACATATTATTTAAATAAATCAAAGCATATAAAAAAAACATAATAGGGATAAGCCTATTATTATAGGTCATGCTCTATTTTATCGACATCATGTGCATTAGTATTCAAATTAGTGTTGTTCCATAATGGGCAAAGTTGATATATGATGATAGCCACAATAAAATCATATGTTTTGATTAAAAGCAAGATAATATTTATAAAGAAAGATGAGTAGATCAATATATGATTTTTACTACTAAAAATATAACTATAATTTGTCATCAATCAGATTAAAAATTATATGATAAGATGTCATGTAATATCATATAAGGCATCAAATTTCTTATTCTTATATATCAAACAAGAACATTATAAATATACACTTATCAATTGTATTTCTAGTTAAATTGTTTCAAACACTCATATTAAAATTTATATGGCAAATACAAGTATTGCACATTAGAAATGAATGTACATGTACGCATTAAATAATAAGCAGACTTTTTCATAGTATAATAATCTGTCAAATATTGTATACTACAAAATCTTATTTAGAAAGACTATAATGCATGCATGATGTACCAAATCATGAGAATAAAATACATTCCTCCAAATATGAAGAACACTCAGCCTAAAAAGGTTAAATCTAAATTTGATGCAATAGTTCGACACATAATCTTGCAAACAAATTAGTTTATAGCAAACCTTCCGTCATAAATAGCTATATATATGATTTTTTGACATAAATATTATAATGAATTTACATACGACAAAACCATTATGAAACTAACATGATGTCTTTCACCAAATACAAACTAATACATATTAATGAATTTTCCATACTATCATAGTTTACTAGTAAGGATTTTAGGAATACATTTCAAGGTTTAACATAATACGTATGCATTTTGTAGCTTTTTTTTAATGATAATGTTTTATTTGCAAATTCTATGGTAAGTTTTATAGGTTTTCTAAACAAATACCAAGTTCTTAACCATATACGAATATTCCAACGTGTGTCCCCGAGTACTTAAGGAAATCACACATGACTATTGCCATACAAGACTTTTATCTTGAGAACCACTGTTATAAATGTTTTTCAAACATAGCTAAAAACAATTTTACCAATCGAGATATTATAAGCTATAAACAAAGTGTAAATACTTTTAAAAAATATAATAAATATGATTGATCCTTAATGTAACTAATTATATTATACATGTATAAGAGTATATGATGAAAACGTAATAAGAAAACAAGACATAAATTTGATGAAAGAATATAATATAGAAATACTCAAAATATTTATTAATGATATTTTGAAAGAAATGAATAATAACAATCGGTTACCATCCCGTTTTTCTTAACCCAACGCCAATTTCTTTGACAGTTTCATAAAAGCACTCGGCCAAACACAAAATAAAAGTTCCGGTCAGATCATGTGTATCAATTTGAACGGGATTTGTACCAGTGAAATACACAGCAGATTAATTCCCTCCGGCCACCAAAATTTTGATCAGCAAATATCATCAATGGCATAGGTTAACCGTGACCTTAGTTGAAACCGAAAGTTATCTAAGTCCCTCAAAGATTGAACCTGATGATATTTCGAGCACTCTCGTGCTGATAACGTGTTATAAAACAACGGTCTATTGGCAACCAATACACACGATAAACATGAGAACATAGATCATGTAGATAAAGAAATATGGAGAATGAGATGATTCTTATTGATATTGAGTATATCATATCAAATACAAAAGACCTCTATATATAGGCTATATTATTAATACAAGAGTAAATAAGAGACGGGAGTTAAGAGCTTGTAGAGTCACCATAAATAATTTGTTCATAACAGTTTGTGGATTTAATAGTAAAGTAAAGACTATGGTTTTCATGATCTTATGTGTATGCATACTTAACCTTGTTCTTTGAATGTTATTCACTTCACATGTCACTTTTTGAATGTCTTTCATATAATAGTTTCATGTTAGATCCACTATTATGTGTTCTTGATTAGTTTATTGTTAATTGGCCAAGATATCATAAGAGTTATTTTCATACATTGAATAGGATTGAGTGTACGACCAATCTCGATAGGTAAGAGGTTGTCGATTCGTCTTTAGTGTTAGATTGCTAGGGTTAGATACTTTGTGAAATGATCGCCTTAGTTTACCTTTCATTATTTGCTTACGAGTCTAATCAATATTCCATAGTTACTTGTGACTTTCGCGTTGTGAGGTAGATTGTCTAGAGGGTACTTTGTAATTATAGTAGGAAAGCTCGTGAGGGAATCCTCTAAACCAGTAGTTTAACGGCTTTTAGGTTTCCATAGGTTTCTTCTAGAGAAGGGCCGAGGGTCCTTTAAGTTATCCTTTAAGTTTAGTATCATAAGATCCCGGTTTCCACAATAATTCCATAACCGATAGAAAATGTCAAACATGTGTAGGAGTCTGACCTAGGTAGTGTGTTTCCCATAATCTGATTACATCTTCATTCTCAGTTCGTGTCTTCGTCAGTTTTAGTTAATTTAGTTAATTAGTTTATTAGAACCGCCGCCCCCAAACAATAACACAAATTAGTCAAGTTAGTTTAGCAACTATTAATTGAGTTTAATATCCGTAATTAGTAAAGTCTCATGTGTTCGATACTCGGACTTACTTGAGTTTTACTACATTGATCGTACACTTGCCAGTTGTGTGGTCCATGTTTTAGAGTGTCTTAATTATAAATTTGAAACTTAGAGTGTCTCGTTTACGATTAAAAATAGTTAGTTTCAATTGACCACTTTCAGCACAGCACAAGTCTTCCTAGCGCAACCAGAATTAGGCTTTTAGGCAGTTTCATCCCCTCAACTCATAACTTTTCCATTCAAAAATTTTAAACCCGTTCCTTCAACATTGTGAATTATGTGAAGAGTTTCTAGACACGTGTCACTTTAGGATTCGATCAATATATTATCAGGGTGTCATAGTTACAACTATATAAAACCAAAAATATCCCATATTTTTGCACCTACTCAAATCTCTTCATTCTTTCTATACTACACAGATTTTTATCATTTCTATTCCATACAAAAATCAACCATAGATCCAAACAACCTGAACACTCCTAACCTAACCCCGTTTACATCACCTGGATACTCACCCCAGTCAATACATTATGGTACAAACAATATTAATTTGCAGGACGTAATCCAGCTCAAGATGCGTTCCAACAACAACAACAAATGCAAATGCAACAACAATACGAAATGCGACAAGGAAAACAATCTCAAACATCCCAAGAAGCCAAACCCAAAATCCAACCGCAAGAAGATGTTAAGGGATTTGTACCCAAAACCCAACACGTGGACATCGGTACCCAACAGGATTGCAATGGTAAAAAGGTATAGAACATACGAGTTCGGAGATTATAGTGTTGGTGGTTCAGATGCGCATTGCAACATTAAATGAATGATGGACCCGAGTTTGATGATAACGTTCCATTTCCAGAACCAGAACGCCCCTCATCGGGCGTGCGAAAGTAAAACCACAACATCGGAAAATATCAATCTCCCGAGATAAGTTAATGAGCAAGTTCTCATATTTTCAGAATTTACAAGCGGTAAGGCTTCAGACATAAGAAAAATAAAGCCAAGAAGCGGTGAGAGGGAATTTTAGAGGCTTAGGTTGAAGAAAGAATCGTCCGAGGGGGAATCAGAGAAGCTTAAAACGAAGAAAGAAACGGCTGAGCAAGCAAAATTCAAAATCATGGCTACTGACATTGAGAAAGTTATGCCTAAGGGAAGTTTTTGCAAAGATGATGGAGAAAAGTGCTAAGAAATGGGGTTTTAAGTTTTTTTTTTTGTAATTTATGTAACTTTTATAATTATATATTTTTAATTAGGCAGTTTTTCCTTTAACATTATGTAGCTTTTTAGTTCTGAATTTTAATTTTATTTATTAAATGTTTAACAAAACTATATATATATAATTGTTAAAAATAATAAAATGAGGGGAAATGGATGGGGAGGTTGGGTGCCTTAATGCATAGGTTCGCGATGGAGGAAAGGGATGAAAGAAATGGTAATGTGGAGTTATGATAGTGGTTGGGGATGGAGGATAGGTTTCATTCTCATAACACATAGTCTTAAAATCCTCAAATCATTAGCTACGTTCTAAGAGTCTTGATTATATCTAATCTAACTTATAATAAAGGATTTCAATAAATGCCATATGACATTTTTTTCTTCAACCCTAAAAAAACTTATTTATATTTTATTTTAATATTTTTCTATAATTAAAAATACATGAGTATCAACAATTGTAAATATATATATATATATATATATATATATATATATATATTTCAAAGTGTATGTATATCCACTAATGTATATATTCACTAAAATAGGATGTGATGATGAATAAGATTTTTAAAGATTTTATTTGAAATAATAATAATAATAACAACACCAATTTTGTATTTATTTAGGAGATTATTTAAAAGGATATATATAAGATAGAGTTCATGAGTGAATAATGTTGTATTTGTGAACAAAATGAACTTATCTTTACCATTGATTTTGTAGATCTAGATTTTTTTCTTTAGTAGCAAGATTGTAATTATCTTTTGTAACTTCCATGTATATTAATAAATACAAGGGTATAATTGTATTTTCTCTCTCATGATTTCTCTTTCCACTTAAAATAATATTTAATTAAATTTTTTATAATTTTTTATCTCGCAAATGTAAGACCCTTACTTCTATTTAACAATTTTCATATAAATTTCGAGAAAAAAATATGTAATTACGATTACACACACATCTGAAAAATACGGGTTTATTAAAACATTTCCAGATTTAAAACAATACAAAACAACAAAAGTGATTCGTCATTTAAAGATTACGACGATGCAAAGTGCGAAAGCTTGTATCTTGGTCGTGTTCGGTTCTTCTTTGAGCTTGATCGTCTTCCGATACCTTACAATACACCTACATTTCATACAACATGAAATGAGTTAGTCATATTTAGTTTATAGGTGTTTAAATCAAGTCCGGAGACTAAAACGAACAAGAAAACAAATTTTTTTGCACGTTTTAGGGGCGTCGCCGTACGCCACGCCCCCTTTTTGACAGAAAGTTTCGGGCTGGTTGCTGCATATTTTCAGCAATCCCATCTTACGCCTAAAACTTCATAACTCACTCAATTCTTTTCCTTTTAACGATCCGTTTCTTCCTACGTGATCGTAATTTGATTCTCTATCATATGGAGTCAAAACCCAACATCCGAATTAACAAATTTGAGATTTTTGAAGCCCTCGGCTTAATATATATTTACTAAATTTTGACCCGTTCATGTATTTATCAAACAAACATGTTTGTTTGATCCCAACTTCTCGTGAACCTTATAATTTCAATATTATCTATTATCCTAGGTTCAATTCACGAGTTTATATATATTCTTACACTCGTTTTTACTTAGATGCTTATTTTGACCCGTTAAGGGGTATTCAAGCATTTTTCCGCATAATTCACTTACATTCGCTTCTAGCGTTATATTACCACATTACTTTAACAAATAATCTTCCATCACAACTATAATTGTAGTGGATTTTAATGTGGTGACTATTTGTTTCGAGTTTTATCGTTCGGATCACTAATTTACGACAAAACGCATTTTAAAGCATTTGACTCACCAGAATTATACATTTCGCTTTTATACTTGTCCTAAGTGTTTAATTGATCAAATAACTTATTTCTAAACAACCCATAAGGGTCGTTTGTCCGATTTACCCGTCAAGGGCGTTTTGGTCAACTTTAGTCCCTCATTTTACGATGAAGGACTTTTACTAGATATTTAACCAAAATTGCTCGTTTAGCTATAGTCTTATTTATGCGTACCTGGATCGGGTCATGGCATTGACCCGTTTAAATACCTTTCACTATTTATTACTAGATAATAGCAACGCGAACCATATCTTATTTCCCTGTGATCACAAAACTCAACAAGCGATCATCAATTATTATTGTCAAATGGTGTTAACACCATTTGACCCGTTTAGTTGAAATAACCATTTATCTTTTGAGATGGCATTTAATTACCATCTCACCTCATTAACCTATTCCGGTTTACTCCGTGAGTTCATTTTTCTCAAATGTCGTTTCTTATTTTGTTTGACCCGTTATGACTTACGCCATGTGGTGTCTTTTCGAATCTTTTTATCTATCCGTCAACTCATGTCTGGATTAATATTTTACCACTTTTACATGTCACGGTTTATACCACAACGTGATATTTCAAAATTCCTTGTTTGTTTTTCGTCACATGACTAACTTTTCGTTTTACCCTTTTTACCATTAATTATGGTTTCCCACCATTTTCATTTGTTCCGACTCATATGATTTCACGTCGGAACATCATATTTCTATTACGAAATTTACCTTATTCAATACTCAAAACACACAAGTAGGTATTTTATAAAAGGGTGTAAGCTTCACTTACCTTGCATCTGATTATGCTCTTTCCGTATACTCGATCCGTTTGACCCGCTTCTTTCCCAAGCCTCCACCTAGCTCGTTAAGCGTCAAACTATCATCATCATTTTCAAGGTGGTTAGATTAGTCATTAACAATCACGACTATTCCACCTTACGTATTTTTCATGTCAAAACCACTATTCGACTTCGTCATTGGTTAGTTTAACTTTCCAAAAGTTAACTAACTTTGATCACATGATATACACAATTTAGTCTAAGTCAACATCATGTTTAGAACCCTTATCGCTTCATATTTTGCATAATTTGCCATGTTATTCAAATACGCGTTTTACTCGAAATTTCAACACTTTACCTTTCATTTAGGCATTTTAACAAACACCTAATGAGCATAATTTTTACATATTTACAAACTAGTTCGTAACTAGTTATTTTGGCCAAGATTAACATCATTTTCAAATCCATTATATCTAGCATGCATAACAACACCTAGATTCACTTCATGGAAATCAAACAACACTAATTTCATGACCAAAATTCTAGTGTTCTTCATCTTATCATAAAACCCACTTAGTACCAACATGATTAGTTAACCGAAACACTAATTCATGGCACTAAATCAACATGTTTACATCTAGGGCTTGTGCCTAGACTTGTACTTATATCAATTTCACTATAACATTCATTATTCATGCCAGAATTTCGTTCATGAATGTTAATCAGAAATTCAAAATGTCACCAAATAACAAAATTCAACATACTTTGTGGTCCCTAGCTTAGGTGATCGTGAATTTAATAAAAGCCCCAATTTTTAGCTTGATTCATCTTTGATTTTGTTGAATTCCTTGAGTTTTAGGGTTTTGAAAGAACCCTTCTTGTGCTTCTGATGATATTCAACCAAACACACACACTTGTGAGTGTTTTGGTTTTTATTTAATTTAATCAAAACACTTTCATGTTTTGCCCCTTTTAGTCCCTGTAGTTTACAAGTTATTTAAAAGGAGCATTTATTCATGTTTTTTATTGTTTTCAAACATATGACTAAGTAGGTTCATTATTCCTACTTACGTTACCCTTGTTATTACCAAACCCGTTTTCGGGGTGTTACAAGTCTACCCCCCTTAAAGAGGTTTCGTCCCCGAAACCTTCTTTACGTAGTTCATTGGTTTAGACCAAACGAACTTAGTTTTATTTTCATGGCATTCATTCTTTTCGGTCAATAGTTATCATTTGTATTGACGTGTGCGTCTTTCATGAGTAAGTCCTTACGGACCATAACTTTCATCTTTTATTTCTTATCCTTGTCGCCTTTCATGTGAAATAACACAATTTAAATAATTGTGAATTCTTTCACTATTTCTACCTGTTTGGATGTTTTAGTGAAATCTTTCACTTTTGTCAACCAGACTTTTCATGATCTCTTCATTTTAACCCACTCGGTTAACTTAGCAAAACATGCCGCTTTTATACTAACATTGTCTTCCCAAGGCTTACAAGCATTCTAAATCCCCCATGCCTTAGCTCGTGCTACAATGCGATTACGTTTTATAGTACTTTTCTAGACCATGATCGCATCGCATCACGTTCTGTTTAAGTTTATATAAGCTTTTTATACCAAAAATCTTCCTTTCGAATTTATCGCCTTACACTCATTGGTGTCAAGACCTGTTTCTTTTATTGTTAATCGTTTCCCAAACCATTTCATACTAATTAAGCTCGTTTAAACGTTCCTTTTGACAAAAATTGAATTTTAGTTTAACGTTTTTTTTAACTTACGTCAATTACTCATACGAAGAAATTGACAATCAAGAATTTTATTCTTTTCCGTTATTATATTACGCGGGGAAGCGTAACCAGTTCCCACGCTTAATCTAAGTGACCCGTAGGTTCTTTCACTTAGCCTCGTAGGCTATTTCCTAGGTTTTTCACCCTTTTAAGGTGAGACCCTTATAATTTGTTTATTTCTATTTGTGACCCAATGGTCATTTTGGTCCCGTAAACCTTTACATTGTTTACAAACCGAAGGTTATGGTGATCCCGTAGATTATCTTTTACTTGTGTCATTTCGTTCTTAAAATATATATTTTTGGTGTCGAGGCACCCCTTTTAAGTTTAAAAATAATTTTTTTTTTCATTTTTTTAATTCTAATGAATTTGACCTTAGTCTAAGGCTACATTCGTTTTCTTTTGGACTATTCTTCCGACTCTATGACTTCTCATGTCATTTACGCGTCGGTTTGTTCTCCGCTTACCATTATCTGGTTTACACCTATATTGCTTTACATCTCGTTACCCAGGTTCTTTTATCTTTAGTGTTTTTAAAGCTCCCGTTGTCCGGTTTGCATTTGTTTTCCTTTTTTTTTACATTCTCTCATGACCCATTACATAGGTTTATCAATATTTTGCGCTCCCATTATTCGGTTTGCGCTTACTTACACTATCAAACGTTACTCTTTGTTTAACTCGTTTGACTTGTTCGTGTGAATTTCGTCACTTATGAATGTCAAACTTCATTCTTTATTCAACTCGTTCAACTTTGAAATAGCTGAACGTAATTATCAAAATTTCTGTTTGCAAAATCTTATCGTCTTTTATTCATAACTCATAATCCGAGTCTTTTGACTTTTAATCCGCGTTCCCTTCTCTTGGTTTACGCATATTTTCAAAATCCCACCCATCTATCGGGTATTTTTACCGAAGTCATCATCAAAGCAACCATTCTGGTATGCTTTTAGAATTCGTTTTATTTTATTTGATCGTCTTAGCGAATTCTATCACTTTTATTCAACCAAGTCCTTTATTCTTTATTCAATCTATTTGACTTGTCCGTGTGAATTTCATCACTTATGACAGTCAAACAAACTTTATCCCATATGCCCTAGCATTCTCATTAGTCGGTTTGTAATTTCATTTTCTTTGATTCTTGTCCCTTCCCTCGGGCTCGTTATTCTAATGTATTACGCTTCCGTTACCCGGCTTGCGTTTACATTTATATCAAATATTTTACTTATTTGATCCGTTTTGGGTACCTTTTTAATTTGTCCCATTCGCCCCATCCTTACCACATCGGACATAAATATGTCCATTATAAGAAGTTCATGGTATCACGTGTTCACTACTTACTTGGCCAGAGTAAGCGATCAACACATGACACACATGACCTTTTTATAATCTTCGCATCACGCCCCATGTATGTAACCTCTCTAATAATTTCCATATTCATGGTTTCAATCGGTAAAACTTTATTAATTGTTATTTAACACTTATTAGTTTAACCCATTTTATTCTCGCACATCTATAATGTTTTCCTTTTATCAAACTGTTATACCATCACTTTCGTTAATGTAATCGCTACTTTTCTCAATAGTATTATATTGAGAATTATTTACTTGGATGATTACTTCTGTCCAAGTTTCCACATAAACTAATCCTGTTATTTCTTTATTATTCACAATTGTGAACAACACATGTTTCTACTAAATTTCTCTTGGAAACATCATCCTAGATAGGTATTCTATCCAGGTTTTTCCAAGTTTTTATCTTACATATGCAACAGTCAATATCTACGTATTTGTTGCATATTACTATTTGTACAATAAATTTAAAGTGTGCACCTGGTAGATGCTCGCCATAATGGGCTTTCCTTGCCATTATCTTTGTCAGATATCGTTACACAACTTAGGTCCTTTGTGAGCATGCTCCACTTGTCATACTTCGGACCGTTCCTTCGTCATATCTGCAATTTGTTCAACTCTCGCTATCTTTATATGCGAGTGTCCTTCAACTAAAATATTTACAAAGATTAGTAATGTCAACATCAATAAACGCCCGTATTATAATAAAGGCTTTCTACTATACGTGTCAACACACGTAATTTCGTTAACTATATCTTTCCTTTAATTGAGGTAACGTGTATTACACGATAACCCTGTGTGTTGTTCACAACACTTTAATCATGCTAAACCGTTAATAAAAAATATACTTACCGGATTTGCGATCAAGTCTCGAACCGAACATCAACCCTTACCGAGAGCATAAGGTTTAAGTCCAAGCATAGTCCCCCACCATGCTTGAATCTCTTAAACCAAGGCTCTGATACCAACTTGTAAGACCCTTACTTCTATTTAACAATTTTCATATAAATTTCGAGAAAAAAAATATGTAATTACGATTACACATACATCTGAAAAAATAAGGGTTTATTAAAACATTTCCAAATTTAAAACAATACAAAACAACATAAGTAATTCGTCATTTAAAGATGACGACGATGCAAAGTGCGGAAGCTTGTATCTTGATCGTGTTCGGTTCTTCTTTGAGCTTGATCGTCTTCCGGTACCTTACAATACACCTACATTTCATACAACATGAAATGAGTTAGTCATATTGAGTTTATAGGTGTTTAAATCAAGTCCGGAGACTAAAACGAACAAGAAAACAATTTTTTTTATTTTTGCACATTTTAGGGGCGTCGCCGTACGCCACACCCCCTTTATGACAGAAAGTTTCGAGCTGGTTGCTGCATATTTTCCGCAATCCCATATTTCGCCTAAAACTTCATAACTCACTCAATTCTTATCCGTTTTACGATCCGTTTTCTTCCTACGTGATCGTAATTTGATTCTCCATCATATGGAGTCAAAACCTAACATCCAAATTAACAAATTTGAGATTTTTGAAGCCCTCGGCTTAATATATATTTACTAAATTTTGACCCGTTCATGTATTTATCAAACAAACATGTTTGTTTGATCCCAACTTCTCGTGAACCTTATAATTTCAATATTATCTATTATCCTAGGTTCAATTCACGAGTTTAAATATATTCTTACACTCGTTTTTACTTAGATGCTTATTTTGACCCGTTAAGGGGTATTCAAGCATTTTTTCGCATAATTCACTTACATTCGCTTCTAGCGTTATATTACCACATTACTTTAACAAATAATCTTCCATCACAATTATAATTGTAGTGGATTTTAATGTGGTGACTATTTGTTTCGAGTTTTATCGTTCGGTTCACTAATTTACGACAAAACGCATTTTAAAGCATTTGACTCACCAGAATCATACATTTCGCTTTTATACTTGTCCTAAGTGTTTAATTGATCAAATAACTTATTTCTAAACCACCCATAAGGGTCGTTTGTCCGATTTACCCGTCAAGGGCGTTTTGGTCAACTTTAGTCCCTCATTTTACGATGAAGGACTTTTACTAGATCTTTAACCAAAATTGCTCGTTTAGCTATAGTCTTATTTATGCGTACCTGGATCGGGTCATGGCATTGACCCGTTTAAATACCTTTCACTATTTATTACTAGATAATAGCAACGCGAACCATATCTTATTTCCCTGTGATCACAAAACTCAACAAGCGATCATCAATTATTATTGTCAAATGGTGTTAACACCATTTGACCCGTTTAGTTGAAATAACCATTTATCTTTTGAGATGGTATTTAATTACCATCTCACCTCATTAACCTATTCCGGTTTACTCCGTGAGTTCATATTTCTCAAAGGTCGTTTCTTATTTTGTTTGACCCGTTATGACTTACGCCATGTGGTGTCTTTTCGAATCTTTTTATCTATCCGTCAACTCATGTCCGGATTAATATTTTACCACTTTTACCTGTCACGGTTTATACCACAACGTGATATTTCAAAATTCATTGTTTGTTCTTTGTCACATGACTAACTTATCGTTTTAACCCTTTTTGCCATTAATTATGGTTTCCCACCATTTTCACCTGTTCTGACTCATATTATTTGACATTGGAACATCATATTTCTATTACGAAATTTACCTTATTCAATACTCAAAACACACTAGGTATTTTATAAAAGGGTGTAAGCTTCACTTATCTTGCATCCGATTATGCTCTTTCCGCGTACTCGATCCGTTTGACCCGCTTCTTTCCCAAGCCTCCACCTAGCTCGTTAAGCGTCAAACTATCGTCATCATTTACAAGGTGGTTAGATTAGTCATTAACAATCACGACTATTCCACCTTACGTATTTTTCATGTCAAAACCACTATTCGACTTCGTCATTGGTTAGTTTAACTTTCCAAAAGTTAACTAACTTTGATCACATGATATACACAATTAAGTCTAAATCAACATCATGTTTAGAACCCTTATCGCTTCATATTTCGCATAACATGCCATGTTATTCAAATACGCGTTTTACTCGAAATTTCAACACTTTAGCTTTCATTTAGGCATTTTAACAAACACCTAATGAGCATAATTTTTACATATTTACAAACTAGTTCTTAACTAGTTATTTTGGCCAAGATTAACATCATTTTCAAATCCATTATATCTAGTATGCATAACAACACCTAGATTCATTCATGGAAATCAAACAACACTAATTTCATGACCAAAATTCTAGTGTTCTTCATCTTATCATAAAACCCATTTAGAACCAACATGATTAGTTAACCGAAACACTAATTCATGGCACTAAATCAACATGTTTACATCTAGGGCTTGTGCCTAGACTTGTACTTATATCAATTTCACTATAACATTCATTATTCATGCCAGAATTTCGTTCATGAATGTTAATCAGAAATTCAAAATGTCACCAAATAACAAAATTCAACATACCTTGTGGTCTCCTAGCTTAGGTGATCGTGAATTTAATAAAAGCCCCAATTTTTAGCTTGATTCATCTTTGATTTTGTTGAATTTCTTGAGTTTTAGGGTTTTGAAAGAACCCTTCTTGTGCTCCTGATGACCAAATGTGTTTTGGTTTTTATTTAATTTAATCAAAACACTTTCATGTTTTACCCCTTTTAGTCCCTATAGTTTACAAGTTATTTTAAAGGAGCATTTATTCATGTTTCTTATTGTTTTCAAACATATGACTACCTAGGTTCATTATTCCTAGTTACGTTACCCTTGTTATTACCAAACCCGTTTTCAGGGTGTTACAACAAATTACCTAACTTTATAATTTTAAAAATACAAACATTATCAAATATTGTTTCATCTAAAACACGATTAAAAATATTTATTTTATTCTCTATACATATATTTATTATACGTATTCGCATTTTAGAAACGTATGTACACATATGTACATTCATAATATACCTCTAGCTAGAAGTTAATGACATTGTTGTTCAGCATTGTACATGTGTATAACAAGTGTCTGAGATGGTTATTCAGCATTGTACACATGTGTACAGTCTCGCTAACTATCACTTTATACTAGATACATAGCTGCTAGTTTATACACATGTGTACAGTCTCGCTAACTACCAGTTTATACAATATACACAGTTGTTAGTTTATACACATGTGTACAGACTTTTATACATATGTGTATTATATTCAGAACTGGTTACATATGTGTATATTAATAGCATATTTATAAAATACATTTCTAAACATTCTAATAAGCGTAATGCATTCAAATAAAGTATTTTTTCCTATTAGAAACAATACCAAGTGTCGATATCATACGATACTTTTTTTAATATGTAATGAAGTTATTTATTTTTGCTATTACCAACATAATCAAACACTAAGTAAAAAAATAATTGATCATGAGTGCAAGGATTATACGTATATAATATACATAATCGATACGTGAAATAATCAATTAAGAAGACTAGGTATCATTTTGATACATAAATGTATCTCGCTCTACACACATAGGTATCTCGCTCTACATATATGAAAAAGAAAAGTTTACCGAACAAAACGGGACTTTATTTAAATAAATAAATATGAAATTCAGTGTATTTTCAAAAGAAGTAGAAAGTTTAGGCCTTATCTAAAATTCCAAAGATTCAATCTCTTATAATTAAAATAATAGAGAAATCATTAAAAATGAGAGAGAGAGAGAGAGGGTTAAGAGATAAGAAATTTAAGGAATTTTAATTAAATATACTTGGCTAATGTCAATATACCCTTTTCATCTAAAAAATAATCAATAGCCAAGATTAGTTCACTCAGTTCACTCTCAAGAAGTTGTTCACTCTTGATCCTGATCCTATATATACCTAAACAATTACCCCATTTTACACACTTTATTTCTTAAAAAAATACACACTAAAACACCCAAATTTCTACCAAAAAAGCACTCTATGGAAGGCTGAAATAAAAAAAGTGCCTGCTATGAAGAAAAATTTTTAGGCCGTATGTTTGTGCTAATCTAGGAGAACCGCATAAGTTTGTTTACAAGACGAGCCTGTACCCACCCAATCGTATCCGTCACACACCTGACCTGCAGCGGAATAGATGACCAGGACACGATCCGTTTGCTATAGTTGATAGTTTATGACAACGTTGAAACATTATTAATGCTTTAATTTGAGAAGTCACAAGTAGAAATAATGATTGTAATACTAATTAAATGTGTTTTATTTCTCTAAGGCATCTCTCCTAAATGTCATAATCCAATCTTTAAACCTATTTACCTGTATCATGTAGAAAAATAGTATTTGAATCAACAAAAGTTGGTAAGTAAATGAAAAAGGGTTTTAATAAATAATGTTATCTTTTTGTTGTTTTGAAATAACTAATTAATAACATGCATCTCAAATGGTAATTAAATGAACGAATGCACACAACATGTCACCAAATGAAACACACACACAACCAATTAGCAAATAATGTAATGACTCAAATGAATGTATATATGTTACAACTCAATAACCAACCTTAAACAATAAAATAACTCAAATGATCAATATAAATGTGCACGGTATCACGGTGTGCTGTTTGAAATGCAAGATTCGAGCTCAATCAAACGGAGTTGATCTCGTGTGTTGGCAACGTCGAGTTCCGCTCATAGATAATGGGGAACCGACGAGCCTATGATGATGTAATGTCTCCAATGAATGTAACGCACCAAGTGATAAACAAACAATTAACACGTAAACTACACAAGATGGTAATTGCACGTATTTGAGTTATGAAAATATAATAATGTGACACATGAGACACCCTAATATAGTTAAATGATAAAAACAGAGGAATTTGAAAAGATTTACTCACAGTTTGCGAAGCGTTCCACGAATGATATTGATAAAGCACGAGAATGAATAACTCAAACAACTAATTACCCTAATATATATATATATATATATATATATATAACAAAACTAATGAATCGGGTTCTTGATTGGGAAATTTCAAAACTAATTTAACATGTTTAGAGATTTATAAAAATATATACTTGTGGTCCATAATAAATTATAATCCGAAAGTCTTCTTATTTACCTTTTTTTTTCATTTTAGTAACAAATTAATGAATTTGACACACTCACCAAAATGATAAGTACCCAATTATTATAGATACCCATATTTAATTATTACCTTATACTATTTTAACTACTTGAATCAACACACTTATTATAAATTATCTATCCATAAAATAATACAATAACCATGAATATTAGCTTAGCCCATTATGTGCCATGTGTTAACTTGAACTCCCAAACAGATTATGGAGCATCAGCAAGCCAAGGACAAGGACGAAGATCCGAAGAGATCGTAACTTTTCAAAATTGACCATAAGAATTATCTATTTCACTTCTTACAATTATTTATATCCAAAACAACTTCTTAGAATTTTTTTTTATATTCAAAACAACGTATTGATATAAAATGATAAAGACTTATTTTCTCAAACCAAAAACTATGTCTCAAAATAGGTTTCCGATGTGGAACTTGTTTGTTTATGAAATGATAATCCTAGAAGTAGATTAATTAACTAAACAATGTATATACCATGTACTAAAATAAACAACTTGGAAAATTTGCAAGGATGAAATATATATTTTGTGGGTGGCTTTATATATGAGTAAATTGCACAAAACATCCTTTATGTTTCCTCAAACTTGCAGGTTCCAGCCTTAATGTTTAAAAGTTGCTAAAAACAGCCTTTAAGTTTATTTTTATTGCGGGTTCAATCCTTTACAGCTAACCAAGTTATTTTCTTCAGTTAAGTTCCCTCACATGCATAACATGTGAGGGTATATTCGTCATTTTGGTTGCTCATGTGAGGGAACTTAACTGAAGAAAATAACGTGGTTAGCTGTAAAGGATTGAACCCGCAACAAAAATAAACTTAAAGGTTGTTTTTAGCAACTTTTAAACATTAAGGCTGGAACCTGCAAGTTTGAGGAAACATAAAGGATGTTTTGTGCAATTTACTCTTTATATAACTCATTTTGTGAATAATAAAAAAATAACAAATAACATGAACTGTTCATCTTCCTCATTTATAAAGAAGACAACCATAGTCGCCCGAATGTTAAAAATAATAAGAACCGATGGACTCGCTAAAACAACATCAGATGTATCTAATACCGTAAACCGACAAGAAAAACTGAGAACTTATCTTAGATCTTGAGATGTGAATGTGGGATGGAAATTCATGTCATGCAGAAATAAAACGAGTAGCCGACTATGGAGTAAACCATGAGGCGTGTTGACCCGGCGGTTGTCGGTATGATAGTCTCGCATAGCGAATGGAAAAAGTAAGGAACCATGAAAGATTTTTTTAATTAATATGGCAAAGATTGCTGTTTATAACTAGCTATGTATTCACGAAAATTGTAGAGACGTATAGGGGAGAAATCGGGTAACGGTTGCTTGTTATGTGGATGGACTGCTACCGACATACAACTAACTCAATTTTCTTTTCCTTATCTATAATAATAATAATAATAATAATAATAATAATCTATATCTATATCTATACTATATAATAAAGTAAACATAGGAGGGACACGTGTCAGTCATTGAAGCTACCTTTTTGTTTTCCCGCTTCTATATCTATATCTATATTACCTTGTTGTTTTCCCGCTTCTTTATCTTACTTAAATGAAAGTACTTATTTTTTTATAATTAAATTATTAATGAAGATAAAAGATAATAAACTAAAAATGGCGAGATGGTTAGGAATAGATAAATGGATAAAAGTTGTACGTTTTATTTATAATTATGTCGTATTTCTTTGTGTTTATTACATAAATTTATTTATTACTTATTTGTTTTGAATATTTATATAATTCGATATCTGATTCAATTATTTTTCATACGTAAACTTAATTTATTACTTATCTTTTTTAATATTTCTGTAATCTGATTAATTTATATTTCACAACAAATGAATGTTTACTTCATTTATTTTTTTAAATATTTTATATATACACATTTAATTTTACTTTTTTTACTTTTAAAACAAGTACTCAGACATTTAATTTTACCTTTAAAACAAGTACCAATATTGTAACACTCTATCCCAATTTTATATCAAATATATGAAATTTTTGTAAGATTAGGTCCCAATTTTTTTTTCTTAAAGCTTACACGTCTGGGTTAACTAATAACCCCAAATGAACCGACTTAACGGGTTATTAGACAATTAAATTACAGTCTAGGACAATAATCTTTTATACACAAAACTTTATCACGCACGATCACATTTTATATTGTTAAGAAGATGTCCCCAAGGAGGTGGCGGTTTAGGAGTGTTTGGTTCTTCACGTGCTTGATCGTTCATCCGGTACCAGCCCTTGAATAAGCCTGTCATAAACACCAAAATCAATTGGTGTTTAGATTTCTTTTGTGTTCCCGAATGGAAAATGACAAACTAAAATGTTTGAACAACTGGGTTCTGTCGCGTATCACAACCGAAAAGCCTTTAGATACCGCATGTCACGACGGTTAATAAGTGCACTTTACCAAAGTGTGCGCTTTACCTATGTGCACTTTGCCGAAGTACACATTTTACTGAAATATGCACTTTGCACTTTGCTAAACTGTGTACTGACCTATGCACTTTGTTAAATTATGCACTTGCATGTACACTTTACTAAACTGAGCACTAACATGTGCACTTTACTAAACTATGCACTAACATGTGCATTTTGCTAAATTGTGCACTAATATGTACACTTCACTAAACTGTGCACTAACCTAGGCAATTTGCTAAATTGTGCACTATGCACTAATATGTGCACTTTACTAACATGTGCACTTTGTTAAATTATGCACTAACATATGAACTTTACAAAACTGAGCAATAACATGTGCACTTACTGTGCACTAACATGTGAATTTTGCTAAATTGTGCATTAACATGTTCACTTTGCTAAATTGTGCACTAACCTGTGCATTTTCCTAAATTGGCACTAACATGTTCACTTTGCTAAATTGTGCACTAACCTGTGCATTTTTCTAAATTATGCACTAAAATGCGCACTTTACTAAATTGTGCACTAACATGTTTACTTTGCTAAATTGTGCACTAACCTGTATGTAACAATTCGAAAATTCAATTGTTATCTCTTCTTTTGTTCTCTGTTTATCTATCCTTTTGTAATCCCGAGATTCAGTTAATAATAAAGTTTATGTTAATTAATTATGGTATTGCATGTTATGTCACATCCAGTCGCTTAGTAAATCGCATCGCTAATCTCATTGCATCGCAAATCGCAGTTAATTATGTGGTTTTATGTTATTTATGTGTTATGTGTGTTTGTGGTTATAAGTACAATCGCTATCGTGTCGCTCTCGCTATAACGCTTAACGCTTTAATTTAACGCTTAATATAACTATTTAATGCGAACCGAATAACCAAACGAACCCTTAACGCGAAATCGGCAAACGAAACTTGGTCATCAGGCCAAGTTCAGCCGAACTTGACTACACAAGTTCGCGCGAACATGCCTGGGACACAAGGATCCTTGCTTTCCCTCAAGTTCGCTCGAACTTGTACATACATGTACAAGTTCGGCTGAACTTAACCATCCATCCTTAAAAATCTAGCAAGCTCGCCCGAACTTGGTCTCATCAGCGCTCATTTTTGCCTTCTCCTATAAATACCAAGCTCTATTCACTTATTTGAACTTGCTGCAAGTTCGCCCAGAGCTCTCCCAACCCGAAACCTTCGTATTCTAAGTAAGAATCGACCCGATTTCACTGCAACAACGTTTATCAACAACCAACAAAGGTTTACAACGAATTTGGCACAAGGCGTAGCCTTCGTTTTCATCAAAACTCATTCTTTTACGAAAATCTTCATCTTTTTCTTCAAAACTTCTATTTTTAATTTAGATCTACACAATACGAGTTCGTTTGGTGTTAGCAGAGGCTTCCCAAACATGAGATCTGCAAGATCTCGGCTTGTAAGTTCTGGATCTGAGAAAACTTTTGACAAATATCGACTTTGACACAAAATACAAACTTTTGAGTATGTTTTGTTCATTTTCTGATATGAAACAAAGCATCTATCATTCAAGATCCCAGATATGGAAGCACAAGGACGTTTATGTTGATTTACACAAGCCGGACTAATCCGAACGAACCCCGAGTTCGCCCGGATTAGCCCACGCTTTTGTAAAACAGCTAAAACAGTCTCCGACCTAAGTTTGCTCAGTAGCACAGGGTTGGAGGGATGAACACTCGATTTTCCTCAGCAAACGACGCGAAAACGCAAGATTTTGGAACCAAAAACATCAAGTTCGCTCGAGAATCCCCAGCACAACATGTCAAGTTCGACCAAACTTGTACCCAAAATAGGTCAAGTTCGACCGAACTTGAGCCAATTTCATCAAATCTTCTCACAAGTTCGCTCAAACTTGCCTAATTTGCCAAGAAATCAAGCAAGTTCGCCCGAACTTGTCTTCCTAGTAAGAGTTTCTTACAAGTTCGCCTGAACTTGACAAGATTCCTAGGAATCTTACCAAGTTCGATCGAACTTGGCACCAAACTTAGCAAAATCATACAAGTTCGCCCGAACTTGGCTACTGCCCAACCAAAAACTTAACCGTTTCAGCTTTTCGGAGACTGATGCACTTCCGTTCGCGTATGCAGGCTGATCTGACGCTCTCCTCAACTCTTCTCAGATCTCTAATCCTACCTAAACGCACCCACAGTGAGTATACTTGACCCATTTTCGCTTTAAACGCACTTTTTGGGTGTTACATACGTTCCCATATTAAAATCACATCACGAATCAAAACTGTTTATCACATGCGAATAATCTGATTGTATATGCTCGACACGTGATACTAGAAACATGTGACTAGGACTTGTTTTCGTTAACTTGCCTCCTTAGCTAGTATGGTACTATAGTGTGGCCTACATCCGACGGGGTCTAGTTAGGATGGACTCGCGAGCCTTCTCACGGTAGTTAGCATGAGAAATGAGCCTATGCTATGTTAAGTGTTTTGGTGTATCATGATATGTAATTAGATTGTTTCGCAAACGCTTTCTCGACTATGCTAGTATTAATCAAACTCGTATGCTCACCTTTACTTAATTCTATTGACTTGTATTTTAACGTATGTAACAGGTTGAGGATTTATAGCTTGGATGCCTTGGATGTTGTATCGTAGTTTAGTTTGTTTTATTTAGTTTGCTTTAGAATGTTTGTAAAAAAATCTAGGGGAGATCGAATTGGATTGTGTTTAAGAGATTTTGTTGGTATGTAATGGTTATTTTGAAGGTTTATGAGTTTGATAGTATTGGATATTGAATGTTGATGTTTATCTTTGAAATGGCTGTTATGGAAATTCTCTTAATCAATCTGATTCGCCTAGTGCCACTACCCCGATGATTCCGCCATCGGTTGGGTTGTGACAGATTGGTATCAGAGCGCCATAACTTTAGGATAATAGGTAGAATTGCCATAATTCGACCTAGTAGCATGTTTAAGTACCCGATTGACCTATCTTTGACTTAAATGTTAAACTACTTGCCATAAATGCTTAAATATGTCTTTCCTAAGGCTAATACAATAATACACGCTTGGAAACGCTCGCATCACACCAAACGAGTGATCAAGTCGAGAATAGGTGTGAAAACAGAGAACTCTCGACGAGATCATTCACTCCGCGCATTCCCTCGCATGAGATACCTTCGCTGAGTTAGGAGTGACATCCAAACCTCGACGAAAGTCTCCATTTCTATCTAGGAATAAAGTTGCTAAGTTAGGGGTGAAACCCGCATCTTAGTAACTAATTCCGCAATTCGATTTTTAATCTCACCAAAGTCTCGGTTATGCCGATGGTTTGGAACACGTATTAACTGGAAGGGTAAATGTCGTTAGCCGCTTGCGGTGAGAACGTTTATCTATTAGGCCAAAGCGTGGGTCCAAACGCAAAAGATAGTCGAATCACTTTAGCGTGTCAAACGTCTCAAAACCCAGGACATTCCCAATTGATTTAAGCCTATATCGTCGATTTACGCATCATCGAGTTTATTATTATTAAGTGTTTAAAATTTTGGGAACTTTCGCTTTATTCGATTTCTCGCTTTGATGATTTATCATATCATCGTTTTCTCAATTTATCGCATTTACGCTCCATCGAATGTATGCAAAACTCGCACAACTCTCGTAACCTAAAACGCTAAATAATACACCAACCAAACTAATCGCTTAACTCGCTTACGCCTATGAGAACGTGTGCCTCATACGCGGTATTATCTCGCTTATCTCGCTATTATTTATCGCTTATATCTTGCTATATCTCGCATCTCGCTACGCATTGTTATTACTAGAAGGTGAATACGTGCAAATATGTGCTTATGTGCTTACGTGATTACGTGCCTACGTGTTTATGTGATTTTGTGCCTTATATGAATGATAATAATAATATATATATAAACATAACTCTATTATAATCGAATCTCATCTAAACTAAATCCTTCGTGTAGATGTCTTCTATGGGATCGCACACCCGAAGGAATCTCCCGCGGCAACGCCGACAAGTGCATCGCCTCTATGGTGGCCAAGGAAATGGCTAAGGTGATCCCACAGATTGTCAGCGAAATTCAAGCGGTTAGCAGCAACTCATCTGTGGACTCCAAGGGAGATGCACCGAAACCCTGCTTCAGCTTTAAGCAGTTTAAAGCATGTGGAACGCTTACTTTCTCAGGCACCGAAGGACCGAGTGCCATGTTCCACTGGTTTGACTCTATCGAGGTCACATTCCGCCAGAGTGGATGTCCCGAGGCTCTGCGCACTGTCAACGCTACCGGCGTGTTTCAATCAAGGGCTCTCAACTGGTGGACAACCGAGCGTAACAGGCGTGGGAACGACGAAGCTTACGGACTCACTTGGGAGGAACTTAAGGAAATTATGATCAAGGAATTCTGTCCTCCCTACGAGATCCAGAAACTGGAGAACGAATTCTGGAATATCAAGCAAGATGGTCCCGATAACGCTGGTCTCACTGCTCGCTTCAAACAGTTGAGCATCATCCGTCCCGGTCAAGTGGATACGACCGAAAAGGAAATCAAAAAATACCTCAATGCTCTCCCCGATTGCGTCGTTGACTTTGTTCAAGCAGCACGCCCTACTACTATCGAGGAGACCTACCAGCTAGCCGCCGAGATTAATGACAAACGAGTTCAGTCAGGTTACTTTAAAAGCAGCAAGGTCACAAATCAAGCAGTCACTGAATCAGCAGCTCCTACTACCGAACAGCCCCGAGAGCCAAAGAACAGTCGCCGTGGTAGCAAAAGGGAAAACCCGAGCAAGAACTTTGCTCTTACTGCTCCAGCGAACCCTCAGCCACTCTAGTCAGTAGCACCAAACGCACCGCCAGCAAAGCGTGCATACACTGGTCCTCACCCTATGTGCCCTAAGTGCACATATCATCATGCCGTTGGTGGCAATTGTCGTTTTTGCACCAACTGTAATATCTACGGCCATTTTACTGTGAGTTGCCGTACCGGCCCGTGTCAGTCAACTCCTCAAGCTCCCGCAGCTCCAGCTCTACCTGCTCCTTCTCAAGCCAACCAGCAGCAAGCTCCAAAGGCACGAGCGTGCTTCATGTGTGGTGACCAGAACCACTTTGCTAATGTTTGCCCAAACCGCACCGTGAAACAAGAGCCGCAGCAGCAGCAGCCACCACCGCAACCTCAGCAGCAACAACAAGCTGCGCGTGGAAGAGCCTTCAACCTCAATCACCGCCAGGACCAGAATGACAACAATGTTGTCAATGGTACATTTCTCGTTAATGGTATTTATGCTTCGTGTTTATTTGATACTGGTGTCGATAATTGTTTTGTATCGTTAGAATTTGAAAAGGTTTTAAATGTAAGCGCGCCAAACTCCCAAAGACTTTCGATGTGGAAGTCGCCACCGAAAGAACCGTTACCGTAACCTCCGTTTTACGTGGTTGTTCTCTCGATCTCAACAACCATGTCTTCTCGATCAATCTCATACCTACGCAGTTAGGTAGCTTCGATATCATAGTAGGCATGGATTTTCTTCTTGAGAATCATGCTGAAGTTGTAGGATTCAATAAAATGATTTGTTTCCCTCTTCATAACGGTGATCAATTGTGGTGAAACTCCCTCAAAGAAGTTGATGCTTTTGTCATGTACTCGAACACACAAATGCTTGCAAAAGCAATGTGTTGCCTTCCTCGCCCATATCGTGAATCCGGAGAAAGAAAGGAAGACTTATAAAAACGTTCCCGTTGTTTGTGAATTTCCTAAAGTCTTTCCCAACGATTTACCCGGTTTACCCCTACTCGTAATGTCGAATTCCGTATCGATTTAGTTCCCAGAGCTACTCCAGTTGCTAAAGCTCCTTATCGTCTCGCACCATCCGAAATGCACGAGCTATCAAGCCAACTTCAAGAGCTTCTTGATGAAGGCTTCATACGCCCGAGCACTTCGCCATGGGGGGCTCCTGTCCTTTCGTGAAAAAGAAGGACGGATCTTTCCGTATGTGCATCGATTATCGTGAACTTAACAAACTCACGATAAAGAACCGCTATCCTCTTCCTCGTATCGACGATTTGTTTGATCAGCTTCAAGGTGCTACTTGTTTTTCCAAGATCGATCTTCGTTCCGGTTATCATCAGCTACACGTGTTGGAAGAAGACATTCCTAAAACCGCCTTTCGTAGTCGCTATGGCCATTTTCAATTCGTGGTCATGCCTTTTGGTCTAACGAATGCACCCGCGATCTTCATGGATTTGATGAACCGTGTGTGAAAGCTTTCTTAGATCGTTTCGTCATTGTTTTCATCGATGATATCCTTATCTATATGAAGTCGAGAGACGAACACGCGCGTCATCTCCGTTTAGTCCTCGAACTTCTTCAAGGAAATCGCCTTTATGCTAAGTTCTCAAAATGTGAATTCTGGCTCGAAGAAGTCCAATTTCTCGGCCACATCGTTAATAGTCAAGGAATTCATGTCGACCCTGCAAAGATTGAAGCCATCAAGAGTTGGATTACACCGAAGAATGCTTCCGAAATCCGTTCATTCCTTGCATTGGCGGGTTATTACCGTCGATTCATCACCGACTTCTCAAAAATCGCCGTTCCGCTTACTGCTTTAACTCATAAGGACAAACCCTTTGTTTGGGATTCCAAGCAAGAAGAAGCTTTTCAAACTCTCAAGTGTATGCTATGCAACGCTCCTGTTCTCGCTTTACCCGACGGAAATGACGATTTCGTTGTTTACTGCGATGCCTCTAATCTTGGTCTTGGTTGTGTTCTCATGCAACGAGACAAGGTTATCGCATATGCGTCTCGACAACTCAAGATCCATGAGAAGAACTACACAACCCATGATATCGAACTCGGTGCAGTCATTTTTGCATTGAAGATATGACGACACTACCTTTACAGTACTAAGTGTACGGTCTTCACCGACCATAAGAGCTTACAACATATCTTTAATAAAAAAGAACTAAACATGCGACAACGTCGATGGGTTGAACTTCTCAACGATTACGATTGTGAGATACGCTACCATCCAGGCAAAGCAAACGTCGTCGCCGATGCTCTAAGTCGACGAAGCTATGTATATGGTATTCGTGACTCTCAAGCTTGTGCTAAACTTGAAACCCTCATCCGTGCCGCTCAATTCGCCTGCTTTAACGAGAATACCCTTCAAGACGAAATGTAATGTGGTACCGAAACTCAGCTTGTATCTAAATCTGATGGTATTTATTACTATCTCGATCGTATTTGGATTCCCAGTCGTGATAATCTTCGTGAATTGCTTATGACCGAAGCTCATAAATCTCGATACTCCATTCACCCTGGTGCCGACAAGATGTACTAGGACCTTCGTCCTAAGTACTGGTGGCTAGGCATGAAGAAGGATATCGCCTTGTACGTCTTAAAATGCTTAACTTGCTCGAAAGTTAAAGCCGAACATCAAAGGCCCTCTGGTTTACTCGAACAACCCGAAATCCCGAAGTGGAAGTGGGAGAGTATAGCTATGGACTTCGTTACTAAATTCCCGCGTACTTCATCCGGTCACGATAGCATTTGGGTTATCGTTGATCGCTCACTAAATCTGTGCACTTTATTGCTATACGAGAAGACTTTAAGGTCGAACGGTTAGCCCGAATCTATACCGACGAAGTTATATGTCGACACGGGACGCCTCGTGACATCATCTCTGACCGAGATGGTCGTTTTACCTCGCGTATCTGGGAGACTTTTCAATCTGCTCTCGGTAGTACTCTCAATCTCAATACTGCTTTTCACCCTCAAACCGACGAACAGACTGAGCGCACGATCCGCACCCTCGAAGACATGCTTCGTGCGTGCATCATAGATTTTGGTGGTAACTGGGATACGCATTTACCTTTAATCGAATTCTCGTACAATAATAGTTATCATATCAGCATTCAAATGGCTCCTTTTGAGGCAATGTATGGAAGAAAATGTCGATCGCCTATTGCATGGCACGAGATCAGAGAAGCACAAATCATCGGTCCCGAGCTAATCCAAGAAACAACCGACAAGATCCTCCAAATCAGAGACAACCTCTTGAAAGCTCGGAGTCATCAAAAGAGTTATGCCGATAAACGCCGCAAGCCCCTGCAGTTCGAAGTGGGAGACCACGTTCTCCTAAAGGTTGCACCTTGGAAGGGAGTGGTCCGCTTCGGCACGAAAGGAAAGCTAGTGCCTCGATACGTTGGTCCCTTTAAGATTCTGGAAAGAATCGGTAAAGTAGCCTATCGTCTCGAATTACCGGAGGAACTTAACAACGTACATCCGACTTTCCACGTGTCTAACCTCAAGAGATGCTTAGCCGAAAAGAATCTGCATGTCCCTCTCGAAGATCTGCAAATCAACGAGACTCTCCAGCACAACAGGTCAAGTTCGACCGAACTTGTACCCAAAATGGGTCAAGTTTGACCGAACTTGAGCCAATTTAATCAAATCTTCTCACAAGTTCGCTCGAACTTTCCTCATTTCCCAAGAAATCAAGCAAGTTCGCCCGAACTTGTCTTCACAGTAAGAGTTTCTTACAAGTTCGCCCGAACTTGACAAGATTCCTAGGAATCTTACCAAGTTCGTCCGAACTTGGCACCAAACTCAGCAAAATCATACAAGTTCACTCGAACTTGTGTGTTTACACACAAGTTTAACCGAACTTGGCTACTGCCTAACTAAAAACTTAACCATTTCAGCTTTTCGAAGACTGATGCACTTCCGTTCGCGTATACAGGCTGATCTGGCGCTCTCCTCAACTCTTCTCAGATCTCTAATCCTACCTAAACGCACCCACAGTGAGTATACTTGACCCATTTTCGCTTTAAACGCACTTTTTGGGTGTTACATACGTTCCCATATTAAAATCACATCATGAATCAAAACTGTTTATCATATGCGAATAATCTGATTGTATATGCTCGACACGTGATACTAGAAACATGTGACTAGGACTTGTTTTCGTTAACTTGCCTCCTTAGCTAGTATGGTACTATAGTATGGCTTACACCCGACGGGGTCTAGTTAGGATGGACGCGCAAGCCTTCTCACGGTAGTTAGCATGAGAAATGAGCCTATGTTATGTTAAGTGTTTTGGTGTATCATGATATGTAATTAGATTGTTTCGCAAACGCTTTCTCGACTATGCTAGTATTAATCAAACTCGTATGCTCACCTTTACTTAATTGTATTGACTTGTATTTCAACGTATGTAACAGGTTGAGGATTTATAGCTTGGATGCCTTGGATGTTGTATGTGTAGTTTAGTTTGTATTATTTAGTTTATTTTAGAACTGTTGTAATAAAATCTAGGGGAGATCGAATTGGATTGTGTTTAAGAGATTTTGTTGGTATGTAATGGTTATTTTGAAGGTTTATGAGTTTGATAGTATGGGATATTGAATGTTGATGTTTATCTATGAAATAGCTGTTATGGAAATTCTCTTGATCAATCTGATTCTCCTAGTGCCACTACCCTGATGATTCCGCCATCGGTTGGGGTGTGACACAGTGCATTTTGCTAAATTGAGCACTAACATGTGCACTTTACTAACTTGTGCACTAACATGTTCACTTTGCTAAATTGTGGACTAACATGTGCACTAACGTGTGCACTTTACTAAATTGTGCACTAACATGTTTGGATCTGAGTTTATTAGTTCTCAAACCATTTTGTAGTCAGACTATAAGCCCTTACCGAAGGTATAATTCTTTACACATACATGGCTCGGGTCAAAGTATTGATCCATTTTAATACCTCCTCATGTATTTGCTAATCAATAACAGCGGTGTCTCATGCGCTATTTGTTCCTATGGACATAAAAAAAACTCGACAACAACATTAATCACTACCTTTTTTACACGTTTAGTCCATTTGACCATTTATTCATCGTGAGATGATATTTATTTACCATCTCATCCATGTACCCGTTCCGGTTTACACCATTTTATCATTTTGCTTAAAATCATTTCTTAATTCTTTTGACTCATCATCTTTTACGCTGTAGAGCGTCTTTTCAAGAATAATTGTTTGTCCGTTAGCTCGTAGACAATTACCATATTACCCTTTTTTCTCATTATGGTTTACCCCCATAATATGTCATTTCTCAAAACTCATAGTTTATTCGGTCTATACGAGACCGAACTACACTTTTATCCTTTTTACTTATTCCGACCCGTATCGTATCACGTCTGATCACCTTAATTAATTTACCGTTTTATCATAATTATAACAACTACGACGAGTAGGTGATCTAGTAGAAAGGTGTAAGCTGTACTTAGCTTGCATCCGATTTTGCTCTTTTTCCGCGTATTCAATCTGTTTGACCCGCTTTTTCCCAAGCCTCCACCTAGCTTGTTAAGCGTCAAGCTATCACATAATATTCACAAGGTGGTTAGGTTAGTCAATTTAGATCTTAACCTTTACGCCTTATGAACCTTTATACTACTTTTCTTACCGAACTCTATCATAGGTCGGTTTGACTTTTAAAAAGTCAAACCGCCTTATAACACACGGGATTGAACATCTAGGTTTGACAAACTCATGTTGGCATTCCGCCATTTACTCGGTAAGCACTATTTTTAGGCTACCATTTTAGCTAATCTTTAAATCTGAGCTCATGCTATTATTAACACTAAGTTAACTTAGCTCTCGATTATCAAAGACACTTTATTCCTTCATTTGGGTTTTCATCTATAAGTGAGACCCGTTTCATCATGTTATTAGGCATTCCTCCGGATACCTAATCTAATCAAGTTCTACATACAACCGAGTAGACGCACGGTTTCACTTAGGCATTTTAACAAACACCTTGTGGGCAATATTTTTATACATCTTTTTTCTAGTTCATGACCAACATTTTAACCAAGTTTCAATCATCAAAATCAAGTCCTTATGTCTGGCATTCATAAACAATATCAAGATTCGCATCATAACATCAATTTTACTCAAACTACATTCAAATTCATGTGTTCATCACATTGTTATAAAATCCACTTAACACATATATGGGTGATCATAAATTCCTAGTTTTCAACACTAATTCATCAAGGTTTCAACTAGGGTTTGTTCCTAGACATGGATTCAACATATCATCACTCATATATTCAACATGCAAGCAAGAATTTTGATTATGAGTGTTCACCAAGAATTCAAGATATCACCAAATGACGAGATTTGACATACCTTGTGATCTCCTAAGCTAGGTGATCACGGTTTTGGTTAAAGCCCCAATTTCTTTGCTTGATTTCCTTTGATTTGATAAATTTGTGAGTTTTAGGGTTCAAGTGAAAGAACCCTTATCTTGGCGCTGGGTAAAAGTCCACCAACACACACACATGTGTGTGTTTTGATTTTAGATATTGTTTTAATTAAAACACCTTTCTAATTGCTCACTTTTAGTCCCTCAAAGTTTAAAGGTTATATAAATGGGTTAATTGCTACAAGTTTCTTTTATATTTTAAAAAAAAACAAACAACTAACCAGGTTAATTATTCCTAGTTACTTTACCCTCGGTTATGACCAACTCATGTTTATTTATATACCTATATATATAATTTTATATTTTTGGGGTGTTACAAGTCTACCTCCTTAAAGAGGTTTCTTCCCCGAAAGCTTTCTTTCGTAGTTCACACTTCTTCCATGCTAATCCTAAAATGATAAGCGCTTTTTGTTAAGTTATAATTACTATTTTGACCCTGATTGGTCTTTACGACTAGACTTACTAGTCATCGGCTACTTCGTAACCTGTCATTCGGTATAGCATATTGCCCTCCTCGGACTTATATGAGTTTATTTCCTCTTATCCCTTAACACACACGCTGCAACGTGATTATATTCTGTATTGCTTTTTCTTGATCATGATTGCATCGCGTCACGTCATTTTTAAGTTTATATAAACTTTTTATCATCGAAAATTTTTCTTTCGAATGTGTCGTCTTACACCTATCGGCGTTAAGACCTATACCTTTTAACATTAACTATTTTCCAATTCCTCCCATAATATTCATATTTGTTAAAACGTTGTTTCTCACTAAAACTGAATTTTAGTTTAACGTTTTTCCCTTTAACTTATGTCAATTTCTCATATGAAGAAATTGACAACCAAGAATTTATTATTTTCCGTTATTATTTTACGCAGGGAATCGTAACCAGTTCCCACGCTTTACCTAAATGACACGTAGGTTCTTTAACTTAGCCTCGTAGGCTATTTCCGTAAGTTTTCACCTTTTTAAGGTGAGGCTCCTATAGTTCGTTTCTTTCTATTTGTGACCCAAGGGTCATTTTGGTCCCGTAGACCTTGACATTGTTTATAATCCCGAAGGTTATGATGATCCTGTTGATTCGTATTTTACTCGTGTTTTTATTAAATGTATGTATATATATACATATATATATATATATATAGCGCCAATGCACCCCTTGTTATGTTTGAAATCATTTATTTTCGCTTTTAAAATTCATTTAACCTTGACCGTAGTCTAAGGCTACATTAATTTTCTTTTTGGGCAAATTTTCCGACTCTATGACTTCTTACTTCACTTACGCGTCGGTTTGTTCTCCGTTTACCGTTATCTGGTTTACGCCTCTATTTCCTTTCTACCCGTTACCCGAGTTCTTTATCTTAATGTTTTAACACTCCTGTTTCACTGTTTTGTGTTTTCCTTTCTATACTCTTTTACGACCTATCACATAGGTTCATTAATATTCCGCGCTTCCATTTTCAGTTTGCGCTTACTTGTACTATCAAGTATTTATACTTTAATTGGCCAGGTTGACATATTCGTGTGAATCCATCACTTATGACAGTCAAATTTTATTCTTTATTTAACTTGTTCAATCTCGAAATAGTTGAACATCCCTATCAAAATTCTGTTTGCGAAATTTTATTATTCTTTTAGTCATAACTCATAATCCGAGTCTTTTGACTTTCTAATCCGTGTTCCCATCTCTTAGTTTACGCATATACTCAAAATCCTATCCATCTATCAGGTATTTTGACCGAAGTCATCATCAAAGCAGCCATTTTGGTACGCATTTAGACTTCGTTTTAATTTATTTAGTCGTCTTAGCGAAATCCCTCGCTTTTATTCAACCAAGTCCTTTATTCTTTATTCAATTCGTTTGACTTGTGAATTTCATCACTTATGACAGTCAAATTTTATCCCCTATGCCTTAGCATTCTCATTAGTCGGTTTGTATTTTCATTTACTTTGATTCTTGTCCCTTCCCTCGGGCTCGTTATTCTAATGTAAAACCTTCCGTTACCCGACTTGCGTTTACATCTATTATCAAATATTTTACTTATTTCATCCATTTTGGGTACCTTTTTACTTTGTCCCTTTCACCCCATCCTTACCACATCGGACGTAAATGTGTTCATTATAAGAAGTTCATGGTATCATGTATTTCTACTTACTTGGCCAGAGTAAGCGATCAACACATGGTACGCGCGGTCTTATTATAACTAGCACATTACTCCCCGTGTAAGTAAATCATTGGTTCATGTACAATTTCTGATTTTTTTTTGTAAAACTTTCTTTAATTGTTATTTAACAATTATTAGTTTTTACCCATTTATATCTCAAAACATATAGAATGTTTTTCCTTTTTATAAAACTTTTTGTGTAATCACATTCGTTAATGTGATCATCACTTTTCCTCTATAGGATTTTATTGATCATGTCTACTTGGATGGTCGATTCCATTCAAGTTTCTAAATCTTAATTCTTTTATTGTTTTGTTATTCACGATTGTGAACAACGCGTAATTCCCACCCAATTTCTCTTGAAAATTTCATCCCGAATAGGCATCCTATCCAGGTTTCCAAAGTCTTTATATTCCATATGCAACAATAATACATTACTTGTATATTGCCAAATATTGTTCTTGTAATAATATAAAGTGTGCACCTGGGGATACTCGCCCTGCTGTGCTTTCCTTGTCGTTCGATCTCTGTTTGAGATCATTATTTGATTTATGTCTTTGGCGAGTATGACTTAATTGTCATACATCAGACCATTTCTTCATCATATCGGTAGATCCTTAGACTCTCACCATCTTCAGATGTGAGCGTCCTTCAACCAAAATGTTTACAAAAGATTAATAACGTTGAAATTAATAAGCGCTTGTACTATAATACAAGGCTTTCAATGATACGTGTTTACACACGTAATTTGTTGACTATAACGGTCATTAGCCAATTTAATTGGGGTAACGTGCGTTTACACGATAAACCTTTGTGTTGTTTACAACACTTGTACATACTAGACTGTTAACATTTGTAATAACTTACCGGATCGTGCGATCAAGTCTCGAACCGAACACATTTACCCTTTAACCTTGAGCTCTGATTACCAACATGTAACACTCTATCCCATTTTTATACCAAATATCTGAAATATTCATAAGATTAGGTCCCAAATTTTTTTTTCTTAAAGCTTACACGTCTGGGTTAACTGATAACCCCAAACGAACCGACTTAACGGGTTATTAGACAATTAAATTATAGTCAAGGATAATAATCTTTTATACACAAAACTTTATCACGCACGATCACATTTTATATTGTTAAGAAGATGTTCCCAAGGAGGTGGCGGTTTAGGAGTGTTTGGTTCTTCACGTGCTTGAGCGTTCATCCGGTACCAGCCCTTGAATAAGCCTGTCATAAACACCAAAATCAATTAGTGTTATATTTCTTTTGTGTTAACGAATGGAAAATGAAAAACTAAAATGTTTGAACAACTGGGTTCTATCGCGTATCACAACCGAAACGCCTTTAGATAGCACATGTCACGACGGTTAATAAGTGCACTTTGCCAAAGTGTGTGCTTTACCTATGTGCACTTTGCCGAAGTACACACTTTACTGAAATATGCACTTTGCTAAACTGTGTACTGACCTATGCACTTTGTTAAATTATGCACTTACATGTACACTTTACTAAACTGAGCACTAACATGTGCACTTTACTAAACCATGCACTAACATGTGCATTTTGCTAAATTGTGCACTAATATGTGCACTTCACTAAACTGTGCACTAACTTAGGCACTTTGCTAAATTGTGCACTATGCACTAACATGTGCACTTTACTAACGTGTGCACTTTGTTAAATTATGCACTAACATGTGAACTTTACTAAACTGAACAATAACATGTGCACTTTACTAAATTGTGCACTAACATGCGAATTTTGCTAAATTGTGCACTAACATATTCACTTTGCTAATATGTGCACTAACCTGTGCATTTTGCTAAATTGTGCACTGACATGTTCACTATGCTAAATTGTTCACTAACCTGTGCATTTTTCTAAATTATGCATTAACATGCGCACTTTACTAAATTGTGCACTAACATGTTTACTTTGCTAAATTGTGCACTAACCTGTGCATTTTGCTAAATTGTGCACTAACATGTGCACTTTACTAACTTGTGCACTAACATGTTCACTTTGCTAAATTGTGGACTAACTTGTGCACTAACGTGTGCACTTTACTAAATTGTGCACTAACATGTTTGGATCTGAGTTTGTTAGTTCTCAAACCACTTTGTAGTCAGACTATAAGCCCTTACCGAAGGTATAATTCTTTACACATACATGGCTCGGGTCAAAGTATTGACCCATTTTAATACCTCATCATGTATTTGCTAATCAATAACAGCGGTGTCTCACGCGCTATTTGTTCCTGTGGGCATAAAAAAAACTCGACAACAACATTAATCACTAATGTCAAAAGGTGATTTCATCACGTTTTGACCCGTTTAGTCCATTTGACCATTTATTCATCGTGAGATGATATTTATTTACCATATCATCCATGTACCCGTTCCGGGTTACACCATTTTATCATTTTGCTTAAAATCATTTCTTAATTCTTTTGACTCATCATCTTTTACGCTGTAGAGCGTCTTTTCAAGAATAATTGTTTGTCCGTTAGCTCGTAGCCAATTACCATATTACCCTTTTTTTCTCATATGGTTTACCCCCATAATATGTCTTTTCTGAAAACTCATAGTTTATTCGGTCTATACGAGACCGAACTACCCTTTTATCCTTTTTACTTATTCCGACCCGTATCGTATCACGTCTGATCACCTTAATTAATTTACCGTTTTATCATAATTATAACAACTACGACGAGTAGGTGATCTAGTAGAAAGGTGTAAGCTGTACTTAGCTTGCATCCGATTTTGCTCTTTTTCCGCGTATTCAATCTGTTTGACCCGCTTTTTTCCCAAGCCTCCACCTAGCTTGTTAAGCGTCAAGCTATCACATAATATTCACAAGGTGGTTAGGTTAGTCAATTTAGATCTTAACCTTTACGCCTTATGAACCTTTATACTACTTTTCTTACCGAACTCTATCATAGGTCGGTTTGACTTTTAAAAAGTCAAACCTCCTTATAACATATGAGATTGAACATCTAGGTTTGACAAACTCATGTTGGCATTCTGCCATTTACTCAGTAAGTACTATTTTTAGGCTACCATTGTAGCTAATCTTTAAATATGAGCTCATGCTATTATTAACACTAAGTTAACTTAGCTCTCGATTATCAAAGACACTTTATTCCTTCATTACACAAAATCTACGGGTTTTCATCTATAAGTGAGACCCGTTTCATCATGTTATTAGGCATTCCTCCGGATACCTAATCTAATCAAGTTCTACATACAACCGAGTAGACACCCGGTTTCACTTAGGCATTTTAACAAACACCTTGTGGGCAAGATTTTTATACATCTTTTCATGACCAACATTTTAACCAAGTTTCAATCATCAAAGTCAAGTCCTTATGTCTGGCATTCATAAACAATATCAAGACTCGCATCATAACATCAGTTTTACTCAAACTACATTCAAATTCATGTGTTCATCACATTGTTATAAAAACCCACTTAACACATATATGGGTGATCATAAATTCCTAGTTTTCAACGCTAATTCATCAAGTTTTCAACTAGGGTTTGTTCCTAGACATGGATTCAACATATCATCACTCATATATTCAACATGCAAGCAAGAATTTTGATTGTGAGTGTTCACCAAGAATTCAAGATATCACCAAATGACGAGATTTGACATATCTTGTGATCTCCTAAGCTAGGTGATCACGGTTTTGGTTAAAGCCCTAATTTCTTTGCTTTATTTCCTTTGATTTTGATAAGATTTGTGAGTTTTAGGGTTCAAGTGAAAGAACCCTTCTCTTGGCTCTGGGTAAAAGTCGACCAACACACACACATGTGTGTTTTGATTTTAGATATTGTTTTAATTAAAACATCTTTCTAATTGCCCACTTTTAGTCCCTCAAAGTTTAAAGGTTATATAAATGGGTCAATTACTACAAGTTTCTTTATTATTTTAAAAAAACAAACAACTAACCAGGTTAATTATTCCTAGTTACTTTATCCTCGGTTATGACTGACTCATGTTTATTTATATATTTACATATATAATTTTATATTTTTGGGGTGTTACAAATATTGAACTTAGTTTTTGACTTTTGGAATTGGGCTAAAGAATTCACTTATAATCTTTATGATCATAAGATTATATAGTGAACAGAAGATTATATAGATTACATAGTGAAGAATTCACTTTAAATAAACCAAACTAAAAGAGTATTAACATAACATTATATAAATTAATATTTCACATGCTTTAACATTAATATAACATTAACATTATATTGATAGTTTGATAATAAAGATATTTTTATTTGAGTGAGTTTAGTTTATAAAAGCAAACCTAACTTTTAACCTTTTTATTATTTAATATTTAAAATTACATTTATTCATCCCGTGTAATATATGATGTTTTTTTTAATATGTAATTTTTTCTTATTTAATATACAAAATTACATTTATTGAACCCGTATAATATACTAGATTTTTAAAACAAATATGCTATTGTATAAGATAATACACGGGGTTAATGGAAATCAAATAAAATGATTGAATATAACATTAAATAAAACCAAATGAAAGACATCGGTTGGTTGTTACTATTTCTTATATAAAGTCAGATGAACTTCATAAGATTTATATAAAGCATCAAAAAGAATTGTTGGAATGTAATAGAATAAAAATTACTAAGTATTCACAAATAATAAATTATATCGTTATCATTAATCAACCAATGTAACACACGGGGTCATAACCTAGTACCACATAAAGGATATCAGATGTACATAAATGTAAATTTACAATGCATACTAGTTTTGAAGCATTGTCTATAAGAAAGTCTAAGCATCTTAGAGGGGTACATAAGAAAACTACACAAAATTTTGAGACGCCTCAGGGCTACATAGGGATTTCACCCTGCTCGTTGTTGAACATCCGTCATTGTTCAATTAAATTTCAGTTTTGCTTTCCAGAAGTTGTCTCTCCATCTTCCCTTATTCCCTCCCACTTTCATACGGCTTCCTCTTATCCTCTCTGCCTGCGTTTCCATCCAACCCAGTGAATTTAGGTATACCACACCGAAGATCATCTACCTTTGGAGATTGATAATTAGAATCGATAATGGTACCTACTATAATTGTAACGAAGATCTTGTTTGCTGATTATTGTGATCTTATTTATCTCATAAATTACCCCCTTTTTTTAGTCAAGTAGGGTTATGCAATTTATTTCTTACTTTTGATTTGTGATTCGAAGACTACAGCTTTATAGCCTTATTTTTTATTGGAGAATTTTGGATTTATGATCTCTTTCAATGTCACTAGGTGATTGAAAGATTTGTTTTTGGAGAAATTCAAGGGTAAATTGGGTGAAATAGGTGTCTGGTTGAAGATTTTATTTATAGCTTTATGATGTAGAAGCAAGATACTATAATTTAATTTACTCGGTGCATTACATACTTATGTAGAACACTATTATTTTTCTTGTTTTATAGATTATGCCCACTTGCTGGTTTAGCTTTTATGTCTTCGCCTTTGATTTTTAGTTGCTTCTATGTTGAAGAAATAATTTGTATATTGGTTGCTGAACTTAAAAGACATTACTCGTTAGTGATGGCTAAAATCTAAATGGAATGCAAAATAGTCAGTCAGTCGAACCGAATGGATTGAGTTTTAGTTTGTAGAGTGTTGGCGTTCGGGAATGTAGTTCACACAATCACAACCCATGCTATTGAAACTGAAGTGGTTTTTTCTTATTGCTTCTTCTTGACTGATCTTAACCTTGTAGTCCAAACTACAAATCATAGCTTTCATTTAATAGTTGAATCGAGAGTAACTATATTAACTTCATGAATTGTGATATGTGAATTTAGTGTACAAATGTGGATTTTTCCTAACATTTTGAAATATATGCACCAACTATTTAAAGAAGATAAAGCAGAGCTGTTGCGCTATTGCTGGTGCTCCTTCAAAGAGTATATGTTGCTAGACATTTGGATGATTATCAATAAACAAGTCTCTCTGTACCAAACTTAGAGTACGTACTTTTTTTTGTCCGAACTTTTAGTCACTTCCCATGTTTTCTTATACTTGTTATATTTTCATGTAATAGACAGAGTCAAAGAAAAGATTTGTTAAAGAAGAAGTGGCTGCAAGGAAGATGGGACTTGAGATAAGATTATTGCCAGCATCCGAAGAAGATACGGTGGCTGCTAAACGTGTTGATTTTTTTTTCAAACTTTAGTAAAACAGGGATGAGAAACGAGCATTGATGTTAACAATGGCTACCAGGATGAAATGCCATAATCTTGAAATTTGTTATCTATGTTGCAGATTTGAAAGACCTGAATTTCCACATCTGGTTCCAGGGGCTTCTCCGTCAAAAGGAGGGTAAGTAACATTTCTGTTGACCTTTTCTTTTCAACTCTATAGATGTGGATGTCATAAATTACTTATAACTTGGATTATCTTACGCTCAACGTTATGGGGCCATCAGTGAGTATGGACTGACCACTTGGGTGACGGTCGAGCCATCACACTTGGCGAGCTTATAAATTCTAAAGGGGGAGCTTCAGTTAAACTTTTGCGACTTTCTTACACTTGTGATATATACCCAATCACCCTAAACTGGAAGATTGGTGTTTTTTTAGTTAGACAAATATGAAGGAAACTGGATGATGGAGGTTGAAGACGTACATGTGTAACGTAACACGGTCTTTCCAATCTAATTTGTGTGTAAAGCTCGTGAATTCCATTTTTTTGGTTGCAAGAATTATGTTGAAGTTATGTAACTTAGCCGATTAAAAAGTCTTACTTTATAATATATATATATATATATATATAGAGGGATGGGTTATGTGGAAAACTCTATCTTTTTAAGAAAACTCTGCAAACCCAATATTATCCATTGATTGTGTTTGATCAATGGCTCTACTTTTTTTGGGTAATTATTAGATTTAAAATAATTCTTATACAAAAGCTAGTACAACTGCAAGGGCAATTTGGGTAGTGAAAAGGGGGCTTTTGACCTTTGAAAATAACCCACTCCACTTCCCTATGCGGTACCATCAAATCACCAACTCTTTCTCTTACCTCTTTCTCTTTCATCCCCCACCCCACAAACGTGAAGAAGAACAAGAAGAAGATGATCTCATTTCAGAATTCAAATATCTACCTTCAAGATTCCAAAAAACACTAATCCCAGATCTAAAAGTGATCTCAACAAACACTAATCCTAGATCTTTTAGAGAGAGAATGATGGCAGGACAAAAGTTTGTCGAGAGATGAATTTTTTGTTTTAGAGAGAGAAACAACAATCTTCATCATGTTCATCTATAACATCAAGAACACACATACAAGTGTGTGAGAGAGAAGAAGTTTGAAGTATGTTGTTTTAGAGAGAGAACGATGACAAGATGAATGTTTTTAGAGAGAGAAAGTTGATGTTTTGGATAGAGAAACAACAATCTTTATCACAAAGACGCATGCACGAGTGCGTGTGTGAGAAGAAGGTTTGAAGATCTTCTTCGTGTTCATCGGACGGTTCTAGTTCCGGTAAGTGTTCTTGAAATATCATTTCACACTTGATTTTTTGTTGAAATGGTTGTTAATATGTTTTTGTGTGCTGAAAGTGTTTTAGTAATGGCTAATGTTCATGTATTTTAAAAAAATCGAAAACTTTAGGATGAGATTTTGAACGGGTATTTTTTTGTTGGTTTGGTTGCTTGTTAGGGCTTTTGATCTTAACAGTAGCTGTTTTTTTGTTGGTTTGGGTTGCTTGTTTGGGTTTTTGATCTGAACAGTAAGTGTTTTTTTGTTGGGTTGCTTGATTCATAGACTCAGACCTATAACATGTGTTAAGCCACCTGTTAGAATGATATATAACGTGTGTTAATTTACAGAAACAAACCCATAAAGATATTCAATTGACAAGCTGGATGGATGTAGGCGACGTTAATGTGTGGACATTGAATAAGTCACATTTTTTGGGAAAGAAATCGTCGTTCAAAACACCATGACATGTATTCATGTATAAGCTAGTGGTTTACAAAACACCATGATGTGTATATACTGATCTAACATGTGTTACAATTTGTCTGTTCGGAACATGTAGTTGCTTAACATGTGATAAGGGTGAAAACAATCGACAGAGGCGATGGGTTTAATGGTGAGCTTAGTTAATATCGTAATCTTGTTGTAACCCGACTTGTATACATATGATAACATTGTTTAAGCATCCATTATAATCTTGTTGTAACCCGACTTGTATTCATGTATATGAAAGTGGTTTGCAAAACACTATGATGCGCATATACTGATCGTAACACGTGTACAAGTTAATATGGAACATACAAGTTAATATCGTAACACCGTATAACAGGATAACATGTGTTAAGCCTCTGTTATAATCTTGGTTTAACCTAACATGGTGTCATGTATAAGCTAGTGGTTTCCAAAACACCATGATGTGTATATACATATTGTAACATGTGTTAAGCGCCTGACATGTATAACGTGTGTTAAGCCTCTATTATAACGTGTGTTAAGACTTCGAGAATGGATGCATAAACTCCAATAGTAACTTAATAACAACAGAGGTACAAAAACGGGCGACTCTAACACAAAATGTGTTAAGTCCAGACCGTTTTAAACATCGTGTACTAGACAAAACAATAAGAGTCTCACATTACATATTACTAGTAAACGAAAATACGTAGCACTAAGAAAATGGTGGGTCGTTTACTAAACCCAAACCCGTAAACCTGATATAACGTGTGTCAAGCCTCTATTATAACGTGTGTTAAGACTTCCAGAATGGATGCATAAACTCCAATAGTAACTTAATAACAACAGATGTACAAAAACGGGTGACTCCAACACAAAATACATAGCACTGAGAAAATGGTGGATCTTTTTAGTACATGTATTACATGTTAGTGGTGCACGCTGTAGCAGAAAACACCAAGCTGTAACCTGACATGTGTTGATATATAACATGTGTTACGCCACTGTTAGAATGACATGTTAACGTGTGTTAACATGTGTTCATGCAGAAAGGAGAATACAAAGCTAGCATGGAACGTACAATATGAAACGAGCCATTTATAGTTACACCATGATGTAACCTGACATGTGTTCATGTATAACGTGTGTTAAGCCCATGTAAGAATCATAGATAACGTGTGATAACTTTTGTTATAATCTTGATGTTAAAATATCCGTTAATATGGATACCGATGGTAACACATGTACTAGTAACGATCATTTATGGAACATGTATGGTAATAGATGTACAAATTAGCATGTAACATAATTCATGAAACGGGCCATTTATGGTAACACGTGTACAGGCAATTATGTAACATAATTCATGAAACGGGCCATTTATGGTAACATATGTACATGTAATTATGATGTAACCTGACATGTGTTCATATATAACATGTGTTAAGCCCGTGTATAATCATAGATAACGTGTGTTAACCTTTGTTATAATCTTGATGTATAAAATATCCAATATAGCCATCCCTGCCCCCTCACGTCAATCCCACGAGTCTCTTATCCATTCTCATTCAATCACGGCGGGGTAGCAAATCAAAATGAAAAACTCACATTGTTAGGGATAATCAGGCTCGAAGATCGTAACACATGTACAAGTAACGATCATTATGAAACATACATGATGTACTAGACAAAACAATAAGAGTCTCACATTACATATTACTCGTAAACGAAAATACATAGCACTAAGAAAATGTCTGGGTCGGTCCTGAAACGGTTTGTAAACATGTGGGTGTGCGTATGCAAGGGAAGTTATAAAAATGTGTTTTCATGTCACACGTAACACGTGTTACGTTGTACATGGGTTTCATATCACATGTAACATATGCATGTCCAGAAGTTCAAACTATAACATGTGTTACTTGTGTTGTGCTGTAACATAAACATGGTCATGATCCTTAAGCATCTGATCCAAGTTTGACGAAACCAACGGTCCCGAGAATTGGATCTTGTTTCTCTTGTATCCATCACCATCCTAATAACAAAAAGATAAGATAACCGTTTAAGTCGTTAAGCAGACATAAGCATTAACACATTCATAACCATGGTTTTTTCATTCAACAAGTGTAACGGCTGAAAATGAGAAAACAACATCAAATAAGGACACAAATGAAGATAATCACCTAAACATTAATAGACTAAATACGGACATTAACGGTCTATAATTTGTAATATATACGAACATTAATGGTTGTTCGTGGTTCACAATAACGGTAGGAAAAGTAAAAAAAGTACTGAATCAAACAAGTATTATAATTGGTGTTCGTGTTTCAAAACCCATATTCTATAATCGATTGAAAAAGGGAAATAAACTACTGAAGCAAAGAAGCAAGATAAAAACGTGACCATTATTAGACTTGTTGTTCGTGTTTAACATTAACTGTTGGAAATATTCAACACTGTAATTTGTAATCTATAATATGCATTTCTGATGGCGTAAAATACGTTAACGGACTAAATACAAACATTAACCATTGTCGAACACATCATCGTTGCCAATGAAGCAAAATAAAAATGTGACCATTAACATACATTAATAACAAACCTGGAACATTATCTTCATTGTAGAACACATCATCATTGTCAATGAAGATGTTTTAGGTTTTCATGGTCGAGCACATCATAGTATCCTCCATTTCCTTTAGATCTACCATTGTTGATGGATGCTCTATAGTGCATTAATGGTGGATCTAGTGTGAAATGAGTGGTTTAAGAAGATGAAGACATTTAAAAAAAATACTTGTTAATTTGAAATGAAGTAAACAAAATGGAGGATGATGAGTGAGAATGATGTGATGGGTGATAGTGTCAAATCAGATTGGTCAAAATATCTTAGGAGTGAGGTATGAATATGTAAATTTACCAATGTGCCCTCAAAAGCTAAAAGGATATGAAGGTGGCTGGGACACATGGCAACATGTAGGCCATTAGATGGGTTTTCAAGGTTTTCTCAAAATTAAAGGTTTTCTACCAAGCATTATCCTATATATATATATATATAATCAAAGTATAATAACCAGTATATGTTTTCTTCTAAATCCTTGCACATGGGTAAGTGGTTAAGATCCTTTAACATGAAAGCATTTAGATGAAGGAAGCAATTAAAGGTATACATTGTTTTAATATACTTATTCTCGGCTTTTTGTCGCAGACGACCGGTTGCAATTGCATACTCAATTTCGGCTTGATGTTGTAATGATTAGGCACCTATGTGGCATTCGTATACAAGAAGCCAGTGATGTTTGGCAAGAACCTCATGAACTGGCTAAAACCTGTACTGATTGAATTAACAGAACATATAAGCAGGTAACTTATTCTTACATATACAAAAACCATTTGGGAGAATAGTGCCATGCAGCTAGCTGCCTGACACTCCCTTATTGGACCAAACAGTTTATTATTTTTTATACACGTTCAAATTACGTTTTTTGCTCCCAGTTTAAAATTACGTTCTTACCCCTTGTTAAAAATAAAATTATGCTTTTGTCTCCGGCTCAAAAATACGATTTTACCCTCGAATAAAAAAAATAAGATTTTACCCTCGAATAAAAATTACGATTTGACCCTCAACTCAAAATTATGCTTTCCCCCAGTTCAAAAGAAAAATATGTTTTTGCCCCCAGCTTAAAATTACGATTTTGCCCTAAAATTATGTTCTTCTCCCCACTTCAAAATAAAATTATGTATCCGCCCTAGCTCAAAATTACGTTTCCCCCGTTTAAAAAATTATGATTTCGCCGTCAGTTCAAATTACGTTTTTCCCCTATTCAAAATAAAATTATTCTTTTGGCTCCAACTCAAAACTACGATTTTGCCATCGGTTAAAATAAAATTATGGTTTTGCCTCCAGCCTAAAATTACAATTGTGCCTTTAGTTCAAATTTATATTACTGTGTTACCCGAAGTTCAAAATTACAAATTTACCCCTACGCAAATTTACAATTTTGCCCCTGGTTCCAATTTATAGTACTGCCATCACTTTAGCTTTTGCCAAATTACGATTTTACCCCAGTCAAAAAATAAAACTTCCCTTAGTTAAAAATAACAGTATTTCCATTGTTTTAGTTTTTTAGCAAAACTATAAAAGTGTTTTGTTTTAATTGGTTTACTCGATTTAATTGTTTTTCGTGTTAAGGAGCTGCCTAACACTAGCTCATTATTCAGCCATCGCCCCGCAACGTGGGCGGGGCATCAACTAGTTTATATCAATACCATCTTTTTATGAGCTATGCATTTACGTTGACCATCAGTTTCCATATGTTTTTTTTTTATTTTTTTATAAGAAGATATATAAGTATAGATTCATTCCTATCATTTTTAATTACCACCATGTAAATTATTAACCAGAGATCTTCTCATAATTTGCATCTTAGTAAATAATAAATAATTATAAAAGTCGTATTTTTATTTATTATTGTTCGGATCCGGGTTTTGAAATTAGCCGGGTTTTCCGAGATTCGTTTTTTGCGGATGTTACAGTCTCCCAACCAAACGTATACCACCCACTCGTATCTTAAAATACATACTAAAACACCCAATTTTCTACCAAAAAAAGCTACATGGAAGACTTGATTTTATTTTGCGACGTTTGTTTTTTAGTTTCGGTAGTTTATTTTTAAAATTTTTATTGTACTTTTTTAAGTTTAATGTAATTTTTAATTATTTGTCTTAATTTTATTTTAATTTTAAAAAAAGAGTGAGAGATGAGTGATGACCATTGCAAGCGTGCTAGAGTAAAATGTGATGCAATGAGGTGTCAATTAATAATTGGGTGTGGTGTGTGATCGATTATGATGAGTGATGACCACCCATTCCACCCTAATGATGTGCAAACTTTGCAAGCATGATGAATAGATTTAAAGACCTTTATCATTTTTCGGTCTTTATTTTTAGTTTTAGCACTTACAAGAACAGAATAACTAATAATAACACTATATAATAAAACAAAATATTCTATATACTAACAAAAGAAATTATGAACAGTAATAATCTAATTGGTTAAGTTGACTTATTAGTTTATAATTTTATTATTTTTAGTTAGTTCCATTTTTACTTTTTTTCCCAGGTTTTATATGTTTTTTTCATATTCATTTTGTTACTTTTTTTTTCTTTTCTTTTCCACATATTTTAGTTTTTTTTTATATATTTTTACGTTAACATTAAATGAGAATGACAACACCTAGGGGTGTGAACTTCTGATACGACCCAAAAATACGCGGACCTAACACAAAATTTGCGGGTTTAGGTTTAGTCTAAACATGTTCGGGTCAGTTTCAGGTTGAACTTGCAAACATTTAGCTAAATGGGTCGGGTTTGGGCCAACCCGGTTGGGTTGACTGGTTGACCCGTTTGACCTATTTATATTATATTTTATTTTTTTACAATATATTTTATGTTATAAATTTATTTAGGTGCGTATTTTGTGGATTTTTTATAACTTAAAAAGGAGAGATTGACATAAAGTTTTATATTTAAAAAGCAATTTTATTATATATATTTTTTGTTTTTTAATAAAATTTTAATTTATTAATTTGCAAAAAAAAATTAAAAATTTGAAAATTCGTTTGTAACAGTTCATGTTCGGGTCAACCGCTAATATTTGGGTCGTGTTCGGGTTTGAGTCGGGTTCAAGTTCATCTAAAATTTACGGGTTCAGGTCGGGTTGAACCCACAAACCCAACCTGTTTAGCACCCCTAACAACACCCCGCAAAACGCAAATCCTAGTTGAGGAACATGTGTCGCTTTGTGTTAAGCCTTACCATGATTTTTCCGCCCAAAGCAATAACATATTTTATTAATTATTAATTACAGTAGACTTATTTGGATCATATGTTGTACTAAAAATTAAATAGTTTCAATATTTAAATGATTAATTCAAATATTTTTAATAAGAGTACAATTTACATAATTTATAAATATCCATGCATTCAATTTTTCTACATCATTATCAGTTGCTTTTTTTTTTTCTAATACAATTTTATTGTAGCTTTACTTTTTTTTTCATAATTAAAAATTAATGCTTAGTATTTTTATAAAAGCCATCATGTATGTTACTTTGTGGAATCTTTTATATATAATAAAAGAAATCATTAAGAACGCATATCACTCGCTAGTTGAACCTTAACATACCTCCCTCTTCACACTCTCAATAACCAACTCTTAGATTTTTTAATATGACCTATTATTATTATTATTATTATTATTATTATTATTATTATATTATATCTCTTATACAAAAAACTCACACCATTTCAAAAACATTCAAAACCAACTCCCAACTTTTCATATAATCGTCATGTCTCCACAACCCATCCGCTTAAATCATTTATTATACATATATACGCAACCTATTTACATGAGTCTATTCTCCAACCCTATTCTTCTTTCCACAACCCAACCGCCCAGACTTACCATCCCCATATTCTTCTTTTCATACTTTGTTCCGGAACCATCCAACATTGAAATTAAAGGTACATCGTGTTTAACGAAAAAACATGATCTGAAAAAAAATCCTTTGATGCAATGAACTTGATTCTTCAACTTTTCATTCAATTTGACGTACCATCGCAATGTTTCATTGACATGCACCCGTTTGATTTTAATTACATAACAAATTCTGGATGATCTTATAATCCATAAACGCTGTAGCATATAGTTGTTTAAGGTTGCGTAGTTGTGTCGGTTTGTATACCACGTTATATATATACTAACAATTAAAAGCAATACATCTCACATTAAATCCTGTAACCGCCACACATGAACCATTGCATCAGGTATTTAATTACGCCGGTATTTGAGACACGACGGTTCACCGGTTGGGTTCCGGCGAGTATAAATACGCCGGTAGGATCATTTGTGAATTTGTTCATACAAATATTATATTACGAATTAGCCTATGTCAGTTGACTGTATGTTGTTCTTGAATTCGTTTTTATGTGTTAATTGATTCGTTATTATATTATTGTGTGTTATTTGAAACAGAAATCGAACGGGCTGTTAATCAAAAGGATAAGGAGGATAAAAACATCGCAAAGGTACCGACAACAAGAAATAAGAACGAAGAATTCAAATCGCTGATTGCAAAAGGTTTGAGCATTTGATTGAGGCCAGCGGCAGAAAAATGACAAAGTGATTGGAGGAGAGAACCGGCAGGAAGAAAGAGAATGTTATGTTTGCAAAATGTTTGTGAATTAAAATTTTGACCAAAATTCAAAACTACATAAAATCGTTTAAATATTTATTCAAACACATTCGTGTTCACTCAAAATTAGAATTACGTATCTTTTTTTTACTCGAAAAGGGCACTTAAATCCCTTCGGGGTTTTGCATAAAAAAAGGCTTCAAATAAATGACAATTAAAGAAGCATCTTTGATTGAATAATCAAAATAATTAATTCATAGATACATTTCTTTGATTCCAGATGGGATAGTAAGAAACAAGTTATACTACATTCATACCTTTATTATTAAATACTTTAATATTATTGTATACAGCAATTGTCTCTAGAGCAATTGTTTTGGTATATTTAACTTTATTATATTTAAGTAATGATTTTTTTGAATGTTAATATTCACACACTCTTTCCCTCTATCTTTATCTATCTATACATACATATATACATACGAGTGGAAATAAGATGATCTTTTTCAAACTATGTATGACGTCGTCTGATTCTAAATCCGATACTACCAGTACCATGAGGGCTTAAACAAGCACATTTGTTGGCACATGGCCTCAGATAGGGAAGCCGCGCACACATTAATAATTGGTTATTTATTAATAGTGAGGAAATGATATTTCACGAAATGGTCTTTTATCAACCAAATTTAAAAGTTTCTTTAAGAATAACAATTTGTATAATAACTTATTCCTAAATTAAAAAAATTTTGGATCTCATATAATGATATTAGTAACTTTCATAATTTTACACCGCTAAAAAAAAACGTTCATAATCAACATCTCGCCGCAACGCGCGGGTAACGTCAACTCGTTTAATACATTTCCTAAATTATATTACCATCTAATAATATCCTAATTAATACCATAACCCTCGTTACTCTCATATAGCTCATTAGAGATCTATTCTTTTTTGTTTTCTTTCTCACAATGCATGTTTCATGTGGAGTGATTTAATTTCCGATTTTCATGTGGAGTGATTTAATTTCCGATTTACTTTCACACAAACCCTCAACCTCTCCTCCATTTTCTCAACTCTATCCTATTCAAATCTGGTCAATCACATCATCAGCAGCTCCACATTCTTTGTTTGTGAAGGATTCCACAACGAAAATAAATCATGTGGAGTGATTTAATTTCCGATTTATCGAACCCACAATCAGTTTTTTCTCGTTACTAATCTCCGATCAACTAGGTTAATGGTTTCCAGTTGTCTGGGTCCATAATATAAACGATCGTGATGATTTGGTGATGATTATGGCTCAAAAGTTCCAGATCTAAAGGTAAAGATCACACAAACTTTTTTGTGTAATTCTGAATTTAGAGAAGCAAGCCAGCCAATTTAAATATTTTTGCCTTTGTTTGCATCGATCGATGTGGAATCTTAGATACTCTTTTTTTTGTCTGTTTTCATTATTTGATTCTCCATTCTCATGTTTATAAGTTATGTGATAAGGCATTTGAGTTTTTCAGGAAATCACTTCATGTTCATCGTTTCTGTGTATTTTCAGATTTTCATTGTTTGATTTCACCTAGCTCAAATACTATGGATTCATGGGGTTTAATTGACATCAACAGGAGAGGTTCGTACTTTCTTTCTAATAAATTTATAATATTATCAATCTATTGTTGTTTTATAGGCATTTCTTATCTAGGAATTGAAATCTGGGCATCATGGATTCTTGGATGAATTGGCTTCTAACTGACATCAACTTTAGAGGTTTATACTTTATTAGTGATTGAATTTTCCTTCATATTTTGTTGGCAGTGGATTCTTCTTCGATTGTCGTCGCTCTGGGAAAGCATTTTTTACTATGGATTCTTTTCCGATTGATTATCTTAAAGGCCACCAACTTTTCATTCAAATGTTTGATCACTTGATTTTGCAATTTCATCTTCACAATTAATGTGTTGACTGACAATTGCATAGATATATTAAGCCGTTGAACTCAGTTGAAGATGTTTCTAACAAGGTAAATGCATTTGATTGCACATTTTTTTAATCCATGCTCGTGAGTGAAAATTTTTGTATTCTTCAACAGGGAAACGAGTGGCGTTTGGAATGTAGAATGCGTCGTGTTAGACTTGCCCTAAAATCAATATGCCTTGTATTTCCACTTGTAATGATTGCTCTTCTCAAGTTGATACTCGTGTTTATGTAGGACCGAGTATGATATGGCCGTCAATATCTTCACTCTAGAAGGCAAGTTGTTTTTGATTGGATATGCTATAGAGGCCATCAAGGGGGAGCTTTTTAGGGTGGTTGTTTGTTTTTGGACTAATTTGATATTATGAATTTAGCTAAATGACTTCTATGTGTGTATGGTTGTTAATTATGGTCATTGATCGCAGCCGATAGCATCCCCTAAATCCCCCAAAAGGTATGTAATAAGGGTTTTATTTTCTATGATTAAACTTTATATTGATGTTCACGTTGTTTGATCTATGATTGAAATAATCTAGATTGCATTTATGTTACGAAAGTATCTGCAGGTGCTTATGATTAGCTTCATTTTGATGATTTATATTTGATATTAAAATTGTTTTTGTTTTCCTTTTTTTGTTGAATCTGCATATTGTGTTCATAATTTTATGAACTTATATCTGTCAATTGGGATCGTATTATATATGTTCAACTATAATTTCTTTCTTGATGGCATGGTGCTTTTTTTCTCTTCCCATGTTTACAAATGTAAAATATTATGGCAAAGGTGTGACATTTTTCGGGTTTGGTTGTACTAGAAGAGACAAAATCTAGAGCAAGATCATGCCAGGTAGTGTTTTTGTTTTGTACAAAGCATTTATTTATTATCTATGTGCGATCAATATATAGCTTTTTTTCCTTTATGTTATTTTTGGAGGACTGCAAATACTTTCATCCATGCAAAGATGGGGTGTGTGTGTTGAAGAATCATCATGACATTTTCTTTTTGGGATACTCAAGGAGGTATATTAGCATTATTGGCAAAAGTTAGTGTTTTGGAAATATTATATCTTGTTTACACAAAATTTTAAAGCCTGTTTTATAATCTTTGTTATTAATACTCAAATGCTAAAACCGCATATGGAAGCTTTATTTTTAATTCATAGGTGTCAAAATGGATGGGTTCAATACTGGGCAAACTCGGTTAGGACGTTAGGTTCATAACACTTTTCCGTGCCATTGTTGTTCATGTTCTCTGTTTTTTTAACTATTATGTAGAGGTTTCAAAAAGATGGGTTGGATATGGGTGAAACCAGTTAGGTTGTGTTTGCAACACTTTATTGCCCGTTATTATATTTTAATTTTATATATTAACTCTTTTAAATTTGACTAGATAGTGAGTTATCCTATACATATTTGATCTCACTGTATTACTTTTTTTTTTTAGAAATAACGTCTAGATACTAACCCTAAACTGATTGGTCTGTGCTAAAGAATGAGCATAGGCATTTTGTTAGTTGTTGCTTACTTTTCTATTGCCCACTTTCCTTTTTTTTTACTTTGTTGTTGTTGTTGGAGGTTAAACTTGAGAAACCAAACCTTATTAGGGGTAAAAAGGTCAAGAGTGTTATGAAGAGAATGGTGCAGTGTCTATTGACATCAAGATAATGGAACAGTAAGCTAAACATACCAGCTTCTTGTGCTATTTTGTTCTTGTGATCTCACACATGTCATTGACTTTTGCAGGTCAAAATAATTTCAAGAGATTTAGCAAGCTTAGAAAAGACTAAAGTTAATATTAGTACTTGACAATGGTTTTAATTTTTGGTGAAAGTAGCTATCTTAATCACATCTGTTGGTTTTTATGGGATTGTTGTAAAAATGGCCCGAGAGGTAAACTTTTATCCCAAAAATTAATTTCATTCAAATTTCAATAAAGACACTTCTAATTTTCGTTTGTGTTGTGATACATTAGCTTTCCATAGAAGGTTTATATTTGATAATCCATATATTTCCAATTCTTACAACGTTGATATGTTTTTAATCAATGATCCTATTGAAGACATCAATTTCTTTAAGAAAAAGTTCACTAACTATCAACTATATATATATATATATATATATATATATATATATATATATATATATATATATATATAGGGTAGGGATCCTAAGAGAAGTTATTCCTATTTAAGAAACTTGATAATGATTCTGGACTACACATTTTCATAAGATTTTCGTAATATACACATACGTATAGTTTAAAACTGACTATATATATATATATATGTATATTGAATTATACACATATATATATAGTCAGTTTTAAACTATATATATTTGTATATTACGAAAAGTTTTGGAAAAATGTTTGGTCCAGAATGCTTCTCAAGTTTCTCAATTAGCATAGTACTTCTCATATGATCCTAATCCTATATATATATATATATATATATATATATATATATATATATATATATATGGGATGGGTAAAATAAGAACCACCTCCAGTTGCGAGAACCGTAAGAACCATTTTTTATCCATTGAATCTTGGATGATAGATGAATAAGATTAAAAATAATATTAAATCTTTGTCTTATTATTTTTTTATATTTTATTACTAAAAGGGTAGTTTAGTAAATTTGTTTTTTTTTTCTTATTGTATTTGTTTTTTTTTTCTTATTGTATTTGTTATTTTTTTTATCTTATTATATTTATTGTTTTTATTAATATCGGAATATTTTTATTAAAAAACATTTTGAAATTAGTTTTTTTTAAAAAAGACAATGTTTTTCAAGATTTTTTTTACAAAAAACATTTTTACAATCCGTTTTTTTTACGTTAAGTTTTTTATGCGACCGTCTTTACGCTAGTTTTTTTACGCGTCGTTTTTACGCCCCGTTTTTTCGAGCCGCTTTTTACGCCCGTTTTTTCGCACGGTTTTGTTACGCGTCGTTTTATACGCCCTTTTTTACGGCCGCTTTTTTACGCGTTGTTTTTACGTGCCTTTTTTACGCTTCGTATTTACGCGCGGTTTTTACACCCCATTTTTTACGAAGTTTTTTTACGGACAGGTTAAAAAAAATTAAACCTTTTTTACACCACGTTTGTAAACTTTTTTTAAACCACGATTGTAAACTTTTTTTACGCACCCTGGTTTTAAATTTTTTACCGCCCCTGTTAAAAATGAAATTAAACATTTTTTAACACCGCGGTTGTAAACTTTTCATACACAATTTTTTTTTGTGTATAGTTTTTTACGAGTAGCGTAAAATTTGTAAGTAAAGTTAAAAAAAAGTTTTTTTAACTTTCATACACAATTTTTTTACGTGTATTGTTTTTACGGGTAGCGTAAAGTGTTACGACCCGTTTTTAACGCCCGTTTTTACGATCCGTTTTTTACTACCCGTTTTTACAACCTGTTTTTTACGCCCGTTTTTTACGCTCGTTTTTACGACCCTGTTTTTACGACCAGTTTTTTACGCCCGTTTATACGACCCGTTTTTACGCCCCATTTTTATGGTTTTACAAAAAAACAAAGAAACTTTACGCCAAAAAAACAAAAAAAAACTTATTTACGACCCGTCTTTTTACGCCCCCAATCCCGGGTTTGGGTTTACAAATTTGAGAATCTTAACAAACGAACTCACCTAAAAAGTCACGACTCATAGATGTCTCAGATAAACTTATCATCTTCGTTTTTTACGAAGATTTTTTTTACGCACAAGTTAAAAAAAAATTAAACCTTTTTTACACCACGCTTGTAAACTTTTTTTAAACCACATTTTGTAAACTTTTTTTACGTACCCCGGTTGTAAATTTTTTACGGCCCCTGTTAAAAATAAAATTAAATTTTTTTTTACACCGCGGTTGTAAACTTTTCATACACAAATTTTTTTGTGTATAGTTTTTTACAGGTAACGTAAAATTTTAAAGTAAAGTTTTAAAAAAAGTTTTCTTAACTTTTTATACATAGTTTTTTTACGTGTATTGTTTTTACGGGTAGCGTAAAGTTTTACAACCCGTTTTTACAACCTGTTTTTACGCCCGTTTTTACATCCGTTTATACCACTCGTTTTTACGACCGTTTTTACGCCCGTTTTTTACGACCCCGTTTTTACGAACAGTATTTTACGCCCGTTTATACGACCCGTTTTTTACGAGACGTTTTTTCGGCCCATTTTTACGGTTTTACTTCAAAAACTTATTTACAAAAAAACAAAGAAACTTTACGCCAAAAAAAACAAAAAAAACTTATTACGCGTCTTTTTACGCCCCCGATCCCGGTTTCGGGTTTACAAATTTGAGAATCTTAACAAACGAACTCACCTAAAAAGTCACGACTCATTGATGTCTCGAATAAACTTATCATCTTCGTTTTTTATGGACAAGTTAAAAAAATTAAACCTTCTTTACACCACGTTTGTAAACTTTTCTTAAACCACGATTGTAAATTTTTTTTACGAACCCCAGTAGTAAATTTTTTACGGCCCCTGTTAAAAATAAAATTAAATCTTTTTTTACACCACGGTTGTAAACTTTTCATACACAAATTTTTGTGTATAGTTTTTTACGGGTAGCGTAAAATTTTTAAGTAAAGTTCTAAAAAAAAGTTTTTTTAACTTTTCATACACAGTTTTTTTCGTGTATTATTTTTACGGTAGCGTAATGTTTTACGACCGTTTTTCGACCCGTTTTTACTACCCCGTTTTTACGACCCGGTTATACGACTCGTTTTTACGACCGTTTTTACACCCGTTTTTTACGACCCCGTTTTTACGACCAGTTATTTACGCCCGTTATACGACCCGTTTTTACGCCTCGATTTTTACGACCCGTTTTACGCCCCATTTCTACGGTTTTACAAAAACTTATTTACAAAAAAAAAAGAAACTTTATGCCAAAGAAAACAAAAAAAAAACTTATTTACGACCCGTCTTTTTACGCCCCCGTTCCTGGTTTCGGGTTTACAAATTTGAGAATCTTAACAAACGAACTCACCAAAAAGTCATGACTCATAGATGTTTCAGATAAATCGACTAAAAAATATAAAAACCAACTACAAAAATCAAAACCATGTGTTAATCTTGAAAAAAAGGGAATTTGGCTCAGAATTTCCAATAAAAAAATGGCTGCAAAAGTGGGGTTGCAGGTTTGAAAACCTACCCTCTTCGTCATGCTATCGTCATCAAGTGTCAAGGAAAAATTGTTTCGAACCATCACTGCCAAGTCAACCCCCAAATATCAAAAACACAAATCAATCACCGGAGATCCCCAAACAGAATCACTTTATGCAACCCCCAGAACATTGTTTGTAAAACAACCCCCCCCCCCCCCCCCCCCACACACATCAAAAACACGAATCAAACACATAATCAAAAATTGTTTCAAAAAACTCAACAGAATCACTTTTATTCAAACCCCACTTCTCAAAACCCTAGAGCGAGAAACAACACCAACCAGTTCTAGAAAGAGAAACGACAACGCCCACCAGATTTGCAGATGGCAGAAGACAGCCGGGGGCCGGCCAGCACTGTTACGGTGGCGTGGCGGTCGACGGCAGACGGCAGGGCCCCTGTTTCAAGCAGTGGTATTATAGTCATTTCCACCTCTGCCGTACATTGATTTGTGTCGAAGGAAGGCTACCACCGCCGCTGGTGGTGGGTTGCAGAGCCGAATAGACAAAAAAGCGATAGAGGGCTCCACCACCTCCACCACCATCGCTGGTGATGGGTTGCGAGAGAGAGAGAGAGAGAGAGTAACAGTCGTCTTCCCCCGCCAACCACCTCCACCACCACCAACTACGGCAACCACGCGTAGACAACAACCGGGGCCCAAAACAGAATCACTTTATGCAAAACACAATAATACTACCAAAAACAACAAACACCCACCAGATTTTGCAGACGGGCAGACAACAACCAGGCCGGCCAACACTGTTATGGTGGCGCGGTGGCCAACGGCGGACGGCAGGGCCATTGTTTCGAGCAAGAGAGAGAGTGTGTGTGACAACCCCCACACCTCCACGACCACCACCGTACAACCCCACATCGACAACCACCGTACACCCCACCCCACACTCTAAGTCGGACCACCCAGACCCACCGACGGTCACCACCACCGCTGGTTTAGCCCGCCTCTACGAAGCCCTTGATGTTTTGAAGGGTGGTGGCTGGACACCACCGCGGCCATGGGGGTTCGTTTTGAGGCGATGGTGGTCGGACACCATCGCTGCTGTCGCAAAAAGCTCCTACCAACCATCGCCCCCATCATCGTCTTTCCGCCTCTGCACAACTCCCACCACCACCTCCCCACCACCGTCTTCCGACCAACCACCTCCCATCACCGTCTTCCGCCGCCGACCACCCACCTGAATGTGATTTCTTGAATATGAATCTGATGAACAATTTCAAAGGTAGAGAGATAAGAGGTGATGGGATTAAAAAGAAAGAGAGACAGAATGCTTTTTAATAGAGAGAGATATGATGTCTTTGAAAGAGACCGACAGAGACATGAATGGCAGAGGTGCAAATGACTATAATACCCTCTAAATTTCAAAATAATCATGCATACGTGTCATTGTCTGATTGTTAGAGAGTGGTTCTCGCGGTTCTTGCAACTGGGGATGGTTTTCTCTTGAACAGATCCCTAAATATACATATATATATATAGGATTCGGTTTAAGAGAGAACCAATCCCAGTTGCAAGAACCATGAGAACTCATATCATCCAATAGCTTATTTACACATCACCCATAACCAAATTAAATCAAAAGGGTATTTCAGTCTTTTACTTCCCATGTCACATCTTTTCTCGATCTTCTATTTAAAAGTCAACATGCCACATATTTTCTCTCTCTTCTATTTAAAACACAATATGTAAAATCTTTTCGCTCTCTTATATTTAAAATTCAACATGAGACATCTATTGAGTCGTGATTTTTGAGTGAGTTCGTTTGGTAAGATAATCAAATTTCGTAAACCCAAAATCGGGGTGTCAGGGGCGTAAAAAGATGTTTGGCGTAAAAAAATTGTAAAAAAGTTTTTGTAAAAATAAAATATTTTGTTTGGCGTAAAATATTTTTTGTTTTTTGTAAAAATGTTTAAACTCGTATAAAAAATTGTTTTAAAGTTTAAAACCACGCGTAAGAAAGTTTAACCCGCGCGTAAAAAAGTTTAAAACCGGAGCAATAAAAAAGTTTAAAACTGCGCATAAATTTTTTTTATATCGGCGCGTGAAAAAAAATAAAACCGCGGGTAAAAAAGTTCTAAATCGGCGCGTAAAAAAAGTTCTAAACTATCGCGTAAGAAAAGTTTAAAACCGGCGCGTAAAAAAAGTTTAAAACTGACGCGTAAAAAAGTTTAAAACCGCGCGTAAAATAAATTTCTAAAATGGCATGTAAAAAAAGTTTGAATCCGCGAGTAAAAAAAGTTTAAAACCGGCGCGCAAAGAGAATTTTAAACCGACACGTTAAAAAAGTGTAAAACGCGCGTAAAAAAGTTTTAAACCGGCGCGTAAAAAAAGTTTAAAACCGCGCGTAAAGAAAGTTTAAAACCGGTGCGTAAAAAAAGTTTGAACCCCTACGTAAAATAAATTTCCTACTGCATGATTCAAAAATAACATAATTATATCATATTAATTAAATCACAAACATTAATTAAAGCACAATGATTAAAACTTTAATTTCCAATCATTAAAGAATATAGTAAAAATACCAATTTACACTTATCACATTAAAAACAAAAACTCATTAATTAAAACACAATGATTACAACTACTTTATTATCTTTTAATCTTATCCATTAAAACATTTTTTATCAATGGCATATATTGGTTCCTATGGTTCTCACAACTCAAGATGGTTCTCATTTTACCCATCCCCTATATATATATATATATATATAGGGGATGGGTAAAATGAGAAACACCTTGAGTTGTGAGAACCATAGGAACCAATACTAACCATTGATCAAAGCTATTTGGATGGATAAAATTAAAAGATAATAAAGTAAACTAATGATTGTGTTTTAATTAATAAAATTTGTTTTTTAGTGAAAAAAAACAATTAGGTCTTTTACTATATCGATTAATGATGGGTGTCATTAATATTAATGATTGATGTTATTAAAATGATTAATTTAATATAATTTGATTAAATTTTTTAAATCAATTCTTCAAAAACCTTTGATTTAACTTTTTAAATAAAAATTAATAAATCAAGAAATTAATATCATTGAATTAATTTAATTTATAGAATTTTTTTTACAGTAAACTCATAAAAAAAATTTTGATTTAATTTTTACAGTAAAATTTAATTAATCAAAAAAATAATATAATTTAATTAATGTTGTTTATATTAAAAAAAATTACGCGCGTTATTAATAAAAACATCTTTTGCGCGCGGTTTTCGGTTTTTTACGTGGCCGGTGTAAAATCTTTTTTTACGCTCGGTTTTAAAACTTTTTTTACGCGCCGGTATAAATTTTTTTTGCTCGGTTTTAAACTTTTTTTACGCGCGGTTTTAAATTTTTACGCGCCATTGTAAAACCTTTATTACGAGCGGTTTAAACCTTTTTTTATGCGCGGTTTTAAACTGTTTTTCGCGCGATTTTAAATATTTTTTGGCCGCGATTATTTAACTAGGCGTATGTATGTAGGTTTTGCAAAAAAATTAGGTAAAACGTCACCTGTTTAAGTAGGCGTCGACTGCGAAAATTTTGCGCATGGCGTAAATTTTGCAAATTATTTAAATACAACGTTGAAAACTAGTTATAGGCTACTTTTACACCCCTGTTAAAAAAACAGTTTAAACTTTTTTTACGCCCGGGTGTAAACTTTTTTTTCACCCCGGTTGTAAAATTGTTTTATGTGCGATGCAAAAAAATATTCATAAGTGTGTTTATTACTAAAAAAATGAGATTTGAACCGAAAATTACCAATTGAAGTGCCCCCGTTTCTTATTCCTCCAAACTAGGACCACCACCAGTTGATATGTGACTCATCTTGTCAGCTAGTCCACCTTCCTCAACCGCTGCAACCGAATCACCACCTCCAATGATGGTTGTAATACACTTCCCGCTGAGATATGCTAGTTTCTTTGCAATAGCCTTGCCATGTTTCTCCTGGAGCACCCGGCCACGTTGAGATTTAGAAGTTTTTTTCAACTTTTTTAACGCGCCGGTTAAAATTTTTTTACGCGCCGGTTTTCAACTTTTTTACGCGCGGTTTTAAATTTTTTTACGCGCCGGTCTAGAACTTTTTTTACGCCCCGGTCTAGAACTTTTTTTACGCGCGGTTTTAAACCTTTTTTACGCGTCAGTATAAAAGTTTATTTACGCGTGGTTATAAACTTTTTTACGCGTCGGTATAAAACATTTTTTACGCGCGGGTTTAAACTTCTTTTACGCGCCGGTTTATAACTTTATTTACGCGCGGGTTTAAACCTTTTTTTACGCGCCGGTTTTAAACTTTTTTTATGCCTAAGTTGTAAACTTTTTTACGCCTCAGTTTGAAACTTTTTTTACACGCGATTTTAAACTTTTTTTACGCGCCGGTTTAGAACTTTTACGCCCCGGTCTTAAAAAAATTTTACATGCTGGTATAAAACTTTTTTTACACGTGGTTTTAAACCTTTTTAAGCATGGGGTTTAAGGAATGTGATCATTTGATCTTCCATGGCCACCACAAATACAAGTGTAAATCTGGAAAAATGGAATTCTACATGTAAATACTTTTTTAATCAAAATTTTTTATCATCATGTAAATGTTTTTGCGAGAATTTTTTACATTGCATTTTTTTACGCTGCTGTAAAAAAGTTTTTGCTACAATTTTTTATCGAATTTGTTTTTACGCCGACTATAGCTTGAGCTAGACTCGGTTCGAGCTTGACTTTTTTCCAAGTTTTTATAATCAATTTTCAAATGAACACAAACACACAAAAAAATCACTGCTCTAAAAGGCCGGTGAAACATCCTAAAAAAAGATTATCTAGAAAAGAATCAAAATTAATTAAATAAGAATAAGAATGCCATAACAACTACACTAATATTATGTTTTAATCTTTTTTAGAATAAAAGCATTATTTCAATGGTGCCCCAACTTACTTTATGCAAAACTATTATTCAAACAATCTAAGCAACTTTTTGTAGTAAAATATTCTGCAAATCTACGAGAACCAATTGATACAATTTACATGGGTGAACCTTGACCAGATATAAAAAATCTCCGTCTATTAGGACATCCACTATTTCTATTTGAACACTATGTGACCCGTATAAGCCTCTACGGGCGCATGGGTATCAATCCCATGCAATGCTCTTGGGCCTCTGCGGGACGCATGGATATTAATCCCATGCGATGCTCTTGGGCTGAGCCACGTCAGCGATCCGTGTGCTTTTATGTTTCTTTGATCCCATGCGCCGCGCATAGGCCTCTGCGGGGCGCATGGGTTGTTTTTTTTTATTTAAAAATTAGATTGTTAATTTACATTAAGAATTGATAAGTGTAAATGTTAATAATAAATCTACAAATGTTCATGTGAGGTCTCATGTGAGGACTCGGGTATATCGATAGCGTTAAGATCTATTTTAGGGTTTAGTCGACTACGATACATATCTAGTCGGTTGTCGTACGTTGTCAACCCGCCCGAAGCGGCGTTTTGATGAATCCCGGCCCATAAAAAGTTCGGAGCAGGCATCGGATACTGTCCTTCCAACTTCACATGTATAAAATGTTCGGATTCACGAAGGTACACAACCCTAACAGATTGATGAGGGAACACGACATCATCTGGACCCTTCGTAATTGGGAAACTAGTATCAGTGCCCCTCGTATCCAAAGTATGAATGATCACACCAAATTTCTCGGCAATAAGAAGTCCTGTATAAGGCATATCCATCCAATGTTCAGATGATGCCATTTCTAACGAGTCGAAATTTATGCTGTCTAACAGGGTCTTAACCTGTAGCTGCCAAACGTTAAGCATTTCATCATAGAACCCTATCAGTTCAAAAGGGCAACGAGTTTTTTTGCTACCGGTTTTTCGAACAGTGGCTACACTCTTACGATAACCACTAAGGATACAATGTATCCACACCCTCACGAATTCACCATGTTTCTTCTTTGATCTTCCACACTTAACGATGCAGCCGTGATTACGAGCCCTCCTATCTACCCAATCCTCCATCTCTTCACGGGAGGCAAAACCCTGATTAGTTGCATAGGAAACTATGATAGGGTGTATTTTTTCCTCCTCATTTTCCAGTTTGATTTCTTCCTCGTCATATTCATGATGAAAATTACCCACTGCATACGAATTATCACCTCCGTAGTTGTATTAAGAATAACCTCCGGAATAACTGTGTGGTATAACATCCGTCGAAAAACGGGTTTTCAAAACCCGCTTCGTTTATCAATCAAATATCCAGTTATAATTTTCGTTGCGTATTTATAGTTGTTATTAATTTTAAACGATACATAATTAATAAATATATTAGAATTTTAAAACCATAATTTAAAATTACTAATAAATAAGGAATAAAAAAATAAATGTAGACGCCGGGTTTCGAACCCGGGTCACCCACAAGCCAAAATACACAACACACCGCTCCGCCACACACTGTCTTTGTGATAAACATTAAAACAAATAACACTTATAATGAAACTGAAAATCAAACCGGTAATCAGCGCGCTCAAATTCGCAGTCGCCGGAAAAGCCGAGATTATCGCGAATTATGACCGTTCCCTTTGACTGAAACGCGTGAACTAATTTCGACATCGGTTATAACCGATGTCTAACCCTCAATTTCAGTCATAACCGCCGGAAAACTTTAACCACGAATCAAGACCCAAATTCGAACCAAATACACCATGTTCCTCCTTATAAATACCCACCCAAACCTCTGGTAACCTTTTCGCCCAGAATCGCACTCTCTTTCGAAGCTTTAATCCTTCCAGAGCACGTCGCCAGAAACTTCAATTTCGCCGAAACTTCGCCGGAATCGATCGTCAGAAAACCGTATTCATTCATCAGTCGGTATAACTGTCTAAACTTCTCTGCTATCTCTTAATTTATGTTTTAATCGTTCAAATCAATAATCAAAACTGTTAAACAGTTCATACAGCCGGACATCGCAAATCAGAGCCGACGACACTTGCCGGAAAACCGAAGCAAACCCGCTGTTCTGGTATATCATATCATTTGATTTCTCTGTTCATTTCAATCAAGTTTAGGTCGTGAACGATTAAACAAGAACAGTCGGATTTCACTGTTCTGTATTCTTAAACGAAGAAGATGAAGTCACAAATAAGTATAAGTATAATTAAAATCAGATATTCAAACGGGTTAGACACAGTCCAGCGGTGGACTGTGTGCACAAACAATACACACGTCCCGAGTTCGAATCGCACGCGTTCCGACTTTCAGAAATAAAACCAACATTTTTAAAACTTAACCAGGTCACGTCACAGAATGTTTATAAGAGTAATATAATCCATAAGTTAAACAGATTTAACACACAGCCCAACCGGTTGGGCTGTGCGCACTCGAACCGAAGGACCCGAGTTCAACTCCGGGTCCCTGTAACCGGTCCGGCCGTATAAATTGTTTTTAATAAAAAACCAAATAAGTTAAAAATTAATTAGTATATAAATATATTTAAAACAGAGAATATTTCGGGTTAGACACGTAGCTCAGTTGGTAGAGCTGCGTGCACGTATACGAGAGGTCCCGAGTTCGAACCTCACTCAGCGCATATAAACACACAGTCCGACCGGTCAACGGTCAACGGGGTGAAAAAAGTCAACGTTTTTATTTCTTTTTATTTATTTATTTAATCAGAAAAATCATTTAAAATACTTAAAAATAAGATTTTTAAAGTTAGAAAACTTCCTTAAACTCACGAAAATAAGTCTAAAAATCCCATTAAGAGTATGAATTAAAAGTACTAATCTCAAATAAAACCCATTTATTTACCGAATCATTTCTTTATTATTTTAGGTTAGTTTTTCACTCGTCGATCAAATCCTAAAATTCGTGCGCATCCAACGTCATCAAAGAACGCACCCAGTGTGAGTGAATCTCTACCAATTCCCCGTTTTAATCATGTTTTGGGGTGTATCATGTGTCGTTTAATTCTTTATTATATTTAAACACTTGTGCATCCATCATATCCGTGATCAAATGTGTATCAATTGTTGTGTGGATTATATGTAGTTTGGATTTATCATTTTCAGTGCACGCATTTCATTAGGCCCATCAGTTCCCCGTGGAAGACGGGTTGAGCATCAGGTGCCTCATAAGATCGGCTCCGTTTGATTGAGCCTTGATCTCACATTCATCATCATTCATATCATATACTCATTCAAAGTGGTTTGTGTTTGTTTACTTATATATGTTTGCTCACATGTGATTATTGCACAAATTTTCCATATTAAATAAAACAAGAAATTAATAACAATGTTTTATCAAGGTTCACTCGCCAACTTTTGTTGACCCAAAATATCCCCCGTTTTACACATGATATAGGTGATCCAGCTAGGGCAAGAAACACATAGGAAGGCCTAGAAGAATAAATCAGTTTAAGCTTTGGATTATTTACATAGTTTCATTTCCTTGTAATTGTATGAATTTTGATTTGGATATTTAAGTTGTAATTTGAATTTAATAAATATGAAACATTTTAGTAAACATCATGAGCTTTGGTTATAACCCAATTATGCCCCGACTCTTATTCCGCTGCGGGTCGGGGTGTGACAGATTGGTATCAGAGCCATGACTATAGGGATATAGGATAGGTTATTAGACTCTTAGAGCCTATACTATAGTTGATTAAAATTTTAAATTGTTTATGCGTTACATACAAAATTCATGATGTTTATATGTTTTATGTTTATTGTTACACTCAATGTTATGCAAGCATGTTCACAAATACATAATATTATACAATGCTCATCATGAATCATATCAACATATCATATCCATGAGAGCACACACCTCACGATTACCATGATTTTTGCAATGATTTTTATATTTTCAAATCACATCAAAGTGAGTTCTCATGACGGGCATGTAGTAACTGGAAGGGTACGAGTACCTATAGTCGGAACGTCCTGTCTAGGCTTGGCATTCGTATAAATCCAAAATAAAGGACCAGTTTGCCTACCTGGGGACTAACGATGAGAGTACGAAGGACCTATTAGGCCAAAGCATGCTATACCAAACGTCGTGTGAGCTAACCCCACTTTGAGTTGTCATTGTGTCTACACCTGGACACCCTCCTACTATACATCTCGCAATCATATTTTCGGTTTTTCATTCGGGTGAATCCTACCAAGCCCAATAGTCATGGGGGCCCACATGACTATACAGGCGATGGTATGGGGGACATTGGGGGCCCAAACATGAGCAAACCCAAGACATCCTATGGATGTAGTTGCATTATTGTTAGTTATGTTATTTTTATTCTTTTAACGACATATGACACCTAGAAACTTCTTAAACTCACAACTTCCTATGTGTGTTCCTGTAGATGTCGGCTAGGCAACTACGTGGAGGTAGAAAATCAGGAAGATCCAATGAACGCTTGGCCACACCAATTGCTAAACAAATGGCCACGGTGCTTCCTGACATCGTAATTCAAGTTCAACAAGCTCTCACCGCAAACCCCATCAACCCTCCCAATCAAGAAGACCAGAGCGTCGCCAACCCTCCCTTCAAAAAGTGCTCCTACAAACACTTCAAATCTTGCGATCCCCCAAAGTATGAAGGGACCGAAGGTGTTACTGCTCTCCTTCACTGGTTTGAAGAAATGGAGAACACTTTTCTCAATTGCGATTGTCCCGAGGATCGCAAGGTACGTTATGCAACAGGAAGACTGTTTGGGGTAGCCCTTACCTGGTGGAACACGGAAAAGGGAAAACGAGGAGTTGAAGATGCCATGGCCTTAACCTGGGAAGAGTTAAGGGAACTCATGACAAGACGCTTCTGTCCAAGAAGCGAATCAAAAAGCTGGAAGACGAATTCCACGCGCTAAAACAAAAGGAATGAGACCACACTTCCTATAACAAAAGATTTCTCGAGCTAAACCAGATGATCCCTAATCTGTTCACCCCCGTGTACCGCTTGGTTGAACATTACAGTCAAGGTCTTCCCTCGAAAATTCAAGACTCGGTTTTAAGCACTTCGCCTGCAACACTTGAAGCCGCAATGGAACTAGCTACCGAACTCACTGAGAATCGCATCCGAAACGGCAAATTTAAGGATGATAAGAAGAAAACACCCATAGAGAAGTCAACTACAAACCACTCAGTCTCCTCCTCAAGGTTTGTTGGTAAGAGGAAACGAAACAACAAGAATTTTGCTGTCACTCAAACCAACCATCCTATCACTGCTGCACCAATCACCCAAATTGCTACCTCAGCTGCACCATTTAAAAAGCCATACACCGGCCCACATCCAAAATGCAACCGTTGTCAGTACCATCACCCTCCCGAAACTCCTTGCCAACATTGCACCAGCTGTGGCCGTGCGGGTCACACCATACAAACTTGTCGCACACTTCAACGAATGAACCGCAATCAACCCCCAACCCAAACCCACCATCAGATAGTGGGTCAATCCCAACAACCCTTACTTCTACCATCTGCACAACACATAGCCCAATCCTACTACCAACCCAACTACCCGATGATGCAACCCATGCGAGCTTGTTACAACTGTGGAGACCCAAACCACTTCAGGAACACATGTCCACGCTTGGTGAACATCATCCATGCTCAAGCCCAAGCGAACCCAGTAAACCAAGCCAACCAAGCTCCTCCACCTGCCAGAGGAAGAGCTTTCAACATCAATGCCAACCAAGCTAGGGCTGACAACAACGTGGTTAACGGTACGTTTCTCATCAATGGTAGTTATGCATCCATGTTATTCGATACTGGCGCGGATAAGAGTTTTGTGTCCTTAGAATTCGAACCTATCCTTAACCAAACTCGTGATAATCTCATGGAATCTCTAACGGTGGAAGTTGCTGACGGAAAGCCCGTTTCATTAAATTCTATTATACGAAATTGTACCCTCACTCTAAACGATCACGATTTTCCAGTTGACCTCATTCCTATGAAGTTGGGAAGTTTCAATATTATAATCGGTATGGACTGGCTTAGCCAGCATCACGCTGAAGTAGTGTGCCGCGAAAAGTTCATTCGCATTCCTCTTGCAGACGGTCAGACTCTACGTATTTTTGGAGAAACCCTTTCGAAAGGACTCAAACTAATGTCCTGCCTTCAAGCCCGAAAATATCTCCGCAAGAACTATGTCGCATTCCTAACTCACGTCGTCAAAAAGGGAAACAAGGAGAAGAAACTCGAAGATATACCAGTGGTGAAGGAATTCCCACAAGTCTTTCCCGACGACATCTCAGGACTCCCTCCTGTGAGAGAAGTCGAATTCCGCATCGATCTTGTACCTGGCGCTACACCAGTCGCAAAATCTCCTTATAGGTTAGCCCCATCCGAAATGCAAGAGCTGGCCAGTCAACTGCAAGAGCTGACTGAAAAAGGATTCATACGTCCTAGCTCCTCGCCTTGGGGTGCACCTATTCTTTTTGTGAAGAAAAAAGATGGAACGTTTCGCATGTGTATCGATTACAGAGAACTCAACAAGTTAACGGTTAAGAATCGCTACCCACTACCTCGCATCGATGACCTACTAGACCAACTTTAAGGCGCCACCTGCTTTTCAAAATCGACCTTCGTTCTGGTTATCATCAACTTAGAGTACATGAAGAAGACGTCCCAAAGACCGCCTTCCGGACTCGTTATGGTCATCACGAATTCATGGTCATGCCATTCGGTTTAACCAACGCCCCCGCTGTCTTCATGGATCTAATGAATAGGGTATGCAAACCCTACCTCGACCGTTTTGTCATAGTCTTCAACGACGACATCCTTATCTACTCCAAGTCTAAATCTGATCATGAACGACACCTTCGACTCATCCTTACACTCTTAAGGATTGAAAAGCTCTACGCTAAGTTCTCAAAATGCGAATTCTGGTTAAGAGAAGTACAATTCCTTGGACATGTCGTCAATGACAAGGGAATACATGTCGATCCTTCAAAAATCAAGGCAGTACAGGAATGGCAAGCGCCACGTACCCCTACCGAAGTAAGGTCATTTCTCGGTTTGGCTGGTTACTATCGCCGCTTCATTGCCAACTTTTCCCGTATTGCTGTACCACTCACGGATTTGACTCATAAAGGAAAACCCTTCATATGGGGACCTAAACAAGAAGAAGCCTTCCAAACTCTAAAGCAAAAACTTTGTGACGCACCTATCCTCACACTCCCTGAAGGTTGCGATGACTTTGTAGTATATTGCGACGCATCAGGGCAAGGGCTAGGCTGTGTATTAATGCAAAGAGGAAAAGTGATAGCCTATGCTTCTAGGAAACTCAAGGTTCATGAGAAGAACTACACCACCCACGACCTGGAACTTGGAGCCGTTGTGTTCGCTCTCAAGATATGGAGACATTACCTCTACGGTACCAAGTGTGAAATATACACTGACCACAAAAGTCTCCAACATATCTTCAACCAAAAGGAGTTGAATATGAGGCAACGAAGATGGGTCGAACTTCTCAATGACTACGACTGTGAAATTCGGTATCATCCTGGCAAGGCAAACGTAGTGGCCGATGCGCTCAGTCGAAAAGGTTATGCGAACTCCATTCGTCTTCTCTGTTTGCAAATCATAACTGACATCAAAGATCGAATCCGAGCAGCTCAACATGTTTCTGTAACAGAAAATGACGTACGCGATGAGCTGTCATGTGGAGCTGAACTCATAATCGAAACTAAATCCGACGGTATTCTATACTATTTAAATCGCATATGGATTCCTGATCGCGATAACCTTCGTGATTTCCTCATGAATGAGGCGCACAAAACACGATACTCTGTACACCCAGGAGCCGACAAGATGTATCAAGACCTACGATACACCTACTGGTGGCCGGGCATGAAAAAGGATATTGCTATTTTTGTTTCCAAGTGCCTTACATGTTCCAAAGTAAAAGCTGAACATCAAAGACCTTTAGGACTTCTAGTCCAACCCGAAATACCTGTATGGAAGTGGGAAAACATAACCATGGACTTCATTACCGGGTTACCTCGCACCTCCAGTGGGTATGACACCATATGGGTAATCATCGATCGTCTTACGAAATCAGCTCACTTCATACCGATTCGCGAGGACTTCAAAAACGAGAAGTTAGCTCGTATCTACATCAGCGAGATCGTAAGCCGTCATGGTGTACCTTTAAGCATCATTTTAGACCGTGATGGTCGTTTCACTTCACGAACATGGCGAGCCGTACAAACCGCCTTGGGTACACGATTAGACCTCAGTACCGCTTTTCATCCTCAAACTGATGGACAATCTGAACGCACCATCCAAACTCTTGAAGAGATGCTTCGAGCATGTGTCATAGACTTCAAAGGGAATTGGGACGCTCATCTACCATTAGTTGAATTTTCGTACAACAATAGCTATCATTCAAGTATCGGCATGGCTCCTTTCGAAGCTTTATATGGTCGTAAGTGCCGATCTCCAGTATGTTGGCACGAAATTGGGGAATCACAAATCACCGGTCCAGAGTTAATTCAAGAAACAACCGACAAGGTCATTCAAATTCGAAACAATCTTCTAGCGGCTCAAAGTCGTCAAAAGAGTTATGCAGACAAACGACGAAAGCCCTTGGAGTTTGACATTGGGGATCAAGTACTTTTAAAAGTATCATCATGGAAGGGAGTGGTTCGTTTTGGCCAGAAGGGCAAGCTAGCACCACGCTACGTAGGACCTTTCAAGATACTCGAAAGAGTAGGTCCTGTAGCATACAAGCTTGACCTACCAGAAGAGTTCAACAGAACTCATCCCACATTCCACGTATCAAACTTGAAGAAGTGCCTCGCCGATGAAAACCTCCATATTCCTCTAGAAGACATTCAAATCGATGAATCTATGCACTTCATTGAAAGACCAGTAGAAATCATGGACTTCGGAGAGAAGCGTTTAAGACGAAGTCGTATTCCAATTGTCAGGGTACGTTGGGAGTCCAAACGAGGACCTGAGTTTACTTGGGAACGTGAAGACTCAAAGCGCGAGAAATACCCGCATCTTTTTCCTGTTACCACTACTACTTAAATTTCGGGACGAAATTTCTAAAAGTAGGGGATACCGTAACATCCGTCGAAAAACGGGTTTTCAAAACCCGCTTCGTTTATCAATCAAATATCCAGTTATAATTTTCGTTGCGTAGTTATAGTTGTTATTAATTTTAAACGATACATAATTAATAAATATATTAGAATTTAAAAACCATAATTTAAAATTACTAATAAATAAGGAATAAAAAATAAATTTAGACGTCGGGTTTCGAACCCGGGTCACCCACAAGCCAAAAGAGACAACACACCGCTCCGCCACACACTGTCTTTGTGATAAAAATTAAAACAAATAACACTTATAATGAAACTTAAAGTCAAACCGGTAATCAGCGCGCCCAAATTCGCAGTCGCCGGAAAAGCCGAGATTATCGTGAATTATGACCGTTCCCTTTGATTGAAACGCGTGAACTAATTTCGACATTGGTTATAACCGATGTCTAACCCTCAATTTCAGTCATAACCGCCGGAAAACTTTAACCACGAATCAAGACCCAAATTCGAACCAAATACACCATGTTCCTCCTTATAAATACCCACCCAAACCTCTGGTAACCTTTTCGCCCAGAATCGCACTCTCTTTCGAAGCTTTAATCCTTCCAGAGCACGTCGCCGGAAACTTCAATTTCGCCGGAACTTCGCCGGAATCGATCGTCAGAAAACCGTATTCATTCATCAGTCGGTATAACTGTCTAAACTTCTCTGCTATCTCTTAATTTATGTTTTAATCGTTCAAATCAATAATCAAAACTGTTAAACAGTTCATACAGCCGGACATCGCAAATCAGAGCCGACGACACTTGCCGGAAAACCGAAGCAAACCCGCTGTTCTGGTATATCATATCATTTAATTTCTCTATTCATTTCAATCAAGTTTAGGTCGTGAACGATTAAACAAGAACAATCGGATTTCACTGTTCTGTATTCTTAAACGAAGAAGATGAAGTCACAAATAAGTATAAGTATAATTAAAATCAGATATTCAAACGGGTTAGACACACAGTCCAGCGGTGGACTGTGTGCACAAACAATACACACGTCCCGAGTTCGAATCGCACGCGTACCGACTTTCAAAAATAAAACCAACATTTTTAAAACTTTACCAGGTCACGTCACAGAATGTTTATAAGAGTAATATAATCCATAAGTTAAACAGATTTAACACACAGCCCAGCCGGTTGGGCTGTGCGCACTCGAACCGAAGGACCCGAGTTCGACTCTGGGTCCCTGTAACCGGTCCGGCCGTATAAATCGTTTTTAATAAAAAACCAAATAAGTTAAAAATTAATTAGTATATAAATATAATTAAAACATAGAATATTTCAGGCTAGACACGTAGCTCAGTTGGTAGAGCTGCGTGCACGTATACGAGAGGTCCCGAGTTCGAACCTCACTCAGCGCATATAAACACACAGTCCGACCGGTCAACGGTCAACGGGGTAAAAAAACTCAACGTTTTTATTTCTTTTTATTTATTTATTTAATCAGAAAAATCATTTAAAATACTTAAAAATAAGATTTTTAAAGTTAGAAAACTTCCTTAAACTCACGAAAATAAGTCTAAAAATCCCATTAAGAGTATGAATTAAAAGTACTAATCTCAAATAAAACCCATTTATTTACCGAATCATTTCGTTACTATTTTAGGTTAGTTTTTCACTCGTCGATCAAATCCTAAAATTCGTGCGCATCCAACGTCATCAAAGAACGCACCCAGTGTGAGTGAATCTATACCAATTCCCCGTTTTAATTATGTTTTGGGGTGTATCATGTGTCGTTTAATTCTTTATTATATTTAAACACTTGTGCATCCATCATATCCGTGATCAAATGTGTATCAAATGTGTATCAATTGTTGTGTGGATTATATGTAGTTTGGATTTATCATTTTCAGTGCACGCATTTCATTAGGCCCATCAGTTCCCCGTGGGAGACGGGTTGAGCATCAGGTGCCTCATAAGATCGGCTCCGTTTGATTGAGCCTTGATCTCACCTTCATCATCATTCATATCATATACTCATTCAAAGTGGTTTGTGTTTGTTTACTTATATATGTTTGCTCACATGTGATATTGCACAAATTTTCCATATTAAATAAAACAAGAAATTAATAACAATGTTTTATCAAGGTTCACTCGCCAACTTTTGTTGACCCAAAATATCCCCCGTTTTACACATGATACAGGTGATCCAGCTGAGGCAAGAAACACATAGGAAGGCCTAGAAGAATAAATCAGTTTAAGCTTTGGATTATTTACATAGTTTCATTTCCTTGTAATTGTATGAATTTTGATTTGGATATTTAAGTTGTAATTTGAATTTAATAAATATGAAACATTTTAGTAAACATCATGAGCTTTGGTGATAACCCAATTATGCCCCGACTCTTATTCCGCTGCGGGTCGGGGTGTGACATGTGGTGAGTAGTCCGGGTCTGGAAGAGGCGGAATGTCGACATGAGAAGGAACGCGGTTAACAACTTCCTCGTAATGGTTGGGCTGAAACGAAGATTCATAAGAATCAGAAATGGCGGTCTTGTATGAGTCTGGAACAACACTTCGTTAGAATCCTCACCGAATATTCGGAAAAACCACGACATACTGTGAATATGCGTGATTGTGATTTGAAAGGTTTATTATGGAATTGGAAATCTCATACGATAACCAACGATAATGCATGGTCTTATAGTCTTTCTGGAGGGTCCATGCGCCCCGCAAAGGCCATTGCGGGGCGCATTGAGTTCAAACATGCACATCAACTTTAGGTCACGCAGGTGTACGAGGTTATATCTGATTCTTGGTACCCTATGCGACCCGCATGGGCCTCTGCGGGGCGCATGGGTACGAGGTTCGCGTGTTTCCACGCAGACATGTCAGTCTGCTGCCTTTGTCGGGAAACCCTAACCCCATATGCGAGGGCGTTTGGGCCTATGCGACCCGCATGGAAGGGTGTCAAAATAAGAAATTTGGGTGTCCCAATAGGATGACTTATAAAAAAAACTTTTCATTTAACTAAGGGCAAATCTATGAATTCTCACAATTACAAACATCAAAGCATCTATAATTAGGTTTAACATCAAAACAACTACTATTAGGTTTACGAAGCCAATTCAACAACCTACAACAAAACCTAAACCTAATCACCATCACTCGCAAACAAAACAAACAAAAAACAGCTCACCTTCGACAAATCACCACCAACACCTTGTTCGCAACCGTCAGATCCACCACCGTCACCGCACCCACCACCATCAACGGCACCGCCACTGGCATAAATCTTCTAACCGACATAAAAAAATCATCGCTAGGAAGCGGTTGATTCTTTGAGATGAAATTGAGAGCGGAGGTTAACGTCCTAGTACCGACTCCGGAAGTGGGGCAAGTTGGGCATCACTAACAGGGGGTATCATCTTCGTCGCCGGTCCTCCTGTAAAAAAACATTTACCCACATTATACTTGTTTACCCACTTAAAATAATCACATAAACCCATATTAACATATCAAACCCACTGGCAAAAAATTAAGTTTAACAAAATTAAAGAATATTTCATATCAGCCGCCCAAACCCAATATCGGCATTTCAAAAAATAAGTCTAACATGATATTTCATGTAAATCAAGTTTACAATTCATTAAATATAAGTTTTTTTAATCTAATTTTCATTTCCAATAATATACATAAGCAAAAGGTATCATCCATATGAAAAATTAATATAACACAACTAGCACTCTGCTTTTAGAACAGAACAATCGTTCTTCAAACAAGAATCAAATTCACATACCTACTTCCGCCACCGGCCGCAAACAACAACATCTTCACCGTTACCTACTTCCGCTGCACCATCGCCACCAGTAACTTCCATCTCTAACTTACCAGAACCTTCTCGATCTCTATCTCTCTTGAGGTCGTCAAAACCGGTAACCATGTCCGTCGCCGCTGGCCGGATTACTCCAATCACCACCACCATTACACCCAGTTCCACCGCCCCTCCACCACCCCAATCCTCCCTCTCCGCCTCCACAAAACCCACACCTCCCTCCACTGCTCCAGCTCCTCTTTCCTCAACCCTATCATTTATCACCCGTAAACAGACCCACTACCACCATCGCACTCTTGACTCGAACCACCACCATCCTTCACACAAGATCTGGTCTCCGAAACAAGATCTGGTCTCAAAGCACAACCATCAGGATCTGGATCTTGTATCCAACCACCATTCACACACACTAACCACCATCACTTGAACCCCTATTCACCTGCAAAACGCCTCACACACACACCACCGCCGTTATCGGGATTTGGAAGGAACATTGACGCCAACCATGTGGTTAAGCGGGTCTGGAACTTCATCTGGAACGGGACGAACATGGTCTGGAACTTCAAAACGTGAATGAAATGAACAGGGATCTAGAACTTCGCAAGGGGTATTGGACGCCGACTTGCCAGGATCGTCGTTTTGTAACTCCGGCGACCGGAAAATATGACACCGATCTTGAGTCTGTCTGTGTGTGTGTGATTTAGAGAATGAGGTATGTCTGTGTTTGAAATATGTAAAGGAAAGAAAGTGTGTGAGATAGAAGGTGAGTGTCACATAGATTAGGTAGTGAGAGTGTCTGACATTTTGAAGAGAGAGAAAAGATGGTATATGTGAAAGGGAGACAAAAAGTCTAAAATGTCCTTTTTATTTAATATGTACGTGTATGACATGTCAATTTTGTATTGGTACAAAACGGTTATCATGGTTCTCCCTTGAATCGAATCTTATATATATATATATATTGTATACCTTTTTAAAGATTGTTATAATTTTTGTTTTTATGTCTTTACAATATAAGATAAATAAAGTATGTCTTTATGAACATAAAAGCCCACCTCTGGCAAATCTGATTCAACATCCTCGCCTCAAATACCGAATTTATTTTCGTTATTCGTCACCCATACATCATTGCGCATTCCAAATTATCCTATTCAATGACTTTTCACTTTAGGCTTGGTCCATCGTGTTCATCATCATCTAGCTTTATTAACCATACTGGAATCAATATTTTTAAAACACACGACTTTATTCAAACCTGGACCATAATCCACCTAGCTTTGTAAGCATATTCTCCTCTTTTGTACAACTTAAAATTGAGCTACTTTTACTTTGATTCTCACATAGAAAATATGGAGGCGTGTTTATCTTATTCCGATTAGTTACTCTCTTCTTCCCCTTTCAAACATTATTCACTAAGTTCAATATCAAATTCCATATGTGTTTATATGTGATATTTATATGAGTTATTTTACATTTGATTATTTCATGTTTTAGTAGCAAGTTGTCTTAAAGTTGGACTTATTTTATGAGAGACTCAAGCAAAAGGTATTTTTGAGAATAAATGGCATATCTTAATACAAACTTTGTGTGCAATGGTGGTAATGCAACACACACTCACTGGTTTTGGTAGAACTCACTAAGATCGGTGAGCGATGTGGTGGATCGAGAGGTTGAGGCAGTTACAGGGTTGTCAGTGCATTGAGACTCAATTAATGCATTTGATCGATGAGATGAGGGAGGTACATAGTCGCAGAGGGATGCGACGGGTGGGGGTCGGCCTCTATGTTCAATAGATAGACGGGGTAGGTCGTTGTGACGAGACTTTGGATTTCAATTATTTTCACGAATAATAAGAAAAAAATTATCATTTGTCCAAGGACCATACATGTTATGGTTAAGTGAATAATAGGGATTGTGGATGTAATTTACGGGAACTTGATATAACGTTACCACATGTAAAATCTGTGTAATTAATTTGGTCATAAAGAAAACATGTTTTTAATAATAGAAAAAGAATCTTTTACCATGTGTATACTTATATAAATGACACTTTATTTAGTGTGGCCATCTAAAAGAGACCTCAAAACAATTAATATGCAATTGTTACTCTTCTTCCACCATATACCCATCCCATTATCCATGTCTCACCATATCGTACAAATAATATCTACGTGCCAAATATTACTCTTGTCACACCCAAACCTGTCACACCCCAACCGATGACGAAAACATCAGGATGAGACGAAAACGAGATTGCTCATTGGTCACAACATGAATAAGTGACAATAATTAATTAAACCATATTTCGTTTCATAAAAATTGTCAAATACATCAATGTAGCAAAACAAAGAAATAACAAAACATTTGCAAAGTCATAACAAAATTGATACATCAACATTAAACCTTACGTCTAATTTGTGTGTATCTAGTCCTTGCTATATTGTTTTCATAGCATCATCTCCTTCAACCTGTAACATGTTTTAAAATAATGTCAATGCGAAAGCAAAGGCGAGTACACAAGTTTAGGCATAGTATACGTACACGAATAAGTTTAAACAATCCTCATGGCAACCAAATCTGTACAAGAGCAATATCAAGGCATGCAATACTAATAATCAAACCCTTAACACAATCACGATGTTTTAACATGACCTCACGAATAACACGATGAAGGTGGATGCGTGAACTCCTATAGCGCTAAGCATGTCAAACGAAGGCTAAAAATAGTTAATAACTAAAGCATAGCATAAAGAATGTCCAAAAATAAGCAAAGTATACGATTCAAGTATTCATGAATATATGATTGTTTGTGCGTTTCATAAAGGTTACGTGTTGTGATTTTTGCATAAGTAAAACATGTTACACCCAAAAGATGATAAACGAAAGTGGGTCGAGTGTACTCACGGTTTGTTAGTCTTTTCTACACTTGACAATCCGCGAAGACGTTGGTTCGAGGATGACGCCGAATTATCCTACAAGAGGAAACGAGGCGTATGAGTATAGAGTTTAGACGGGAGATGAGGAGTATTCGAGCATGATTAAAAATAAGCTTGATAAAGTATTATGATACGAAAGTATACACTAAGATGTAACACTTGTTCTTGACACTATAGTAACTCTTACGAGTTGGATGTGATTTCATAGGTTCGGGACCTATTAGAATCGTGACAAGGAATTACATACTTTAGCGTTAAACTTAATAACTTGATAGGTGATTATAAGGTCATCATCAAGGTTAGGCGGAGTGACGACCACGTTGTTTTGAGAAGAAGCCTTCTGCTTCTTGTTCTTGTTGTGGGGCTTTTTGGCTGGAGGGATAATGATTCGGTGGTGTTGGCAACGGCTTGGTGCGCATGCTTCATAGGGACCTTGTCGTAGGCCCCCTGAAGGATGCAGTTCTGGTTGAGCTGGATGGTTATGGCATAGGCTTCCTCGATGGTTTTTGGGTTGGCTGCGGCTACATGGTTCATGATCACCGGTGAGAGGCAACGGATGAGCTTGGCGATTGACTTGGGAACAGTATCAGCTTGCCGAGGGAAAATGACACTTAACTGTTTGATGCGCGCGATCAATCCTTCAGCGTCGCTCCCTTATTGTGTGAGATTCCAGAACTCGTTTTCAAGTTTATGGGTCTCGTGGGGAGGACAGAATTACTCCTTCATGAGCTCCTTAAGCTCTTCCCAAGACATCGCGTGGGTCGCTTCATTGCCATGCATGTTTCGTTCGGTGGTCCACCACTCGAGGGCTCTCTTGCGAAAGACCCGAGTGGCATTAAGGGTTCGGAGTTCCTCAGGGCAGCCGCCCTGAAGGAAGATAAGCTCCATTGAATCAAACCAATTGATCATGGTGGTAACACCGTCAATGCCAGTGAATTCCACTGGTTTACAAGCCATGAAATGCTTGAATTGGTAAGATGGTTTGGGGGTATCGGCTTTGGAATCAGTGGATGATTTAGGTGTGGCTTCGACGTGTATGGTGTGGATTTGGCTAACAATGTCGGGTATGATCTTAGCCATTTGCTCCGAAACGAGCCCAATCAGTTCTTGCTTCGATATCGAGTCCTCGTAGTTGGATTCCTTCTTGGAACCCGATTTCTTGGACTTTTTGTGGCGGTTCAACGAGTTACGGAAGGGAGGCATCTAGAGGTTGTAAAAAAGACAAAAGCATGAGACTTGATCGTAATAAAAGAAAATAGGTTTTGCATGCATGAGTATGAGTAAATTTCACGTAAGTTTCACATACAATTCATGGATTCAACAAGTATAGCATGTATAATCACGTATGAATACGAATGAAGAGTATAAATTTAGTTTGTTCACGAGGATTAGTTTTGTTTTTTATTGCAATAAACGTGAGAGTGTGTAACAGTTTTGAAATGAACGAGGTAACAAGTATTAAAACACATAAAAATTGAGTCGCATAAAAGAATAGGCTCATAAAACATGGGAATGATTCGGGTAGAGAATCGTCGATAATTCCAAAGTGAATCGAAGACCCTTTCAAATTAGAGAAAACGTGCTTTGGCCTATAGGTAAAATACTCTCATCGAGAAGTAACTAACTGTATTTTAACCTTCCAGTTACTACACGTCTCTAATCGATTAGAAAATTCGAGACTTTGGCGAGATTGAAAATCGAGGAATGGGACTTAATCGACAAGGTGCGGGTTTCACCCCTAACTTGACGATTCGTACCCTAAGTGTGGTTGTTTCTTACTAAACGAGGATCATATTTCGACTCGTTTGTAAGATCCACTAGAGTATGAAATGGAAGTTTCCATCAAGATGTGGATATCACTCCTAACTTGATGGTATAACTTCGTGAAAAATCGAATACGCGGAATGAGAGATTTCACCAAAAATTGTAAGCCATTGGACCTATTTTGGTGCAAATCGTCTCGTTTGTGTTACGAGTGTATTCAAGCGTCCAAACGTGTATTGTGTAAGAGTGTCTTAGGAAAGACATCATGTATATGTATTAAGACCAAAAGAAAAGAGAGAAGCAAAGTAGGAAGCATAAACAAGAATGGTCAAAACGGGTACTTAGAACTATAGACTAGGTCGAACATGACAATTCTACCTAATTCACTATAGTTATGGCTCTGATACCAACCTGTCACACCCCAACCGATGGCAGAAACATCAGGATGAGACGAAAACGAGATTGCTCATTATTCACAACATTAATAAGTGAAAATAATTAATTAAAACATATTTAGTTTCATAAAAATTGTCAAATACATCAATGTAACAAAACAAAGAAACAACAAAACATTTGCAAAGTCATAACAAAATTGATACATCAACATTAAACCTAACGTCTAATTTGTGTGTATCTAGTCCTTGCTATATTGTTTTCATAGCATCATCTCCTTCAACCTGTAACATGTTTTAAAATAATGTCAATGCGAAAGCAAAGGCGAGTACACAAGTTTAGGCATAGCATACGTATACGAATAAGTTTAAACAATCCTCATGGCAACTAAATCTATACAAGAGCAATATCAAGGCATGCAATACTAATAATCAAACCCTTAACGCAATCACGATGTTTTAACATGACCTCACGAATAACACGATGGAGATGGATGCGTGAATTCCTATAGCGCTAATCATGTCAAACGAAGGCTAAAAATAGTTAATGACTAAAGCATAGCATAAAGAATGTCCAAAATAAGCATCAAGTATATGATTCAAGTATTCATGAATATAGAATTGTTTGTGCGTTTCATAAAGGTTACGTGTTGTGATTTTTGTATAAGTAAAACATGTTACACCCAAAAGGTGATAAACGAAAGTGGGTCGAGTGTACTCAAGGTTTGTCAGGCTTTTCTACACTTGACAATCTGCGAAGACGTTGGTTCGAGGATGACGCCGAATTATCCTACAAGAGGAAACGAGTCGTATGAGTATAGAGTTTAGGCGGGAGATGAGGAGTATTCGAGCATGATTAAAAATAAATTTGATAAAATATTATGATACAAAAGTATACACTAAGATGTAACACTTGTTCTTGACACTATAGTAACTCTTACGAGCTGGATGTGATTTCATAGGTTCGGGACCTATTAGAAACGTGACAAGGAATTACATACTTTAGCGTTAAACTTAATAACTTGATAGGTGATTATAAGGTCATTATCAAGGTCAGGCAGAGTGACGACCACGTTGTTTTGAGAAGAAGCCTTCTGCTTCTTGTTCTTGTTGTGGGGCTTTTTGGCTGGAGGGATAGGTGATTCGGTGGTGTTGGCAACGGCTTGGTGCGCATGCTTCGTAGGGACCTTGTCGTAGGCCCCCTGAAGGATGCAGTTATGGTTGAGCTGGATGGTTATGGCATAGGCTTCCTCGATGGTTTTTGGGTTGGCTGCGGCTACATGGTTCATGATCACCGGTGAGAGGTAACGGATGAGCTTGGCGATTGACTTGGGAACAGTATCAGCTTGCCTAGGGCAAATGACACTTAACTGTTTGAAACGCGCGATCAATCCTTCAGCGTTGCTCCCTTGTTGTGTGAGATTCCAGAACTCGTTTTCAAGTTTATGGGTCTCGTGGGGAGGACAAAATTACTCCTTCATGAGCTCCTTAAGCTCTTCCCAAGACATCGCGTGGGCCGCTTCATTGCCATGCGTGTTTCGTTCGGTGGTCCACCACTCGAGGGCTCTCTTGCGAAAGACCCGAGTGGCATTAAGGGTTCGGAGTTCCTCAGGGCAGCCGCCCTGAAGGAAGATAAGCTCCATTGAATCAAACCAATTGATCATGGTGGTAACACCGTCAATGCCAGTGAATTCCACTGGTTTACAAGCCATGAAATGCTTGAATTGGTAAGATGGTTTGGGGGTATCGGCTTTGGAATCGGTAGATGATTTAGGTGTGGCTTCGGCGTGTATGGTGTGGATTTGGCTAACAATGTCGGGTATGATCTTAGCCATTTGCCCGGCCATTTGCTCCGAAACGAGCCCAATCAGTTCTTGCTTCGATATCGAGTCCTCGTTGTTGGATTCCTTCTTGGAACCCGACATCTTGGACTTTTTGTGGCGGTTCAACGAGTTACGGAAAGGAGGCATCTAGAGGTTGTAAACAAGACAAAAACATGAGACTTGATCGTAATAAAAGAAAATAGGTTTTGCATGCATGAGTATGAATAAATTTCACGTAAGTTTCAGGTATAATTCATGGATTCAACAAGTATAGCATGTATAATCACGTATGAATACGAATGAAGAGTATAAATTTAGTTTGTTCACGAGGATTAGTTTTGTTTTGATTGCGATAAACGTGAGAGTGTGTAACGGTTTTGAAATGAACGAGGTAACAAGTATTAAAACACATAAAAATTGAGTCACATAAAAGAATAGGCTCATAAAACATGGGAATGATTCGGGTAGAGAATCGTCGACAATTCCAAAGTGAATCGAAGACCCTTTCAAATTAGAGAAAACATGCTTTGGCCTATAGGTAAAATACTCTCATCGAGAAGCAACTAACGGTATTTTAACCTTCCAGTTACTACACGTCTCTAATCGATTAGAAAATTCGAGATTTTGGCGAGATTGAAAATCGAGGAATGGGACTTAATCGACAAGGTGCGGGTTTCACCCCTAACTTGACGATTTCGTACCCTAAGTGTGGTTGTTTCTTACTAAACGAGGATCATATTTCGACTCGTTTTTAAGATCCACTAGAGTATGAAATGGAAGTTTCCATCAAGATATGGATATCACTCCTAACTTGATGGTATAACTTCGTGAAAAATCGAATACGCGGAATGAGAGATTTCACCAAAAATTGTAACCCATTGGACCTATTTTGGTGCAAATCGTCTCGTTTGTGTTACGAGTGTATTCAAGCGTCCAAACGTGTATTGCGTAAGAGTGTCTTAGGAAAGACATCATGTATATGTATTAAGACCAAAAGAAAAGAGAGAAGCAAAGTAGGAAGCATAAACAAGAATGGTCAAAACGGGTACTTAGAACTATAGACTAGGTCGAACATGGCAATTCTACCTAATTCCCTATAGTTATGGCTCTGATACCAACCTGTCACACCCCAACCGATGGCGGAAACATCAGGATGAGACGAAAACGAGATTGCTCATTGTTCACAACATTAATAAGTGAAAATAATTAATTAAAACATATTTTGTTTCATAAAAATTGTCAAATACATCAATGTAACAAAACAAAGAAACAACAAAACATTTGCAAAGTCATAACAAAATTGATACATCAACATTAAACCTAACGTCTAATTTGTGTGTATCTAGTCCTTGCTATATTGTTTTCATAGCATCATCTCCTTCAACCTGTAACACGTTTTAAAATAATGTCAATGCGAAAGCAAAGGCGAGTACACAAGTTTAGGCATAGCATACGTATACGAATAAGTTTAAACAATCCTCATGGCAACTAAATTTATACAAGAGCAATATCAAGGCATGCAATACTAATAATCAAACCCTTAACACAATCACGATGTTTTAACATGACCTCACGAATAACACTATGGAGATGGATGCGTGAATTCCTATAGCGCTAATCATGTCAAACGAAGGCTAAAAATAGTTAATAACTAAAGCATAGCATAAAGAATGTCCAAAATAAGCATCAAGTATACGATTCAAGTATTCATGAATATAGAATTGTTTGTGCGTTTCATAAAGGTTACGTGTTGTGATTTTTGTATAAGTAAAACATGTTACACCCAAAAGGTGATAAACGAAAGTGGGTCGAGTGTACTCACGGTTTGTCAGGCTTTTCTACACTTGACAATCTGCGAAGACGTTGGTTCGAGGATGACGCCGAATTATCCTACAAGAGGAAACGAGGCATATGAGTATAGAGTTTAGACGGGAGATGAGGAGTATTCGAGCATGATTAAAAATAAGTTTGATAAAGTATTATGATACGAAAGTATACACTAAGATGTAACACTTGTTCTTGACACTATAGTAACTCTTACGAGCTGGATGTGATTTCATAGGTTCGGGACCTATTAGAATCGTGACAAGGAATTACATACTTTAGCGTTAAACTTAATAACTTGATAGATTATAAGGTCATTATCAAGGTTTCGATTTTAGGTTTATAATATAGTTCCATATAATATTATAATCATGTAGGAGGTGGGAGGATTAACCATCCACTTTGGACCTCATATGATTGTTCACCACTTCACGAGTTACCAAAAGGTAACAAGGAGGGTCTTAGAACAAAATAATAAGATACAAGAATGTAAATGACATGAATGTAAAGGTGACATCTAGGTACCAAGTAGCCAAGTATAAGACAACCCGACGAGCACACGAGGACAATCGTCAACGGCATTGCGGGGTTGTGACACTTTCGGTCTAGCAAACTGGCTTGGGATCTTGATGAAAATCATCAAGTGATGTGTAGTCTCAAGTTAGGAAAGCCTAAGATTCCTTGATGGACACACATGAACAAGTCTTAAGCTTGCATCACTTGTCAGCTAAAATCTTTTATGAAAACAGAAAGTTTATGAGGATAAATCCTCTAAATTTGAATGTCACACCCTTGTTTTTAAGCACACTTAATCATAGACTTGATTAGTGGCATAAGTACATAGGAATGTATGAAGAAAACATAAGTTTTCTTCCAAAACATTAAGATTAAAAAAATAAAAATGAGCAGAATTTTGGTGCACTTTGGACCTCAAAAATGAAGAGGTTTCACCTTAGTTTGCCCAAGCAAACTTGTGAGAACCTTCCTAGAGGTTATACAAGTGTTGTAGGAGAAGAAACAAGAAGAAATTGAAGTGGAAGTGAGTTAAAACTCACTTTTATGGGTGAAACTCTAAAAAACATGGCTGAAACTCAGCTGAGTTTGGGAGAGTTTTTGAAGTGTTTGGAGGCTTGGAAAAGTGGAAAAAGGAGTGGGGAAGTGTTTATTATATAAGGAAGGGATTAGGGTTTAAGTGGGTTGGGCTTTGGACAAGATTTGGGGGAGTTTAGACTTGAAACAAGTCCACTAAACTCAGCCCAAAGCTGAATAATAGGGCTGCCATTTTTTTTTATATTTTTGTTATTTAATTGTATATATTGGGTTAATAGATGTTATATATTACATACATAACATGTATTATCGATGTGACAAGTTATTTCGGGAGTATGAACCTCATAAGTTAGAGTTTTATTAGCGAAAAGAGCAGGTTTTAAAGTTTTAAAGTTCCTAAGATGGTAACAAGTGTAGATTTCATAATTATAGTTTTTTTACGATCGAATAATCAAGTGTCTCATGTGAATGAAGCGTGTACGAATTACGAATACACGATAAGGATTTACGATTTAATTCGTGTTAGAAATTATGTAATGAATGTATGCACAAGTATAAAATGAATATGATGGAGTATGAATATCACGTTTAAGCCTTGAATTGGTATAATCATCACGTTTGCAAGTTTGTCATACGATTACGAGTATCATTGAATATGTTCCATGTATATGCATAAGTATTGGTATAAAATGGTTTGAAATAAGCAATAAATGAAATACGAGTTTTCATTATGATTCAAGTCTCGGTTTACAACGATTACAACGAAAGACGATTACAAGATACAATGCTTTCCAAAAATAGAAATACAATACGAGCTTGCTATAAATAGAAAGCATGGAAACGCGAGGCGTTACACAACCGATGGCGGAAACATCGGAGTCAGACAAAAACATATTGCTTGAGACATCATAACTTGCTATTTGTGACAATAATTAAGTAATTCAAATTTCATTCATACTAAAAGGGAAATACATTGTTTTAGAAAGATGAAATCAATGTAAGAAGATAAAATAAAAGATGAAATATGCAGCGGAATAATAAACTTAGAATCACAACAATGAAGATATTGTTTTCATCAACATGCTTTTATAAATCATTAATTTACGTATGCATGAAGAATTACAACCCCCCCTCAGCCTGATCATTCCTTGTTTGTTCGTACAAAAATGTCAAATGTGAAAGTGATGAATAGAACAATACATGCACTGTTCTATTTATAGTACAAACGAAACATCTGAAGAATCTAACCTGACGTCACCTAGACAGCGACATCTAACAATCCAACAAACTCCTAACATCTGCTAGAGCCTAAGTTTTGTTACATACAAATAGACTCTATTGAGATTCCTCTGTTGAGCTTTTATCCTCTGTTGGTCTTCAACAGACCTTTGCTTCAACAGTCTTTAATCTTTACCATCAGATGTTCTCTTTGGCAGACCTTTGACTTTAAGCAGAGCTTGTCTTCAACAGATCTTGTAAACAGACTTTGGCTTGAACAGACTTTAGAGTAGTAGACGTTGAGTCTTTGCCTTTGGGAGGAGTAAATCTTCAAAGCACTATTATTTGTGATCAGAGGTTATCTGTTCTTTTACGGGGTCCACGAGATCCAACAATCTCCCCTAGAACAGATGAGCCAAAACTCTTCTTTATTTCTGATCTTTATTCCTCATCAGCATTTCTCTGATTTGGCCTTTGAACTGTAATTTAAAGTTCATGGAAATCATATCTTCAAAATACCTTTCTAGTTCAAGGCTCAACAGATCTTGGAGATCACCTGCATCCAGACCATATGCATCATCCATTCTTATCCTTTGAAAATCACCATCTGATCTGAGCAAAGTCAATTGGTGGGTGTCTGAGGATGACTTCCACTTTAGCATTTTTGTATCAGGTGATTTTCTTAGGTGAAGAGTTATTTCTGATGAGTTTGGTGATTGTGGCCTGCTCATAAGATTTGTAAGTGTTTTCTGTAGTTTGGTACTGCCAGGGTCTGTGTGATAACGCAGTTGGTTTTTCAATCTCTCTTTCCTGTGTTCTTAATACATTTTATCATCATCCTTAGACATCTGCTTCTTCCTTTTTTCTTAATCTATGGCAGCAATGGATAAGCCAGATGTTGAGGTCTGCTTTTTAAATGTAAGGGTCTGTTGAGGGACAACCACTGTTGGATAAGCTGGCTTCTTTGGATCTGTAGGATCTTTTTCTTTCAGTGTTCCAACTTCTTGTATGTTTCAACAATTTTGGATTCTGACCATCTTGCAACAGACCTTGCAATACCATAATTAGCAGCAACAAGTTCTTCTCTTATTCTCTTTAGCTTCAATGCCTTGTTTTGAATAACTTGTTTGTATTTCTTCCAGTCTGGTAGAGTTGACTATTGTGAAGGGACATTGAGCATCTTTTGAATTCTTTCTATTTCTTCTTTAAGAGAATCTATTGACCAATCTTTGAACTGTGATCTTGTTGCTTTGTGTTTTGGTCAAAAATCACAATAAGGATAATGTAACCAAATATGATTTTGTGAGGTTGAGTGCTTGGTATGATGAACAATAATACAAACAAATATGAAGTGTGAACGATGATGAACACGATGATTTGTACGAGGAAAAAGCCCTTGATCAATGAATGATCTCCGGCAAAAAAAACCTTGGGTAATGGAAACTACCGATCACCAACTATATTGCATGAAAAAGATTACAACTTCGGAAGTATTGAGCTTGTTACAACGATTGCTAGTTTGTGTGTTCAAGAGAGAATGTCTGCGAGCGTTGTACGTATAAAAAATGTGTAAGTGTCTTTCTACCCAGCTCAATACCCCTCATACAATAGCTAAAAATATCCTTAACTAACTATCCGAAAATCTTGCCATGCATCCACGTTCGCCACTAACGATTATTAGCTCATGCACGTGCTTGAAATAGAAGCATATTACCGTGATTCCCGGTTAGAACAAGTCATCTTCATAATGCACCTGCAAAACAAGGCTAAATAATACAGGAAACAATCGTTAGTTAGTTAGAATAACAGTGAGGATCCGTGATCCTTAGTCGTGCTGCACCATTCCTGAGGATCTGTGATTCATGTCTAACTTAGGATACATGATCCACAATTGTTAAAAATTATATCCCTAACAATTTCCCCCAAATATGACTAGTTGGATGCGAATCGGATGAGTCGTATTTCATTAAATTTGGACTAGCCGTTGCAAGTGGATATAGCCGTTGCAAGGCCTGACGTCATTGACAAGACTCCCTGCAACAAACATCATTCTATATAGGGTAGAGATAGAGATGATATCCCTTATTTAATACTGAGATCCTTTGCCATTTAAACGCATATCCAGAGCATCAACAGGTATATACTCTCTCTCTCTCTTCTTTAAATCCTCTGCTTCTTCACCATTTCTTCTTTCTAATTTCATGAAAAAATGGCTACCCGGTCCTCTCCTCAAAAGGATCAAGCGCGAAACACCATACCTTAGAGTCAAAAACTCCTCAAAAACCCTTCTCAAGAGCTTTGCCGCTTTACCGACCATGAAATCGACAAAATCCGCCCCTGCTTCCCGGAGGGAACCATCTTCAGGCCTTTTGATTCATAACTGAAAAGTGATTGCGAATCGGACGTCTGGATTTGTTTTCATGCCGCTCCTTTTCAGATTGGCTATAACTATCCTTTCCCAGTGATTACCCAAACTTTCTTTAGCCACACCGGGATGTGTTACAATCAGGCAATGCCTATGCTGTGGAGAGTGTTGTATACTCTTCAACAAATAATCAGCAAAGTGGGTCTATTTTTTGGTCTCACCGAGCTTCCTCACTTGTACAAGCTGGTAACCGACAGATCCCACCGATACCTTTTCAAAGATAAGCCTCAACACCCTCTTTCACTCCTCAAGACCACCAAGAATGATACAAACTGGAAAAACCAGTTCTTTTTTGTGAGAAGAGACTCTATTCCTCACGGAAAGTATCTTCCCAAAAAGTGGAACTTGAAGGGTAGGCTATAGGATCTTTAGGATAGGATTATAGGAAATTCCTCTTTTTTTCTTTTTTTAAGGATAATTGATCCTGTTTTGCCTATTTTTGCAGTGACCAGCTTTGCTACCTTGAGAGATACACATGCTACTGCTGAAAGAGTTGCTGCTTTCTGGGCCCTATATACAACGGTTAGAACTTTCTATCCAAAGATCAAGGATCTAGAAGAGACCACATCTGCCTCCTACACCATGTCAAGTAAGTATCCATACATGCATGTATACATGCATAAGTATTTGAAATAAATTGATTAATTATGAATACTTATCTGGATATTAATATTGCAGACGCTGTTAAGTCTTCATCCAAATTTGCTTCCAAGTTTGGCTTTGGAGAACATGAGGGAATCATCTCTCCTCGATCCTTCAAGAAAGAGCTGGCCATAGGCCCAAGCCAACCGGAGACTAAGGGCATGACCCTCCGTGCCATCAAAGAGGAAGAAGCCATCTGAGCCGCTACCACTAACTGACGCCCTCCAACTTGAGCAAGACATCCATAGTTGCGTCTCTGAGGTAAGGATCACTTATTCTTCGGCATGTAAAAATTCTTTAAGGATCAGGGATCCTAACCACTACATGTTGCTGTATGCAGAAAGTTTCTCAAATCCAGGCCTTGCAGGGGAAACAACTAGCTAATGCAAAAGATACCATTGCTGATCTTCGTACCTTCTGCACTGCCGAAGATAAAAAGATTGCGCAGCTGGAGAGGGAGATCAATCGCTTGGAGAAGCTGGCTATAGTGGACGAGGTTCAGGCGAACAAGGATCGGTTGGAGGCGGCTGACGAGGCCAAGATCTCTGTTGTCAAGGCTATCCTGAAGGCCAGATTCAAATAGCTTAGGAGGCAATAGATCCTTCTTTCGACAAGGCCAGATGGGAGGTAGAGGCTTGGAAGCAAACGTTGCAGGAGCTAGGTGATGATGAGGAGCTTGAGGAAACGCCTACGCTAGAGGCCGTTCTACGTGGTGCTAAGGATCCTGATGAGGTAGCAGCTGGTGGAAGTGGTGAAGGTGGTGAAGCTAAGGGAGATGAGGCAGCGAAGGTGTGAGCTGCACCAATGGGCGATGATGGAAAATTTAGACGTGGCCGAAGCCATTTTTTATGTTTGGTGGTTGTGGATGTTTCAGTTTTGAATAATTTGGTATGTAACTAAACATTAGTCTTTAGGATTAAGGATCAATAATCCTCTGAACAATAGGGGGTGGCAAAGGTGGATGGGTCCTTCTGTTTGTGGAGCATGAAGCCTTTAACGCCCCTCGCCTTTTATTTCCTCCATTATATGAACCGTAAGTATGGACACCCTTTGCCAACCCAAGTGGATGGGCCATGTTTTGCTGGTAGAAACTTGGGTAGGCAATTTTGACAACCTTACAAAGGGTTTCTTTATAAATAAATAAAATTTAATCTTTTGACTATACTTGGTATTACGTATTTCTTTTATGTTTAAAACTTTGCTGTGTTAAATTCCTTTTGTTTCATAAGACTTGGAAAATTTTAACTTGGTGAAAAGAAAAAGAAATATGATGTGTTTAGCATGAGAAATTCTCCAAAAGGTTGAACGCTATATGATCAAAGATCATATATCCTCAACTAAAAGTTGGAGGATAACATCAAAAAGTAAAGTAAAGATTAACAATAAATCATACCCGTGAATCCAAGTTAAGATTCTGTATCCTTAAAACTTACAGTTACATCAACAAAGTAGAGAACTATTCAAAAGTTAAGGATCCAGGATCCTTACTTGTAAAGCTTCGAGAACCTGTAATCATATGTAACTTGGGACTAAGCCAAACATCTATCGAATGAATCTTTTGTAACCGGGGACAACCTAACAAGCTGGGGACAAGCCCAAATAAACTAGGGACAAGCCCAATAAACAATAAGACTTGGCTAACGTGAAGACGTTAGAAACCATAGGATTCTGGTGTATGGCCCATACTAGCGACTAACCAATCATGAGTGACATGAAAATGCCAAAACCTTAGCTAATGTGAAAACGTTAGAAACCTTAGGAACGGATGTATGGTACGTCTACCATTATACTTAGGATCCTACATATAGCCAACACTAATGAAATTGTCAGCCCCTAAAGTGGGTACTGGTCCCATTGACTATACTTGGATAACGTGCGATACTGGCGGGGTGTTGAAACCCAATTCGTGTGAAAGGAGAAAACCTTTAAACCATAGAAGGTAATGGATACCTTAAGCTGGGGACGAGCCCGAGAAACTTTGGAGAGGTGGGCAACCTATTGATCCTTTGTCAAAAATGTAATAAACTCTGCAAAAACTTAAAACTTGATAAAATCGGATGTTAAGAATCTAACATCCGTTTCCTATAATAAGAAGTATAATTATAAAGAAATTATTAGGAAAATATTACCAATATAAGGATCATATATCCTCCAAGGATCCTTCAACCCAAACTGAATATCAGAATCCTTAAGGATCCTTGATCCTTACATGAAGTACTTCTTTAAGTGAATAGCATTCCAAGCTCTTGGTAGGAGGTCACATCCATGGTTAGCAAACGATATGCTCCCTTTCCAGTCTCAACTTCAATCAGATAGGGGCCTTCCCACTTTGGTGCTAACTTGCCATCAGCAGGATTCGTGGTATTCTGAAATGCTTTCCTCAACACCAATTCACCAACTTGAAATCTTCTAACCCTGACATTCTTGTTATAAGTGCCAACCATTCTATGTTGATAGCTAGCCAACCTTATCCTTTCCAAATCTCTAAGTTCTTCCACAGTATCCAAGTCTTGGGTCAGAGTCTCAGCATTTGCTTCAGGATCACGGATGCTTGTTCTAGCTGTGGGGACTACCATTTCCATAGGGATCACTGCTTCAGCTCTGAAGACTAGGGAGAAAGGAATTTGACCCGTAGCATTCTTAGGGGTTGTTCTATCTACCCATAAGACATATGGTAATTCTTCAACCCATTTGCCTTTCTTGGATCTAAGCTTTTTCTTCAAGTTGCTGATGATAATCTTGTTGGATGATTATGCCTGGCCATTAGCTTGTGGGTGGACTAGTATTGATGTTATCATCCTAATCCCCCAGCTGTCACAAAAGTTAGTAGTACGAATCCCAATAAATTAGGATCCATTATCACAAAAATTTCAGAAAGAATTCCAAATCTAGTTATGATATTTCTTTTAATAAAGGATATGACTTCCTTTTCTCTGACTTGGGCAAATGCTTCTGCTTCTATCCACTTAGAGAAATAGTCTGTCATAGCTAACATGAACACTTTTCCTCCTGGTGCCTTGGGAAGCTTGCCTACAATATCCATTCCCCACCTTATGAATGACCATAAAGAGGATATAGGATGCAGAGGTTCTGCCGGTTGATGAAGAATGTTACTATGTCTCTAGCAAGCATCACATTTCCTTGCATACTCCACGACATCCTTTTTCATTGTAGGCCAGTAATATCCTGTTCTGAGGATCCTTGAAATAGTGCTTTTCCCCCAGTGTGATTTCCACAGTATCCATCATGAAATCCTTCAAGACTTCTTGGATCTCAGGATCCTCAATGCATCGTAGATAGGGACCGACAAGAAATTTTTTATATAACATGTTATTCATTATAGTGAATTGGGATACCTTGATCTTGAAGGCTCTAGAGTTTTCCCCAATGGGAATTTCCCCATTCTGGATGTCTTTCAGAAGCGGAAGGATCCAGGATCCTGGATCTGCACTTCATCACAAAATATAATTACAGCATCTTCTATTATCTCCATAACTTCATTTTCCTATATTACAGGAGCCAGAACATGGATGATAGGTATCTTCACATCCTCTGGCATCTTTAGTGATGATCTAAGGTTGGCTAAGGCATCAGCTTCTACATTTTCTTCCCTAGGTACCTGTGTTAAACTGAAAAAAGCAAAAGAATATGCCATTTTTCTGACTATCTCCAAGTATTTGATTAGCTTTTCACCTCTAACAATGTAGGAACCATTATAATGATTAGTAACTAATAAGGAATCTACAAATACTTGAAGATACTTGATCCTCATATGTTTAGCTAATTGCAAACCTGTTATCAAGGCCTCATACTCTGCCTCGTTGTTAGATGTTTGAAATTCACATGGAATAGATTGGGGTATAAGTCCCCTTGTAGTGATTTTAGTAGTAAGCCTATTCCAGTTCCTTTGACATTTGAAGCTCCATCTGTGAAGAGTGTCCAAGGATCCTTGGTCTCCTCAAGTTGTTGCACTTCCAGTTTAGCCTCCCTTTGTAGGTCAATACTAAAATCAGCCACAAAGTCAGCCAAAGCCTAGGACTTGATGGTAGTCCTTGGTTCATATTTGATGTCATATGCACTAAGCTTGACTGCCCATTTTGCCAACCTGCCGGACATCTCAGGCTTCCGAGGACATTCTTAATAGGAAAGTTAGTCTTAACAACAATAGTGTGAGTTTCAAAATAATGTCTAAGCTTAGTAGAAGCCATAATTAAAGCAAGAATAAGTTTCTCTAAATGAGAATACCTGGCCTCAACATTAAGTAGACTTTTACTTACATAGTATACCGGATGTTGCTAGTCTTCATGATCCTTAACTAGGGCTGCACTTACCGTTTTACCTGAGACAGCTAGGTATAAGGATAATGGTTCTCCATCTTTAGGTTTCATTAAAGCTAGTGTGCACTATAAGTAATCCTTGAGGGCTTGTAGAGCAGCTTCATGCTTTTCGGTCCACTCAAACTTTTTATTCTTCCTCAAATGTCATAGAAGTCCTTGCATTATTCTGAGGATTTCGAGATGAATCAGTTCAAGGCTGCAATTCATCTTGTCAATTTTTGCACATCCTTGGCGTTGGCAGGAGACTTGATGTTTACAATAGCCTTGATCTGCTCTCGACTTGCCTCGATCCCTCTCTTGGTCACCATATATCCTAAAAAAATTCCAGCTTTAACTCCAAAATGACATTTGGACGGGTTCAACTTCATGTTGTACTCATCAAGGATGTTGAATGCTATTTCAAGATCCTTCAGGTGATCCTCAGCTCTTTTGGATTTGACCACCATATCATCTATGTAAACTTCCGTTGTGTGCCTAAGCTGCTCCTTGAACATCATATTCAGAAATCTTTGGTATGTAGCACCTGCATTTCTTAAACCAAAGGGCATAGCAATATAGCAATATATGCCGGTGGGTGTCATGAACGCTGTGTCATCTTGGTCAGATGGTTCCATTTGAATTTGTTGAAATCCAGATGAAGCATCCATAAAAGTTAACAACTCATGACCCGCCGTAGCATCCACCATGGAGTTAATGTGGGGTAATGGGAAAGGATCCTTGGGACATGCCTTGTTTAAATCAGTAAAGCCAACGCATACCCTCCACTTTCCATTTTTCTTTTGAACAACAACCACATTGGCTAACCATCTTGGATATTTGACCTCTCTAATCATATCTGCCTTTAGTAATTTGTCTACCTCTTCTTGGATGATAGCATTTCTTTCAGGTGCAAACTTTCTCCTCTTTTGGTGTATTGGCTGAAAGACTTGCCAATATTAAGTTGATGACTAATAACATCTTTTGAAATACCTGTCATGTCTTCATGTTTCCAGGCAAAGGTAGATTTTCTTCTTTTCAGGAAAGATACTAGATCCTGCTCTAGGCTATCTTAGATCCCGGAACCTATATACACCTTGGATTCAGGATCCTTAGGGTCTAATAGAATATCTTTGACGTCTTGTTCTCTAGCCTTTATGACATCTCTGGAGTATACTTTAATTGCTATGTTTCCCTATATTTTGAAGCCGGTTTCATTGAGGAAGTGTAGCCGTTCTTCGCCTCCTTCTGATCACTCTCTATCTTGACCACTCCCCATAGAGTTGGGAGCTTGATACATTGGTGATATGTCTAGGGGACTGCCTTCATGTCATGTATCCATGGCCTGCCAAGGATAACATTGCAACAAGATAAGCAATCTATTACACAGAACTTTTTGGATAGAATTCACTTCCTCTATGTAAATTGGGAGTTTGATGTCCCCCAATGTATTCTTTGTTTCTCCACTGAATCCCACGAGCACCGATGATCTTAGAATGATTTCGGATTCAGGAATGTTCATCTTCTTGAGGACATCCAACTGTATTGTGTTCACTGAGTTGCCTCCGTCAATAAGGATCATGCAAACAAAATGGTTAGAAATAAACAAAGTAATGACTAAACCATCGTGATGAGGATCTTGTATGTCTACACGATCATCCTCATCAAAGGATATCACTTTCTGCTTAGTTAATGTGGATGTTCGAACTGGTCTTTCTCCATTTTCCATCTTCGTTTCTTTGACATGTCTTTTTGTTACCGAAAACAAGGTTCCACATATATCAAAGCCTCTGGAGATGAAATTAATGATATGGGCGTTAGCCGGTGGGGGAGGAGCTCTTTCAGGAACTTTCTTAGAATCCTGGTTCCTTGATTGTTTCCTTCCAAGCAATTCCTTCAGGTATCCCTTGCTGAGAAGATAACCAATTTCCTTCCGCAAGGCTATACATTCATCAGTGAGATGACCGAAATCCTCACGATAAACACACAATCTTGCTGAGAAGATAACCAATTTCCTTCCGCAAGGCTATACATTCATCAATGAGATGACCGAAATCCTCACGATAAACACACAATTTGGACTTATCCTTGTTGGCTGCGAGCTTCTCATTCTTCCGTGGCCACCTACTGTTGTCACCTAAATTCTACATATCAAGGATTTGTTCATTATTATTAGCTGAAAAATAATTTTTAAAACTGGAGGATAATCCTCATCGTCTTCCTCTTGTTCAACTGCATGCACATTCTGGTTGTCATGCCTAGAGTATTGCTTGGATCGGTTATTCTTGAAGAATGATCCTTGCTTTTCCTGCTTTGAGGGTCCAGACAGCCTTTCCTTGATCCGTTTGTCATACTCTAAATGGATGAACCTTAAGGCGTCGTTTCTTACTTCGTCTAAATTCCTGCAATGTATCATAACAAGGCCATCCTAGAAGGAGGAATCCTTTAGCAATCCTATTTTGAATGCCTCCACAGTAGTGGCAATATCTAGATTAGGGATTTTGAAGGATTCTCTACTAAACTTAGTGATGTAATCTCTTAATGATTCATCACGGCCTTGGGTTATCCTATACAAATCACTAGTTAATCGTTCAAAGATTCTACTACACGAGAATTGATTATTGAACAAATTAACTAAATGAGGAAATGAAGTAACTGAGTAAGGAGGAAGACTTAGCAGCCATTTTGTAATGCTCGGCTTTTTCATACCTTCCATATTTAGAAAGCTCGTGTTGTATTTCTATTTTTGGAAGCTCTTGTATCTTGTATTCATCATTTCATTGTAATCGTTGAAAATCTTTGTAATCGAGACTTGAATCATAATGAAACCTCGTATTTTATTCATACTCGTGTTATGCTTATTCGTAATCATTTTATACTTATGCATAATCATACAATCATGTTTGATATTCGTAAACGTGTGACGACTTGCAATTACGTAAGAATCATACTTCATACAAGACTTATTCATGATGTTTAAACCTAATCGTATTCATTTTATTCATATGTGAACCTTGGATCATAATTGTTATGCTTAAAAGTCTTATGTTGGCCAAAAATACGTATTAGATAACTTACATACAACGGCCAACCAACAAAACAACAAAAAAATAAAATTTGGTGTCCTGACTTGGTCCTTGCAGACCGCATGGAGAACTCCATACGGTCCGCATGATGCTGGCGGGCAGCAGGTTTTAAACCCTAACGGGTTTTGCACGAATCCCACCTTTTCCTTCTCATCCAATGGCCTTAAACCTCATGTAAACCCTCCCAAACTAACCCTAATCTTACCCTATAAAACCCAAGTGTTCTCCTCACATTTTCACATTTTCACAACTCTCTAATCTCTCCCAAATCACTCTCAAATCCCTTGCAAAACACAAATTCGGGCAGATTCATACGTTGATACTAAAGTGAGCATAACTTGCTCAAAAGTCAACGAAATCACTTGATTCTTCTTTCTAACTGCTTGGATAATCCTTAGGTTTGAATCCACGGGTTCTCCATGGAGAATCCAGACCTGGAAATGCACCTAAAGGACTCTAAAACTTTATGTTTTGTTCAAACACTTTCAAAACTTGTTTAATCTCATCTTTTCTTCATTCATCCTAGTGTTCTTGAGCTTCTAATCCACTTTGTGATAATGGAGACTAAACTAGGTTGTTATACACATAAATAGGAGTGTTTAAATACTCCAAACTTTCTGTTTTCATAGAGCTTTAAGCTCACAAGTGATGCAAGTCTTGAACTTGTTCATATGTGTCTACCTTGGTTAGCTTGGGACATCCTAACTCTAAGACCACACACTACTTGATGATTTCTCATCATTATCCCAAGTTAGCTTGCTAGTTTGAAAGTGTCACAACCCCGTATAGCCTTCGATGTGTGTCGACGCTGGCTCACCGGGTTGTATTTCACTTGGCTACTTGGTATAGTGACACCATTTACATTCTTGTCATATTACTTGTTCTTGACCCTCCTTGTTGTCTATGACAACTTGTGAAGTGGTGAACTTTACATGGGGTTCCTAAATGGATGGTTATACCTCCTACCTTCTACATGGCTTCTATGACATCTTTGATGGACTTATGACATTGTATATATGTAAAAAACTATATAACAACCGAACCCTTGATAATGATTACCTAGTTACTTGTCAAGTTACTAATTTTAATCTCCTAAGTGTTTAGTTCCTCATTATGATTCTAATAGGTGTTAACCTATGAAATCACATTAACCCTTATGGGTTCTCATAATGTCAAAAACAAGTGCTAGGCCTAAGTGACTATTTTCCTTGCATTATTACTTTGCTATACTTTATGCTCCAAACTCCTAAACCTGAATATAAACTCTCCATGAACCCCAAATCAAACACATTCATCCTCCTAGTCTTGACAACATCGTCACATTGGATAATCGGAAAGCATATGCAATATTGTGAGTATACTCGATCCGGTTTTACTTTTAAACACTTTGGGTGCAACATGTATCATATACAAAACATAACACTTGAAGCTATTTTAATCACACAATATCCATGCTTAAACATGAAACTATATGATGCTTGTTAATCTCGTATGCTATGTAAACTTTTCGTGTCAATATGCTCACTAACTTTGTACAAGCCTATCTTAACAATTATAGCGCTATATGAGTAACGCACCCGTCCGTATACTTGTGGTGTTGTTAAGTAAACTATTTTACACCCTCTTCGTATCAACGACGTTGGGTAATCACGATTGCGTTAGACTTTGGTTTGAACATATAGTACACCATTTCAGCGTATTAGTAACTTGCATATTATTATTCATGTTGGATATGAGCCGTTAAACAATTTATTCTATATTATGCTATGTATGAAAACTTTTATACTCGCCTTTGCTTTTGCATTGAACTCTATTTTAAAAGATGTTGCAGGTTTTGAGATGATGATGATGATATATGGAACATAGTAGGATGCTTAGATACACACATAAAATTTTGTATTCTTATTGTATTGGAATTCTTGTATTTCAAGTTGTTGTATTTGTTTTCAATCTTTGTAAATGACCCTTTAGCAATGAAATAAACCCATTATTTAAATACCTATCGCAAATATTAGTGTTATGATGTCTCGAGAAATCTATTCGTCTCACTCCAATGTTTCCGCCATCGGTTGGGGTGTGACAGATTGGTATCAGAGCCATAACTATAGGGAATTAGGAAAAATTGCTATGCTCTTGACCTAGTCTATAGTTAAGCACCATACTTGATCATATTTGATTCGCATGCTAAATTCTTGAACCATCTTTTATGTGCAAGATTCTTGAAATGCTTTATGTACTCATACTTGTCTTACTACACCAAACATACGCTTTTCATAATGCATTTTGCTCGATTATACTAAACTCGAAAATGCTCATATTACACAAACGAGACGAGTTTACCAAAATAGGAGTGAAACCCACAATTTGGTGAAAGAAACTTATCCCGCTTATTCTTCATTTTGCACAAAATTACGTCATTAAGTTAGGAGTGACATCCACACCTTAAAGGTAAATTTCCAATTCAGACTCTAGTGGACCCTTATCAATGAGTCAGAATTCGCTCCTCGTTGGTAGGTACCGACCACACTTAGGTGTACGTAATCGTCAAGTTAGGGGTAAAACCCGCACCTTGTCGACTAGCCCCACTCCTTGATTTTCAAAAAAATCCCGCCAAGTCTCGAACTTTCAATTGATTTGGAACATGTGGTAACTGAAAGGGTGAATACCGTTAACTGAAATTTCAGCGAGAGTATTCCACCTATTAGGCCAAAGCATGTTTCTCCACTTTCAAAAGAATTTTCGACCACTTCGGTTAGTCAAAGTTCCATTTTGGGAACAATCCAAGTTTTAATCGAACCTACGTTTTACTATTATCATTCCTATACGAGGTAATCTTCTCTTTTCAAATTCAAATTGTATTCAAGATTATTTTGTTTTATACACACATCATACTAAATCTTTTCATACGTCTATAAGCTATTCACATGCATGATTTCAAAAAAAAAAACGTCGCCAACTAGATTTACATTCCTTGTAATCCCAAAATGGAGACATTTTATCGAGATAAGAGTGATTTCCTTACCTTAACGATTAACTCTGCACCCTTCTCTTTTTAAAACGAACTCACCAACGGGCTAGGGGTGATTCCCTTACCAAGGTAATCGTTACCAAAATTTTCCTTCAAAATACTTTACTATGCAAACCCGATCATGTTTTACACACCTAAGTCGTTTATCATCCGTCAAAATCTCCACTCATATCAAATTTCAAAACGCATTGTATTATCAAACGTAATTCTTACCCTACAATCTATTTTCACATAACTTACCTACACGAAATTCTTAGTCATATCTTAAAATGTTTTATTACCCGGATTTCAAAACCTTACGAAATGCTACTTATCAACCTAATCGGTCCATTGAATCTCTTGCCCATGAATTTCATACTCAATTTAACCACTAAAACACGCTCACATTATATCATCATACTAAGGACTTTCACTCTCAATCGAAATCAAACGAACTTTTCTCACATGCCTATAAAATCCTATAGATATTACAAGATCGTTTTACTAAAACTTCTTACAAATCAACGAATCATTTTGCTAAAGCACTTATTTTCAGCGATCACTAGGTTCATAATGCTAAGTTTCCTTAAGGGTCAACGTTTTCACGAGAACCTCTAAATTTCAAAATTTCATACTTTATTGCAAGATCTTTTTAAAACGATGCAAACTTACCATTTTAGAAACCTTTTTATGCACCACACAATACGTCATTTAAATTTCAAGACACACGGGAAAGGAAACTTCATGGGGACCGACCATTTTTTACTTACATAAATTCTTCCAAAACAAGAGTAGCATTTCCGTTCTTTACGAAATATGTCACGCATAACCAATAGGTATCTAATATCCTTTTTACATTCACAAACTAGATTCTACGTGCCATGATAACTCAACCTGATTTGATTCAATAAACTCCCCGTTTTGCTCAAACAACTACACATGCATATCATCTTACACGTCTTAGTCAATATAACGCGACAATCACACGCATAACACTCGTTTTCATTTCTTTCATACTCGAACTCCTCGATCTTTTACATGCCTAAATTCGTACATTTCGATTTATGCCATATACAAAGTCATTATTTCTTAAAATCATATTCATATTCGTACTCCTACATCTTATGTCTACACTTAAATTCATACTTACACATTTACGTTCATATTCAGATTCATATTTATACATTTTACATTATACTCATATTCACAATTATGCGTTTACGTTATACTTATATTCAAATTTATATTCATATCCGTACAATTATACATCCATACTTATAATCACATTTATACATTCACGTTTATCCTTATATTCATGTGCATAATCATACTCATACATTACACGTTTATACTTACATATAGCCTTATACATTTATGTTTACACTTATACTCGTATTCATATTGATACACATGCATTTTGCTTGCATTCATATTATAAAGATTATGCTTTCATTTATATTCATACTCCTACATTTTATTCATACTTATACACCTATGTTGTTATACACATAAATACGAGTGTTTAAACACTCCAAACTTTCTGTTTTCATAGAGCTTTAAGCTCACAAGTGATGCAAGTCTTGAACTTGTTCATGTGTGTCTACCTTGTTTAGCTTGGGCTATCCTAAATCTAAGACCACACATCACTTGATGATTTCTCATCATTATCCCAAGTGAGCTTGCTAGTTTGAAAGTGTCACAACCCCGTCTAGCCTTCGACGTGTGTCGACGCCGGTTCACCGGGTTGTATTTCACTTGGCTACTTGGTATAGTGACACCATTTACATTCTTGTCATATACTTTTTCTTGACCCTCCTTGTTGTCTATGACAACTTGTGAAGTGGTGAACTTTACGTGGGGTTCCTAAATGGATGGTTATACCTCCTACCTCCTACATGACTTCTATGACATCTTTAATGGACTTATGACATAGTATATATGTAAATAACTATATAACAACCGAACCCTTGATAATGACTACCTAGTCACTTGTCAAGTTACTAAGTTTAATCACCAAAGTGTTTACTTCCTCGTTACAATCCTAATAGGTGTTAACCTATGAAATTACATTAACCCTTATGGGTTCTCATAATGTCAAAAACGAGTGCTAGGCCTAAGTGACTATTTTCCTTGCATCATTACTTTACTATAGTATATGCTCCAAACTCCTAAACCTGAATATAAACTCTCCATAAACCCCAAATCAAATACATTCATCCTCCTAGTCTCGACAACATCGTCACATTGGATAATCGGAAAGCATATGCAATATTGTGAGTATACTCGATCCTGTTTTACTTTTAAACACTTTGGGTGCAACATGTATCATATACAAAACACAATACTTGAAGCTATTTTAATCACACAATATCCACGCTTAAACATGAAACTATATGATGCTTGTTAATCTTGTATGCTATGTAAACTTTTCGTGTCAATATGCTCATTAACTTCGTACAAGCCTACCTTAACAATTATAGCGCTATAGGAGTAACGCACCACCTGTATACTTGTGCTGTTGTTAAGTAAACTATTTTACACCCTCTTCATTTCAACAACGTTGGGTAATCACGATAGCGTTAGAACTTGGTTTGAACATATAGTACACCGTTTTAGCGTATTAGTAACTTGCATATTAGTATTCATGTTGGATATGAGCCGTTAAACAATTTATTCTATATTATGCTATGTATGAAAACTTGTATACTTGCTTTACTTTTGCATTGAACTCTATTTTAAAACATGTTGCAGGTTTTGAGATGATGATGATGGTACATGGAACATAGTAGGATGCCTAGATACACAGTTAAAATTTTGTATTCTTATTGTATTGTAATTCTTGCATTTCAAGTTGTTGTATTTGTTTTCAATCTTTGTAAATGATCCTTTAGCAATGAAATAAACCCATTATTTAAATACTTATCGCAAATATTAGTGGTATGATGTCTCGAGCAATCTATTTGGTCTCACTCCGATGTTTCCGCCATCGGTTGGGGTGTGACACATTTGGGTGCTGATCCAGTGAGTGTGGATTCGAAGCCCTTACATAAGCAGGCTCCCTTTAACCTTTCTGGAATGGGGTTGATCTCCATTTTTTCGGGTATTGTGCTACATGCTCCTCCGGGTCTTTTTTTACCATCATATAGCTTCATGTGGGGGTTTGAAAGCGTTTTGGTATCTCAGCATTGCATATAGGAGGTGAAAAACGAGACACCCTGTGACTTCCATCTGGGATCTCAGGAATGGGCTTAACCACTCCTGGGACGCTGGATATCATATCCTTGAGCTTCTGGAGCTCCTTGGCCATGGCCTGATTGATACCTTTATCCTGCATGGAACCATAATTAGTACCAAAAGACGTATTGAAATTGTTACCTCCTGATTGGTTTGGAACTGGAATCCCAGAAGTATATCCAAAACCAGGCACTTCAAGTGTAACAGTTGGACCAGATGAAGCAATATTCTGTATAGGGATGAAGTCTCCTATATGAACTTCAGAGTTCCTGGATGGTTGACTCCCTAAGGATCCTTGATCCTGGAACAAGTAGGATCCTTGATCCTGGAACAAGTAGGATCCTTGAAATTGGGATGAAGATCCTTGATGTTGTCTATAGAATCCTCTGGATTGGAACATCCCTTGCGCTCTTCCAGGTTCTTAAAAGAATCCTTAAGGCTCAGTGATTCCCAGTGATCCTCGCTGAAGGATAGATGATCCTTGAGGCTGGAGGTAGGATCCTTGAACTTGAGATGAGGATCCTTGAGCCTGTGTCATCGCCAGTGATCCTTGCTGATAATTGGAGGATCCTTGAATCTGAACACCGGATCCTCTAGAATGTTGGATTGTTGATGATGGAGTAGCAAAATCCAGCGATTGGGCATCAATAGGGAATGATCCTCTACTAATCTTTTATGCTTCTTGATTTCATCGATTTCCCTAAGGATCCTTTGGTTGGTTTTATCATGCTGCTCCATGTAGTTCTTCATCTACAAAATCCAAGTAGAAACATCACTGTTACTAGTTGTAGACGAAGAAACAGTGGAGGTTTTCTATCCTGTGTAAACAGGTGAAGTTTTCTTCTGAGGATTCTCAGCACTCCTCAAGGTTGCAGGGGGAATAGGAGGCAACGATGCACTTGTCTGGGATGAGGTAACCGCCGGCATGGAACTTGAAGCAGATTTTCCCTAAGAAGCCATGTGGTTGATAGAGATGAACAAAGATGAATAAAATGAATAAGATTTTTAGAATTGAAGCACCGATTGCCCCACGATAGGCGCCAAACTGTTTTAGCCAAAAATCACAATAAGAATAATGTAACCAAATCTGATTTTGTGAGGTTGAGTTCTTGGTATGATGAACAATAATACAAACGAATATGAAGTGTGAACGATGATGAACACGATGATTTGTACGAGGAAAAAGCCCGTAATCAATAAATGATCTCCGGCATAAAAACCTTGGGTGATGGAAACTACCGATCACCAACTATATTGCATGAAAAAGATTACAACTTCGGAAGTATTGATCTTGTTACAACGATTGCTAGTGTGTGTGTGTGTGTGTGTGTGTGTGTGTGTGTGTTCAAGAGAGAATGTTAGCGACTATTGTACGTAATAAAAAAAATGTGCAAGTGTCTTACTACCCAGCTCAATACCCCCTCATAACATAGCTAAAAATATCCTTAACTAACTATCTGAAAATCCCGCCATGCATCCACGGTCGCCACTAACGGTTATTAGCTTATGCACGTACTTGAAATAGAAGCATATTCCCCGTGATTCCCGGTTAGAAGAAGTCCTCTTCGTAATGCACCTGTAAAACAAGGCTAAATAATATAGGAAACAATCGTTAGTTAGTTAGAATAATAGTGAGGATCTGTGATCCTTAGTTGTCCTGCACCATTCCCGAGGTTCTGTGATTCAGGCCTAACTTAGGATACATGATCCATAATTTTTAAAAATTCTATCCCTAAAACTTTGTATGGTTTATGTTGCATGATGTGTTCAAGGTGATCCTATCTCAGTTCCTTTTCAAGCTCAGTATTTATTGGCTTCTCTGACATGGACTTGCTTAGATACTTAGCAAAATCTTCTATCTTTCTCACCTTGCTAAGTTCTAGTGACAAGATTCCCTGAGCAGTCTTGTCATCCTTCCTTTGCTCATCTCCCTACCAATGATCGCCTATCTTGCCTTTAGCTTCAAATATTCATCTAGGTTTTTGGGGTTGCGATAACCATAGAGAGATGGGAAAGATAGTTGTGATGTATCCTCTTTTGAGTAAAATGATTCAATTTCTCCTTATATTGCAAGAAGTTCCAGAGGATATCGAGCAGCTAGTGGAATGATTTGTGGTGGTGGTTGAGTGGATGGAAATGAAGTGGATTTAGGTGGAAATGATGAGAGTGGTATGGCTTGAATGGGGGCAGATGATAAAGAGATTAGTGATGGAATCTCTTCATCATCTTCTTGCACAACAAAAGTTTTTCTTTTGTGTGTGAATATGATTTTAGGTGAGGGTGGACGTGTTGGAATTCTAGGTGTTGTGGGCAGTGGTTGTGTTGATGTGAGAAAGGTTATCATGGCAGTTGTTTGTGTAACATCTGCTGGAACATCTTTTGTACCAGCATCTATTGGTTGAGTTGGTGGTGATGGTTTCTTTTGAGGTGATTTTTGTAGTGAAGGTTTGATTTTGGTTGTAGCAGAGGATACAATTCTTGTAGACCTAATTGTGGTTTTAGGAGAGGTGGTGATTGGCTGTCTAACATTTCTTGTTGACTTTCTCCTTTTTGAAGTGCCAATATCTTCTTTTTCCATCTGCTTAGCATGTTCTTCTTAAACTAGGAGAGAAGCTTTGCTCTCGAGTGTATCTTGTCTTTTCTGCTTTTCTGAGTGGAAAACTCTTTTACTATCTTGCTCAGGGTCTCATCAATCCCTTTTTCCCTTCCAGCATCTGATGCCTTAGCAAAGGTTTGGATTGTTTTGTAGGAGCAGACCCTGGCTTTTGTTGTTGCACCTTTGATGGTTTTGCTTGTGATGAAGGCTACAACTTTCTTAACTTATCATTCTCCCCATTTTTGGCATCATCTTCTACTTCTTCTTGAAGTACAGTTGGAGGAGCAGAGCCAGTAGTTTGTCAGAGATGGTCTCTGATAGCCTTGATATCAGCTTGTGTAACTTTGTACCTGGCCTCAACTATGTTTCTTATCAACTCCATGTGGGTGTTGTGATTAATATAAGCCGAATTCCTTTGAGCTTGGATAATTGGTTGCGCTGATTTCCACAGCTCATTGACAATTTGCTGAGTTAAAAGTTGATTTTCAGAATTTTTTAACATCTACTTCATCATGCTTTTCATTTCTTCTATTGAAGATTCCATAGATGTCATTATCTCCGTCAAATACTTATGTCTTAGTTCATCATCTAACTTAATAGGATCATCTGAATTCCAACCAGATGTAGTTTTATTTGGCTCCATAACAAGAGAAGACTCCAAATTATCAGAACCAAATGCCCATTTGTCTTGGTACTGGGGACTTCCAACTGAAACAGAGGTTACAGTTGTACCCTCAACAGTTGTTGCCTTCAAGGAAGTCTTATAGATGTAACCATTGTCCAACTGAAAAACTGTTGTTTCACCAGTTGTAGTGGCTACTTCACTTGAAATACCACCAAGAGTTACATGTAACTCAAGGGGTGCAGGCTCCTTAGCTTTTTGTGGGTTATAAAATTGTTTTTTCTCAGACTCAGACACCTGTGGAAGTTTGCTCTCTTTAATTGGTGATTGAGAGGAACTGATATGTGTCTGATTTTTATTCATTGCATCAAACAAAGGTATAAATGTTGGTGGAATTGGAGTGGAGGGTGTGGAGTTGAAAGAGAGACAACCTTAGGATAGTGGCTTTGAAACAGACTTTCAAGTGAAAGGTCTGCCTCTTTATATGGTGACCCTATGCTTACAACTTGATCTTTTTGTGAGGATGTGAGAGGAGTTTGGATAGGTGAAGATCTTTCCATTAGTTATGAGGAAGTAGCAACGGTGGTTTCAAGTGCCTTTGGTTTTGCCACAAGGTTATCCTTTGGGATCTCATCTTCCAGAGGTACCTTTTTATTTTGTTTCTGTTTGGTGGGCTTTTTGGATGTGGAGGGTTTCTTTTTGGATTTTGTTGGTGTGGGTTGTGACACCCCGGTTGTTATAGAGCCTATGCTAGTGTGGCACGTGTAATGAATAAATAAAAGGCAAAATTTTATTGAATTTGGTGTTATTTGATGATATTTGATGTGTTGATAAATTTAAAGTTTACTAAAAATTATGTTGGAAATATTAAGATAAACGCTTATCACGTAACGGATAAAATGTGAAACGAACGTTGGTGACTGCCCGATTAATGTTAAAATCCTAAAAATAGTCCGTTATGATTAAAATGTTATTTTTAATCATATTCGTGAGGAAAAACATAAATTAAAATGCTTAGAAACTCTATTTTTCGAGTTTAAGCGCGTATTGCGCAATAAAACACATATACTGCAAAATACCGACAACACAACCAGTCTAAGCGAGAAGTTCATTTTCTCGGACATGTCATAAATGAGAAAGGTATACATGTGGATCCGTCAAAGATTGAAGTGATTAAGAATTGGGAAGCCCCAAGGACTCCCTCAGAGGTGCGACAATTCTTAGGACTTGCTGGGTATTATCGGAGATTCATAGAGAATTCTCCAGAATAGCGCAGTCATTGACGCTATTGACCTAGAAGGATAAGAAGTTTGATTGGACAGAGAAGCAGGAAAAAGCTTTTCGATTGTTGAAGGAAAAGTTGTGTAGTGCACCTATTCTTTCCCTACCTGAGGGAAATAATTGTTTTGTTGTATGGTGCGATGCGTCACATTTGGGCCTTGGTTGTGTGCTTATGCAGAAGGACAAAGTGATAGCCTATGCATCCATGCAACTAAAAGTGCACAAGAAGAACTACACAACTCATGATTTGGAGTTAGGATCTGTTGTGTTTGCCTTGAAGATTTGGAGACATTATCTGTATGTCACAAAGTGTACGATTTACACAGACCATAAGAGCCTCCAACATATCTTCGATCAAAAGGAACTCAACGTGAGACAACGACGCTGGGTAGAGTTACTCAATGATTACAAGTGTGATATTCGCTATCACCCAGGTAAATCAAACGTTGTTACTGATGCGCTCACTAGGAAAGAGTGAGAAAAGCCTCTTCGTGTTCGTGCTTTGGGTTTAACCATACAGACGAGTTTGACTAATCAAATTCTTAATGCATAACGAGAAGCTTTAGGAGATGAGAATTTGAGTAGAAAAGGTATAAGAGGTTTAGAATGTGAACTGATACTAAAAGCGGACAAAGTGATGTACTTCATGAACCGAATATGGGTTCCGCTTAGGGGTAACCTACGTGAACTGATTATGAACGAAGCTCATAAATCCAGATATTCTATTCACTCAGGTTCTACCAAGATGTATCAGGACATCAAAGATCTATATTGGTGGCCGAATATGAAGAGAGATATTGTGGTGTATGTGAGTAAGTGTCTGACGTGCTCAAAGGTTAAGGCTGAACATCAGAAGCCGTCTGGGCTTCTGCAGCAACCAGAGATTCCTATGTTGAAATGGGAGCATCTTGCGATTGACTTTATCACCAAATTACCCTGTACGTCACGTGGACATGACACCATTTGGGTAATTGTGGATCGATTGACGAAGTTTGCTCATTTTCTACCCTTTAAGGAAACAGACAAAATGGAAAAGATATCGCAGTTGTACCTTAACGAGATTGTAGCCCGACATGGAGTACCGGTGTCAATTATCTCTAATAGAGATGGATGATTTGACTCCAGATTTTGGCGATCTTTTCAAGAGTCGTTGGGCTCTCAATTGGACATGAGTACTGCGTATCATCCTCAAACGGATGGTCAGATTGAGAGAACCATTCAGACGTTAGAGTATATGTTGAGAGCGTATGTGATTGATTTTGATGGAAGTTGGGATACTCATTTACCGTTAGCTGAGTTTTCTTATAACAACAGCTATCACGCGAGTATCAAAGCCGCTTCGTTTGAAGCCTTGTTTGGAAGGAAGTGTCGATCCCCCTTTCTGGGCTGAAGTTGGCGAAAGGCAACTAACCGGACCTGAGCTTATCCTGGAAACCACCGAAAAGGTTGTCCAAATTAAGGAAAGGTTGAAAGCTGCCGCTGATCGACAAAAGAGTTATGCAGACAACCGAAGGAAACCGTTGCAGTTTCAAGTCGGGGATCGTGTTTAGCTGAAGGTGTCACCTTGGAAAGGTGTTGTTAGGTTTGGAGAGGGGGGAAGCTAAACCCGCGTTATATAGGTCCTTTCGAACTCCTTTATCTAGTTGGATCAGTCGCATATAGGCTTAAGCTGCCACAGGAGTTAAGTGGAGTTCATGACGTGTTTCATGTTTCCAATCTGAGGAAGTGTCTGTCAGATGAGACGCTGATCATACCCCCCTGATGAGGTTCAAGTGGACAATAAACTGAGAATTATCGAAGAACCCGTCGAAATTCTGGATGAGAAAATTCAGAAGCTTAGGAGGAGTCAGATTAAGTTGGTCAAAGTTTGCTGGAATTCCAAGCGTGGACACGAGTTCACATGGGAACGACAGGACCAGATGCAACAGAAATATTTGCATCCCTTTCCGTCTAGTGCGAAAATGAAACTTGTAGTGTAAGAATTTCGGGGACGAAATTCCTTAAATGGGGGGAGACTGTGACAACCAGTTATTTTAGAGCCTGTACTAGTGTGACACGTGTAATGAATAAATAAAAGGCAAAATTTTATGGAATTTGATGTTATTTTATGATATTTGATGTGTTGATAAATTTAAAGTTTACTAAAAATTATGTTGGAAATATTAAGATAAACGCTTATCGCGTAACGGATAAAATGCGAAACGAATGTTGGTGACCGCCAGATTAATGTTAAAATAAAAAAAATAGTCCGTTATGATTAAAACGTTATTTTTAATCATATTCGTGAGGAAAAAATAAATTAAAATGCTTAGAAATTCTATTTTTGGAGTTTAAGCGCGTACTGCGCAATACAACGCATATACTGCAAAATACCGACAACGCAGCCAGTCTAGGAGAATAAAATATTGTTCAGAAATATTATGGTGAGTTTATTTTTATAGTGTGATAAAAATAATTTAAAACGCCATAAAACGGGATTAAAACGCTAGATAAAATACCCGGTAACCAGTTAAATACCAGTTTTTACCCAATATATGTCATATATATGTATGTATGCGTGTATATATGAGAGAGATATAGACTAAGGTGGTGGCCATAGGGGGTTCCCACCTATTTTCTTTGGTTTTCCAAGATGACACTTGATAGATCTAATGATTATAAGTGCAACACCATCCATAATAAGCAATCCCAACACTCACAACACAACTCTCACTCTCTCTCTTGAAAACTCTTGGCCGAACACCCCTCTCTCACCACCATTTTTGAATTTCAAACCTTGTTGTTGAAGATTAAAGCCATTCCAAGTTAGTTTCAAGCTCATTTGAAGGTCCAAAGGTGATTCCAAGGAGTTTCAAGTAAGAACCAAGTTCCATATCATCACACTTTGTCAAAACCCACTTGAATCTTGAACGTAAAAAATCATTTCTTTAAAACATGCTCTTGATTCATAGTGATGTTCATGATAATGGAAGGTTTCGCTTGATTCTTAAGATATTTCACAAACTTGAAACTAAAACAAATGGGTTTTAAATAAAATAAACTTGGACAAGTGTGTATATAAATACGTATTGGTATGTATGTATGTGTATATGTTAGAGTTTGAGATTTGATTTTTGATGAAATCTTGTTGACATGATTCTTGATAAGTGACATGCATGTGTGATCAAGAGAATGTTATAAAAAGGTTTTGTGATTTGAGATGAATATATGAAAAGTTGATTTTTGGAAGTTTATATATATATGTATATGTGTCGTGTATGTATTTATAGGTATGCATGCATGTGGGTTTTGTTAGTTAGTTCATAAATAATACATTCATGCATCTTGTGATGATGATGTAAATGATTATATGAGTTTGATTTTTTTTTTGGATTATATGAATTAAATACAAGATTAGACGCATTTAAGTTCATGTAAAATGATGATGAAATGATAAGTGTGTTAAAGATGCTTGTACATAAGCATGCATAATGATTTGATGGTCATAAGATGGTGATTTGGTTATGATATGATGAATATGAATAAAATCAGATTATAAACAAAAGAAATGACATTATTTGATGTGTTTTAATGGCATGAAACTTTGTCATAGGTTTGGTAGCTTTGCATGTTATACGTGTAGCTTTAAAAGTTGTAAAATATGTGAAATCGCATGATTTATGTAGGTTACATAAAAACTGCACTAATCTGGTTATAAGCATCATTTTACTCAGTAAATAACATGTATTATGTTAAATTATCAAATCGTTACGATTTGGGATGCTTATGGTAAAGTTCGGTACAAGACTATAAAAACGGTAAAAATCGGCTTTTTAAGAGGTTTTTATAAAACTGTTTTAAATAAGTAAGTAAACTGATATTTTTTATATAAATATAAGTATATTAACTTATATTAAGTATCTTTGGTGTTTGGTTAGTCATACGTGAAACACAAGAAATGACATTATTTGATGTGTTTTAATGGCATGAAACTTTGTCATAGGTTTGGTAGCTTTGCATGTTATACATGTAGCTTTAAAAGTGGTAAAATATGTGAAATTGCCTGATTTATGTAGGTTACATAAAAACTGCACTAATCTGTTTATAAGCATCATTTTACTCAGTAAATAACATGTATTACGTTAAATTATCAAATCGTTACGATTTGGGATGCGTATGGTAAAGTTCGGTACAAGACTATACGATAAAAACGGTAAAAATCGGCTTTTTAATAGGTTTTTATAAAACAGTTTTAAATAAGTAAGTAAACTGATATTTTTTATATAAATATAAGTATATTAACTTATATTAAGTATCTTTGGTGTTTGGTTAGTCATAAGTGACTTCCGACGCCCGAAAATGATACCGAAAACGCTAAATACGCGTATTTCAATGTACACAAAATAGATTGTTCAAGAGTGAACTTTGTGCAATATGATATGGTATGCAAATATGACAATATATGATGTGATATACTAAGTGATAACATGATAGTAGGGATTTAGACTATGCGTGTACACTTGTCCGGTTAACACGGTGATATCGGTAAAAGTCGCGTTAGATGTGTAACTTGTTGTCGAGCATGAAAATGATACATAGGCTAACTTGATGAGTTATTACATGTATGAATGCTTTAAAAATGATAAAATATAAAAGTTCACGAGATACGTGTATTACGATACGTGATTATGCGTTCACGTTTATGTATATATATCACGAAGCGCAAATCGTAGATATATTGCTTATAAACGGGTGTGATAACGGATATAACATAATGAGGGTCACCAATAGATCATTCAAGTCACGAAAATCTTAAAATGTATATAAGAACTCATATATATAAATAAATAACCAACATAATAAAAAATAACAACTTTTCGAGAAAATCTCAAAGTTATGTGAAAATTCTAAGTATTGGAGAAACTTATGAATTTTGTGGAATATTGATTGTTAAGTCATTACTACATATATTAGGATGTGTAAAATCAAATTGTGAGATATCGTGAATATAAAAATGCACCCAAAGGTGAGTGTCACTAAACCCCTCTTTTTATTGTTTTTATTTTAGACCCTTAATCCATAAATCAAAATTTATGATAATTTCGCATATACAAGAATTTATATGCGATTACACGTTCATAAATATATTACGAGTATCATAAAACTTCTAAAATTTTATAACATTTTAATATATAAACGATGAATAGTTTTGTAACGACTAAACAAATTGCGGAAGCTTTAACTTGATCGTGTTTGGTTCTTCATGTAGCTTGATCGCATCCAATACTTCATATGATGACCTAAATAACATTTAACAATGTTAATTATGGGCTTTATAATGCCAAAATGTAATTTGATAACATTGATAACTCAAGGAACAAAAATAATTTTTTATTTTTTTATTACAGTAACAGCCGTAAGCTATTGTTCAGCCGTAGCTTACAGTTCATTAATTCTGATCTGGGCAGAAAAGCCCAATCATAGTTTACGGTTCATCCGTAGGCTACAGTTCAGTCTGCAACTTTCTCTTATTACAGTAACAGCCGTAAGCTACGGTTCAACCGTAGCATTCAGTTCATCAATTCTGATATGGGCAGAAAAGCCCAATCGTAGCTTACAGTCATCCGTAGGCTACGGTTCAGTCTGCAGCTTTTGCTCTCTCTTTTTTTTTACTAAAACTTGCGTATTTTTTTGTTACTTATCCGTTTCACTTAAAAGTTGTTTCTAAATGTCCGTAAAATGTTTACCTACATATTTAAGTAGAATCCTCAACCCGGATTCTTAATTTTTATGAATTACGCATCCATTCTCGGTTTATGTGCATATTCATTTTGACCCGTCTAGAGATTTAAGCACTTAAGCTTAAATCTCACTTCCTCCTTCCTTACTTCCTATTTTCACATTGATACTTCTATTTATCTTCCACAACACCTATATTTATGGTGGATTTGCTATAGTGAAATCATTTGTTCCGAAATCTACCCTTCGGTTCGACAATTACGAAAAGGACCCATTACGAGGCATTAGACCAAAAAGGCTTATACCTTTCACTTTTACACTTATCAAAAGAATTTACTCAGTCATCAATTTTCAAACAACCCTTAAGGTTCGTTTGCCCGGTTTGAAAATTAAAGAGCATTTTGGTCTACTTTAATTCTTTTTATGACGAAGGACTTTCAAAATCCTGTTTTGACCAAATGAACACTTTTAACCCGTATTCTGTTTAAAATTTATTATGTTCTTAAAAACATAAAAGACTCCCATTGTTTAGTCTTATGAATTCACTCAAATGCATTTTTTGCTATAAACATAATCTCGACTCTAATGGTCGTTTTACCCAAACACTAGATATACCTCACTTGAGGTGATCTGGTGTCCGCCCTTAGCTCAACTAATACCCTCATCGAGGGTATGAACTCTACACGTTCCTGGCGTGGATTGATACTTTGTGATTCTATGTACTAACTCAACGTAATACAGGCCCACAAAGCATGCTTACCTGTAAACATGAAACTTAACAAACGAAATATATAAAATTTCATTTTTCAAATGGTGATGACATCACCATTTAACCCGTTTGTCCATTTAATTCATTTTCTTGACTCGCCCTTTTTATATATCGGTATAATCAAACATTGTTTATTGTAAAAATGATATTTATTTATCATTTATTTCGTTCAACCCGTTATGGTTCGCACAGGGTCGTATTACTTAAAACTTGTTTCTTTATTCTTTTGAGCCATTACGGCTTACACCATAAAGTGTCTTATCAAAACTCCCTGTTTATCCGTTAACACTTGACCAAATTTCCGTTTTTTACCCTTTTTACCATCAAATGTGGTTCCTTATCTTTTTCACTAGTTCCAAACCGTATCGATTCGCGTCGTAATGTGTGATACAAAGAATCATTTCAAATACTAGATAACCTTGTTATTAATCTATATATAAGTAGATGTTCTATTTAAAAATATAAATGTAAGCTTACTTACATTACATCCGATTATGCTTTTCGCTTACTTAATCCGTTTGACCCGCTTCCTCCCAAGCTTCCACCTAGCTGGTCAAGCGTCAAACTTCGCAAGATGGTTAGATTAGTCATTATTCATCACGACTATTCCACCTTACATATTTCATGTCAAATTATCATTTGATCTTATTATAAGTCAGTTTGACTTTTAAAAGTCAACTGCCTATTAACATTTGTAAATGCACAAATAGGTTTAACGAGCTCACTTAGGCATTTCATCAAATACCCGGTAGGCGTTAATTCTAGGCTACCATATTAACTAAATTCCCAACTAAGTTCATACAATCGTTAATATCAATTTAACATAATTATAATCATTGTATATTAAATTTATCAATCTCATAAAAGAACTTGGGATTATTTCATCACTATAAAACAACATTTTGCATCATAAACATGGAATTTACCCAAATATCAAACTTAGTCAAATACTTTAAATATTCATAAGCACATGATGATTTCAAACATCATACAACATGAACATATCATCTATTTCATCTTATAATATAAAACCCACTTCATGGCAAATATGAACATATACTCAAACTCATAAATTGTTCAAGTATCTTCCAATTACTACCATGTATGATGATTTTAAACATATGTATATCATCATCTTCATCATTTTATCAAAACCCACTTCATAATCTACTTGTTAATCACTTACAAGTAATCTTACATCAAATATTGCATAATTTCTTTATGTCTAACGAAATCAAGCATACACATACACTTGATTTCATCTTTGGATTAATCCAACAACCTAATTGCAAGTATTCTACTTGTCTCAATTCATGACCTTCACTAATCTAGGTTTTTAAAGATACCTTATGATCCCCTCATCTAGGTGATCGATAATTCATGTTCATGCGCGAATTTGAGCTCCAATTTCTTTTCAATTTTGATGATTTAGGATGAACTAGGGTTTCACCCTTTTTTTTTCTTCTCCTCGAGATCGACATACACACACACACTAAGTGTGTGTTATCTCTAGTTTTGTTTTTTAAACTCAAGTTTCCTTTTTAACATCCTAGGTCCCTCAAGTTTAGTTTTTGTTTAAACCACCATATAACACTTACTAGAAACTAACCATTATTATAACTAGGTTTAGATATTCCTAGTCAAATTACTTAAATTTGGGGTGCTACAACCCGATTCAATTTAAGTTCCACTCATCCGAGCCTTATATGAACTTTTATTTACTACAAAGTATTTGTTCTCTTTAACTAGCGTTAGCTTTGATTCCTTAAAATTCTAACGCTTATTCGGTCATTTTTTACCACATATGGTATTTTATTAACATTAACGGGTTTTAATTACTAAACCCGTTTTTGGGGTGTTACATTTTATACATGCTTTGGGGGAAGAACACGCCTTAAAAGGATAAGTATACGCTTTTGTATAAAATATGCCTTTGATTAAACAATGAATATATTTTCATGGAAAATATATGATTTTAAATATAATATGTTTCAGAGAGAAACGTTTTTTATATAAATATGTTTCAGGGAGAAACATTTTTGATATAAATATATGTTTCGGGGAGAAACGGGATTTGATTGATATATATATATATATATATATATATATATATATATATATATATATATATATATATATATGTTTCAGGGAGAAACGAGTATTGTTACGGAGTTTTGGGGATAAAACGACCGTGTAGATTTAAAATTGCTTAAATCTAAAGTTGTGACGAATTGGCTCGGTCTCAAGAGAGTAAGTATCGGGTTTAGGCTTACGTTTCAGTGGGGACGTCGGGGATTCGTACAATTCGTTATATTAAATTTATCATTTTAGTAGGATATATGTATCGTACGTGAGGCAGGCATTATAAGTGGCCCATTGCGGGCACTTGCGCACGTTTTGCCTTTTAATCATTAATATTGTATGCATGGAATTGTTGATAGATCTATCGGGTTGACCACCCTGTCGTGACCGGTAGCTCCGTGTCAAGTCAAATGACGAATTTATATTCTGTATCGTCTAGTTTTGATTATACCTTCATTGTAAATATGTAGCTCGTAACGTCTTGCAAACTTATGAATATGAACATCTGATGCTAGAAATATAATATGTAAACCTTGGGAACAAGTCGGGATATCACTATGGTTTAAGAAACGCTTGTAACGACTGACCCTTCGATTTTATAAAGGAAATTAAATGGACTTTCTTAAGATTATATGGATGTTTTATTTATAAACACATAATATGAAAGTTTTTCTTTGGATCAAATTAATAATAATTTGGAATATACGTGAACCCACCCTCCTTTGTGTTGATACTTGATTTTAACGTGTTCTTCAGTTACATGAGTTCGGCTTCGCGAATCTTTGGCGTATCTTGTGGTTGTTGATGCATGTTATGTTTAATAATAATTTGTACAACTTTTAAAACTGTTTATTTTTGGGACCACGTTCGTATTAAGATCCATAAGGATCAAGACAACTTAACTATGTTATGGTTGTGTTTAAACGTTAAACGTTAAACTATGTTTTTAATTAAGTTAAATGTCCAAAAATCAATGATGCATCGTCCACTAAGATATTTATGGGCACCAACTTCCGTTACCATTACGTTTGTATTTCCGCTACGACGTTTTTGGGTGTTACATGGGTTTCATAACACCGGTTGTGGTGTCACGATCACAGGAGCAGTGGGCTCAGCAACAGAGGTTTGAGCAACAGATGTGGACTCATCTAAAATAGGCTCATCCCCCCCCCTTTGCTTGTGTTTTAGAAACTTTTGACTCTTTATCTTGTATTCTGGTAAAAGTTTCATTTGTAAGACTATTCCTTTGGAAAGCTTCTCCTTGTTGAAAATCCTTTTCAGACACTTGTTTTTTGGAGATAATAGCTTAAAAGTCTAGGATACAAAGAAAAGCTTTAATGTTGTTTCTTTCAATAGCATTCATATTTGCAACCAAGTCCAAGAACAATGTCTGGGATAGATTATAGTCTGAATTTGTCAATATAGCATATCCCAAGTATTGAAGTTTTGTGGAATCTCATTAAATGAGGTGGTCTTGACTGAGAGACATATCAGTAGGGTATGGAAAAAAATCTCATTAGGAGGACATTTAGGTTTAAAATTATAATTCCTATTAATTGACCATCATACCCTCTTTCTATGAACGTTATATGAAGTGGTTGTTTTTAAAAGAATTATTACCTTCTTGGTCGTTCAAAGTAAATGTTGTGGATATGGAAGATGGGTATATCTGAACTAAATTTTCTCCGATCTTAGACGTGATAGCATAGGGCTTTTTATTTTGAGTTTAAAATTCAACATTAGCCCAGAATTGTCGGAAGGTATCCACATATATTGGTGCATCAGCAGTGAGTATGGTTTTGTGTTTTGATGATGTCAAAACATCAATTATTGAGTGAAAAGATTGATTTTTGTTGGTTTTCTTGAAAGTAGGGAGGTAGTTATGAGGAGTTTTGATTTGTAGAGCCATGATCGGAGATGGAAGGTGAGGAGTAGTGAAGAATATGGTAGTAATAACCGCTTTTTGTGAATTTTGAATTCAAGTCGACAGTGTAAGCTCTGTTTAGATGGAACAAGGATATATATAAAGGGAAAAAGTGAATGCTAACGTGGCATCTGTTTGAAAGATCCGATGGCTAGCATCAGTCCACATGATAACCTCTGTTGTGATAATGGATGACAGTTGTTTGACAACCTCTGTTGGAAAGCAACAGAGATTGGGAACACTGATTATGAAAAATGGCTGATTTTAGTCTATCCAAGGATAGGTATCAGAGGTTAGGGCAAACAGTGGTTACGCCTAGTAGAGGTTTGAAAATCGGTGAATGAGAACAAGGGATACCTTTCATGCAGTTGATAAGAGTTTAGCCAAAAAGAGGGTTTTTTTAGAAACAGTGGTTTAGAACAGACTTTAAGGATTTTTGAAAATTTTCAATTTCAAAGCTATTTTTAAGGATAGATTTTTGATTTTCTGAAAACATTTTAATGCTTTTTATTCATGGAGAAACAAAATGTTAATCCATGTTTAGCATGCCAATCCTAAAGATCAAGCTTTCAAAGGTGGATGTGTCTAAATCTTTTGTCAACACATCTGCCAGCTGATCCTTAGTTAGAATATGATGACGATAAATCAAACTTTTTTCATAGCAATCTCTCACAAAGTGACGTCTGATGTTAATGTGCTTGGTTGTGGAATGAGAAACTGGATTTTTAATGATGTTTTGAGCTGCTTGACTATCCAACATGAGAGGAGTTTTTAAAGCAGTCACACCAAAATCCAACAACTAATTTCGAAGCCACAAGAGTTGAGCTGTACAGCTTGCAGTAGCAATATACTCAGCCTCTACTGTTGATGTTGAAACCGCTGCTTGTTTTTTGCTTTGCCAAGAACCAAGCAATTGCCTAGAAACTGGCATCCTCCTGTAGTGGACTTCCTTGTAGTATGACAACCAGCAAAGTCACTGTCTGAGTAACCTGAAAGCTCAATATTTCTATTAGCAGGGTACCAGATACCAAGTGTGGGATAGGTATCTGATATCCTTTTCACAGCTATAAGGTTGGACTTTATAGGTGCTAACTGGGATCTGGCACATACACATGTGGTAAACGTGATGTCTGGCATTGATGCAAATAGGTACAATAAAGACCCAATCATGCTTCATTAAAGTGTTTGATCAACCAAGTCATCTTTATCATCAACAGTGAACAGTTTAGAGGTGGCCATGGGTGTACTACATTGTTTACAATCATTCATATCAAATTTTGTTAACAGTTCTTTGACATATTTACTCTGATGACTTAATTTACCATTTTGCAATTGCTTAACTTGGAGACTAAGAAAGCATTGAAGTTCATCCATGGCACTCATCTCAAACTCTGTTATCATGAGTTCCCTAAACTCTTCACACATGGAATCACACGTGGATCCAAAAATGATGTCATCCACATAAATTTGGACAATCATCAAGTCCTTTCCTCTCCATTTTAAAAACGATGTTTTATCAATTTTACCTCTTGTGAAGCCTATGGATAAGAGAAATGTGGGAAAAGTTTCATACCAGGCCCTTGGTGCTTGTTTCAAGCCATACAAAACTTTATTAAGCTTGTAGACATGATCTGGATAAAAGGTGTCTTCAAAACCAAGAGGTTGGCATACATATAGGAATGCACAATTGATATCCATCTGATACACCTTGATGTTGTGGTTGACAGCAAAGGCTAGAAACAATATGATGGCCTCTAATCTTGCTACAGGAGCAAATGTTTCATCATAATGCATTTTTCTTGTCTATAGCCTTGAACCACAAGCCTAGCTTTGTTTTTTACAAAAATGTCCCTTTCATCTGTTTTATTCTTGAAGACCCATTTTGTGTCAATTGGAGATACATCCTTAGGCAATGGTACAAGTTCTCATACTTGTTGTCTCTTGAATTGTAGGAGCCCTTCTAACATAGCCTCTACCCAACTGTTGTCTTTCAGTACTTCTTTGGATTGTGTGTTTGTTCGAAACTCGTTCGCTTTTAAACCTTTTGTTTACTAAAATCATTCGCTTTTTAAAACTTATATTTTTTACATATTTTTTTAAAAACCTTTTGTTTTTTTATAAACGTTGTTTTTTTAAATCTTCAAAAAAGTCGTTCGTTTGTTTAAAATTGTTAATTTTTACTTTTCCTTTATAAATGGAAGCTTTTTTTTAATAATTGTTCGTTTATAAATGGTTAATTTTTAAAAAGATAAACGATTCAAATAACGCTATAAAAATAAAAGGAACTCTTTACAAAAATGGTTCTAAAAGGAACGCATTAAAAATAAACGGTTTTAAAAATAATGGTAAAAAATGAACTGTTGAATTTATTAAAAAACGAAGGATTTAAAAAAGAACAGTTTTAAAAACAAACAGTTTAAAAAGAAACGGTTTTAAAAATGATTGATGGTTTTAAAAAGGCTAAAAAATGTTTTTAAAAAACAACATTTATAAAAACAAAAGATTTTTTAAAAGGAAAGTGTACCGTTTCTTTCTAGTAGAGTTTTGAATTCACAATATGCTATGCTTGGTAGTAATGATCATTTGATATAGACAACCTTACCTTTTAGTTATGGCCCATAACTTTCTTTATTTTGCTTCAATATTTATGCTTCACTAAGAGGTGACATAGTTGAGTTGTTAACAGTGCATATTTTGGAATGGATTGTATTTTTTTTTTGCTAGTAGGGAGTGGCAAAACACAAACAACAAGAACATATTACAAATAGAACTAAAACCATCTATCTCCAACTAGGTCCAAGGACCGGTTCCTAATCCACAAAAAAGACACCTACTTGATCTCCTCCATAATTTTGTCTATCCTTATCGAAACATTATAAAAAATATGTTCGTTACAGGCTTTCTAAATACATCAACAAGCAACCATAACGATGGAGTGTATTACATGTGTTTCCTAGGCTGGCCCTAAATGCACTTATGAATGTTGAAAAGATCCACGAACGAGACGACCAAAACCAGAAGGATCTTACACCACGTCCAGATGGTTTTCCAAATCAAAGAGGCTACAAAACAATAACTGAAATAATGGTCAATTGTCTATCCGGCATCATCGCATAAGCTACATATGTATGGATCCATAGTGATTATCCTTTTAACAAGCTCATCATAAGTAGGAAGTCGATAAAGAAGGGCTTTCCAAACAAAAGCGTTTACCTTTAAAGGGACCCATGAGTTCCACTGATCCAGGATGTTTTTTTTGGGCACAGGGTAGTTGATGTACAACAGTCTCTTTACCTAAGCAACCAAGAAGGTGCTAGAATTATCACCCAGCCATTCTCATTTGTCTTGATATTCCTTGAATCTGTAACGGTTTACCATTATGATCACATTTAGTAGTTCTGATTGCACCGCCCCATCAAAGATGTTAGTTTTCACTTCTAGTTAACGGCAATGGATCCTCAGACACTGACTAGATTGTATTAGTTCTTTAGATATTTGGATAGCAACAATAACTATCTTTTCTATTGGTTTTGGTTACTATGATAATAACAGGATGGTAATTCATGTTTATAATCTTATATGATTAATCATGATAAGAATATGACAATAATTCATAAATAGGAAAGCCACTCTCATTATGTGAAATAAGTGATCCCTTACAAGTTACATCAAGTCTTCCTTTTATATGCATTATGCCGCAACATCATCCATCCTCTTATACCAACTAATATTGTTCGCTTTGCTCACTAGGTCCTCAACAATATGGAAGAAAGACGTGTCCTCCTCTCGTCCTCCCCTAATCCTATCATATGGGTGGGATTTAATGAGTAATTCTGTTTATTTCTTTATTCTTTATGAAGCCAATATATTTCATATACACACTCTCCATGCAAGATTTACGTAGATTGTTAAACATTCCCATTAAAATCATCGAAGGACCATAATAAATTGAACATCAAATAGTTACTAATAAGATAGACATATTTTATGATTAGGATCATCTTTGTATTTATCTATAACAAGTAAATATTATCTCTAAACTTAGATATATCAATGTAATTCTTATAAATAGTGGGTTGATCAAAGAAAAGATGATCACAAAAATATTAATCCTTACATGGTATCACGACCCTTACAGTCCTGCCCTAACTCCGATCACCCTCAATCTCTTGCTCTAATCAACCTTCTTCTCGCATAACCTCATTCTTCTATAACTTATGAACACTAAACTTCACCACGCAATCACTACATTCAATATCTAGAACCTCATACCCATCACCCTTGAGATTGAGACCGTCCACTATAGGTCTTGGTCGGAACTTTTCAAGGTGCATTGCACCACCTACCAGGTCGTCGGCCATCTTGGTCCTCGGCCGCCACCGGCTGCTTCTTCTTCCTCAGATGGCGCCAAGAAAGACGCTCCCCCACCCAATGACTCTTGGAAGCGGTATGATGCCACAGTCTTTCAATGGATCTTGGCACCCTATCCACATATTTGTTGCACACTACTCTAAAACCCGATTCAACCGCATACTAGGCCTGGACCATACTTGAGAATCTTTTTCAAAACAATAAAAACACCACAACTATGTATCTTGCTCAGCAATTCTCCAATCTTCGTCTCGATAACTTCTCATGCATGCCAGCGTACTGTCAAGAAGTCAAACATATAGCCGATCAACTGGCTAGCGTAGGGGCACCCGTCGATAATCTTAGGCTGGTCTTGCAACTCATAACTGGTCTGAATGAACAGTTTGAAGGTATCGCTACTATTCTTCATCAACGCGAACCACTACCGGATTTTCAAGAGGCCCGTTCCCGCCTAATCATGGTAGAAACCCGCAAGAACAACCAGGCTTCTCTTGCTGCTCATCTCTCCGCCACCGCCTTCACGGCCTCATCTAACACTACAAACAATGCTCAGGCCCCTGCTGACAACCAGTCCACGAACAACCCCTCCGTTGATCGCAGACGTGGTCGCAGCCGCGGACATAGTCGGGGTAGGGGACGCGATTCTAGTGGCCGTGGGGGCGCATTATCTGTTCCAATCAGCGCACTGCTTACTACCCGAACAATTGGGCTTCACCACCTTGGGCCGCATACTATAATGAGTCGTACCCATCGAACTAGCAACCTTTCATGGCGAGTGCGCCTTGCCCATACCCGTCTACCCCGAAACCCAACCCTGGTACCTCTGCTCCTGGCATTCTTGGACCATAGCCCAATCAGGCTATGCAACCAGAGCAAGCTTTATACACCACGTCCCTAAAACAACATGAACCATTTGGATACATGGATACGGGTGCCACTGAACACATGGTGAACCAAACAGGTAATTTCTCCTCGTCTTCTTTTTATAATTGCACTTCCACCAACATTATTGTAGGTAATGGTACAACCATTCCAGTTGTTGGAAAAGGCAACCAAATCCTCCCACCACCCTTCCCCCTTTAAAATTAAACAAGGTCCTGTACGCACCTAAATTAATTAAAAAAAATCATTTGTATGTGCGTCGCCATACAACCGATACCCTATTTCCATTGAATTTGTATCCTACGATGTAATAGCACATGCGATCTCTATCCGCTCATAGCACCACTTCCATGTTCCTCTCCTTCAACTTTTGCAGACATTACTCAAGACCGTTAACATCAACGACTTGGGCACCTGGGCAACAACTTATTATAGTCTCTGAAAACTTCGTCTTTTATTAATTTTGGTCGTTTGAATAAGACTATTTTTCAACCTTGCGTCTTTGGGGAAAGTGTTGAACTTCCTTTCTTTGATTCTATTAATCCTACTTTTATGCCTTTTGACATTATACATAGTGATCTTTGGACCTCTCCATTACTGGTGGGCACCATTATTACATTGTATTTCTTGATGACTTTAAAAATTTCTTGTGGACATACACTCTCAGTCATAAGTCACAAGCATACTTAATTTTTTGCCGAATTTATCACCTAATTTACACTCGGTTGGAACGCAAAATCAAACAGTTTCAATGTGACAATGGCAAAGACTATGCCAACAACAATTTTTATAATTTTTGTCACCAAAACGGCATGCAATTTCATTTCTCTTGCCCTTACACATCTTCACAAAATGGCAAAGCAGAGCGTAAAATACGCTCAAGTAATAACATGATACGTACCCTATAGCTCAAGCATCTCTCCCTAACACTTTTTTAGCACCAGGCCCTAAAGTTTGCCACCAACCTAATTAACATACTACCTAACAAAACTCATTTATTTTCGGTCCCTAACCTCACTATTATATAAATTTCTCCCATTTATGACGACCGACGCATATTTGGCTGCCTGCAGTTCCCTCTCACTCCCTCAACTACCATCCACAAACTAGAGTATCGGTCCCACCCGTGTGTCTTTCTCGGCTACTCGCAGAACCATCGAGGGTACAAATGCCTAGCCCTTAAAATTAATAAAATTATTATCTCAAGGCATGTACACTTCGAGGTATCAATCTTCCCATATTCTGTTCAATTGCCCCACAAACCACTGTCTTATGATTTCTTATCTAACCCTCTACATCCTTCCCTTTAGGATCATGTTTCACAGCCCATTGCTCATAATCCCAATCCTATGACTCAATTACCTTCCTCCCCCACCACGGCCCAATCATCTCCCACCCCATCCATCCCACATCCTACCACCCGCCTACCACACCCGCACCTAGCCCACACACCAGCCCATTACCTGCCACAACAACCCAACCGCAACTGAACTTCGCCACCCAGCCTATCACCCCTTTCACTCATACGTATTCACGTCGTTCTAGACAACAACTACCCCCTTCTTGTACCATTCGCGCACGCACAATGGACGGTATATCTAAACCTAAACAACATTTTAATCTCCATACATCTTCCATTATTCCCATTCCTAAGACACCTAAGTAGACCTTGTCCATGCCCGAATGGTACACTGCCATGCACGATGACTTTAGTGCACTTATTAAAAATAAGACCTGGGAGTTGGTACCTCGTTTACCACACATGAACATTATCCGTAGTATGTGGCTCTTCAAGCACAAATTCAAATCTGACAGGAGTTTAGAAAGATATAAAGCTTGTTTAGTCTGTGATGGCAGAAAAAAACAGGTTGGTATTGATTACGGTGACACTTTTTAGTCCGATTGTCAAACCGGCTACCATTAGATTTGTCTTAGTCATGGTCGGTTCATCAACTTGATGTCACGAATACGTTCCTCCATGGGAAGTTAGCTGAAACAGTTTATATGTATCAACCCATGGATTTTCGTCACATAGATTTTCCAAATTATGTATGTCGCCTAAAGAAATATTTATATGGTCTCAAACAAGGACCACGTGCTTGGTACCAGCGCTTTACAGTTTCGTTCGGCTTCAGGGATTCGTTCAAAGTAGATGTGACAATTCTTTGTTTATTTATCACCATGGCACTGATATTGCGTATTTATTGATTTATGTGGATGACACATTCTTGCGACTTCAGCCGATGCATTGAGGCAACGTCTTATGTCCATCTTGGTCGGTGAGTTTGCTATGAAGGATCTTGGCCCGTTGACTTATTTTTTGGGTAATTCTGTGACCAGGAAAGGGGACTCCATGTTTTATCTCAACAGGCTTACACAAATGATATTATCCATCGTGCCGATATGGATACTTGCAACCCGGTAGTCACTCCGGTTGACACTCAGTCAAAGTTGAGTAACACAATAGGTGTTTTATTTGATGACCCTACGACCTATCGTAGTCTGGAAGGGGCACTTCAATATCTCACATTCACGCGTCTTGATATTCCTACTTAGTTCAACAAATTTGCATGCATATGCATTCCCCTTGGGTTGAGCACTGGAATGCTCTAAAGCGGATCATTCGGTATCTTTGGGGCACTCTTGACTACGGCTTGCATATGGGCTCTGCTCCGAGCTTATCTTTACTCGTTTATACTGATGCTGATTGGGCAGGTTGCCCTAACACTAGACGCTCAACTTCGGGTTATTGTGTGTATCTTGGAGATAATTAATTTCTTGGCCTTCCAAACGCTAGTTAACAATGTCTCGCTCTAGTGAAGAGGCTGGATATCGAGTGGTAAATGTAGTAATAGAGATATGTTGGCTACGCAATCTTCTTTTGGAGCTTCACCATCCCCTTTCACATGCAACGCTAGTCTACTATGACAATGTCAGCGCCACATATTTGTCTAGGAACCCGGTACAACATCAACGTACGAGACATATTGAACCCGACATTCATGTTGTTCATGAAAAAGTTCAGCGGGTCATCTTCGGGTTTTGCATGTTCCTTCTCGTTTTCAGATAGCAGACATTTTTACTAAAGGCCTTCCAGAATTCTTTATGAAGATTTTTGCTCCAGTCTCAGCATTCAGCCTCCTCCTGTTTCGAATGTGGGGGTGTAATAGGATCCACATATTTTAGGTCAGAATTCTCTTTGTATTTATCTATAGCAAGTAACTATTATCTCTAAGCTTAGAGATAATATATAGTGGGTTGATCAATGAGAAGATGAGCACAAAAATATTAATCCTTACAGTTACAAAATCATTTGTTTGTATTGCACGTGCTTTTCAATGTTTATTTTATTTTATTTCATTTTATTTTATATTTATTTTTATGCATGTTATATGTTTTTGTCTAACATGTTTACTTTTAATCAATATTGATAAGTAAAAAACAGTAAGATTCACAAAATTAAATCATATTAAATCTGTCTATCCAAATAAACACCTCTAGTTTCATCGACGATGGATTACTTTTTAGTTAATAAAACATGATGTGACAATGACATCTTTTAAATTATTTGAAAAGAACGATGAATGGAACCAAACAGGCAAAAGTCAAAAGTCTCATGACCCAAGGTGACAAGGCACCAACAACATTGTCAATTTACAACCACGTAAACAAGGATTTATTAAATATAAAATATAATAATTATATATGTGGTTAAGAATATTATTAGTTCCCTATCAAGATAGATATACATACAAACAAGGATTTAGATAACTATCATCATTTTCTCAGCTGGGATGGTAACAAGGACACACGACAATAAATCGTTCTAAAAGAGATGATTAAAAGGTTTTGATAATTCATAAGGTTATAAGTAAAAGTTAACTTCTCAGGGTGTGATATGGGTTTTATCACGTCACATCAAAGTCTAATATGATTACCTGATTATTAATTTTTTTTATTTGTATTTTCTTTAATTATATATCATTTTTATTTAAAACAAAATAAAAAAAAATAATTTATAAAATTTATGGAGAATAGATGGAGAATAAATATGGTCTAAGTAAAATAGGTATGATATATATAGTTGTAAAATTTTAAAAATTAAAATTAAAATTTAAAAAAAAAATATTACAGTTATCAACGGTAAAGTGAATGGGGCCCACAAATTTCGAGTCGTTGGCGCTCGTTACTATGCTGGCAGACTATCAATGGCACCCCCCTCCCCCTCATGGCACCTGGGAAATGGGCGCCAAGGGGCGTTATTGGGGAGCTGATGTGGCCAGAGGCGGTATACCACACCTCCTGGCCTAAACATATAAGATGGTTTGTAATTATGAACTGTAACGGTTGTTCAATAACCAATTTTAAGTATAGAAGTACGAAAACCACATAAATATTTATATGTAGATGTATATGTGTGTATGCGGATGTGTTTGTGTGTATATATAATATATAAATCAAACTTTTATTCAAGTGAATAATCCACTATCTCTCTCATAATATATGATCATAAAATCTTTATGCGATTCTTTACTCCAGATTAGTGCATTGCATGCGCACTTGAAGATCACTAATCCTTATCAATAGTTAGTGATACTACGATAATAATAGTTAGTTAAAATATATAACTTCTCATAATCATTTTAAGATGGATGGTGTCATTTAGCATGAAACCATTTTTAGGTAAGAGATAACAAGAAGCACATAAACATTTACATGGTGGAAACTACATGGCAGTAAGAATGATTGTTATATGGTTATATATCTGCATTATTTATCACACTTAAAATTATGATTCCAATAGTTACTTATCGAAAATTGGTTGTGAATTTACAACTCTCTTAGTTGCTATTTTTCTAATCTGAAGTTATAATTAAAACTTAGAACTTGGGCTTTTAAGTTTCTTTTTTTTTTATAGGTAATTTTTTTTAATAAACATATAGAAACTCAGAAAACTTGTCAAGTTACATCAAAACAGAAGGTGGACGGGCAACAAGTTGCGGCGCCAACCCTTTCTGAATTACAAACCTTAATCTTCCAAAGACAAACTCCTGCCCCTGGGGTTGAACAATTGTTGTGGATGACCTGTTGAACCCTCGTGAAGAAGTGGATAGCTTCTGGCGCTAGAAAGCCAAATATATATGATTACTAAAATAAATGATTACTAAAACACTTATTTAACTTTCAATATTATTGTAGCAACAGAAAGGAAAGTATAAATTTACAAGTGAAACGAAATAGTATACTCTTGAATGAATGCAATTGAGATTTGAAGGAAAGGTGGAAAAGGGAAAAAGGGTCACATTGTGTGGGGACAAAAGGGTGCATGTGAAAGGGACGAAAGTAGCATGATTGGAAAGGTTGATGACTAGATATGGATGAGTTCTTATCCTATTCCATGAGTCCAACATCCTAGGACCATTTTCCAAAAATTTTGAACCATACAAGACATCCTAGGACCATTTTCCAAAAAATTTGAACCATACAAGAACCATAGGTGGCAACTCCAAAGATAAAACTAATAAATAATATACATTTATTTTAATATCAAATAATACCTTCTATGTTTGGTGTCATGTTATATAAAGGAAACACCAAATGACATCAATAATAAGAGTTTAGATCAACAATTTATCTACACATTGTCGAATTAAAATTATATCACAAAATAAAAGCAAAACATCATCTTATATGATTTAAAAATAAAAGGTAATACGAATATTTGGGTTGAAGGCCACATATCTCAAGTTCAAATCTAATTCCAACCGTGTTTTATCGCAGTGGGTCTTCGAGTGACGGGTTTCCTCGGAACTAGAGATGATGGGCATTGGATACCCAACGCTGTCTATGATCACATGCGTATGAGATTGTCTTTTGCCATTAGGTTACCAGTGATAGTCAGGCTTGTATTCATTGATTGTTTAAAAAAAATATGAATAAAAAAAATCAATTATAGAATTTCCTCCCCTATCTCAATCTAATGTAATATTTTACAAACTAGTTAAATAAAAGATGGTATATACGGATATTTTAGCTTGACAAAGAAGTAAAATACGGATACCATGCAACACTATGGCAAAAGTAGGGGTATTTCAATTTATTTCCAGGACTCGAATGAAATTATAGTATTAAGTTCTTCTTTAATTCTTTTAGTTTATTCACGTTGAATCTTCGTATTTATCCATATAATTTTGACAAAAACCACATATCCCTAATATGTATTCACCATTTAGAAACCCCACCTCATATATGTATGTATCTCTATTCAACAAAGAATTACCTTTTATTTTTTTATTCTTCACTCACAACCATTTAAAAATATATGGCGGCAACGACTGGGTGGTGGCGATGATCGATATGTGGTTGCATCGGTGATAGATTACGACTCTTTTATGATTCTTTTGTTACTTTTTAAACGCATCGCAAATTCCAGTTACTTTCACATATTCTATATCTCTTCAACTCTATTACATTTAACTAATTACATTTCCAATCTAATTCCTTCAAATTCTCTTTTATATTATGTGAGATATCCTGATAGTTCAGAAAATTCACAAAACAAACTCACTCTAGGTGTGACACAAGAGTGAGTTACCCAAGATATGGTTTTCTTCACCTTTATCTATGTAAACAAGAAAAATCTTCCGAAATAAACATTTTTTTAATTTAAAAATGGTCACTAATTTGTACACCGTGTCATAAAGGTTGTATATTTATTATTATATTATTATTATCCGTTTGCTTTAATCTTGAAAAGGTCGCATTCCTACGCAAAAAAGTTTATACCTTATCTATACCAAACATATCCTTTATAATCTACATATATGCTTCCTCATGCTCATGCCACTTTCAAGATCATCTTATGATTCATCCTCTTTCCAACTACTTCCCCAAAAATATCTATCTTTTTATCAAGATTTGAAGATGGGAGAGATTGAAAAAGGCCAAATAATAATTCATCAAGAAATGGGATTCAAAGAGAATGACAAAAGCCATTTGGGACGACTTCAATGGGGTTTTATGGAAGCTAAAGACGATGCCTACAACTATGACCTTATGGAATCCGATTTAGACGATTCTTTCGACTCGTCTTCTTCGACCGAAATGATAGAAGATGCACCATCATCATCATCAACATCATCATCACGTAGTCCTTTGTTTGAACTATCTGATCTCATGGCACAATTGCCTATCAAGTGAGTAACTCCAATCTTTTTAAACTTTTATGACATGGGTATCATGAAAAGAGCGTTATATAGAGCAATTTCGGGTTATAACATTACTATCCATGACCCTTTAAACTCTACTAACTAGATCCACAGCCTCTGTTGCTAGGAAATCTAGGAAATCAAAAGTATCAAAAGCAAATGTTATAAACACGTACGGTTTGTCAAGGCACGCTTTCTAATGTTTTTGTCACGTGGATTTTATGCAGGAGGGGCATATCAAAGTTTTATCAAGGGAAATCTGAGTCGTTTTCGTCGCTAACAAGTGTGAAGAGCGTTGCAGATCTTGCGAAGAAAGAGAAGTATTGCTTTAAATCAAGAAGTTCAATCAAAAGATATGGTCAAACTCAAAGTCAAAGATTAGGTCCAAAAGCCACCATAGCCAAGAACAAGAAAGGTTCTTCTTCAACAAGTACTAAGGGTTCAATGTTTTCATCACTAGGAAATATGAGTTCGTTAATCGCTAGTTAGCTTAAATAATATTGGCCTTTGGTACAAAATGTTGCTACCGACTAATTAAGCTTTTTCTTCTTTTTTTTTTCAATATTTGTACTCAAGGGTTATAATCTATCCTTTTGGGGGATTGACCTTTTTGTTTCATTAAGGTGGTACCTTGGTGCACATGGGCGTAGCTTTGAATGGGCCGGGAGGGGCGTCCGACCCCCGAACTTTTCGCTTAGTAGTGTTATGTATGTACGTTTCGTATAGAATTTTCTAAGTATATACGTTTTTGACCCCCGGTTTTATAATTTTTAGGTATAATTTTAGGTCCGGTGACTTCCGACCCCCCGGTCGGAAATCTCAAGCTTCACCACTGTTGGTGCATCTTTTTGAAATTGTAACGATATTATTTCTATACATCCATGCTTAATTATTTTCAAATTGAGATTTTTGTTTTGCATTTTTATCTCTCTTGTTAAATGTTGTTATATACATGATGTCTTGATTTGTGATGGGGTAATACCCAATATAGGTTCAATTCTGGGCTACAAATCCAGATGCAGCTACTAGGCCACAAGCAGAAGGCAAACCCCAAGATAGGGGTGACATGATCACTAAATCCTCAACTTAGACCGCTAGAGGTGCACAACCAAACCGGATCCTAAATTGGTCTGAATCTAATTTTGAAATCGATTTGGGTGGAAACCAATTTGGATCCGATTCGCTGGTTTGAGTATATACTTTGAATTTGGTTTTGAAACCGGTTTGGGAGAAAGCGAGCTAAACTATATGTTGAAATCGGTTTTCAAACTGATCTGATATGGTATGTTTTCCTTTAGAAACCGGTTTGGGTCAATTTGATTTTGACTTTCATTGACTTGATTGGTACAGGTTCCAAAACCAATTTGGTCTACCCCGAGCCTGGAAACCGGTTTTGTGCTGCTCGAGATCCGAGTGATTAGCTATAAGCCCACCAGTGTTAGGGAAAACATTACAACCTATTTAATAGGGACTTAGCGCACTTTGAAGGCACTTTCTATTTGTACCAATCCGTATTTTCAGTTGTTCCTGTTTTTCGTGTATTTATTTTAATTTTCCAGATTTGTACTCCGAGATTCTTTAATAGAAATGTTCGTATTAAATTAAAATTTTTTTTACCATTACATCGCATTATTACATCACAACTTAACGATATTTAAATGCTTATTTAACGCAATGCAACGCTTCGCATATCTCATCGCTATCCCATCGCAATCGCAACACAATTACTTAATTTGGTATATTGGAATTATGTGGTAATATTAGTTTACGTGTTTGTGTGTTATACGTGTTTATGTGTTATATGTGGATTGGAATTATCGTGGTTTAATCGCTCGCAAACTCACACAACTCGCTCTCACGCGTTGAACCGCTATTACAACGCTTAAATCATCGCTAAACCGCTTAACATTGCCTTATAACTCGATTACATCGCTGAACAATCGATAAACGAACGAAAAACGAGGAATTCTTTAGTTTTTAGGCAAGTTCGCTCGAACTTGGGTGATGCCAAGTTCGACCGAACTTGACTAACCACTCAGAATCCCAAAACACTTCAAGTTCGTGTGAACTTGCATGTAGCCATGCAAGTTCGGCCGAACTTAGCTCCAGATCCTCCATTTTATCACAAGTTCGACCAAACTTGACTCCACCAGCCTCACTTTTTGTCTTCACCAGAAACACTCAGCCCCATTCTCTCATTTGAACTTGCTGCAACTTCGCTCTAAGCTCCCGAAACCTGAAACCCTCTGTTTTCTAAGTAAGAATCAAACCGATTTCAACTACAATGATGTTCAACAACGTTTTACAACATTTTACAACGATTTTGCACAAGGCATTGCCTTCGTTTTCATCAAATCTCTTTTGTTTACGAAAATCTTCATCTTTTTCCATAAAAACTTCTATTTTCACTCAGATCTATACTAGATCTGAGCAAAACCTTTTGAAGCATTGATTTTTACACTATTTTCGGACTAATGACGTACGTTTCGTTCACTTTTGAGTGGAACGAGGCATTGTCGAAGCTAGATCTCAGATCCGGAAGCACTAGGACGAAACCGTCACTTTACACAAGCTGGACTAACCGTACGAACCTCCAAGTTCGTCCGGATTAGCCTGAGTTTCTGTAAAATGGCTAAGTTCGCTCCAAAAAGACCTCTCCAGCGTAAGTTTTACTCAGTGGCTTAAGGTTGGAGGATGAGCACTCGATTTCCTCAGCAAACGACGCGAAAACGCAAGATTTTGGACCCAAAAACATCAAGTACGCTCAAGAATCACCAGCACCCAGGTCAAGTTCGACCGAACTTGAGCCCATTTGGTTCAAGTTCGACCGAACTTGGGTCATTTTCACCAATTTCCACACAAGTTCGCCCGAACTTGTCTAGTTTCTTAAGAAACTATACAAGTTCGCCCGAACTTGTCTTTCCAGTAAGATTATCTCACAAGTTCGCCCGAACTTGACAAGTTTCCTAAGAAACTTACCAAGTTCGACCGAACTTGTCTCAAATCTCACCAAATCCTTGCAAGTTCGCTCGAACTTGTATGTTTACATACAAGTTCGGCTGAACTTGTCTACTGCTCAATTCAAACTTAACCGTTTCAGCAAATCGGAAGACTAATGCACTTCTGTTCATTTACAGGCTGATCCGGCGCTCTTCCCGACTCTCCTCAGAATCACTCAGCTCACCTAAACGCACCCACTGTGAGTATACTTGACCCATTTTCGCTCTAATGCACTTTTTGGTGTTACATGCGTTCCTCTATTAAAATCACTTCACAAATCAAACTATTTATCACACGCGAATAATCTGATTGTGTGTTCTCAATACGTGATACTAGAAACATGTGACTAGGACTTATTTTCGTTAACTTGCCTCCTTAGCTAGTATGGTACTATAGTGTGGCTTACACCCGACGGGGTCTAGTTAGGATGGACGCGCAAGCCTTCTCACGATAGTTAGCATGAGAAATGAGCCAATGTTTTGGGATGTATTTTGGTGTATCATGATATGTAATTAGATTAGTTCGCGAACGCTTTCTCTATTATGCTAGTCTCAAACATGTATGCTCACCTTTACTTAATTGTATTGACTTGTATTTTAACGTATGTAACAGGTTGATGATTTAGCTTATCGGATACTTTGGATAGCTGAGTTTAGTTTAGTTTGCTTTTGTTTAGAATGGTTTGTAATAAAATCTAAGGGATATCGAACCTGATTAGTTTTGTGGGAAAACAAGTTTCTGTAGTGATTATTTTGAACTATTGTGTTTAATGGTATGGGACGTTGAATGTTAAATGATGTTGATAGATAATTGTTATGGAATTCTCATGAGACAATATGGTCGCCTAGTGCCACTACCCCGATGTTTCCGCCATCGGTTGGGGTGTGACACTATTGACTTCCACTTGGTTAACTATATCAGCCACCCTCCACAAGGTTGTCTAAAAAAATACTATGGCATACCCTTGATTTAATCAAATTGTTTATACTAATAACTATATTAAATAATATAATCAAATTGCACGTTCAAGCGCAGCTAGTGCTATCTCTTTTACGAATTTGGATTGTTCAGCAGCTTCGGCTGGTCGATATACAAAAGTATAATCATGCTCAGCCTTTGGATTATAAACCGCGCATGACTTAGGTTTGTAATCAGCATGATCTTTCTGTAATCGACTAAAAACCCTCACACTATCGCCTTCCTCCTCTTCTTCATGATTGTTATCCCCTTCTTGTGTTGAACTCGGTCCCAATCGTTAATAAACCGATTGTCGCTTCTGTGAATTTTGCTCCACCTGATGTTCTCAGCGTCCAGTGCCAGAATTAGTAGATTGAGAATACATCTTTGTTTCTTCTGCAGAGATGTGCGATGGTGCATGCTCTTTGTTTGATGAATTATAATTCAATACTCGAGGTGCAGGATGGACATGCATCTGAATTGGTGGAATTTGCATCTGTGGTGCCGGTGTGCCAGTATGTGCACACAGATGTGCGTAAATTGCATTTAGAGCGCTTTAAGACTTGACAAACCATGACATTGGGGTTTCACCAGGAGGTAATATTGAAGCAATTTGAGCAAATGGATTTGAATTTTGAATTCCCAGCTTCACTGGAATATTCACATGACCATGGTCATGATGAATATCAGCTTCGCCAGAAGAATCTTCTTCCATGTGTCCGTCGATCCGAGCACCATGAACGACGTTCCTGATTTCAGATCGAGGACCTTGTGGATAATTTGACGTACCGTCAGCCATAGAAATTGACGAAACAAAAAATCAAAGCGAGAGATGCAGAAGAAAGAAATTGGTGGGCGCCAATGAAGAAACACCAGATCTGAATGATTGGAATCAATTTAGATCTGAGGGTAGGGTTTCTGCATAAAAATGGTTAATCTCTTGCTTGATCTTGATTGGTTGAGCTTCGCCGATGATCACTGCAAAACAGACAACGCCGTTAGCCTTGCCACGGGGAGAATGGGGGTTCTTTCTGTGACCACCCTTCGGCGTGAGAATAAGTACAGTGATCGGAGAAGAAGAATTAAGTGTAAGTAAAGTTGAGTGAGAGTAGATATATTAGCTTGTACCTCAAGTCTTCTATTTATAGCCGAATGTTTGGGCGCCAAAATCCAACAGAGAGTTAACGGAATCTTTATTTTCGTTTAGCAGTTACGTCTTCATCCTTGCACACGGATCATAACTTGATCAACGGCTGGGGAGATGCCACGTAGAAAGTGGTTTTGATCTAGATCTCACATGAGTGACGTTGATATCGTGTTAACAATTGACGTACCAGATGTTACCACGTCACATTCGGTTGTAACCGAATGAAGATCTGCACGATGGTCATTTAATGCTTTTAAAAGATATACAACTGTGGATCACTGATCATTTGCCACGTGTCCAGTTTGTTACAACAGAAAAGATTCCTTTCAAATCTCGCCTGATCATTGCGCGGGTATGTCTTTGTATTAGAAATAAGGTTTTACACTCTTTCCTAACTCAAGCTTAACTGGTCCCTTGCGTGGCTTGGCGCAAGGGTGTAAAATGAGTTATGTTGCTTCCTACTCCCTTGGTGTGCGCAAAAGATAAGAACTGATCTCATATGATTATCGTACCGTTGCGCGGCAGGCGCAAGGTTCTAATTCTTGAATTATATTACTTTAGTGGTATGGTCTCATGCATTTGGCGCAAAGTCTCTGGGACCATACCCCTTCAATAATGATTTAGTATGAAAATGAAACTTGGTGTATACTTATAGAGCTTAAAGATAAGGAGCAAGTTCTAAGAGTAATGTAATAAAATTGAATGAAACGGACCTTGTGTGTAATTAACATGTTTTAAGTCAATTATATTGGCTTATATTATTCATATTGCTTGTAGGTTTTTCTCTTTTGTTTATATTCAAAACTGTTTTTGCCTGGCTTTGTAAAGCATTCCATATTTTATCTTAGAGTGGTTTTTTAGAATACATAATTGAGCTCGGATACATATAATTGCGTCAAGAAGAGTTTGTGCGGCCGTTTTTTAATGAAACGTCTTCGGAAAACAAACAATCTATAGATGGCAAGTCTACGCATGATCTGCGCGGTTCAGACAGAAGAGCATGCACATATATTTTTTAGAAAAACAAACACCAACAAAGTAATTTACACAAGAATATAACATTTTTTACCTTGTAGAACTTTATGAAGCACATAAGATGATTGGTTTGTGTCCTGTCATAGCTAATTATTCATGTAATTTACCCATCTTGAAATGGTAGCAACAAGTAACAACCAATTACATTTGCATAAAACTTTTCTAAACCTTATTTTACATTATTTGGAAAACATCTTTCATTATATATTTGATTACTTGTAGAAACATTTATTTGGTAATAAGTTCATTATAGAAATACGAGAAACCAATTTAGATTATAAGTGAGATGATAGATGTGCCTCATGTTATACGACTCTTTTACTTTATAAGGAATCATCATATGTTTGATTCAAATGCACCCGTAATATTGGACATATGCCGTAATATTGGATATATGTCATAACTCATAAGTCGCTAAAGTAGGATTTAATATTCTTAATGTAACAAATTCTCAGGGAAAGTAACAATGCGCATTTAAAATCAAATTAAAAGATCTTATAAATTTGAAAACAAGAAACAAGTGGATATTTCCTCACGTAATTGGATGTGTGGTTAAAAAGACTACTAACTCTCGCTAAATGGTTTAAATACCGGTATGAACCGGTCAGTTATACTGGTTAAATTGGATACCGGACATCAGCCCAGTACAATAAAGGTTGGTTAAACCCCGAATACGACATGTTTTATTTACCGGCGGTAAATCCGGTTCTACCGGTTCAAAACGTTAAACCGGTTTGCATTATCTTAAAATTTGATTTTTTAATTATAATAGAGTAAACTGCCATTTTGGTCCCTGAGGTTTTGGCAGTTTTGCCACTTTAGTCCAAATTTCAAATCTTTTGTATCTAGGGCCCTGTGATTTCGTTTTTGTTGTCATTTTAGTCCAAAAGCAAAATCAACTCAGATTTCTAAAAAAACCCTGCTATTTTATCCTTTTCTGAAGAGCATTTTGGTCATTTTAAGCTAATGTATATATAAATAAAATAAAAAAATGATTATAAGCTCAGATTCATCTTCCTCGTTATCTCTCCTCTCTCTCTCTCCTCTCTCGAACACCTCATGTCTCTCTTTTCTCTCTCTCTCTCTCTCTCTCTTGAACACAACCCCAAAAGAACTCGACCACCACCAACAAACCCAGTTGCCACCACCAACACCCGAGCACCAGCACCACCACTCTCTAACCTACATTCTCTTCTTTCTCTAACCTAGAGACCACCACCATCGGTTACCGCCACCACCTGATCGGAGTTTTCCTTCAGACGCCGATGAGATTTAAACGGATCTGGTGGATGAAGAGGTTTATTTTGTTGAAACAGATCTGGTCGCCGATGAGATTGAAGGAGAATGATGGTTTGTGGATATATAATGGTAGGTTAGGGTTAGATTTTGAAGACGATGATGATGAATCAGGGATTGCGATTTGGGATTTGAATCAGGATGTGAAGTTGAGCTCGGGGAGACGGTGTCAGGTTCCGACGGAGAGGAGGTGGTGGTGGTGTTCATGGTGGTGGTGGTTTTCTATAGAGAGGGAGAAGAGAGAGAAAGGGAGGTATTCCGACGGAGACGACGCATCTGAACTTCGGTCTCCGTCACCATCGCCATCACATGCCTCCACTTCACCACCAGTTCACCATCACAACACCTCCGACCTCTATGCTGCCTTATCCGACGACCAGCTCCCCAAATTACAGATCTCAGATTCGTTAAAATTACAGGGGTGTTAGAGAGAGAAGAGAGAGACAGGGGTGTTATCTGATCTTTATTTATATATAAATATATATAGTAATGCTTAAATGACTATTTTGCCCCTGATGAAAAGGACAAAATAGCAGGGTTTTTTTTTAAGAAATCTGAGTTGATTTTGCTTTTGGACTAAAACGGAAACAAAAACGAAACCATAGGGCCCTAGATGCAAAAGGTTTGAAATTTGGACTAAAGTGGCAAAACTGCTCAAACCTCAGGGACCAAAATGGCAGTTTACTCATTATAATTAACAAAACGATATTAAGGTAATACTGACCTTACATATTACGGTAATTAACCCAGTGTCTTCCACTCCAATATTCTATCACTGTTGAAAATGTTATCCACCCCGTCCAATTTAATACTGATTATAAGTAATAAAAATGCTTTTAAAATACTTAGTATTTTACATAAAGATAGTTGTTTTTTAGATAAACTCATGATCAGTTGAATAAATTCTAATTGAGATTGGATTATTTTTTGGATGAATTTGTATTTTATGAAACTATAGGGCTAACTACTAACTCGGCTGAACCACTGGTTAAACCATTCTAAGCCCAACCAGGTATAACTTAAAAATCGATTTTTAAAACATTTCTCTCGCTCGTTAAATAAAATCTCCAACAACATATATTTTTTAATGACTCTTATATATATATATATATATATATATATATATATATATATATATATATATATATATATATATATATATATATATATAGGACAAGGATCCGTTAGGAACCACCCTTGATTGCAAGAACCGCGAGAACCAGGGTGAACACAAACAGTAATACCTAAAAAAATCCAAAAAATACAAATTTTTTTTTGTTTTTTTAATATTTTTTTTGAAAAAGTCGCTATATTTACTCAACAATAAAAATTAAAAATTTCAAAAAAAAAAATTTTGAGTACCAACTATCCATACACATGTGCATTTTCGTCATTTCTTTGACAAATTCCATAACACATTACAAAAATTAGACAATTGTACTTTCATTTACACTACCATGTGTAACACACTACTTTTTACGTTACCAATATTAGCAATGCACATGTGTATCTATATATATCAACATGAAATAAGGTGTTTTGGTACACTAATTTGAATACATTTTCTTTTTCATCTATCATACCATCCATAATACACTACCATGCACATGTGCATTTTCATCATTTCTTTGACAAATTCCGTAATACATTACAAACATTAGACAATTGTACTTTCATTTACACTACCATGTACTACTTTTTACGTTACCAATATAAGAAATGCACATGTGCATCTATATGTATCAACATGAAATAAGGTGTTTTGGTACACTACTTTGAATACACTTTCTTTTTCATCTATCATATCATCCATAATATACTTCCATTACATCCTACCATCCATAATACAGTACCATTACCTCCTACCATTTATAATACAATACCAATACCAATATTTTTACTTTATTACATGTATATCCACACCGTTTATACCATCCAATCAACATATTACATCATAAAGTGACAACTATAATGAACCCATCAACCACTAGATATAATTAACAAAAAAACATATATATGAGCCTACTTTATCATTCAAAATCACAAACTTTTTGTACCAAAACACGGTATATAATTGTTATACATAATGATACACATGTGCATTTAATGTAAAATTGAGTGTATTATGGATGATATTGTCAATTAAAGTGCAATTGTCTACTAGTGATAACGTATTACTGAATTTGTCGAAGTTATGATACATATGCACATGTGCATGGATAACTGTTACTCGAAAAAAAAGGTTTTTTTTGTAACGAAATATAACGATTTTTATTTAAAAATATTAAAAAATTTTGAGTGTTTTTTTGATTTTTTTAGATTTTATTTTGCAATAAAGTTGGTTCTCGCGGTTCTCACAATAAAGGTGGTTCTCGCATGAACCTTACCCTATATATATATATATATATATATATATAATTTTACAAGTTATTATCACCGGTAACTTTTTGTAGTTTTAACTCGTGCCATTAAAGTTGATCAATTGATCTTGACCACAAGTAATAAACTAAAGAATATGTGTAATATACCCATATCAATTGATCCACTGGAATGACCATAATCATGAAATTTGTATGATGTTTTATAATATTGTCGATGAAGATCAGGAAGACCAATTATTGATCAGTAAAAGAAATTATCTTTTAAAACTGTGACAATCTATTTTATCTTTAAATTGGTTTTTGAAGTTAATTACCTTATTACCCTTAATCAATAAAATTAAATAATGTCATGTGTCGTCTCCATAATATTTATCACAATTCTCACAAACTTCACCCTTTTTACAGGAACTTGAACCCATATTGCTCAATCTATGTAACGCTCAGCATTTCCATTATATAAAAAGTTATATTCGCATTTCTATTTTTAGAAAGAGTGTAATTTGTATTTCGTCTCAATCTCGAGACTTTGATCATAATGGGAAATCATTTTAATATTTATACAGGTTACCTTTCAAATTTGTGTTATATACACAATCAATCTATAAATAAATGTATAGCTCTATAGGAGTAACACACCCCCCTTATTCTTGAGGTCATGTTAAGTGATACAAAAACGGTCTTGTTGTTGCGAAGACAAGATTACTCTAGTGGGAATATTTGGGTTGATAAGTAGGAGATGCATGCTAGTGTTGTATTGATATGTCTTGGTTACGATTACGCCATGTGGATTCGTTTAACCGTTTTTTATACTTATGCTAGTAGTTCAAACTTGTATGCTCACCAATACTTTATGTGTTGACATGTACTCTAATATGTATTTCAGGAACTTGATGATGTTACGTTGAAAGGAATCTAGTAGGATAACTAGAAACGCACCTTTAATTTTATTACTTGTTTTGTATTTTAATTCCTTGTTACAAGTTATTGTAATTTGTTTCCAAACAATGTGTTTTTGCCTTTGTAATGAAATGAAATCTTGATTATTAAACATTTGTCACAATTAGTAGTTATGTAGTCTCGAGCAATCTTGTTTTTTGTCTCACTCTGATGTTTCCGCCATTGGTTGGGGTGTGACAATCTATATCTATATTCTATATAATAATAAATGAGATGAATTTGAGACACTTGTCATGTTGTGGTGGAACCTCAAGGTGATTTGGGAGGGAACGCATATGAACAACTCTCTAGAATGTTTATTTTTGGAAAACTTATTTTAGAAAATATTAATGTATTCATTCTCTATCTTTTTCTCAAGAATTAACAACCCTGATTTATTTTTCTTAAGCCTTTTCTCTCTTTATCAACACGCAGTCAACCTACCAAAATTCTCACAAACTCTAAATTCCTCCAACCAATTCTAAGAAATTGATCTTCCATAAACGTGATTTCTAACTCAATCCATCTTCTTCGATTCAAGTTTGATCATCCAAGGTATGGTTTAGATTTATTCGTTTTTTATATTTATTGTTATTCGCATCGATGTTCAATCAAATATTGTTTGTTTATTAATCCTTTTTTTGCTGATAATAACTTTTAAGTTCATGATAATCATTTAAGAAAATTATTACACCATGCGCTTGCTTCTTCGACTCATCTTACTTCTTCTTCGATTCATCATCCACCATTGTAGGTATGTTCTTTAGTCTTTTGGCCTTTCTGTTTTAATGCATTGTTTCTTTTTTTAATCAGATGTCAGATAGTTAGGGTTTAGAGGGTATTAAAATCCATATTTAATAAACAATTAGATCTACTTCGGTTAGTTCACTAATTCATGTTTAATTGCAATATTCTATGTTTATTTGCTAGTTATTTAATTTTATTATTGATCATGTTAATTTTCTTTTAATCATTTGCTAACATGTTTTTTTGTGATTCAGAAGCACTTCGCAGAAGAGGCTTTATGTGAAATCTGAGAGCCTTTGTTAATGCTCTTTTTAGTACATTTGTTTTATATGATATAGTTAATATAACGGTTTTATCACTTCCACTACTCACTGGTCTATATTTTCTAGAAAATGCACAATGAAAAACAAAGATACTTCACCCTGGTATAAAATTGTAGTATATTTTTATCTGAGTATTGGCATAACATAAAAAGTTGTATGTTTAGGTATAGAAATCATAGGTATATATGTAAATGTTGAAATAGTAGTATGTTTAAGATACTTCAGCACTGGTAATAAAAAAAGGAAGAACAATTGACCATTATTGACATAAATGTTTGATAAATTCTTTTAAGAGGTCGTTACACCTACCCCTTAAGATTAAAATTTTCGATCTATTCTACCCGTATCTCTTTTTAGATATTATTATATTCTACATATTTTACCCAGATAAACATTAAAAAAACTAATAAGCTTTGTGTTTTCATATTTTGTTTGCTAAGTCTGTAGGAATGGCGCAAAACGCCTAAAAGTATTAGGTATTGATACTATAGTCAAAGTAAAAAAAGGCATTTCCTAAACTGGAAACCCATGTATATTTGCATAGTATTTCATTTTCTGTTTTTTTCTTATATATATAATGAGAAAGATGTTAGTATTGTTAATGTGTTTTTTTTTCTTTAAAAGTCTTGTAGACCTTAAATTATTTGGAATTCTATTCTTGTAATTATTGGTATTGCCTGACAAGTAGGGTTTCCTATGAAATTACGATGAACTTGTATGGTTTTCTCACAATAATTGTATATTTTATTATTGTTTTATTTTCTCATCATTATTAATTTTGATATTGTTATTACGTAGAGAAGAAACACAAAAGCATAGATATTCAGATCGTATTTTGCAAAATGTTTTGGACATGACAATCTATTAGACTCTAGAAGAATGGCAGAGGTTGAGAAATAAGGTAATATGATAATATAAAAAGTAATTCTTTTCAAGAATATTTGATATAGGAGAAATGTTTTAGCTTTAATATATTTTATCGGTCATTTGTTTATACAGCCCGAATTCTGTAATACCATATTAAGATGAGGTATGCTTTTGTGATTTATTTTTCTGTGCAAGTGGATGTATTATATTGGATGATTAGTAGATGCAATAAATAAAGAATGAATGGTCGCTCCTCCGACACAAGCATGAACAATTTATGATTACATGATTAAGCTCCTTTTGATCGGCGATAACAGTAAGTGTTTGTGATAATGATTTGAATTTGATAAGTTTATAAATGTGTGAGAACTGAGGATTGTTAATAGTGATTTGGATTGTGGTCTTGGTATAGATCTAGGTTAATATTGTGGTAGGTTGTGAATTAAGTGTGTTGTTTAATTTCTTGTGTTTTTTTATTTTGCTTTTTACTGTTTGTAAAGATAATGGGGTGTTTAGTTTGATAAATGTGTTTGTTGTGAGTTCATGTTTTTGTTGTGACTGTTTGAACCAGTGGTTGGTTCTTGAGAGAAAGGTGGTGATTACAATAAGTGCAAATTGTAACATTTTCTATTGCTTCAATATCTTACTTTAGAACATATGTATGTGGGTATATGACTATTAGTCACTTAGCCTTTAGTTGTTTGCCTCTTTGATTGTTTCATGTTATTTTATGCAGATTATTAGTACACTAAAAGTATTGATTGTGTTGACGGCAAACAATTTTATCTTCTTTGCAGCTTCAGGTGTACTTGAGAATATACATGCCGGATAAAATGGTGTAAGCTACTAGCTCATCCCATGATTGCGATCTATTAAGCGTGTTGAATTCTTATAAGAGCTTATGGTTCTTTTTCCATCCTGTATACACTTATGAATAAAAAGATTTTTGAATTATCATTGTTTGTTATCTTATTAGTACCATATATATCATGAATTATGCGGAATCGGGTATGGTTACAGTATATTACATTTTCCCTTTGTTTATGTGAATTTAAAACCCAAAGTCCTTACTAAAGCTGTGTGTGCAGAGTATCTAGAATTGCGAAAAGAGATACTGACTCTTTAAATCTTCAGAACTGTTATGTTTTGTTTATTCTTTGTTCATTTGTATAGTTGGTGTCTATCGTCTATCTTTATACTCAATTAAATAGGTTTCTCAAATTTTCTTAGTTGCAAGATAAGGATGAAGGTTCACCTTAGCATGAAGGTTCATATAGTGAAATACCAGACACGCTAATGGTTACTAAAACTTTTAAAAGAAAAATATGAACTGTTTTTTATTTGTATATATTCATTGCATCAATATAATTGATTATGTTGATATGATCTAATAGCGTTTACAACGTGGCATTGATCAGGACCCTACATTCGGTCCTGATTCAATCAGCTTTGGAGGTAATTAAGTTTGGTTGTGCAGTTAGTCGTGATTTCATTTTTTATTATCCTTTTTGTTTAATTTTTGTTCTAACCTTAATTTACTTTCCAACAACACCAGCTAAAAGAATTGAGAAGAGGAATCAGAAACGCGAAGTATGCGTAATGCTTCCTTCAAATCTGCTTATATATCAATATATATGTTTAGTTTTATTTTAGGGTCTTTGGGTTTAAAGGGACTTGGAAGAGAAGCTCCATCTTCTCCAACTCACTCTAATAAGATACCTCAATAGTTGAAGGTGACGGATAGTTAATATTGCAGGTAAAGTGCACATCTACACGAATGATGTACTTTTCCTTTTTGCTTTTCGATAGAAGGAGATTTCTATAATTCAAGCAATGAACATCTTGATTAAAATTGTCATGTATTGCTTATGTGATTGATTTTGACAGCTTATTGGTCATCAAGAAAATGGACACCAACAGTGATCATCTTCTTGCAAAAAGGTCCCAAGTGGTGTATAGTTGCATTATGTGGGGGAGATGCGATGTGGCTTGAGTGTCTCTTGAAGTGGCCATGTGCCAAATATGATTCATCTAATGTACATACAGGAATGTTGGTAACATCTTTCTGAGAAGTGTATGGTTGGATGTAAGCATTGAAGTGTAGGATGCAAAATCCATAAACGTATTTGACTATTACTGTTTGAAATGCATGGGGAATCTTTTCAATTTACAAGAGTTGGAATGCAATACCTTGCAAGCGTGCCGACTCCACGGTCATTTAATATTTGAAAAATAAAGACAAGGGATTGAGTATGGAAGTCAATAGCGAATGCAGGCACGTGAATTACTGGTATATATATTATTTGTATGATCTATAATATATATATATTGGATTCGATTCAAGCAGGAACCACTACTAGTTGCGAGAACCATGAGAACTCCTCTCATCCAGTAGAATTTTAACACATCACCTATAATCAATTTAATTCAAAAGAGTATTTTAGTTTTTTTCTTTCAATACCATATCATCTCTCTCTTATGTCTAAAACACATCATATCACATCATCATTAATATATCTAATAATATCTCTCACATTAATCCCTTTTATATACTTTTTATATTTAAAATTAAGAAAAATATATTAGGTTTCAAATTAAAACACCAAAAATATTAATGATATCTATTTCTATTTGCTTTATTTTCACTAATTATGACATAATGTTCTTTATAAAATGCAATCATATTTGTCTTATATGTTTATTAGAAAATACAAAATTATCAAAAATGACATCTATTTCTTTTTGCTATATTTTCCCTAATTATGAAATAATGTTCTTTATGAAATGCAAACTATATTTGCCTTATATGTTTATTGAGAATTTATATTTCATCCGTTGACGTTTGATGACTTTGCACTACAAGTTTAAAAAAAACATTCGACAACGTGCGTAAAAAATGTTTTGAAAACGTGCGTAAAAAGTTTGACCAACGTGCATTAACATTTACACGAACTGAATATGATAACACTATTATGTAAAAAAATAAATAAAAAATGTTTTGACAATGTGCGTAAAAAAACTTTTTTTACGCCCCTGATCGCCGACCCGAACTCCTCTAAACGTCGCGTGTAAATCTAATTTTCAAACGTCTGTAAAAACGGAAGGTGTAAAATAGTTTTTACATACGTTTGAATATTGTTTTTACGTAAGTAGAAGAATGTTTTTTTGCGTACGGTGTCGAATGAAAAAAAAAAAGTTTTTTATTCCGTAAAAAGTTTAAAAAACCCCTAGCCAAACAATCGACTGGGGCGTAAAATTTTTTTTACAACCGAGGCCTAAAAAAAGTTTAAAATGTTTTAATAGGGGCGTAAAAACATACAACTGAGACGGAAATACAAATTTACAACCGGGGCGTAAAAATAATTTACAGCCAGGGTTGGGGTAAAAATAAAAAATTTACTTGTCGGCGACATAAAAAACAATTATATAAAATGTTTTGTAAATTCACGTTTGTAAATTTGTAGTTTTTACGTACGTTTATAAAAATGTTTTTATATTCGTTTCTGAATGTAAAAAAAAAATTGCGCACGGTGTCAAAAGTATAACATGTTTGTTTTACATGCCTCAGAAAAACGTTTACGCCCCTGAATGCTCGCTCGAGCTCCTCTAAACATCACTTTTGTGTAATGTAAACGCTATATTTTGGAGTAAATAATATTTAATTTGTTTGTAGAATGATAATTTGGGATTTTTACATGTTTTGTGTGGTGTCCGCGCAGATCTTAGACGATGGAGGTGCAAACTATCATTTACTAACGACGACTTCGCTTTATTTATTTTAGTTTCTTTTTTTCATTTCCTAGTGATTTATTTGCAATGTAAACATTTATCTCAATTTTTTAAAATTTGTTTATTAAATAAATCTTATTAATTAAAGAACAATTATTAATGAGACCAATCATTAATGGTCATAGTAAAAGGACTAATTAGCGCTTATCTCATTAAAAACAAAAATCTCATTAATTAAAAGACAATCATCACTCTGTTTTATTGTCTTTTAATCTCATCCATCAAAACACATTTAACCAATGGTTAATATCGGTTCCTAAGGTTCTCACAACTCAATGTGGTTCTCATTTTACCCAATCCCTAATATATATATATATAGGGTAAGGTTCATGCGAGAAAACTACATTTATTGCGAGAACCACCTTTATTACAAAAAAAAATCTAAAAAAAATCAAAAAAACACTCAAATATTTTTTTAATTTAAAAAAATCGCTATATTTCGTTTAAAAAAAAACATTTTTTTCGAGTAATAGTTATCCATGCACATGTGCATATATATCATAAGTTTGACAAATTTCGTAATACACTATCAGTAGTAGACAATTGCACTTTAATTTACAATACCATCCGTAATACACTACTTTTTACATTACCGATATTCAAAATGCACATGTGCATCATTATGTATAACCATTATATAACGTGTTTTGGTAAAAAAAGTTTGTGATTTTGAATGATGAAGTAGGCTCATATACATGTTTTTTGGTTAGTTATATCTAATGGTTGATGGTTTGGTTATAGTTGTCACTTTATAATGTAATCAGGGGTGTTCATGAGCCGAACTGAACGGAGGTATGCTCGTGCTCGGTTTGGTTTGAAACCGAGCCGCTCGGTTCGGTTTGGACTTAGGAAATCGAGCGGAAATCTTATGCTCGTGCTCGGTTTGGTTTAGGACCGAGCCGCTAGGTTCGGTTTGCTTTTGCTCAGTTTTATTTAGCAATCCTACACAGCCATTCATTGACCAAAATTCACCAACTTATATGTCTCACACACACTTAACAGTTTAACAAAATACAAACATAAAAAAGTCCTACAAAAATAAACACAAAATGTCATCCAAATGTTTCGTGTTTAAAAACATCTAAAATGCTACAAGAGAAGGTCAGAAGAATGAAACGAGAGAAGGCTGTGAGTGATTCAGTCCGAGAGAGAGAGAGAGACAGAGAGATTAAGGCTAGTTTTGGTGAAATATTGAAACGATTAACTTGAGTCTTGAGAAGAATGAGGGAAATAGGGAATTGGGGATTTAGGAAAACTAGGGTTACTTTACTAAACAATACCGGGAATATCAGATTTCAACTTTTCTAATACTTTTAAATATATTTATTATATATATAATATAATAAATATTTATGTTACATGTTTAAATTTGTTACACCCTCAAAAATCCACTTGCGGGGTTTTACCGCGAGGCGCGTGACGAACCAGGATCACAGTTATTAGTCATAATTGAACGACCACTATATGAGTTTAAAAAATTTTCTGTTTGCTCATTCATGAGAAAATACTGTTTATACAATTGAGTTGCGCAAGCGTAATCAATTACAGGATAAAAATAGCTAATGAAATTTTAAAGTTGTGTCTAAATATTTGATGACATCAATGCGACACCATAATGCATCCTAGCCCTGATGTGTGCTACCTTAGCAACCTGAGAAAACATGTAAAATCAAGTGTCAACAATAATGATGAGTGAGTTCACAGGTTTTAGTTCACCAGTTTAAACGTAAGTGTTTCCCACTGGTTCAACCCTAAACCAGTGTCTCATAAGTTACCCTGATCCAACCCGAATCAGATTAATGTTAAGTAGTTTAGCAGTTCATGTTATATGTTTAGGTAGCTAGCCTAGGTCATGTTAACAAAGTGTTCGATCCGAAGCTGACGTTACTGCCCCTGTTGTGCCAGGCCTATCACCAAACATGGCTAAAATGTTAGGCAAATTCTACACTCGTGACCATCAATGTTCGGTCTAACTAGCGCGACCAGTTCGAGTGGGGCTTGCCGGGCCCAGTAGTACTACTAAAAATTCCCTCGCTATAATCCAATACTAACGGCATCGTAAGTGTGTTAAGGGGACTGACATGTGATATATGCTCCCTTGTGACCATAACCGTATAACATAACTCTAAATAGAAAGGCGTTACTGTGCCGTGATGTATGCCACTCATACACCACTGTAACGTGTATATGTTTTAAGTAGAAGGACGTTACTGTACCGTAATATAATCAACCCATATATCACTGTAACGTGTACATGTTTTCTCCCCTAGGTCATGTCAACAAAGTGTTCGATCCGAAGCTGACGTTACTGCCCCTGTTGTGCCAGGCCTATCACCAAACATGGCTAAAATGTTAGGCAAATTCTACACTCGTGACCATCAATGTTCGGTCTAACTAGCGCGACCAGTTCGAGTGGGGCTTGCCGGGCCCAGTAGTACTACTAAAAATTCCCTCGTTATAATCCAATACTAACGGCATCGTAAGTGTGTTAAGGGGACTGACATGTGATATATGCTCCCTTGTGACCATAACCGTATAACATAACTCTAAATAGAAAGGCGTTACTGTGCCGTGATGTATGCCACTCATACACCACTGTAACGTGTATATGTTTTAAGTAGAAGGACGTTACTGTACCGTAATATAATCAACCCATATATCACTGTAACGTGTACATGTTTTCTCCCCCTGTGTTTTTGTAAACGTTTAAAGAAATATGGGCCGTGAACTCACCTTAAATTGCTCGGTTAGACTTTTACGGAAATAGAGTCAAAGTGGTTCAATCACGACCTATTATGATTACCACTTAATTTATTAACGTGTTCAAGAACTACACATAAAGTAATGAAATCAACTTAACACGTTTCAGGCAATTACGTTGACGATTTATATATATGTATAGCATACGACACTTTCAAATAATGTCTAACTTGGTAATAACAGGCTCGTTCATTCTCAGGTAGCACATGCGACACTTAGATACACATAAACGCAAATTATCATGTTTCAGCTTGTACTCTCAAACTGGGCTGTTTTCAGGAATTTTTATAAAATAGTTCCCATGTTCCACAAATTCCAATATTTTTACAGAAGGTGCCAATTAGTCTTTAAAATTTAGTATAAAATTTTCAAATCCTAAATCTTTACCAATTATTTACAAAAATTTATATACTAGGCTGCAGTCAGATTCGTCGCTTTCTGACTGCAGTCCACGAGGAAAATCATTTAAAAATCATCGTTCATCAAATTAACGAAATTCTAGTGGGAGATTTTCGGGAAATCCCGTCTCCAGTTACTGTACAGATTTCATGTCCTAACCCTATACAGACTATGAGATACGACTCGATAAACAACCTGCAAATTCTGCAGAAATTACGCAGCTTCAGCTGCTGCACTAAATGATCATTTAAAAATAGCAAATGACCTCAGAAAAATACGAATCCGGCGGAATTTGAAGCGTTTTTAAAAAATACACGTTTTAGGCTTCAGAAAAACAGCATTTCGATAAATAACGATCAGTTTACAGCCAATTGAAGTTGGCTGTAAATGTTAATCAGCTTTCTGTTTTCGATTTTATAATACTAGAACAAGTTTAAACGACCATGACACTTAGTTGTATCGATTAACAGCAGGTTAACATCATCTAGCACATCAAGATTCACATAAACCCTAGGTGAATAACACCCTAAACATCATCACGAACACAGCCAACACTCATGTATACATGCATGTCATCGAATATCTCAAGCAGTAGTATTTCACCCGAAACTTATCATGAAATCAGTGAGTATTTACCATAAACGACACAAGAACACAGCCATGTATCCACAAAAATACCCTAAACCGCAAACTAACAATCACACTAACCTTGGGGCGGAGAGAAAGAACAAGAGAGGAAGAAGACACGATCGAAGGGGCTGATTTGCGAGGGGGGGCTGTTGTCGCGATTCCAAGGGGAGGGGGAATTATGGTTTGGTAAAAATCTCTCCTTTTCCTCTTTAAACTTGTTTTTATAAAAACCCTAAACTTGTTTAGCAAGAAATACTAAGGGTGGGGGCGGTTTAGGTATATGGGCCGCAAGGGAGAGGGGTGGCGGGTTGGGTTGCTTGGGCCGCAAGTTGGGGTGTCGGGTTGGGTTGCGAGTTAAGTTCATGCGAAAGGTGAGACGGTGTGGGCTCGGGTTCGGGTTTTAAACGTAAACGCGAACATTTATTGTAAACCGTTCAAAATACGCAACGTGTGATGATTATATATATATATATACACACACATTATGTGGTGAGGCGTCATCATGGAAATTAATTAAATTACGTGTTCGCTCGTTATAGATTGTTATTATTTACTAAATAATAATGCATAATATTTACACATAGTAATTACGCGTAATTAACTAGGGTCGAAAATACGGGTTGTCACATTCTCCTAAGTTACAGGAATTTCGTCCTCGAAATTTAAGCTAAGATATGCTATACGTTCCAGGTATGGGTTCGTCACTAACACGTTGATATACGTAAATACAGGTGGGTTTACATAAGGTTACGAAATGAATATACTCATGTGTGATTCCGTAATTTCCCCGAATTACCGTTACGCGAGTATTTGTGTAATAACCGACCCACTTAATTAACCCTAATTAAGTGTAATGCATGAACCAATGTTTAAGGTAGTGGGGTTTATGTTAACGGTGTTAACCTGGAAATGTCGGGTGTCACATCATCCCCTTGTCGAAAGAATTTTCGTCCCGAAAATTTAGATTATGATATTTTTAGATCCATGACTGAAAGTTCATTGCAAAGGAGAGGGTCAAGGCATATGACGGTACAATAAAATGATATAAAAGTAGACTACATGACTGCGATGATTCAATTCTTCATCCGAACAAGTTACAAGGAATTATATTGTCATAACAACCAAATTGATTTCCAGCAAGAGTAGGTGCGCATAATTGCGGCTATCAAAAGTTATAGTGAGTCGCGTACAATGTAAGTATATACGTAAGTAAAGAATAAACGCAATTTCAAGATGGCACCCTGGCATTGAATTATGGTGGTTCAATTTCCTTTCACAAGTAAGATGAAGTTCATAATATACCTAGTCACCAGGTACAATTGTTGTCGCTAAAAAGGGATATTATTGTTAATGATTTAGTGGGTGAAGCTACTATGGCTCGAAAGAAAAGAATGTGATATGGATTAAATTTGTGCATAGTGATTTTAAATGGAGACTAAGTTAGGCTGACAAAGGAAAAGTACTAATATGTGTTAATTACTACTTGGTCTTAAATAGAATATAAATCACGTTAATGGGGGTTTAATAATAAAGAATGATTTAACAAGTTATGTTAAGCACGAGAGATACTCCCATGATTTGGAATACCAGGGTGTCATACATCGGCATGACATTGGCTGATGTATTTGACATGTAACGCGGGTTGGGGGGGTTGTTACACAAAATATAGTTTAGGTGCGCTCTACGCGTTTGAATTTGAGTGGCTTGTAGAAGACAGTATTTTGTTATCATGGGGTGATCTGAATATTAAGTAACCAACACCTCACAAATGAAGTGTATCTAATGCATATTTTGAGGTTACCCAAATGGACACAGATGTAATACGTCATAAATAAAGGGTCGACGAAATGAACCAAACTGGAATTATATTAAGGTTGTTTGTTAAAGGAAAAATTAGTCAAATTTTAGGATCACGGGTTGTTGGGTGCACCGCCGAGAATTTACTTCAAGTAAGTGACATGAAAGTAACTAAAGTGGGTGTAAGAGATATTCGTTTTTATGTGATGTTACTGCCGAAGATCAGTGATGGTGCCATCGTATGTAGGGGTTCGAAAAGGAGATGATAATTGCTTAGAATAGGTGATTTGGGTAAATTCATTAGCAGACTGGATGAAACTCAAGTCAGGCATTATGCCCCTTTATTTCAGAATGTTAGCATCCTGACACGTTCATACAAAAAGGAAGGGAGGTTTTTTGTTGATATTAATCATGATATTTTGGCTGTAGTTGGTTGTAATAGATGACCAGTTGTCGGTCAACGAGGAATAAGTACTGAACAAAGAGGTCGATGAAGTTATACGTAAGTATGGTGCTTTTGCAGGGAAAAAGGTGTTGACCTCGGCATACCTCACGGAAGTATTAGTTTCATTTTATGCTCCTGCACTTGATGAACTTAAGTATGGCTCATTGCTCCTTGAGTAACGTTCGTATAAAGTGATTTCGACAAGCGAGGATTAGCGTATAACACGGATAGACAAGAACTATGGTATCCATCCTAGAACAACAGGATGAGATGTAAGGAGCATACCAAAACGTGGTTGACATCGATGTGTTTCACCTAATTGTTTTAGAATCGCAAATAAAACAATAAGTCCGGTGATGAGGATGTAGTTGATAGTACTTAAGTGATATAAATAGAAATCATGTGATACTGCCGGTCGATGGTAGCGTTATGTTGAAGTTATTGGCACAGTAAGGATTATGTAGAAGAGTGACGGTTAGTCGAATTCGTAGTGCTCCGGTTCAATCGGAGCGTTCTCCACAATCGTCGAGCTTGCTCGTATATGAATAAGAATAGATTCACTAAGAATCCTGTTGGTAATTATGTGTGTAGCTAGTCGAACCTGTACGCAACCAAGGTTGAAGGGTTGAACTAAAACATGTGAATTAAGAACATCACATACGTCGCCAAGAGGCTTCATTACAAAGGACGCGGAAAAGATAACGGTGTGGTAAAAAAATACATCACCATCTCCAGAGTTCAAGAAGTGATCACTAAGGATAAAAAAGGCAAGTTTACTAAGTTCATATTAAATTAGAGCACAAATTTGATGGGAGTTTATGCGTAGAGTTTGAAGATGTAGTGTGACTATGATAATAGAATGAGGGATTTATCAACAACAATAACTAACTATCTTACTAAATGGTATGCATCAAACAGTGCAAAGGTTGGGGAATAGACTCGCTTATGAAATAACGACTCTGGTAATATAAGAGGTAGAATAATTATGTAAGTCATCGCGTTTGTATGGGTCTTAACTAACTTGTATCTCCGTCTCCCAATGTTCTTGGGATGATGGGACCGTCTATGTTTGCAGTGTTAGGTATGCGAGGATGTGAACCAGGTTAGACTAAGAATTAGTTACATGACAGAGTAATGGGGTCAAAGGAAATTTTATGGTTAAGCGTAAGGGATAAAGTGTAAGGGTACGAGAGATTCTTCATAATTCGTTTATATGTTGATGTTGAAGGGTTTACCCTACGATTTCTGATAGGGTTTCAATCGAGATAACAGGTTCTGATGAGAATCTTAGTTTCACTAAGACTCGTATATGAGAAAAGAAATAAATAAATAAATAATAACGAGGGATTCCATTGACGATAGCTCAATGTGTCTAAAAAATCTTAAATCTAATTGTTGCGCCCATCAACTGCTAGACAAGTTTAACGACACCAGTTAGTCGTTGAATGAGTTACGAGAGATTCTATTAACAGTAGAAGTTTTAAATATGAGACTCACAGGTTAGGACAATTTATCCACACACAGGGTTTCACAAGGACTTACATGCATCGCAAATTACTACTACGTGTGCACCCGTAATGATAATTTTGTTTGCATGTTCACCCTAGTTCCATCTATCTTGTGTCAAAATGTCCCTCAGATTTAATTTTTCGAGTATAAAGTGTTGTCAAAATGATAGGGTTATCAAAAGCTTAGTCAATAATCCAAATGTTGATAAACTCATAGTATATCAGAAAGAGTAATGTGGGATCAATTGATCTGAGGATCTACTCAAGTTGAAACACACCATGAGAATCCAATCCAGCGGATCGTAGAGGTAAGAGTGCGCATGGAACAAACATGCACATGAAATGTGACTTCGAGAGATGAAACTGGTTCATTAACGTAGGTTACCAGAAAAAAGCAAGGCAACTGTTCCACCATCCGAGTCAGGTTAGAGTTCAGGTGTGCAATAGGCAAAGTGTTCTTAGTTTCATGGTCAATCATTCTCTCGAAGAATATCAACCAAAGATGTAGAATCGTGGATCGGGAAAAATGATGACATCTCGACGTCAATGGTTTCTGCAATAATGTGTGCAACAAACTGCCCTAACGCAGGGTGCCTCACGCCAGGGCCACCTGCTCAGGTTGAAAGAAAGTAGAACTAGTGGGGCCGGGGTAATGTCGTTGCTAGGTAGAGAAAGGACTCGTTTTCGATAACTCAACTCCCAAGAGATATGCATCAATGTTGTATGTCGTCCCAATCATGGACTTGAGAAAGCTCACCATACCCGATAGTACCATCGGTAGGCTCAAGCTAGTGTTTTGCTCATCTGTGTGGTGTAGGAAGAAGTACAGATGATTGTGATGGGAAACGCTCCTCTAGAGGCTCCGTCTCATGGCCCTCAGATAGGAGTAGATTCACGTTGTTGGCGATCCCACGAACATCGCCACTAGGGATGAAGATACAAAGAGTTTGGTGTGTTCCTCGTTAGTAGAGGGTTAAATGGATGATGTCGACATGCCTACAATTTCAATGTAAGTTTTGATGCGATGTGCATAGGCATATCATGTAAGAGTGTTCTTGTATGTCAGGTATGTGTGTTTGTGTTGGTGTGTGACTAATGCATTGTCTAAGGCTATAGACTAAGTCTACTCTCTAATGCAAACCTTTACTATAACCATTGGATCTGATACCACTGTCACACCCTCAAAAATCTACTTGCGTGGTTTTACCGCGAGGCGCGTGACGAACCAGGATCACAGTCATTAGTCATAATTGAACGACCACTATATGAGTTTAAAAATTTTCCTGTTTGCTCATTCATGAGAAAAATATTGTTTATACAATTGAGTTGCGGAAGCGTAATCAATTACAGAACAAAAATAGCTAATGAAAATTTAAAGTTGTGTCTAAATATTTGATGAAATCAATGCGACACCATAATGCATCCTAGCCCTGATGTGTGCTACCTTAGCAACCTGAGAAAACATGTAAAATCAAGTGTCAACAATAATGATGAGTGAGTTCACAGGTTTTAGTTCACCATTTTAAACATAAGTGTTTCCCACTGGTTCCACCCTGAACCAGTGTCTCATAAGTTACCCTGATCCAACCCGAATCAGATTAATGTTAAGTAGTTTAGCAGTTCATGTTATATGTTTAGGTAGCTAGCCTAGGTCATGTCAACAAAGTGTTCGATCCGAAGCTGACGTTGCTGCCCCTGTTGTGCCAGGCCTATCACCAACCATGGTTAAAAAGTTAGGCAAATTCTACACTCGTGACCATCAACATTCGGTCTAACTGGCGCGACCAGTTCGAGTGGGGCTTGTCGGGCCCAGTAGTACTACTAAAAATTCCCTCGCTATAATCCAATACTAACGGCATCGTAAGTGTGTTAAGGGGACTGACATGTGATATATGCTCCCTTGTGATCATAACCGTATAACATAACTCTAAATAGAAAGACGTTACTGTGCCGTGATGTATGCCACTCATACACCACTGTAACGTGTATATGTTTTAAGTAGAAGCACGTTACTGTACCGTAATATAATCAACCCATATATCACTGTAACGTGTACATGTTTTCTCCCCCTATTTTTTTGTAAACCTTTAAAGAAATAGGGGCTGTGAACTCACCTTAAATTGCTCGGTTAGACTTTTACGGAAATAGAGTCAAAGTGGTTCAATCACGACCTATTATGATTACCACTTAATTTATTAGCGTGTTCAAGAACTACACATAAAGTAATACGTTGACGATTTATATATATGTATAGCATACGACACTTTCAAATAATGTCTAACTTGGTAATAACAGGCTCGTTCATTCTCAGGTAGCACATGTGACACTTAGATACACATAAACGCAAATTATCATGTTTCAGCTTGTACGCTCAAACTGGGCTGTTTTCAGGAACTTTTATAAAATAGTTCCCATGTTCCACAAATTCCAATATTTTTACAGAAGGTGCCAATTAGTCTTTAAAATTTAGTGTAAAATTTTCAAATCCTAAATCTTTACCAGTTATTTACAAAAATGTATATACTAGGCTGCAGTCAGATTCGTCGCTTTCTGACTGCAGTCCACAGAAAAAATCATTTAAAAATCATCGTTCATCCGATTAACAAAATTCCAGTGGGAGATTTTCGGGAAATCCCGTCTCCAGTTACTGTACAGATTTCGTGTCCTAACCCCATACAGACTATGAGATACGACTCGATAAACAACCTGCAAATTCTGCAGAAATTACGCAGCTTTTGCTGCTGCACTAAATGATCATTTAAAAATAGCAAACGACCTCAGAAAAATACGAATCCGGCGGCATTTGAATCATTTTTCAAAAATAAACGTTTTAGGCTTCAGAAAAACAGCATTTCGATAAATAACGATCAGTTTACAGCCAATTGAAGTTGGCTGTAAATGTTAATTGGCTTTCTGTTTTCGATTTTATAATACTAGAACAAGTTTAAACGACCATGACACTTAGTTGTATCGATTAACAGCAGGTTAACTTATCAAATATCATCTATCACATCAAGATTCACACAAACCCTAGGTGAATAACACCCTAAACATCATCACGAACGCAGCCAACACTCATGTATACATGCATGTCATCGAATATCTCAAGCAGTAGTATTTCACCCGAAACTTATCATGAAATCAGTGAGTATTTACCATAAACGACACAAGAACACAGCCATGTATCCACAAAAACACCCTAAACCGCAAACTAACAATCACACTAACCTTGGGGCGGAGAGAAAGAACTAGAGAGGAAGAAGACACGATCGAAGGGGCTGATTTGCGAGGGGGGCTGCTGTCGCGATTCCAAGGGGAGGGGGAATTAGGGTTTGGTAAAAATCTCTCCTTTTCCTCTTTAAACTTGTTTTTGTAAAAACCCTAAACTTGTTTTGCAAGAAATACTAAGGGTGGGGGCGGTTTAGGTATATGGGCCGCAAGGGAGAGGGGTGGCGGGTTGGGTTGCTTGGGCCGCAAGTTGGGGTGTCGGGTTGGGTTGCGAGTTAAGTTCATGCGAAAGGTGAGACGGTGTGGGCTCGGGTTCGGGTTTTAAACGTAAACGCGAACATTTATTGTAAACCGTTCAAAATACGCAACGTGTGATGATTATATATATATATATACACACACATTATGTGGTGAGGCGTCATCATGGAAATTAATTAAATTACGTGTTCGCTCGTTATAGATTGTTATTATTTACTAAATAATAATGCACAATATTTACACATAGTAATTACGCGTAATTAACTAGGGTCGAAAATACGGGTTGTCACAAAATTTAATAAATATATGTATAATAAAAATAAATTCGATCGAAACCGAACGAGCGACGAGCGAGCGTACCTATGCCCGTGCTCGGTTCGTTTTTAAACCGAACCGAGCTGCTCGGCTCGGCTTTAACCGAGCAAGGAATCGAACGAGCAAATTTCCGAGCTTTTTCGAACGATCTTCGAGCGCCGAGCAGTTTGGACAGCCTTAGATGTAATATGTTGATTGGATGGTATAAATGGTGTTGATATACATGTAATAAAGTGAAAATATTGGTATTGGTATTGTATTATAGATGGTAGCAGGGGTGTAGCATTTAAGGGGCCGGGAGGGGCGCCCGACCCCCCGAACTTTTCGCTCAGTAGTGTTGCACATGTTGTTTACGTATAGAAATTTTTGGGTATGTATGTTTTCGACCCCCGGTTCTATAGAAATTTTTGGGTATATACGTTTTCGACCCCCGGCGAAAACTTCAAGCTTCGCCACTGGATGGTAGGAGGTAATGGTATTGTGTTATGGATGGTAGGAGGTAATGGAAGTGTATTATGGATGGTATGATAGATAAAAGAGAAATTGTATTCAAAGTAGTGTACCAAAACACCTTATTTCATGTTGATACATATAAATGCACATGTGCGTTTCTAATATTCGTAACGTAAAAAGTAGTGTATTACACATGGCAGTGTAAATAAAAGTACAATTTTCTAGTATTTGTAACGTATTACAGAATTTGTCAAAGAAATGATACATATGCACATGTGCATGGTAGTGTATTATGGATGGAATGATAAATGAAAGAGAAAGTGTATTCAAAGTAGTGTACCAAAACACCTTATTTCATGTTGATACATATAGATGCACATGTGCATTTCTAATATTGGTAACGTAAAAAGTAGTGTATTACACGTGGTAATGTAAACAAAAGTACAATTGTCTAATGTTTGTAATATATTACGGAATTTATTAAAGAAATGATAACAATGCACATGTGCATGGATAACTGTTACTCAAAAAAAATTTGATTTTTTTTATTGTTGACGAAATATAGCAAATTTTTCAAAAAAATATTAAATTTTTTTGGGGTGTTTTTTTAGATTTTTTAGGTACTTTTGGGTGGTTCTCGCGGTTCTAGCAATAAAGGGTGGTTCCTAACGGATCCTTCTCCTATATATATATATATATATATATAGGGTTAGGATCATGTGAGAATCACTAAGCTAATTGAGAAAATTGAAAAGCATTCAGGACCACACATTTTCCCAAAGCTTTTCATAATATACACATACGTATAGTTTAAAATTGAGTAATATATCTGTATAATTCAATATACATATATGTATATACTCAATTCTAAACTATACATATGTGTATATTACGAAAAGCTTGGGGAAATGTGTGGTCCATAATGCTTCTCAAGTTTCTCAAATAAGGTGGACTTCTCTTATGATCCCTTTAAATGAGAACACCGAATTTTTGTGAGAACCATGAGAACAAATCTCAGCCACTCATCTCTGTTCCTCGTGTTTTAATGAAAAGGGTAAATTAGGAATTTTACAATTCCTTTTTTCTTTTATAATCATCATTTATTAACACACACGGATCTCAGATCTAGATTTGAGAATTCAAATCACAAGCTAAAGAACGAAATCACGGAGATGATGATATCATGATTAGGGTTGTAGATATGAATCGTTTGACGACTTCTTCAATCGTGTGATGATTCTTCAATCAGTTCTGAATCGCCGTTTTAATAATTTCTCAGTGATTTTGCAGGTATCAATTGTTTATTCAATTCTAATATTCGTTGATTTGTTGTTTTTGTTAATAGTTAAGTGAATTTTGATTTTCATTGATTGTTGATTTTGCTTGTGTTTCAAAATCTCAATTGTATTATGTGAATTTTACATGTTTGCAGTCATGGTTTCTCCTACAACTTTTGATACCAACAATGATTCAAATTGTATAAGTGATGTAAATCATTATGAAAAATCCAGTAAGTTTTGTTATATCAGTATGGTGTTTATTTTTTGAATTTGTGTGTGCCTTGATGTGTTATCATTTATCTTCCATTGTTTCGACTTAAATTGATTTCGTGACTTACTGTTCTGCTTTACACATGTGTAATTGCATACTAGGGGTTATAATGAGGCTGTGTTTGTTGTTTAAGATCTTGAAACTAGATATTTGTAAAAGCATTCTGTTCACATTTACACATGTGTTCCATCTTGTTCAGATTTACACATGTTTAACTGTCCTACCAAAAAGAAGAAAAAACAAAAACGTAAACAAAGTCGCGTTGACGAAGAGAATGATGAAGATAATGATGAAGATAGTGATGAAGATAGCGTTAAAGATAGCGTTGAAGATAGTGATGAAGATCGTGATGAAGATGGTTATGGTCATGGTGAATGAAGTTTATATTTTCTTTTGATGTTGGATTTTATAGTTTTAGTATTTCAGTGTTTTAATAATATACACATGTGTAAGTTTCTGTTTTACACATGTGTAAGTGTTCAGTTTTTTTATGATTTAGATACATTAAGGGTTTTACATATGTTTTACACAGTTAATTGACACACAATACTGTTGAAGTTTGTTAATGGCAGTCTTGAATGATTGTTATTTTGGTAGATTCCTTTTGAATGGATGTGATTATGGTATACTAGTTTGAGTCGTTTTTGTCATTGTAACCAACCATATAGCTTTTATATCTATATGAATGATTGTTGGTTGGACTCCCTAATGCAAATAAGCCAACCTTCCAGCCAATATTTCTACGAATCGGCCAACTTAGCTTAGCCCGGGCCAATTGATTCCCAAATAAATGATCATACAGACTCCCATTCTTAACCAAATTCGTAACAATAATCCGTTGATAACCTTCATATGGCGTGGTAGCTATGTAGTATCCTCCCAAATGCACAAGATTCACATGGCGTATACCCGCGATCACTTCAACTTCATGGGTGAAACTCTCATCATACGCATCTGAACAGTTTTTAAAGCGTTTCAATGCAACTTTAGAACCATCAATAATTCACAATTTGCAACTAACGACAATACTACATCACTTCAGGCAATATATATCGGGTTTTAGGATCAAAACATCACTACGGGCATTTCGCTTTGTCTTTTAGGATCAAAATATATTGGATTGCCAGTTGCAAATTTAAACCAAACATGTTAATTGAACTATAAGTTATGGAGCATAACGAGAAATAAATTCCATTTATTTGACATTATATAAGATCACCACTCATCACAACAAATGTCAATCAAGTAACAACACATTAAGAAACATGCATACGAATAGAAACAACTAACAATAAAGATAGCCTTCCGAGCAGTCAACATCTTTTTTATCAGTATAACAAAAGTTTCAAAAATTCCAAACAATATAGCAAAGTAAACTTGTTTGGTATTGACCGATAACCTAAAAACGATAACCATACGAACACTAAACATCCTATAAGATTAAAATTACTAAAGTTTTGAAAGCTTCAAACCAACATAGCCAAAGAAACTTTGTTTGGTATGACTGATAATCTAAAAACAAACTGTTCAAGTTATCAACTACAATTCTGGATCACAAATCTCTGTGAAGATTTGCTTTTGAAAGCAAAATCTTTGCAGCGTATTTTTGTCTAAGCAACTTAATTTGAGCGTCTTGTTTGTTGCTTTTCTCTGTTTTGAATCCACATTCTCATTTCTTTACGCCGCTCTCCTTGTAAGCCTCCATATGTCTCATGACAAATACTCCACAATCAATTCTGTTTTTTTTGTCGCCCAAGCGAGTTTCAGTTTCGAGGTTTCACTGGTTTTATTTCTTTCCATTTTGGATGACCGACTGCTTTCAGATAGGCTACAAACATATGTTTCTGTTTCAACAACAAGAATTTGTAAGTTTTATTATTTGTACAGTTTACAAGCAATATGGGTGCCAACATCTATATCAATAATTACTAAGTAGAATATAAACAAATAAAAAACTTGTTTTATACATTAAGCACTTCTGAACATTGGGAAATCTGTTTCTCAATTTCCATTGTTCACGTCACAACAGAAAGGTCAGTCTGACTTTTTCATTGACGAATCAAAGATTTTTTTTTATAAATGTCTGTCCAATCTAATAAGAGATTATAAAGGTGGTAAATGGGCGGGTCAGACGAGTTGGTCAGGTTGACCTGTCAACACTGATTGTTCTTTGAATTTTGGATGTTATATATAATTGATGTCTATGATTACCAAATTTATACTAACAGAATAATAATATAATTTATAAGAATAAAGCGATTTGAATGGTTTGTAACCATTTGAATACAGTTGCTACTTTTGATATCCAATTCTCATTTGACCCGTCAAAGATGAAATATAACCTAAGAGGAACTGTCAACCCACTTTAGTTATTCATACACATGTGTAAATTCAAAAATTATGTTTTACACATGTGTAAATTTTCTTTTACACATGTGTAAATTCTCAGTCAAATTCAATACTAACTAATATTATTTACACATGTGTAAACAACAAATTACTTAAACATGTGTAAACATCTTATTTACACATGTGTAAATTGATTAATCATTCAAATTCATTACTAGGCAAGATGATTTATGTATTTGTAAACAGATTACTTTACACATGTGTAAACATCTTATTTACACATTGATCACTCAAATTCAATCCTAACCAAGATGATTTTAAATATTTGTAAACAAATTACTTACACATGCGTAAATTGACTGATCAATCTAATTCAAAGCTAAGCAAGATGATTTACACATTCGTAAACAGATTTCTTACGCATGTGTAAACATCCTATTTACACATGTGTAAATTGATTCATCACTCAAATTCAATGCTAACCAAGTTGATTTACGCATTCGTAAATAGATTAGTTACACATGTGTAAACATCTTATTTACACATGTGTAAATTGATTGATCATTCAAATTCAATAATAAAAAAGATGATTTATACACATGTGTAAACTTTATTATATATATTTATTATATTACATACCTTCACAAGTGGCATCTTGGAGTTTATTTGAGTTGTTTTCAACAACCTTCTTTGCCATTTGTTTTTCCTTTCTTTTTTCTGTTAAAACACTAGCAAGAAGTTAAAAACATGTATAAACAGCTTACTTACACATGTGTAAACATCTAAGTTTATTTATGTGTTGTATTATAAACCTGCGAGTAGTTCTTTCATTATCTCATCAAGGAGGAAAGATTAACTTATCATGGAAAAAGGTTTGCAAATGGTTTATACATTTGTGTCCACTGAGTATTAATGATTAAACCTTATTTAGCAATACAAGTACAATTTTCCTATATTTGCTAGTAACAATCTCATTTAGTGAAGTAGCAAGTGGAATGACATTTTTCTGTAACTGGTCATTTTTGTATGTTTTTCCCCTGCATCCTATCCTTTTCCTCCGATACCACTCTCAAACTCTCTCTCCCAACAATCCGCAAGCCACAAATACTAAATCATGTTTTATCAAACGCTAAACAAAACAACTGAGCTAAAATATTATTTAAAACACCCTTAACACTTATGCTTTTTAACAGAGTAAACAGTAGATTAGTTTGTATTTTATATAAATTTCAATATCTGAACTATATATTCAATAATCAACTTTTACGCATTAATTAAACCCTAACATAACAACGGAGCTAAAATACTCACATCAAATTGAAATTACAGACTCAAATGACGGTGTGAAAAAAAGTTACCGGTGATTTGAGCGGCGTAGTTGATAGATCGATGAAGAAAACCCTAAACAAAACAATGGAGTTAAAATACTCATATCAAATCGAAGTTTCAGAATCAAATGAGGATGTGTGAGAAGTTACCGGTGATTTGGAGCGGCGGAGTTGATAGATCGACGATGAACCTACCTACTGAGCGAAGGAGTTGATATTATCGATTGATAGAGGTGAGGGTTTTGGATCGCTTGATCGCCGTTAGGGTTTTTGGTTGTTTGATCGACAGTACAGAGATGCTTGTGTGTATCACGTGGGATATTTTGGGGGGGTTTTGTTTTTAAAGTTTGGACAATAATACCCTTTGTGTTTTAATTTAGCCTTTAATTTAAACCCATCTAATCTTAGCCTTTAATTTAGGATGATCTATGGATAAGAATTGTTCTTAATGTTCTCACAAAATTAGGTGTTCCCAAGATAACCCTCCCCTATATATATATATATATATATATATATATATATATATATATATATATATATATATAGGTAGAGGATCCTGTAAAAAAGACTAAAAGTGTGAGAAGGATAAGAAAGATTATGGTGATGACACATGTCCCTATCTATTTTATTAGTTTAAGGGTAAGATGGTAATTTAACCCATAATCCTAATTAATAATATAATTAAAGATATAATCTTGTAACCGAATTCATCAGTTATTTTAGAAATTCATCATTAATTCGTATGAAACACCATACGAATTCTAGAAAACACCACAACTTGAATCTTTATACAGCCATGGTGTTCTAACATCTGTAATGATTTTTGTTGTTTTTGCAGGTATAAAACACCATACAAATTCCAAAAACACCATGAGTTAAATCATAATAAAGTCGTGGTGTTTTAACATTTACAATGATTCTATTGTTTATTCCGGATGTTAAAACATCATGACTGTAATCACAATACAATGTTACATACTCTAGATGTTAAAACACCATGACTTGAATCATAATTCATTATTTGTAATGCTATGGTGTCTTATTTACTTCATGGTGTTTTACTGTAAAACACAACACCTTGAATCACAATACAATTAAAACACCATTGTATGAACATAGAAAAAACACCATGGACTAAAATATCTAATCGAAACGTATTTTTTTCTCTACATAAGTATAACAATATGGTACTCATATTAAAGATAAAAACACTCGTTATTATGCTGTAATTTAAAAAATTTGAAAATGTTACATGTGTCTTTCTAAATTTGAAAATGTTAAATTTACCTTTATAACCTTAATCTAGAAAATTAATTATTTTAATGGTAAACACTATTTACAAGATTGCCATCAAGATTTCAACCATTAGATTAAAGATCTAATGGTTTAGATTCTTTCTTACCCTTCTCACAAAAAATACATTTTTTTACAATAACCTCACCCTAAATATATATTTAGTGATGTTTATGCATTTGGTCTATTTGTTTTGAATACATTTGCTTGGTTATCCAATTGTCATCTACTTCCAAGGCTTCTGTGTCGTTTTTCCTATGAGATCCAAGAATGCTCGTGGGCAGCAAGGATCTTACCCTATTAAGTTGTCTATACTTCCAACATGCCTGTTATTTTTTAATCTGCACTTGTGTACAATCTATACTTCATCTCTCAGGTATTTAATATATATCTTAACAATTAGAAATGAACCAGTTCTGTTACTTTTCATGATACCGACTGCTTGCATCATTTGTTTTCTTTTCAATCGTTGCACAGATACAGAGGATAATCTTCATGTATACAAATATTGCCTGGACATATGAATCCTACATCATTTATAATCCTATATCTTCATGTGTATTCATGAACTTGTATGGATTATCGATTAGAATTTTAGTCAATAATCAAGTTATATAGGATAAGAACATAACAACTTTTAGGCTTCAGCATGTCATTAGGTTTTATGAGCCTCTATTTCTTGCAAGTCCAGGCTAAAATATTCACATTTTCTGTTTCAGTAAGGTCTTAGTGTTTGCATTGGGACCTGTCATGACAAAGTTATAAGTCAAAATGAACAATTCGATTAAAACATGTATTATATTTATACAAACAACATATAACTTAAAAAAAATAACTGTACCAACTATAAAATATTTAGTTTATATGTCGGTCCCAGCCCGACAAAAAAGAATGTTATACATGGAAAAGTTTTTGAAAGAGTCCTAATTTTATGGTTCGTTTAGGACCTCTAAAATTGTTGGAGAGACTCTCAACTATTTTGAACAAATGTGATTTATAGTTTATGAAACTATTTTAATAATAACCCACGTTAAAAATATAATAATAATAATAATAATGTTACGAGCTTACAATGAGATGGTGGTCCATTGGCAAAGACAAAAGCCTTAAAAAAAATAATGTTACGAGCTTTATGGTTACGAAACTTTAAATCCTCGTGCTAAAAGGTGCAAGTTAAATGTAATTCAAGTTAACTTCACAAAACACGAAAATATATAACTTAAAATATAACCGTAAATTACGCCTTTCCTGTCCAATAATATTCAATCCCCAACTATAAATATATTTCAAATATCCCGTTCACACACACTCTCTAGACTCCAAACCACAACAATGGATGAAGCAGTAGGAGGAGAAGAATACCTCTTCAAAATAGTAGTAATCGGTGACTCTGCAGTCGGTAAATCCAATCTGCTATCACGATTCGCGAGAGATGAGTTTGATCTGCACTCAAAGGCCACAATTGGAGTTGAATTTCAAACACAGGTCATGGATATCGACGGTAAGGAGATCAAAGCACAGGTGTGGGACACCGCCGGTCAAGAGCGGTTCCGTGCCGTCACCTCCGCCTACTACCGCGGCGCCGTCGGTGCACTTATTGTTTATGACATCAGTCGTCGCTCTACTTTTGATAGTGTTAAACGCTGGCTTGACGAACTCAACAGTAAGTTTTTTTTGTTTAGTTTTATAAATTATTTGTTTAGTTATTTTGTTCTGCGCCTATAGTGTTAATTGAATTGTCATCTTTGGGCTTTTATTATGATGCTATTGTATGCATAGGTTTTTTTTTGTTTTTTAGACGAGACTTGTAGTATAAAAATACAAACTTTAGGTATTTTAGATATGTTTTAGGCTTCTTTAGGGCTAGTTGAGTTGAGGCTTGTTTAGGGTTGGTATGATTGTTTGGGACCTGTTTAGACGATTTTGGCCGCCGAAAAATGCTCTTGAGGCATGAAAGTGAGGTTTTTGAAGTTGCAGACTTATTGATAATATCGGCGATGAAATGAAATTCGATTCATAATTGCAAAGGATTCTAATTCTATCATTGCTACTCATTGCCAGGATATGAAAAATGTGAAAAACTAAGTTTGTTACAAGACATTTGCTTTCTGTTTGTTTGAGCGGTTTGTATGTATAAATGATTGCAGCTCACTGTGATACAACGACAGCGAGAATGCTGGTAGGGAATAAGAGGGATTTGGAGAATATTAGGGACGTTAGTGTCGATGAGGGTAAAAGACTTGCTGAAGAAGAAGGGCTTTTTTTCATCGAGACGTCTGCGCTTGATTCTACCAATGTCAAGGAGGCTTTTCAGATCGTGATTCGGGAAGTTTACAATAATGTTAGAAGGAAGGTTTTGAACTCGGATTCGTATAAGGGGGAGTTGTCTTCTAACCGTGTAAGCCTCATCAATGGCTCCAAGAACACTAGTTCGTGTTGTTCACGGTGAGTGAAGCCTTGTTTTTTTTTTGTAGTGATGAGGTAGGCTTGTAGTTTTGATTTGGATTTGTCTGGTTTTAAGGTATACAATGTTGTTACTCTTCCTTGCATTTTTTTGAGTTTGAGCTTCTAATACCACATATAAAACATTTGTTTAATTAGTGATTATTGTCATCATCTTTTGTAACATTAATGCATTCATTTTGGTTTGGGCGAATTGTATAAGAGTTACCCGACTTTGATTTTTTTCGGTCTTCCAACTTCGGCTATACAAACATCAAAATTTCAAGTATTTCCTACAATGTAGGACATTTCAACAGGAGTTAAATGCTTGGTTGGTCCCTGTGGTTTTCAATTATTGCAGATTTGGTCCTAGTGGTTTAATAATTACACACTTGGTCCCAATGTTTGCAATTTTTGCACTCGTGTGGTCCTTATCACTAACCTCTGATAACTTTCTCAGTTAAGTGTGTATAAAATGACTAAAATACGGCTATTAAAAAATAAAAAGAATGTCCATGGTCTTCTTTCTCACTCATCAGTCATCACTATAACTGAACCTCATACCCTCATCTATTTCTCTTTCATAACCCACTTTCTCACTCATCAATTGAACCAACCTTAAATATCACTCATCAGTCATCACTATAACTGAACCTCATACCCTCGTCTATTTCTCTTTCATAACCCACTTTCTCACTCATCAATTGAACCAACCTTAAATATCATCTGGATTTACCTTAAACATGGAGAAAAGACATGGGTTTTTCACAACATTGAAGGAGGAAGTCGTACGAGGTTTATCTCCGGGAAGATCACGTCACCAGAGCCCATACCGGGCCGGAGCCGAAGTCGGTCACCGAATTCGGGTCTGTTAAGGAGAAGAAAAGGTCACCAAAACCACCATTCGGGCTAACCCAAACCCGGTTTGTCAAGATCCGGTAGTTTGAGACAGTTGGAAGCTTTGTCGCTGCTGAATCTCCGGTGGATGTTGTCGGAGATTTGTCGGCGGTGGACAGGTGGAGGCACTGGATGAAGGGTCAGTTGTGTCGTGCTCCGGGTTCCAGGTCGGGTTCAATAATTACAGATGCATTAGTGTTTGGGACGATGGAGGTGGTGGGTTGGAGGTGACGGTGGTGGTGGTGGTGGTGGTGGGTTGAAGGTGGTGGTGGTGGTGGTGGGTTGAAGGTGGTGATGGTGAGTTTGATGGTGTTGTTGGTTGTTAGTCTTCTGGAGATATATATGAGAAAGAAGATGATGGAATTCTTTTTATTTTTTTAATAGCTTAAGGGTATTTTAGTTAATTTACACACATTTAACAGAGAAAGTTAACAGATGTTAGTGATAAGGACCACCTAAGTGCAAAAATTACAACTACTAGGACCAACTCTGTAATTATTTAACCACTAGGATCAATCTGCAATTTTTGCAAACTACAAGGACCAACCAGACATTTAGCTCTTTGGATAGCTGTCTTATTTTTTCCTCTTCCAGCATGGGACACGAAAATCAGTTAAATTCAAAAAATTACCTTCAATGTCAATCGAAATTTGTGTAGCTTTGATGATTTCACTTGGGTAGAAAAGGTTGGAGCCGATCAAAGTTAGGTTGCCCTTTTATGATTTTTTTTTAACAGTCAACGAAATAAAACCCGGCTACCTGGGGTAAAACCAATGGCAAAAGACAACCCCATATGCTCGCAACCGCAGACAACACTGGATAGCCCAAGCCCACCATCAGTTTCAGGGAAAACCCGCCGCCCAAAGACTCACTAAACTCAGTTGGGATCGGACCCAAACTAGAGTTTTCATCTCATATCTCAAGAAGTGAACAAAAAGCAAGTTATCAAATACCACACACGGAAAGGCTTGTGCCAGGTGAAGCAGGCCGAACAGTTGGCAATCGGTCAAAACCGGCTGGGTATAAGCATTGCCCAACCAGCTAGCCTCAATACATGGATGATCAATACCGGTTTCAAACGATCCTCTTTTATTCTGGTTATGAGTACCGATCAATAGAAAACTCATGGAAACCATCAATACCTGCTAACTAATGGGAATTTGTCTTCAATAGATAGCCTTCAAAGAGTTGGAAGAAAGTATTTTAAACCATTGTTGTGACCTAGAAAGAAGGTTGGGATTCACGCAGATTGATGTATAGTGCATGCGTAAACTTACCATTTCAACAAGGGACTAGTTAGGCAAGATTCGTCAATTATCAATCACATTTTTACGGAGAAAGAATTGTCTCGCTATGAACATGACAGTTATGGAGCGTCTAAAAATCAGAAAAAAAAACAATTGGCATTTCCCCCAAGTACCTTTTCATTCTAATACCCACATAGATACAATCTATAAATTCACATCTGCCGACAAAATCCTGAAAATCTAACCAAGAGCATATATATATCTTACTTGGTTTATATAATTAAATGGCATATTATATATCTCATGGTTTCCTCAATGCGGAAGCTGCACCCATAACAATAGCCATAACAATACCAACACCTGCCCCAACGGAAGCACCCACTGCTGCAGCCGATAATGAGTTTGCCTTAGCCATTGCATCTTGATTTGCATCAACTGCCGAATCTCTATCTTTTGCTAATTCCACCATAAGTCTCTCCTTCGCAAATTCCTTCAATATCAAATGAAACCACAATAAGGATACAAACTTATATGATTACATATCAGCTCTTCAAAACTTTAATGTTTACCTGCAAAGCAGCTTCCTCATGGTTGCGAATGACACGGTGGACAAGCTGACAAAGAGCACCGACACCCTCAACAGGAAGGGTGGTACTTCTCTTCTGAAGGGATCGTCTAACCAAATTAACAGGACCCGTGATCAACTTATGGGGACCCACCCACTCATCGGAATCCGTAAGATTCCCTGCTGCAGTGGGCATTACATACGGGCATGAATTAACAACTTCAGTAGTACTAGGAACTGCTCGATATGCTTGAAGAACAGCTTCTACTGCTCGCTTTTGCTGATGAGCACTCACTGAAAACTTGTTTGTTATAGCAAGCACCCAAGGGATTCCAAGTGCTTTAGCTTCATCTAATAAAAACGAGAGTGCCGGTTGGCGTCTTGATGCATTTGAGGGTGTGTACCATGGTATTTTGTGTGATAAATTGTGCACTAGCACAATTAAATCGGTTTTTGTACTCAGATCACGAACCCCCATCCATAATTCGTTTTTAAAACGAGTGGCTTCTTTATTCAGATCCTGCATCACATATAGGGCAGTTTCATATAGTGAACAAAGATGCATATTAATAGAAAAGCGCTTTATTAATATATAAGGACCTGTAAATTTACGCCTGCTGAGTCTGTAAAGCATAAACCACCTGCAATGCCTTCTTGAACATCGACATCCATAGAAAAATTTTCAATGTTGGTTGAAATGTTTACCTTCCCTTGATCTAATATCGCCTTTAAAAGAGAAGTTTTCCCAGCACCCTACACAACCCGCAACTCAGTCCTTGTTAAGAAAAATAAATAAAATAAGAATATAATTTCGGATAGTAAAATGCCATTTTCGTTCATGAGTTTGGCCAGTTTTGCGACTTTCGTCCAAAGGTTTGAGTTTCCACATCTGGATCCAAAAGATTGAGATCTTGCCATTTTCATCCGGCTCATTAACTCCATCCATTTTTTTTCCGTTAAGTCAGGGGTATTTCCTTTTTTTTTGTTAACTTAAAGGGCAATTCGGTATGTTTCAGGGGTACTCGATCTTTTTACATAAAGTGAAAAAGACCAAGTTGCCCTTTAAAATAGCAAAAAGGACGGAAATACCCCTGATGTAACAGAGAAAAATGGATGGAGTTAACGAGCCAGATGAAAAAACAAGATTTCAAATCTTTTGGATCCAGATGCGGAAAAAACGAACTTTGGACGAAAGTCACAAAAGTAGCAAGACCTCAGGGACGAAAACAGCATTTTACTCTTTCGGATATAAATACCTCAAGGCCAACCAATCGCACCCTACGGGTTCGAACTTGAACTTCCTTCGAGATGGTGGAGAAATCAGTTGTACAAAAAAACAACGAAGTCGCTTAAACCGTCAGGACACATAAATTTCCCCAAATTGAACGCTTGAAGATTCTGTGATATACTTTGATCAACCGAGTTTATATCCATTGAAGGAAATGCAGAAATTAACGAATCTGTAGTAATCTGATGCTTTGGTTGCTTTAGAGGTCTCCCGACTAAAACACGAATCTTTTGCATGTCCGACTTTACACCCTGGTCTGAATGATTGGTGGGCTCTGAAGGGAAATTTTCAACAGTTGTTGAGCACCAGTTACCGTTAACTCGGGCTTGAATTAGGGTGCATAAATGCAAACCGATTCCGGTAATATCTACTTTAATCGGTTCGATATTCTTTTCACCAGGAACACCGTTCCATCCAAGAGGAACAATAGATGTAGCGGTGCATATTACAGGAGATTCCACGATGTGTCCAAGCTCAACGGTATTAGCAAGTGAAATACCGAGCCATTTTTGTAACTGTGGGAATTGTTGTTGTTGATCCATTACCAAAAAAGATGAAGAGTCATCTCTCATGCAATCATTGTAAATCCTAAAAAAAATATAAAAAAATTTGTATCAACCAAAAAGTTCATATGTAAGCCAACTTTCAGATTTTAAAAGTGTTTTCTTAAGGGAGTGCTTGAAAACAAGATGATTACTTGTCTTGCTTTCGATATGATTACTTGGCATTGTAAGTTTTGATCACACCAACGGTATCATGCAATTCACCATGTTTTTGCAAGAACCTGGGTTTTCCCAGATCAATTATCTTCATCACATGATGACAATACACCAATGATTGATTGATAAGAAACCTTCTTTGGCCTCTTTGGTCGTTTCCACCATATATTTTGAAATAAACTCACTAGTCAAAGAAGTGTGTTATCTGCTATAGCCTCTTTCTCGAGTGATGATGAATATGCCACAACCCTTCAAGATAAGCTAATAAATGAACTTTATCTAATGTCATCATCGCGCGGGAGAAAGGTTATAACATAAGACAAACTTCTTCGGCTGAGTGAATATGGCGGAAACCGCCAAGGCTATGCAAACTTACTCGAGCAATCACTAATATAAGACGATTAGTCGTAGGTCTGGCAATCATGACCCAATTGTATGAAGTTGGGTTGATATGGACTATGAATAAACATATATGGATTGTTTCTTGACCTTTCCAAGAGTTTCTTCTATTTCGCGAAGGTTATCTAGAAGGCGGATTTGGTATTTGGATATTGTTTGTATCAATGATTTGGCCAATCATTAATGATTCGTTATGAAACGTTGGGTCAGTTATAATTTTTAGGTGGGCAAGTCAAAATGTAAAGAAAATACTAGGGTTTTTTTACATATTTCCCCCTCTTATCCCCTCCTAAGAAGGCTTATTACATATTTCCTCAAACAAAAATTCAATTACATATTTCCCTTTTTGGAGAAATTACCGAATTGCCCTTGTAAAAACCCATCAGTTCTATTCCTCTTCCCTTTGACGAGATAAAGTTTCTTAAAATTGAGCTTCCGATTGGTGAATTAGGTATAGATGATGATGTGTTGAAATGGAGGCCGGGCGGATTTTGGATCTACACTTGATAAGTGTGTGATTCTCAGTACATCTTCAGTGATCCACCCCTATATTGTTGCATCCGGTGACGTCATGAATGATGGAGATGATAATTGGAGCTATGCAGTTATAGCGGTCCAAAATCAAATAGCGGTCAATGTCCGCTATATTATATATAAGTTATAGCTGTGGTATAGAGGTAATTTTTATATCATGCATATTTTATGTATTATATATAAATACATATATTTATTGAAAAATATTAAAAATAATATCAAAATTTATAGTAATATCATATTATCAAGCAAAACATTAGTAGTATTATCAAAATCCAAAACATGAATTGAGGAAGCCAACGATTTAGAGATTTAGGTTTAATTTTGTTGAATAATGAACAGATGAAGAAACAACGAATGAAGACTTTTGGTCTCACTTTAGATTTAATTTTGGTTTTGGGCCTTTAGTTTTGGGTTTTTTTATAAACAAAAAGTTGCTTAATGTGGGCTTTACCTTACTTTTGGGCTGAAATAAGAAATACCATTAAAAGCAGTGCCATGACCGCTATACGGGTTTCAAAATAGCGGTCCAATAGCGGGTCCGCTATTTGGACCGCTACGGTTCGTATGTCCGCTAAGCGCTATAGCACCGCTATAGCACGCTATTGACTGCATAGAATGGGAGTACACTAGAGTCATTTTACACAAACGGTGGGTTGAACTTGCACGTGGTGTGGACAATAAGCTCGTTGATCACAGATTCAGCCTGTCATTATTTGCTGCAACCGATAATTTCGAAGCATAAGACGTTGGATAGTTTGGTTCTGACAGATGTGGAGAAGCAGGAGTTGTGTGTATGAATAAAGAGCAGTTGGAGGAGTTGAGGGTGAAGCTGTTGTCGGCTTCGAAGAGGACTTTGGTGCCTGCGTTGAATATGAAGCTTTGGTATACATGGTATTTGGAATTGTAACGAGTGTGTGTTGAAAGGGGCTACGTTGGTGGCGATTAAGCCGAGTGAGCAGGCGGGTCAAAAGGAGGTTTTGGATGGGTCGTGGGTTTCGTCTGCGTTTGAGGAGCCTTACAGAACTGCTGGTTAAAAGAAGAACTTATTGCCTTGAGATGAATTCCTTTTGAGGTATATAATGTCAATGATGAAGTGATTAGCTTTATTTTTACTCTCATTTTTACATTCTTTATTGTCTTTCAGTTTTCTGTTTTCATGGCAACATAAGGATATTCACTTTTACGACAGATGTTGGAGTTGAAAGATTCTTTAAGGCAATGAAAACACACAATTTTGTTATGAATGTTATATAGATGAACTTTGATGGTGCAAACGTTACTTGCCTTGCATACTTGGCTGAAGTGAGAAAGAAGATGATTGCTGCATTTGGTTATTCGAGATGTTTGGTGTCGGGTATGTTTAACTTTATGTATGTTATAAAAAAATTTGAAATGTTACGGTGAATATTTAACAGGTTTGAAACATGGGAAGTGAGTGTGCATATGTGGCTATAATGTAAAATACAGTAATCATTCAGTAATATTAGCCTCAAACTGCCATTCTTGTTGTTGCTTCTTTTTCTACGTTGCAAATCATCTTATTGTGCTATTACACTATCTTGTCAAACAAAGAGTAATTTGGATATAAGACTAACTTGGTGATATAATGGTTGTGTATAACATGTTGGTTGATTCCATATTGGTTGTGTATAATGGTTATAACATGTTCAGGGTATTATGTTGTGATTCGTGATGGAAGATGATATGGAAAAATGAAAAAGGGTAAATATTCATTTATTAAGTTCATTAAGGGTAAAATGGTATTAAAATAAGCGTAATTTTAGTGAAAAGGATAACTATGTAATATGTATTGTTTAGGAAGGAGAAATATGTAATTGATTTTAATGATTGGGTAAATATGTAATAGCCATCTTAAGAAGGGGGCATATCTTGTCCATTGGACCTGTTTTTTACCCAGAGAAACGAAATGAACTTTATGTCTTCGATCACGCTCTGAATTTGGATCTCAACCAAAAGGAGATCCAAATTCAGAGCGCAATCGAAGACATAAAGTTCATTTCGTTTCTCTGGGTAAACAACAGGTCCAATGGACAAGGCTTATCGTGGGAGAATTGGCATGAGTTCAAAGTGTGTGCGTAAAAGTTTAGGGTGTTTAGCTGTACTGTACTGTTGGTTTTAATGCATTTCATTTCGTTGGCCAAAAAAAAAGAACGGGAAATATGTAAAAAACCCAAAATACTAAATGGGTCAGGATGGGTAAAGAAAAAAACAACCACGGGTCAGGATTGGCGACCAGGAAAAAAAGCGGGTTTTTCCCCTTTGGTCGTAACCTAACACGCTGCTGCCATATCGCTTCGTCCCCCCTCCTCCGTATGCCGATAGTGCTGTGTAGAAGATAAAGATTCAAAATACAGAAGATGTTACCTTTGGAATCTGGACCTATATGATCTCATGGAATGAGACTGAAGTCGTTCCCTTAATTCAGCAATCACAGACCTAACCTGAATATGTCTTTGCCAAAAACAAAGCAAACAAAATGAGAAATTCAAGAAAAAAATTGGCAACACTATTTCTTAACATAAAAGCACAGAGAATTTAAGCATATTAACAGAGTAGCAACTGCTAAGCGCCGGTGAATAAGAGAATATATAACTCTTACCGATGTCAGCTTTGAGTACTCCGCACCAGATAGAGACTCCACAGATGAATTCCCCAAAAGATAAAGCTATGAGAAATAGAAAATCTTCATCAGATCAGATAGTTATTATAAAAAAAAATATATGATAAATATTAATCAAAGGCATGTGTGATTAACAAAACTTACCTAAAGAGACTATCAGTATCATGAACATATATGTAACTTAGAAAGACACAAAATACCAAGTACAACTAATTGTAAAATTGGAAAAAAAAAATACAGAAAAGTTTGGATGATAACTATAGAGACAAAACTAGGGCTGCAAATGAACCAAACGATGTTCATTTGTTAGGGAGATATATGTGTTCATGAACACTTACCGGACGAGAGTTTATGTTCGTGTCCGTTTGTTAATTTTAGGTAACCAACACAAACGAACATTCATGAACGCATACGAACACAGATGAAAATAAGCGAACACCAACAAGCATTCATGAACAAAAAACTGATACTTATTAATATTTTATTTGTCAGAATTTTTTGAAGTATTTAAAAAATATAAAATCAGAACACTAATGAACTATCGAACATAAACGAACACGTTACCGAACGTTCACAAACATAAATGAAGAAACGCGACCTTTGTTCATGTTCGTTCAACACAAACGAACTTCCTGCCGAACGGTTCACGAACTGTTCGCTGAACGTTCGATTCATTTGCAGCCCTGGACAAGACACTTGTTTCCAAATCATACATTGAGATATACAATTGCTATTTGGAAGTTCATAATTATAATGTAAAATAATGACTCTAAAAATAAGTAGTGGTCTATAGCTAAGGACTATAGAATGTTTTCTACCTGTCCAAATGGGACATATGAAGGTAATGTGGGCACTCTATGCCATGCCTTACGTTTGTCGGTTGATTTACTTTTTCCAGATGAATTTCCATTTATTGTTTCACTTAAATCCCCTTTGTCTGTGATGGGAAACGGTTTTAAAGAAATGCCATCAGAATCTTCTTCAATCTCAAGAGACTGTGGAGCATCTTCTACATCTTCAATTGAAGACGTTATGTTTAAATCAGCAGCAGAATTTACAGAAGAATCGAATTTATTGCCGGTGTATTTATTAAGTTGTCTTCTAACAGCATCTAAGGGAACAAGCTTGGAAAGTCTCCAAAAGGAATTATTTACAGGTCCTAAACCCAAAACCAACTGCTCATTGTCATTCTCCTTTTTTGCCTTTTGTTTCTCTGATATTGTGTCTTTTTTTGACATTGATAAAGTTGACTTCTTAGAGTCAACTTGATGTGCATTGTAGTGATGAAAGTATGCAGGGGATAATATACGGGGTACAAGGTCTTCTGGAATACAGTAAGTCTTGAAGTATTGCTGCCATCCTTTTTCATTAACATAACTGAAAGTAAACATGCATCATGCATGTATATAAGTCAACAACTATATGACTTTTGCTACTAACATTGAGAAACTACAATACAAACATACTCTCTTAAGGCTGCATTTCCAACAGGAGGCTGGGAAAATGTGATGCATTTCACAGGAATTCTTTCTTGTTCTTTCGATGAAGAAGCAGATGCAATCACCCTCAAGATTGCAAGGGTCGATAAAACAGCAACCTGAAAAATAAAGAATTTAATTTTTGAAGAAAAACAAAATCAAGTTGGAGCACAGCCCAAACTTACTGCTCCACCAAGCGAATGTCCACATAGAACAAGTTTTCTTTTTTTCTTCTGAGCCAGCTTGTATAACTCCAAAGCAGGTATCCCTTTAGCACGAGACATGAAGCCCTAGAGAAATACTAATAATGTTATCTACAAGTACGTTGGTTGTTGATTGATTTGAATAAACCTATATCGTGTTACGTTACTAAAAAAAACATGTCAAAATGGAACACGTTTACCCGATGAGCAGCAGGTTTAGTTGAAGCTACTCCTTGTGGCTTTGCCCCAAGTGTTCTCGGAACATCATCAGAAACTTTCTTTTGGCCATCAGCTCCAAGCGAATTCTTTGTAAATACTTCATCAGCATCTTCTACGACGTCATCATGGAATATGGCACCTTGAAGTATATTTGCATCAGCCATCATATCCCTGTTAAACCATTCCCAAACAATACATTAAAACACTTCCTATCTAAGTAAAAAAAACCGCATATCATGTTACATTAACACGTACTTGTATTGCTTGGTTCCAATGAACGAAGCAAACAACGTGTCTCCCGTTTCAGCTAACAGATACCTGCACATACACACTCCCACACATAAGACTTCATAGCTGTCACAGCAACTTAACACTTTAACATAAGATAAACTGATAAACCACCTGTGAGGAACATGATCCGAAGACGGCTGAATTCGCTCCAAACAAACGACTTGACCATCAAAGTCAGCTTTAAACTTATTCACAGCTTGAAGCAATTCAGCATCAGGTCTCTATCATAATTCATAACAACATAACTACTATCAACTATTACCGTACATCATAATCCCTAATTCCTTTCTTTATTTACCAAAATGATCACAATTAACATGTACATGAGGAAACTACAACACGAAAAATGGTAAGTAACAAATTGATTATAAAAGTATCATATACAACAGATTTAAAACCTATACATACAAACCTTATAAACACATTCAGAAAGCACCATACAGCAGAGAACATCCTGCAAATCCGACAACGAATCGGCTTTCACAGCGATACAGAGATTGTGAAGCTGCTTCTTGCGACGCTGAAACTCTTCGTGCATCCGTTTCCTCTGTTCTCTCCCTTTGATCCAAGGCCATTTCATAGCAGTCGGCCATTGTTGAGGCCACGTAACCTTCATCAGCTTCGATCTTTGGTCTCTGATCCATGATTCTACTCTTTGTTGCAGAGATTCCATTCGAATCGACAGTCACGAGTTATAAGGCATCGGAACCCTAATTTGAAGAGAAACGAGAATAGTATCGGTTTGTTACAAATTTGGGAATGTTATCGAGAGACAAAAAGCATATGCGGGTTAGTGATTGTGGGAAGAAGAAAATCTGCGAGTTTTTACGGTTTTAGGGTAAGTTTCATCGTTGATTTTGTGGTGTGAATCGATTGAGACGGAAATGCGAGACTTTGTGGCACGTAATCGATTATGTTTGTTTTCTCATTGATAAGATAAAAAAAAAAGTGAAAAAAAAAAAAAAGAAAGACAAAATTACACAAATCAACCTTTATTACATACCTAACCTAGACCTCATACATTTTACTATGAAATTGATCAAACCTAACCTTTAGGTTCATGTTTTAATATAAGGGTCAACCTTAAACACTAACATCGTTTGTTTTTTGGGTTAAGTTACCTCACATGCAAATCATGTGAGGTTATTTATGTCTTTTCGCATATCTTCTATTTAAAATATTTCTTTTTAATTAATAACCTACCATAAACCCTCCTAACCAGCAACTTTTCATGTTCTTTTCCCCTTCACTCAACAAACGTACAACTTCTCTAAATCCTTGCATCGGAAGTTTTAAAAGTATATATTTTACCGGTCATCATTTCTGATGAAAAAGTTGAGATTTTGGAATTGATGATCGAGTATCTTTCTTTTATTACCTAGAATCATCTTGCCCTGTGTGTGCTATACACAAAGAGACACTGAGTTACATAACAAAGCTTTCATTTCCATCAATCAACAGGTACAACAGCTTGCTGATGTGCCGATTCATTTCAGAAAAGAATTTGGTAATCCAACTGATGTGAGGAACTTGCTTAGTGGCACTGATATGAATTGGTTTGAGATTGATATTGGTTATTTTAATCACTTATATTCATTGATCAAATTTGGTGAGTTTATGGTTGGAAAGAAGGTTGAAACATAGCACCCTTTCACCACCGTATCTCCGACCATACCCACCACTTTCACCATTGTTCACCTTAAAAATAGAACAAATAAAAGAAAAGAGTAGAAGTAAATCCGTTTGATGTTGTTTTGGTGTTGTCGATAGAGAAAGAAAGAGATCCAACGATTATTTAAGTGGTGATGAAATGTGTATGGGAGAGAAAAGGTAGATCCGTTTGATGTGTGGCTGTTGCTGTTGTTTTTGTATTTGAGAGAGAAAAGCAATCCAATAGTTGTTAAGGTTTTAAATCCAGGGAGAGAGAAAGAGGTTGACTAGAGTTAAAAAAATATATTAAATAAAATATATGGGAAAAGACATAAATTCTCTTACATGCTTTGCATGTGAGGTAACTTAACCCAAAAAACAAACTGTGTTAGTGTTAAAGGTTGACCCTTGTATCAAAACATGAACCTAAAGGTTTGGTTTGGCCGATTTCATAGTGAAAGGTATGAAGTGTAGTTTAGGTATAACATAAAGGTTGATTTATGTAATTCTGTCTAAAAAAACACCAGGGTGCCCGTACGATATGGCACTTGTTTCTGTTAGTTTTCTTATTTGTATAATGTTTATGATAACATTATTGTGGTGGATATATGTCATAAATGTTACATATGTCTATTAATTATTTAAAGAGTAAATTGTCAAAATCGTTCCTGGGGTTTGGGCATCTTTACCAATTTCATCCAAAACAACATTTTTCTACCATATTGTCCTTCACTTTTGGGATTTTTTGTCATTTTCATCCAAATATCTAACTTTTTTGTCAAAATCATCCCTGACATTTTGTATTTTTTTTGTATTTTCATCCAAATATTGGAAAGAAAAAATAAAGCAAATTAGACTTTTGAATGAAAATGAAAAAAAATCTCAAAAGTGAATGACTATTTAGCACAAAAAAGTTGTTTTGGATGAAATTGGCAGACATGCCCAAACCTCAGGGACGATTTTGGCAATTTACTCATTATTGAATTTAAATTATCAAGTACTTCAAGAAACTATTGATCCAATAAAGTAACACATTAATGAAAAATAAGTCTTAAACATAATTAAAAGTTATATAAAGTAGCACACAAATCAACAACATCATTTTTCAACGGCTTAGAAGATCAGTTCGAAATTATCTTCATGGCAGTCGGGTGGACTTGGTCTTCTGCTCGTGAGTTTGTCGTTGATCTAGCTACAGGCTTTTTTTGTTTTTTTTTTTTTTGTCGTTATGCTTGTAAGAAACACGTTAAAAAGGGTTTGAATGTGACAGTGTAAACTGGACAACCCGAACAAGGTATCGTTGTACATTTTAATCCGCACAACACTTACGGTTGCAATTAAATATGTATAAATAGAATGATATTATTTTATGGTGCTTACTCCTGTTCAACCTGCTTGTCCTTTAAAATAAAATGTTGTAGACATATAGCAATATCTTTTGCATACACGTGGATCTTCGACTAAAAAACTCAATGCAAATAACCTGCTAAAATCAACAAAAAAGTTATTCCATTATTTAGGACATCATCTGATTCAAACAGGTGTGTTTTAGCCTATGAAAGGTTTCTCTTTTTCATTATAGCCACATATCAGTTCATAAGGTATAACACATTATTAGATAGAGAAAACTAATAAAACGTTATTCTGATATAACCGATTAGATAAAAACAAGCGAGCTTATTTGATGTCAATTTACTACCTGCTAATCCATGTAAGTGTGTGCACCAAATCAAGTAAATACACAAACATATAGAATATGAACAAAGCTCACATCAAATTCGTGTGCGCAAGGTTTTGAAATTTTATCTAGTCGCCGGAACAAATTGGTGAACAATTTTAATCAAACGATAATAGGAGTGAAAAGGGTTGGAATATTATTAAACTGATAATAATGACAACAACGTAGAGAGTCTTGAGCTTTTGAATTGTGATAGAACACATTGCTTTAATCACTTGTACACTAATGCATCATCTACTTGTACATTTTAATTGGCACAACAATGCTGACTAAGACAACTATCGAAACATCGACAAAAATGAGTAGGTCATCACAATACCTTTAGATTTTTTTTAAACATTATAGTTTATAAGATATGGCAAGAATACGTAATTAAAAGTTTGTTGTAGAAAGAGAAAATTGTAACTAATTATCTATAATTATGTTAAAATAAAGGGATTTAAGTGTAATGATGGACTAAAATATAATTAGTTTAAAAGACCAAGTTACCATCATTTTAGGGGTGTTTTTATAAATAAAGAGGAAAGAAGTTCTTATTTTTGGGTATCTTAAAATACCTCTCCCTCATGCATTATAATATAGTATAGATAAAAAAGAATTGAGTAAACTGTAATATGCGATGCTTTAAAAATCGGTTTTTTAACTCGTTTATAAAAAATATGCAATGTTTTAAAAATCGGTTTTTGATCATATCAGGTTAGGCTCTCAGGTTGGGCTCTGAAATGGTTTAACCGGTTAAGCCGAGTTGTATTTGGCAGTTCAACCGGGTTACTAGTTAACCATATAATTTCATATAATACAAATTCATCTAAGTGTTGCTTGTTTTTTCAGAGGGTAAAATGTCTGCAGTCTGCAGACCACATCTGTAGCTAAGGACCAAATTTCTGCAAGTTGCTGAAATTCACATAATCATAACAAACAATGGACTAAGATCAGAAAACAAGCACCAAAAATTCACATAATCATAACAAACAAAGTACTAAAATCACAAAACAAACACCAAAAATTCCATAACAAACACCAAAAAGTCACATAATCATAACAAATAATGAACTAAAATTAGAAAATAAACACCAAAAATTCCATAACAAACACCAAAAATTCCATAATCATAACAAATAAGGAACTAAAATTAGAAAAAAAAAAACAACAAATAATCAGCAAATATACCTTAATCTGCACTTGTGGAAGAAGACGGATGGAAAGGGTTAATGGCGGCGTTGGAGTAGAGGGGTTGACGGTGGTGCTGTGGCGAGGGCAGACGGCGACGCTGGAGTAGAGGGGTTGACGGCAGTGCTGGGGCGAGGGCAGACGGCGGCGCTGGAGTAGAGGGGTTGACGGAGGTGCTGGGGTGAGGGCAGACAGCGGCGCTAGGGTGGAGGGCGGACGGCGTCGGCTGAAGTGGAGGGTTGACGACGACGTTGGGGTGGAGGGGTGGACGACGGCGGCCAGGGTGGAGGGTTAACGGCGGGAGGTGAGGGGTACGGTGCGTGGGGAAAAGGTGGAGGATGTTTTAGGGTTTGGATGAAATGTCTGTTGTTGTGTTTTGTGATATTTGGGCAAGAAAAGAGGGTAAGAAGAGGTTTTCCCACATCTGCACCAAAAAGAGGACGCTCAGAGGTTTTTTAATGAAATTTCTTCCAGAAAACAAACAATCTGCAGACCCAAACGTCTGCGCGTGGTATGCATGGCACAGACATAAGAGGACAAGAAGAGCTTTTAAGAAAAAAAAACAAGCAACACCTAAAAATAATCCCATCTCAATTAGGATTTGTGTAACTGGTCATGGTTTTACCAAAAAAACACAACTATTTTCTTGTAAAGTATTAAGCATTTATATTATTTATAAACAATATTACATTGGACATGGTATGTAGCAGTTCCAACAGCAATGAAATAGAAAGCACTATGTTAATTATCAGAAATATGAAAGGTTAGTATTACCTTAATATCATATTTTATTAGGAAGGTTAGTATCACCTTCATATCGTATTTTATTAAAATTTTAGAGTCAAATTTTAAGATATTCCAAACCAGTTAAACTGTTTGAACCGTAGAACCAGATTCACCGCCAGTACATAAACATATCGCGTATTATGATTTTACCGGCCTTTATTCTAACGAACCCATGTTCGATATGTGGTATTATTGGGCAGTTCTTACCGATATTTAAAACATTGGTAATTTGTGTCTGTGGTTATATGGTGGGATTACTGTTTATCCTTCACTTTTATTTTTTTGTAATCTGAGTTCAAGTGGCTTGCAAACTTTTTCTTTTACGTCCCTCCCGTTAATAGCCATCACATTTCAGTTTCAATGTTGATGAAAAGACGAAACTTCTTTATTTATTATTGTAATATGCGTCCCTGTGCTTTTAATATTTTTTGAAAACATTTAGTTTTGGAATTCCCTTCAATAACCATGCACAAATCAACCCATAATATCAAACATGCATGAATCGGCCATGAATCCATGGCTTGATTACCCAGGTAACATTGACAAAACCATCGCTACCAACATAGAATCGGTCACAAAACTAACCATTACCAACCATTTGAGCCAACATATAACCAACTATTTGAACCAATATAGAAATAACATATAGAACCAACATAAAACCAACTATTTGAACCAACATAATACTGGCCATTAAAGCAAGGTAGGACCCAACATTAGAACTTGACCCTGCATTAGAATCATATACAACCATATACCTTATACTAGGCTGCAAACAAACTGAACTTTCAGGGAACAGTTCATGAAACATTCGACGGAAAGTTCGTTTATGTCCATTCGTTTAATAAATGAACGAACATGGACAAAAAACTTTGTTCTTTTGGTTAAATGAACGAACATGAAAAGAGATAGCGTTTGTTCATTTATGTTAACTACTTAAGTATGTTTGGATAATTAGGTTGGTATATTTTGGGTGGATCTACTTAGTGTCTTTGATACCGATCATATTCGAAATTTAATATGTGTTTGTTTATGTTCATTAACGTTCGTTTATGTTCACGAACACTTGTTTGTGCTTGTTTGTGTTGGTGTGTGTTCATGAACGCTCATTTGTGTTCATGGGCGTTTGTTTGTGTTCGGTACCTAAAATTAACAAATGAGAACATGAACAAGTTCATTTCCTTAATGAATGAACACGAACATTAAATTTCGTTCGGTAAGCATTCGTGAACACATGTACATCCTTAACATACAGGGGCAGACCCATGTATAATCCTGGGTGAATGGGCGCACTTGTTGAAAAAAAATTAGTGTATTTTTAGGCAAAACCCAACCGCACCCCTTGAAAATATGCTTGAACCACTTATCCGCACCCCCAACAAATAATTTTTTGGTCCGCCACTGTTAACAAGCGAACACGAACAAGACCTTGTTGTTCGATTTGTTTGCAACCCTACCCTAAACCATCCAAACCATTTGACCTAACAATAGAACCTTATACAATTAAACATCTCATGATAATCCAAACCGTTTACAACCATATACATATTCAAAATAACGATCTACAGATAAACTAATAGCGTGAGCAAATGCTAGTATTAACATGATTAGGCATAAAATCATACAAAATTGAAGGTCAATCAACGATTGAAAAGTTAAATTGAATCCATAGGATATCAGAAATGATTTTCTACCATGTCTATGGAAGAATCATCATTAAATTCGAAGAAATAAAGATTTTGGATCAAAAAATGTGAACAACGATATTCGAACGGACGAGACAGTTTCAAGCGCAGGAGTGCCACGTTCGTGCGCAGGAGTTATTAATCCACATGAATGAGCCTGGTCCGTTTGAATAATGGTGTTGGAGGCTTCGAAGAATGGTTGAGATGATGAGATCACCGAGTTTTGAAGATAATGGGGTAGTCATGAAGACCAGTGTATAACATTTATCATTTGGTGTAGTGACTATTAATGGGCCTAAAAGATAAATTCGCATGGATGAAAAACAGACTTTTGTGGAGCAAAATGGCACATATTCCTCATAGTTGAGTTTTTTTCAGAGAAAATAGAGGACTGAATTTGCCTATTTTAAGGGGGAAATTCAATGAAGAGTTTAGAGAGGTCAGAATTTGCCAAAAATGAGGGGGAATAAAATTTTCAAATATTAGAACATTTTTGGAAATTCAGATGGGAAAGAATTGCAACAGTATTCGGGTGGTTCCGACTTCAAACTAACCAGGTATGCATAAGATCTTAGATTCGGTAATCCGTGATCATAGAAGGTTCGGATTCTTTAGATCATGATCAGATTGATATCTGAGGGTTTGAGTCCCGAGTCTTCGTACAAGCCGCTTAGCAGGATTAGCGTCAGCAGGATGCATCAGCATTGTCGATACTTAAAAGATGTCAGACAACTTTCAAGATATTAGATTCACGACAACTCTGTGATAGTCTAAAGTGTTATAATGGTTAATCTTCGAGCATATGAGTTGTTTTCTGGACTAAGCGCTGGGGAATAATGATGTTTGTTGATTAAGTTGTTTCCGGTACTAACGGAGAAGGCTATACATCTGTTATCATGGAAGAATGTTTCTTTGATCACAATATGTTAGCAGATGATTTGTTATCCGATGAAGATTTGCTGATTGTGGAGATTACCATTTACACTGATCAATCATTTAGGAGTGTGCTTAAAGGTGATTATGGAAGACGGGATTTCAGATTTTCGTGGGTATTCACAGACTTGAAGTTTAACAATGTGGTGTTCGCATTTTCTATCAATTTTCGGTTGGGTTTTTGAAGATTAAGAGATTGAGCTATGAGAGGTAAATCAAAAACCGAATGCGGATATACTGAATGTTGAAATGGAGAAGCTACATTGTGCTATTTTAAGTTGGTGATCATTCATGAAGATTGCAGTTAAGAAAATCACAGGAGGCTAGGAATTGTGCAAACAAAGAATTAAAGCGTTATTCCTGGGGGAATATGCTATTGCAAATGCAAGCCCGAATCATCAATCAAAGGGAATTAATTGAAGATATCATATGCTTGATTGAAGTTGCAGAACATTCAAACACCGCTTACATATTTGAAGATCAAGATTCGACAGTGACGTACAAGGGGGAATCTGTTAGTGCATATTTTGTGTGTCCGCCACTGTTCGAATAGGCTATATAAAACATGTATTGAATATTGTATAGTTGAGAGTTAGATACGAACTGTCACACCCCAACCGATGGTGGAAACATCGGGGTTAGTAGCACTAGGTGATCAGATTATCTCACGAGAAATTTCGTAACAATTATCCAACAACATTACTTAACGTTTAACATCTCATACTAATAAACATAATATTTCAAACAACTATTAAAGAAATTCTGATTTTCTCATAAAACCAACATGGTTCGATATCCCCTAGATTTTTATTACAACCGTTCTAAACAAGATAAGCAAAATACTAAATAAAACTACTCCCAAGCAAACCAAGCTAAATCCTCAACCTAGTACATATGTTAAAATACAAGTCAATACAATTAAGTAAAGGTGAGCATACGAGTTTGAATAATACTAGCATAGTCGAGAAAGCGTTTTGCGAAACAATCTAATTACATATCATGATACACCAAAACACTTAACATAACATAGGCTCATTTCTCATGCTAACTACCATGAAAAGGCTGGCGGACCATCCTAACTAGACCCCGTCGGGTGTTAGCCAAACTATAGTACCATACTAGCTAAGGAGGCAAGTTAACGAAAATAAGTCCTAGTCACATGTTTCTAGTATCACGTATCGAGCATATACAATCAGATTATTCGCGTGTGATAAACAGTTTCGATTTGTGAAGTGATTTTGATATAGGAATGTATGTAACACCCAAAAAGTGCATTAAAGCGAAAATGGGTCAAGTATACTCACTGTGGGTGCATTTTGGTAAGACTTAAGATTCTGAGGAGAGTTGTGGAGTGCGCCGGATCAGCCTGTAAACGAACAGAAGTGCATCAGTCTTCCGAAAAGCCGAAACGGTGAAGTTTGAGTTGAGTAGTAGGCAAGTTCGGGCGAACTTGTAAGGTTTTGATGTGTTTAGAGCCAAGTTCGGTCGAACTTGGTAAGTTTCTTAGGAAACTTGTCAAATTCGATCGAACTTGTAAGAATTTCTTACTGAAATGACAAGTTCGGGCGAACTTATATAGTTTCCTAAGAAACTAGACAAGTTCGGTCGAACTTGTGAAGAGTTTGGTGAAAATAGCCCAAGTTCGGTTGAACTTAACTCATTTGGGTGCAAGTTCGGTCGAACTTGACCTGGGGAGTTGGTGATTCTTGAGCGAACTTGATGTTTTCGGATCCAAAATCATGCGTTTTCGGGTCGTTTGCTAAGTAAATCGAGTGTTCATCCCTCCAACCCTGTGCTACTGAGCAAACGTAGGTCGGAGAGGTCTTTTAGAGAGGTTTTAGCCATTTTACAAAAGCGTGGGCTAATCCGGACGAACTCGGGGTTCGTTCGGGTTAGTCCTGCTTGTGTAAACCAACATAAACATCCTTGTGCTTCCGGATCTGGGATCTTGAATGACAAATGCTTCGTTTCATATCATAAATGAATAAAACATCATCAAAAGTCCGTAATTTTGTGTAGGAATCAAGTCTTTAAAAGGTTTGCTCAGATCTTGCATAGATCTGAGTAAAAACAGAAGTTTTGATGGAAAAAGATGAAGGTTTCGTAAACAGAAGAGATTTGATGAAAACGAAGGCAGTGCCTTGTGCAAAATCGTTGTAAAACGTTGTAAAACATTGTTGAACATCATTGTAGTTGAAATCGGGTTGATTCTTACTTAGAAAACAGAGGGTTTCGGGTTTCAGGAGCTCAGAGTGAAGTTGCAGCAAGTTCAAATGAGAGAATGAAGCTGGGTATTTATAGGAGAAGGCAAAAATGGAGGCTGGTGAGGTCAAGTTTGGCCGAACTTGCATGAAATCATGCAAGTTCGAGCGGCCTTGAGAGATATTGCAGAGTATTGAGCTAAGTTCGGCCGAACTTGCTGAATCCCTAGGGATTCAGGAAAGTTCGAGCGAACTTGTGTTAAAAGGGAGGACCTGAGTTTGGCCAGTCAAGTTCGGCCGAACTTGGGGTCACCCAAGTTCGAGCGAACTTGACCCAATCTTGGGTTTTCTTTGTTTGTTTCGCGTTAAAAGTTCGTTTTGCGATTCGGTTCGTATTAAACAGTTATTTTTAAGCGTTATAATTGATATAATAGTGCGATTTAGCGATTCGAGCGTGCGAGAGCGGTGCGATAGCGAGCGTAATCATAACCACAAACATACGTAACACATAAATAACATAAAAACCATATAATTAACTGCGAGCTGTGATGTGATGAGATTAGCGATGCGATTTAATAAGCGATTAGATGCGATACAACATACATAAACTTAATTTAGTTAACATAAACTTCATTAATAAGCGAATCTCGGATTTACAAGGGATAGATACAATCGATAACAAAGAAGAAGATAACAACGAATTACCGAGTTGTTACACGAACACATAACACTTTGGAGAGGACGAGTAGTAGTTCGTACAGATGAGACGAGGGGTGTAAACAAGCCCAGAGGCTCGAAAGCTACTCGTGACCCGCTCGATTAAAAGCTCGTACAAGCCAAGCCTTAACGAGCTCGATGTAACAACTCGACTTTTTGGTTGTTTCTTTTATTACCGTTTAATTCGCTTTGTAATCGTTTGTACTTCGAGATTCGATAATGACAAGGTTAACTACTTTTAAAAGCATTTTATCTCGCTTATTTATCGTATTTAAAACGCTTACTACGTACACGTTCAACGCAAATGCAAACTCAATCGCGGTTATTTATGTTATTTTATGTGTTTATGGTTGGTGTATGGTTATACCGATTTTTGAGAAGTCGGTGATGAATCGACATTAGTAACCCGCCAATCCAAGATATGAACGGATTTCGGAAGCATTATTTGGTGTAATCCAACTCTTCACGGCTTCGATCTTTGCAGGGTCGACGTGAATTCGTCGATTATTAACGATGTGGCCGAGAAATTGGACTTCTTCGAGCCAAAATTCACATTTAGAGAACTTAGCATAAAGGCGATTTCCTTGAAGAAGTTCGAGAACTAAACGAAGATGATGCGCGTGCTCGTCTCTCGACTTCGAGTAGATAAGGATATCATCGATGAAAACAATGACGAAACAATCTAATAAAGCTTTACACACACGGTTCTTCAAATCCATGAAAACCGCGGGTGCATTGGTAAGACCGAAAGGCATGACCACGAATTCGAAATGGCCATAGCGAGTACGAAAGGCAGTTTTAGGAATGTCTTCTTCCAACACGCGTAACTGATGATAACCGGAACGAAGGTTGATCTTAGAAAAACAAGTAGCACCTGGAAGCTGATCAAATAAGTCGTCGATATGAGGAAGAGGGTAGCGGTTCTTTGTCGTAACCTTATTAAGTTCACGATAGTCGATGCACATCCGGAACGATTCATCCTTCTTTTTCACGAAAAGGACGGGTGCACCCCAAGGCAAAGTGCTCGGGCGTATGAAACCTTTATCAAGAAGCTCTTGAAGTTGGCTTGATAGCTCGCGCATTTTGGATGGTGCGAGGCGATAAGGAGCTTTAGCAACGGGAGTAGCACCTGGAATCAAATCGATACGGAATTCAACATCTCGAGTAGGGGGTGAACCAGGTAAATCGTCGGGAAAGACTTTAGGAAATTCACAAACAACGGGAACATCTTTATAAGTCTTCTTTTCTTACTCCGGGTTCACGATATGAGCGACGAAGGCAACACATCGCTTTTGCAAGCAGTTCTGTGATCGAGTACATGACAAAAGCATCAACTTCTTTGAGGGAGTTTCACCATAAACATGAAGTTGATCACCATTTGGGACAGGGAAACGAATCATTTTATCGAAATAAACAACTTCAGCATGATTCTCGCGAAGAAAATCCATGCCTACTATGATATCGAAGCTACCTAACTGCATAGGTATGAGGTTGATCGAGAAGATGTGGCTGTTGAGATCGAGAGAACAACCACGTAAGACGAAATTGACGGTAACGGATTTGCCGGTGGCGACTTCCACATCGAAAGTCTTTGGGAGTTTAGCGCGCTTACAATTTAAAACCTTTTCGAATTCTAACGATACAAAACAGTTATCGGCACCAGTATCAAATAAACATGAAGCATAAATACCATTAACGGTAAATGTACCATTGACAACATTGTTGTCATTCTGGGCCTGGCGGTGGTTGAGATTGAAGGCTCTGCCACGCGCAGCTTGTGGTTGCTGCTGCTGAGGCTGCGGTGCTGGCTGTTCTTGCTTGACAGGACGATTCAGACAGACATTGGCGAAATGATTCAGATAACCACACACATAGCCCCACACATGCTTTTGGAGCTTGCTGCTGATTGGCTTGAGGAGGAGCGGGTAAAGCTGGAGCTGCTGGCGCCTGAGGAGCTAACTGGCAAGGACCTGATCGGCAACTCACAGTAAAATGGCCGTAGATATTGCAGTTTGTGCAAAAACGGCAGTTGCCATCAACGGCATGATGATAAGTGCACTTAGGGCACAGAGGGTGAGGTCTGGTATACGCGCGCTTAGCTGGAGGTGCGTTTGGAGCGGCTGACTGAAGCGGATGAGGGTTTGCTGGAGCGGCGAGGGCAAAGTTCTTACTCGGGTTTCCTCTTTTGCATCCCTGACACTTTCCCTTTGGTTCACTTGATGATTCGGTAGCAGCGGTTGGTTCGACGACGGCTTGATTGGCTACTTTAGTAGAGTTCTTGAAATAACCATCCTAAACTCGCTGATCGTTGATCTCAGCGGCGAGCATGTAGGTTTCCTCGATGGTTGTAGTACAAGCAACTTTCATGAAACTTGCAACGCACTCGGGTAAACCATGGATCTACTTGTTATAGCTTTCTCAGTCGTATCAACCTGGCAGGGACAGATGATGCTCAAAATCTTAAACCGAGCAGTAAAGCCAGAATTGTCGGGACCATCCTGCTTGATACCCCAAAACTCATTCTCGAGCTTTTGCATTTCATGCGGAGGACAGAACTCCTTCATCATTACCTCCTTGAGTTCCTCCCAAGATAGATTGTAGGCTTCATCATTTCCACGCTTGTTTCTTTCAGCTGTCCACCAGTCGAGAGCACGGGACTGAAAGACTCCGGTAGCGTTCATGGTGTGGAGGTCATCGGGGCATCCACTTTGCCTAAAAGTGACCTCAATAGCATCGAACCAGTGAAACATAGAAGCTGGTCCGTCATTGCCCGTGAAGGCGATAGGTGCACAAGCCTTGAAGTTCTTGAAGCTGAATCGCGGCTTGGGATTCTCAGTTTTCGAGTCGACTGATGAGTTACTGCCCACGGCATGAATTTCCGAGACGATTTGCGGAATGACTTTAGCTATCTCCTTGACTACCATTGTAGCGATACGCTTGTCGGCGTTGCTGCGCTGGAGATTCCTCCTGGTGCGTGATCCCATTGAAGACATCTACATTGAAGGATTTGATAGGATGAGATTCGATTATAATAAGTTTATGTCTAAAAATATTTATTACTATTATTCATACAAGGCACGTAACACATAGGCAAGTAATCACGTAGGCAGGCAAACACGTATGCACATAAGCACGTAAGCACATAGACACGTAAGCACATAATCACGTAGGCATGTAACCACATATTTTGCACGTATTCACTTCTAATTAACCAACATGCGTAGCGCGATATGAGATGTGAGATATAAGCGAGATATAAGCGATATGTATATACATAAGCGAGATAAGCGAGATAGTACCACGTATAAAAACATACGCGTAAGAGAGATGAGCGTTTTAGTTTGATTGGTGCATTATTTAGCGTTTTAGATTTCGAGAACTGTGCGAGTAGTGCATGCGTTCTATGAAGTGTAAAGCGATAAAGCGAGAAATCGATAATGCGAGAAATAAACAATTAAGCGAGAAATCGAATAAAGCGAAAATTCTCAAAATTTTAAACACATAAATAATAATAAACTCGATGATGCGTAAATCGACGATCCAGGCTTAAATCAACTGGGAGTGTCCGGGGTTTTGAGACGTTGACTATCCAAAGTGATTCGACTACTCTTTGCATTTGGACCCACGCTTTGGCCTAATAGATAAACGTTCTCACCGCAAGCGGCTAACGACGTTTACCCTTCCAGTTAATACGTGTTCCAAACCATCGGCATAACCGAGACTTTGGTGAGATTGAAAATCGAAGCACGGAATTAGTTATTAAGATGCGGGTTTCACCCCTAACTTAACAACATCATTCCTAGTTGTGGCCACGCTAACCGATCACATCGGGCGTTCCACTAGATAGAAAGGGAGATGTTCGTCGAGGTTTGGATGTCACTCCTAACTCAACGAAGATATCTCGTGATGAGTAATACGCGGAATGAGCGATCTTATTGAGAGTTCTTGGTTATCACACCTAATCTCAACTTGATCCTCGTTTGTGGGATATGAGCGTTTCATAATCGTGTATATTGTATTAACCTCAGGAAAGACATATTTAAGCATTTATGGCAAGTAGATTAGCATTTAATTCAAAGATTGGTCAATCGGGTACTTAAACATGCTACTAGGTCAAACATGGCAATTCTACCTATTATCCTAAGGAATTCGCTCTGATACCAATCTGTCACACCCCAACCGATGGCGGAAACATCGGGGTTAGTGGCACTAGGCGACCTGATTGTCTCACGAGAAATTCCATAACAATTATCCAACAACATTACTTAACGTTTAACATCCCATACTATTAAACATAATATTTCAAACAACTATTACAGAAATTCTGATTTTCTCATAAAAACAACATGGTTCGATATCCCCTAGATTTTTATTACAACCATTCTAAACAAGATAAGCAAAATACTAAATAAAACTACTCCAAGCAATCCAAGCTAAATCCTCAACATGTTACATATGTTAAAATACAAGTCAATACCATTAAGTAAAGGTGAGCATACCATAGTCGAGAAAGCGTTTTGCGAAACAATCTAATTACATATCATGATACGCCAAAACACTTAACATAACATATGCTCATTTATCATGCTAACTACCATGAAAAGGCTGGCGCGACCATCCTAACTAGACCCCGTAGGGTGTTAGCCAAACTATAGTACCATACTAGCTAAGGAGGCATGCTAACGAAAATAAGTCCTAGTCACATGTTTCTAGTATCACGTATCGAGCATATACAATCAGATTATTCGCGTGTGATAAACAGTTTCAATTTGTGAAGTGATTTTGATATAGGAACGTCTGTAACACCCAAAAAGTGCATTAAAGCGAAAATGGGTCAAGTATACTCACTGTGGGTGCGTTTTGGTAAGACTTAAGATTCTGAGGAGAGTTATAGAGTGCGCCGGATCAGCCTGTAAACGAACAGAAGTGCATCAGTCTTCCGAAAAGCCGAAACGGTGAAGTTTGAGTTGAGTAGTAGGCAAGTTCGGGCGAACTTGTAAGGTTTTGATGTGTTTAGAGCCAAGTTCAGTCGAACTTGGTAAGTTTCTTAGGAAACTTGTCAAGTTCGATCGAACTTGTAAGAATTTCTTACTGAAATGACAAGTTCGGGCGAACTTATATAGTTTCCTAAGAAACTAGACAAGTTCGGTCGAACTTGTGAAGAGTTTGGTGAAAATAGCCCAAGTTCGGTTGAACTTGACTCATTTGGGTGCAAGTTCGGTCGAACTTGACCTGGGGAGTTGGTGATTCTTGAGCGAACTTGATGTTTTCGGATCCAAAATCATGCGTTTTCGGGTCGTTTGCTGAGTAAATCGAGTGTTCATCCCTCCAACCCTGTGCTACCGAGTAAACGTAGGTCGGAGAGGTCTTTTAGAGAGGTTTTAGCCATTTTACAAAAGCGTGGGCTAATCCGGACGAACTCGGGGTTCGTTCGGGTTAGTCCGGCTTGTGTAAGCCAACATAAACATCCTTGTGCTTCTGGATCTGGAATCTTGAATGACAAATGCTTCGTTTCATATCAGAAATGAACAAAACATCATCAAAAGTCCGTAATTTTGTGTAGAAATCAAGTCTTTAAAAGGTTTTGCTCAGATCTTGCATAGATCTGAGTAAAAACAGAAGTTTTGATGGAAAAAGATGAAGGTTTCGTAAACAGAAGAGATTTGATGAAAACGAAGGCAATGCCTTGTGCAAAATCGTTGTAAAACGTTGTAAAACATTGTTGAACATCATTGTAGTTGAAATCGGGTTGATTCTTACTTAGAAAACAGAGGGTTTCGGGTTTCAGGAGCTCAGAGTGAAGTTGCAGCAAGTTCAAATGAGAGAATGAAGCTGGGTATTTATAGGAGAAGGCAAAAATGGAGGCTGGTGAGGTCAAGTTTGGCCGAACTTGCTTGAAATCATGCAAGTTCGAGCGGACTTGAGAGATATTGCAGAGTATTGATCTAAGTTCGGCCGAACTTGCTGAATCCCTAGGGATTCAGGAAAGTTCGAGCGAACTTGTGTTAAAAGGGAGGACCTGAGTTTGGCCAGTCAAGTTCGGCCAAACTTGGGGTCACCCAAGTTCGAGCGAACTTGACCCAATCTTGGGTTTTCTTTGTTTGTTTCGCGTTAAAAGTTCGTTTGGCGATTCGGTTCGTATTAAATAGTTATTTTTAAGCGGTTATAATTGATATAATAGTACGATTTAGCGATTCGAGCGTGCGAGAGCGATGCGATAGCGAGCGTAATCATAACCACAAACATACGTAACACATAAATAACATAAAAACCATATAATTAACTGCGAGCTGTGATGTGATGAGATTAGCGATGCGATTTAATAAGCGATTAGATGCGATACAACATACATAAACTTAATTTAATTAACATAAACTTCATTAATAAGCGAATCTCGGATTTACAAGGGATAGATACAATCGATAACAAAGAAGAAGATAACAACGAATTACCGAGTTGTTACACGAACACATAACACTTTGGAGAGGACGAGTAGTAGTTCGTACAGATGAGACGAGGGGTGTAAACAAGCCCAGAGGCTCGAAAGCTACTCGTGACCCGCTCGATTAAAAGCTCGTACAAGCCAAGCCTTAACGAGCTCGATGTAACAACTCGACTTTTTGGTTGTTTCTTTTATTACCGTTTAATTCGCTTTGTAATCGTTTGTACTTCGAGATTCGATAATGACAAGGTTAACTACTTTTAAAAGCATTTTATCTCGCTTATTTATCGTATTTAAAACGCTTACTACGTACACGTTCAACGCAAATGCAAACTCAATCGCGGTTATTTATGTTATTTTATGTGTTTATGGTTGGTGTATGGTTATACTCGCTCGAACGCTCTCACACTCGCTCGCTTAAGCTCGATTTATCACACTAAAATGCAACGCAATGCTTAATGCCTCGCTAAACGCTTAACACAACTAACTAATACGAACGAAAACGCCAAACGAACAGCTCACACGCGAACTGGAAACAATTCGCAAAAAACTGAACAACCCGTACGAAATGACCATTTCGGATGAATGGTCACATTTCGTGCAAAATGACCATTCATCCGAAATGACCATTTCATACGAATTGTCATCCAAACCCTTTTCCCTTCTCCTATAAATACCACACTTGTATCCACACTTGCTCTCTTACTGTCACTCGCACGAAACGCTCTTACCTGTACTCTCTCTGTTACCAAGTAAGAAACAACGCTTTTCACGCAAATCACAACAATTTCCACAACGATTTCACACGAGATTATCTCCGATTTCATCCAAACTTATTCTGTTACGAAAAACCTCCATCTTTTTCATCAAACTTTCTGTCTTATCTCGGATTTACACTTAAATGAGTATATTGGGCTTAGCTTTGGCTTCCCAAGTTAGAAATCTTGTTATTTCAAACTCACCAAGTGTTTAATCCTATGAAAACTGTTTAAAACTTGATTTTTACACCAAAACGGACGAAAATAGTGGGACGAGGCAGTGGTGAAACCATCATGAAAAGGATTCGAAATCACATCCGATTCAGGCGAAAACTCAGTCCCGGACGCACAAAGACGCAAGAACAGTCACTTGTGCGAACCGGACTGGCTCGCACGAAACACGTTCCGTACGAACCAGTCTAAGTTCCCGTAATTGACTAAACTGCTCCAAAGACCTCTCCGGCTCACGGTTTGATCAGTAACTTAAGGCTGGAGGGACGAACACTCGATTTCCCGAAGAAAGACGCGAAAAACACTCGATTTTGGACACGAAACATGCTGGACTCGCTCAGGACCCCATTCGTACGAATCACATTTCGTACGAAATGTAACTTGTACGAATTTCAATTCGCGTGAATCATCATTCCGTACTGATGTGCTAAAATTAGTTTAATTAAAAGCAACCAATTTAACCTAAATCTAGACTCGAAGTAATACTCTAGACTCACTAAGACACACTAAACTACTAACCAACAAGTGTACCGATCGACTCTAGTATAGCTAAAGTAAGTTCGGATATCGAACCCACGAGACTCTACTAATTACGTTAAAGACTTTGTCTAGACTATGACTGACACGGACATACTAATTGTTTGATTATTTAGGGGGTTTTCTAAAAATTCCTAATAGAGCGATTAAAATAAATTCCATATTTTACAAAAAACCTCCATCTGTTACGAAAAACCTCCATCTTTAAAAGTTTTTGCTCAGATCTTGCATAGATCTGAGTGAAAACAGAAGTTTTGATGGAAATAGATGAAGGTTTTCGTAAACAGAAGAGATTTGATGAAAACGAAGGCAATGCCTTGTGCAAAATCGTTGTAAAACGTTGTAAAACATTGTTGAACATCATTGTATTTGAAATCGGGTTGATTCTTACTTAGAAAACAGAGGGTTTCGGGTTTCAGGAGCTCAGAGTGAAGTTGCAACAAGTTCAAATGAGAGAATGAGTATTTATAGGAGAAGGCAAAAATGGAGGCTGGTGAGGTCAAGTTTGGCCGAACTTGCATGAAATCATGCAAGTTCGAGCGGACTTGAGAGATATTGCAGAGTAATGAGCTAAGTTCGGCTGAACTTGCTGAATCCCTAGGGATTCAGGCAAGTTCGAGCGAACTTGTGTTAAAAGGGAGGACCTGAGTTTGGCCAGTCAAGTTCGGCCGAACTTGGGGTCACCCAAGTTCGAGAGAACTTGACCCAATCTTGGGTTTTCTTTGTTTGTTTCGTGTTAAAAGTTTGTTTGGCGATTCGGTTCGTATTAAATAGTTATTTTTAAGCGTTATAATTGATATAATAGTGCGATTTAGCGATTCGAGCGTGCGAGAGCGATGCGATAGCGAGCGTAATTATAACCACAAACATACGTAACACATAAATAACATAAAAACCATATAATTAAATGCGAGCTGCGATGTGATGAGATTAGCGATGCGATTTAATAAGCGATTAGATGCGATACAACATACATAAACTTAATTTAATTAACATAAATTTCATTAATAAGCGAATCTCGGATTTATAAGGGATAGATACAATCGATAAGAAAGAAGAAGATAACAACGAATTTCTGAGTTGTTACAGTCTCCCATACTTTAGGGAATTTCGTCCCGAAGTTCAAGTAGTAGCTGTAACAAATAGATGCGGGTACTTGGCCTTCATATCACTTTCCAATTCCTAAGTAAACTCGGCGCCGTGTTTGCCTTCCCATCGGACTTTCACAATAGGGATGCGAGAGCGTCGTAGTTTCTTAATTTCTCGGTCCATGATTTCCACAGGCTTTTCCACGAAATGGAGAGTCTCGTCGATTTGCAAATCTTCGAGAGGTACATGGAGATTTTCTTCAGCTAGGCACTTCTTGAGGTTTGACACGTGGAAAGTCGGATGTACGTTGTTGAGTTCCTCCGGTAATTCGAGTCAATAGGCTACTTTACCGATTCTTTCCAGAATCTTAAAGGGTCCTACGTATCGAGGCGCTAGCTTTCTTTTCTTGCCGAAGCAGACCACTCCCTTCCAAGGTGCAAACTTTAGGAGAACGTGATCTCTCACTTCGAACTGCAGGGGCTTGCGGCGTTTTATCGGCGTAACTCTTTTGACGACTCCGAGCTTTCAAGAAATTGTCTCTGATATGAAGGATTTTGTCTGTTGTTTCTTGAATTAGCTCAGGACCGGTGATTTGTGCTTCTCCGGTCTCGTGCCATGCAATAGGCGATCGGCATTTTCTTCCATACAGTGCCTCAAAAGGAGCCATTTGAATGCTGGTATGATAACTATTATTGTACGAGATTTCGATTAAAGGTAAATGGTATGAAACCATCATGAAAAGGATTCGAAATCACATCCAATTCAGGCGAAAACTCAGTCCCGGAGGCACAAAGACGCAAGAACAGTCACTTGTGCGAACCGGACTGGCTCGCACGAAACACGTTCCGTACGACCAGTCCAAGTTCCCATAATTGACTAAACTGCTCCAAAGACCTCTCCGGCTCACAGTTTAATCAGTAACTTAAGGCTGGAGGGACGAACACTCGATTTCCCAAAGAAAGACGTGAAAAACACTCGATTTTGGATACGAAACATGCTGGACTCGCTCAGGACCCCATTCGTACGAATCACATTTCGTACGAAATGTAACTTGTACGAATTTCAATTAGCGTGAATCATCATTTCGTACTGATGTGCTAAAAGTAGTTTAATTAAAAGCAACCAATTTAACCTAAATCTAGACTTGAAGTAATACTCTAGACTCACTAAGACACACTAAACTACTAACCAACAAGTGTACCGATCGACTCTAGTATAGCTAAAGTAAGTTCGGATATTGAACCCACGAGACTCTACTAATTACGTTAAAGACTTTGTCTAGACTATGACTGACACGGACATTCTAATTGTTTGATTATTTGGGGGGGGGGGTTTCTAAAAATTCCTAATAGAGCGATTAAAATAAACTAAATTAATTAACGAGGTTAACTAAACGAATTTCTTTAGACTTTTACTCTGATGGTGGAAAACACTACCTAGACTGGAATCCTGATTGCTTTTAGTAATGATTTTTATTTGGAAATCGTCAACTATGGAACCAGGATCATAAAGTTCGCGCCTTTCGGGATATATAAAGGACTCCTAACCGTTCTCAAGAGCACGCTGTGACACCCTAGAGGTTGTTTAGACTACGGTTATTAGATTCTCTCATAAGACACCTAATGGATTTATGAAAGTACCTTACACGATTCACTCCCTCACAGGATCTAAATCTAAGGTAAACTTGGACTCTTGATTAGACTTGTTAGACAATAGCCAAAAGGGTATACTTCTACGAAGCTCCTACCTTACGGTTTAATGACTTAGACCTAACAATAATCTCGCACCTCACAGCTATTGACTATTAGTAGAACACTTGATATCATAAGATTACCGAATATTACTTCTAAGGTTAATTGCGCAATTTCACCCTAAAGATTAAAGATTTATTACGTGATATAGACACTCACCAAAATCTAAAATCTAGCAGGACTCTATTTTGTGATAAAGACCGTCACCAAGAATCAAGCAAAGCAACAAACAATATTTAAACACTATCAAGCACACATATACGTCTAATCAATAGAACAAGTCGCCTACAATTCATAAACAATCCATAATAAAAATCAAAACTTTATGCAATCAATCATCCAATCTATGTAGTATAATGGACTTAGCCAAACAAAGTCATGGAAATCATCAAAAACAAAGTAAATTCAAGAGTATGAAACATAGTAAAAAGAAGAGACGAAAGTAAGGACACCTGAACGGCAAGACTGCAACTCGAATGGTTCCCTAAGCTTCCCTTCTTCAACTAGCAGCTCCGAATGCTTGAAATCACCGGTAAAGATGCCAACTTTTCGCCCAAAGAGTTCTCAATTCGCCAAGTTAGGGTTTTGAAGACAATCAATATGTTTATATATGTTTCTGCAGTTCAAATTCTGATCTAACTCGCAGTCATTTGACGAAAACACCCTCTCGCGGGGTGCGAGAGGGAATGGTGTAGGTGGTCGCGGCCAACGACCGTGTAAATGACGTCAGCCAACTTTAAGTCTCTCGCGGGGCGCGAGAGACATTAAACAAGCATGTCGCGGCCCGCTAGAAGCATAAAATCCAGTATTTTCGACCCGTTTCAGCCCCCGAGCCTTCCAATTCGTTCCAAGACTTGACTTTTCCGTATTCCAACTTGTTTTCCCCATTTCCCGTTGTTTTAAGCACACAAGACCTGCAAAACGTAATTGGATCAAAAGACTATCTATTCTACTGAAAACGAAACTAAAACTAACGAAAACTATACAAACTGAACATGATAAACTAACGTATTTTGCAATATATCAAATATCCCCACACTTACTCTTTTTTCGTCCTCGAAAAAGAATCTATGCAAACGGAATCAGAGACAGATAAATATTCGGGTCAAAAGTATAAATTACTTATTAAAGTCAAAACTCATGTTAGATGCGATTGCAAGTATACTTGTCCTCTTAAACCCAACCCGATTCCAAGCCCTTATCATGCAATTTATGTTCAAGTGCGGTCAGTCTACCTAGGGTCTCACACTAGAAGCTACAGTACATCTATTCCCGCCTCAGGCTTATAGAACAAAGGGAATGAATAATTTACCCAATTCCTAACCGTTTTATACCAAAATTCAAAGAATTTTAAATCAACTTTTCCTTTTTTTTTCTTTCAACCATCCTAGAGGCAATCTAAGTCAGAGTCACTGTCCCCAACGAAGATTACATTGGTCTGGCCTACTTTTTCAATGAAGCTCACTTATTATAGTTTTTTTTCATGATAAAAAATTCTAAAAATTTTAGCTTATAACGACATTCTTTATACTATTTTCGGCGGTTTCGACTTCCCACTTTTTACTAGATGAATACCCACTAGCAAACCGACAATTAAGGTATATTAAGATCAAAGGAACCTAGAGCCAAGTCGAGGCTACGTGCATATCCCAAACTAGACACAAGCTCGACTACATTATTCTCATATTATTATTATTTGAACCCGAATAAAAACCCATCTATTCTATCATTTTCCGTTCTTTATTTGCAAACTTCTTTATTCAAAAGACATTTTCTGATTTTTTCAATTTTTTTAGATTTTGATTTTTTGATTTTTTTAAATTTCAAATTTTATGACTCAACTAACATTAAAAACTATATCCCATCCCCACACTTAAAGATTGCATTGTCCCTAATGCAAGAACGAGACACGACTCAAACTACCTAACAAAGCGACTAAAAACTAAAAACTAAATAAATAAGTATATACCACTATACAAGTGGAAACGACTTAGCTGAATATATGCGAGACTGTTAAAGTGCCAGTCAGTTCCACATATGCCTCCAATCCGAATACGCTCAGCAAACAATTCCTAACTCTCGAACACGCAAACGGAAGCGGAAAAATAAACACCAACCTATCAAAACCAAAATAACATACCAACGTAGCATAACATGATAAAGTAAAAGTGTCTCAAACATCAAACCAACCAACAAAGTCTCAACCAACACATCCCAACCGACCAAGTACCAAAGTATCAAATATTAGGAGTACATACCAAACAGAGATAAAAACAACATAAAAATAAAAATAAAAGATACTCAATAAGCACATGCTGCTGCTACTGTCTCCATCACTCATCATCTTCCGACTCCTCCTCTTCCTGCTGGTAGACATGATAAGGCTCCACCCCCTGCATGCCACTGGGCCCCGCTTGCTGCTGTCTAAAGAAAGGAGGAACACCCAAACGCAAGCCCTCCATCATATATCCCATGCCATCCTCTATCCTCAGCTGACCCTTCCTAAGACCACTAAACTGCTCATAAATATACCCACGCAAATCCCCATAATTAGTCTCCATCCTCTCATGACAATGAATCCAATGTGAGCGGATCCGGTCTAGGCTGTCTTAGTGGGTGCTGCTGGCGGGAATCTCCTGGCGGGTCGTCTGCCTCTAATAGCGTGTCGGTATGGCAGACTGCATAATAGCAGCGGCATCTGAACCTGGTGGGGGCTGAACCTGTGGACCCTGACGAATATAATCCCATGTTGGCGGGTCATCATATGTCAAAATACCCGCAGACTGAAGACCCGCAACCCTCATCAAACAGGGCGCCAGCCCCTCTCTCATCCTCTCAGCCGGGTACTTACCAAACAATCCTAAACTCTCAGCTAACCACGTGACATATGGGCCACAATAAATCCTGGATCCCGAACCACCTCACCACGGTCACCTCATTGACCAAGCAAACACAATCGCCAAATTGGTGGTTCTCCCCTCTAACATGCACATCAAACAAAACAAGCTAACCAGGTCCACCTTATTATCACCCTGATCCCTACCAACTAAGGTGGCTGCCAGAATCTTATGAATAAAACTAAGAACCGGATCAGTGATATCACTCGCAACCATGTTATTCGAAAAAGGTATCCGGGAAATCGTACCCCAAAACCTAGCCAACTCACTCACCAGCACACTATGCGGATGATCCTTCTTGAAAACCCCTTGCAAACTTTTCATAAACACGTCAGTCACCACTTCCTCTTGCGTATAAAACTTTGTAGCCACTGCAAACTGGGGTATGGTCATCTCATATGATCGCCTACCCAAGGCAAATAAGACTGCATCCTTTTCACTAAAATTCCCCTGTTTGTACTCAAACGTGGAGTGGAACTCCAAGGTGATCTCTTTATACTGTCTTGCGTCACAATCCAAAACCCTTCTAAACTTCGGACCTAACAATTGCTCAACTCTCTCCCTCGCCTCTAGGCTATCCATCAAATCCCAATCAATTCTCCTATACGGTAGCAGGTCTACCGAAATCAAAGTACCAAATCTTTGATATTCACCAGAGTTAAGCTCAAACTGCAACAATGGGATATCCCTAATCCTATTTCTTTGACCGTGTGGGATCCCCGAACCCGAATAATCTACTTCCCTATAATACACATACTATTCATGTTGCGCTGGCTCAACTGGAACTCCTTGAGGACGAGCTGTTGGCCCTCTCTTTCTACCCCTCTTATTCGAAGAACGTTCACCTGACATCTACAAAACAATTCAAATTTGATAAGACAAAGCAAAGCAGATCATTAGTAGTCACATACTATTTTTGGTATTTTTTTAAAGTTTTTTTAATTTTTTTTTGGATTTTTTGAATTTTTTTTAGAAAAGTGGAAACAACCGTATAGCATTCCTTCGCGGTTGAAACCGAAAAATAAAGTGAATGCAAAAACCGGGTTACCGTTTACAAAAGCATAAGTTATAAACAACCTCGCCCGAATGGAGATTCAGTACGGGCGAGGCGCTTTTTACTTGTACGTGCATATAAGTAAACCCATGACCAAACTAGAACTAACACTAAATGACTCAAGATACACGACTCGATGTACACTACCCCCTCCCGGCACTTTAATTGTCCTCAATTAAACCTCAAGTGCCAAAATAACCAACATTGAGTGTCAAAATGCATTAACGTTGAAAACTTTATAGTGTAATCAGTGAAAATGGGTCAAAAGGATGTTAAAAATTGCATTTTTATCACAAGGATAACCAACCCGAATCCCCACACTCAGTGTTACTACACCCGAACACTATGGCAGCCGCAAAACACAAAGATTTCAACCCAAACCAACCTTTCTGCAACCTGCATTATGTTATATTACCCAAACCGAACCGCCTGCAACCTCAAACTTTCACTAAACATGCGCAAACACAAGACTAGAACAAGACCCGACACAAAATCTAACACTAAACCAAGTAAAAACTAAAATAAACGACTCATGGTACAAAGATATGCAAGAAAACATACCTTGGATTTGAGTTAAACAAGAAAAACTAAGAGAAACCCGGTTGTGACTTGAAACCCTTGTTAAAATCTCGTGTTTGTGGTGAAAGGATGAAGTATGATGGTTAAAATTGGTGTGGTAATGTGTAGAGGTGAAGTGAAGTTGTAGATTTGGGGTAAAAATGGTGATTTCCGGCGATGATTGGTGGTATAGAGGTGGTTGTTGGCGGAGTAGAGAAGAGAACTAGGGTAAATAGTGAAGATTTTTGGGGTTTTCACGCGAGTGGCTGCAGAGGGGGTGACTCCGCGGGCAGCGAGTCCATTTATTAAACTACTCACGTCCCACGACCGTGAATTTGACGTCAGCATAGGTTACCTCCTCACGGGCCACGAAAAGGAGAGCGAAAGGCTCTCGCGGCACGCCAGAAGACATTTTAAACAGAAAGTTTCGAAAATCTTCCAGTTTCATGCCTTAGAAAAAATTTTCAACTTAACCAAACTACCAAAAACCAATTCCCAAAATGTTTCCGCTGGAACTTACCGGGAACCTCGTTTTCTTGCCAAATCTCGCACATCCTTGGTTATGAATCCCTGCAAATGACTCAAAAAAACAAAACAAAGACCGACAAACTACCAAAAACAACTGTTAGCTATGAAAAATAATCGAAAATAAACGAAATTACAACCGGTACAAACTCTACACTTGAGCTTTCACCCAAGACACTAAGTGGTGGTGTTTAGCATGTCTTCGAGAGGAGTTTCCTTCTTCTCGGTTTTATCGATCGGGCCACCTAAATAATGCTTCAATCTATGGCCATTTACCTTCCATAAGCATCCGTCGGCTTCATTTAGTAACTCGATGGTACCATACGGAAACACCTCCTTCACGACATATGGTCCCGTCCACTTGGATTTCAACTTTCCGGGAAACAACTTAAACCTTGAATTGTAAAGAAGAACTCGGTCACCGGCTTTAAACTCCTTCAACTCCTTAAGCTTCCTATCATGCAACGCTTTCGTTTTCTCATTGATATTCCACGAACAATCATACGTTGCATCTCTAAGAGCTTCTAACTCATGAATTTGGAAAAACCTTCTCCTAGCCGCTTGAGTAAGATCTAGATTGACAGTCTTAAGAGCCCAAAGTGCTCGGTGCTCTGATTCTACTGGAAGATGGCACACTTTGCCTTATACAATCATGAACGGTGTGGTCCCTAAAGGTGTCTTGTAGGCGGTACGAAATGCCAACAAAGCATCATCTAGTTTATCCGACCAGTCCTTAGGACTTTTTCCTACCGTTTTCTCTAATATCTTCTTCACTCCCCTATTTGCATTCTATACTTGACCGTTTGTTTGTGGATGGTACGCGGTAGACAAACGGTGAGTAACTCCGTAACGCTCTAATGCCTTTTCCAACACGGCATTGCAAAAATGTGCTCCTCGGTCGCTAATAAGGGCTTTGGGAACACCGAAACGAGTGAACAGCTTCTTTAAGAATCTCACCACCACTCGGGCATCGTTTGTAGGCAAACCTTAAGCTTCAACCCACTTAGAAAAGTAGTCGATCGCCACAAGGATTTACTTATTCCCGTTAGAGACGGGAATAGGTCCCACGAAATCAATGCCCCACACATCAAAAATTTCAAGAACTTGAATAGGATTTTGGGGCATTTCATTCTTAGATGAGATATTGCCGGTACGTTGGCAAGCATTGCACCTCCTAACGAAATCTAACGCATCCTCAACTACCGAAGGCCAATAGAAACCGCAATCAAAAACTTTTTGTGCGGTAGTGTGTGCACCATGATGACCACCTATCAACCCCTCGTGGACATGCCTAAGAATCTCTATACCTTCTTACCTCGCTACATATCTCCTAAGAATACGATCTCCTCCTATCCTGAGAAGGAAGGGATCATCCCAAATATACTTTCTCGCATCCTTGTACAACTTCCGCTTTTGTTGGGTAGTCATATCCTTCATTACATACCCATTAGCAAGATAATTAGCTAAGTCACTAAACCAAGGCAACCCATCTTTCTCCGCCTCAACAAAATCTATAGACTCGTGAGGGAATCTATCTCCTATCGCCTCCTCACGAATCTCTTCCCTACTCGGATCCTCTAAACGCGAAAGATGATCAGCGGCTACATTCTCGGCTCCCTATTTGTCCCAAATCTCAATGTCGAACTCGGAAAGCAGGAGAATCCACCGAATAAGTCAGGGTTTGGTGTCTTTCTTTTAGAAGAGAAACGCAACACGGAATGATCGGTGAAAACGATTGTTTTTGAAAGCACGAGGTATGAGCGGAATTTATCAAATGCGAATACTACGGCTAAGAGTTCTTTCTCCGTGGTGGTGTAGTTCTCTTGAGCATCATTAAGCATTTTGCTCGCGTAGTAAATTGGATGGAAGTGCTTGTCCTTTCTTTGTCCTAATACCGCTCCTACGGCATAGTCACTCGCATCACACATAAGCTCAAAGGACAAGCTCCAATCGGGCGAGATAAGAATAGGGGCACTAACAAGCTTCTCCTTCAAAAAGTTGAAGGGTTTTAGATACTCCTTGTCAAAGACGAATGGAATATCTTTCTCCAAAAGACGGGTCATGGGGCGAGTAATCTTAGAAATATCCTTAATGAAACGTCTATAGAAGCCCGCATGACCAAGAAAACTCCGGATTGACTTAACACTAGTAGGTGGGGGCAATCGGCTAATGGTATCTATCTTGGCCCTATCTACCTCTATCCCTACTCTCGAAATCTTGTGTCCTAACACAATTCCCTCCGTCACCATGAAGTGACACTTCTCACAATTCAACATCAACTTCGTCTCAACGCACATCTTCATCATCCTTTCTAAATTAGCTAGACATTGGTTGAAAGAATTACCGTAAACCGAGAAGTCATCCATAAAGACTTCCATAGAGCTCTCAACTATGTCTTGAAAGATAGCAACCATGCACCGCTGAAAAGTAGCCGGCGAATACATAATCCAAAAGGCATACGTCGGTACACATATGTGCCTTATGGACATGTGAAAGTGGTTTTCTCTTGGTCTTCCGACGCGATTGGAATTTGGAAATAGCTGGAAAAACCGTCGAGGAAACAATAGAACTGTTGGCCCGCGAGACTCTCGAGCATCTGATCGATGAATGGTAATGGAAAATGGTCCTTCCAGGTGGCGTCGTTAAGCTTACGGTAATCGATACACACACGCCAACTGGTGACCGTACAGGAAGGAATGAGCTCGTTTTTCGCGTTCATGACAACGGTCATCCCTCTTTTCTTAGGGACGACTTGGGTAGGACTGACCCACGCGGAATCGAAGATGGGATAGATTAACCCGGCCTCCATCAACTTAATTACCTCTTTCCTAACCACTTCCTTCATGTTAGGATTTAGACGCCTTTGAGGTTGCACCACCGGTTTAAAAACCTCCCCCATGAGTATCCGGTGGGTGCAAAAAGTGGGGCTAATCCCCTTGATATCGGACAAATTCCAAGCTATGGCATCCTTGTGCTCTCGTAGCACCTCAATCAACCTACTTTTCTCCTTCTCCGTCAACTTAGATGATATCATGACGGGAAAATTAGACTCCTCTCCTAAAAAGGCGTACTCTAGGTTGGAAGAAAGGACCTTGAGCTCTAAAGACGAAGTTTCTATGAGTTTGCTCTCACTCTCTTCCTTAACCTCACTCAACTCTAACGTTTCCGGAATCCAATCCGGGTCCTCGTCGACACCCTCAATCTCACTCACGTCCTTACTAACTAGATCCGCTCCACTAATGTAACTAAGACATTGATCAACACACGAAATGAAGGAATCTAGGAAGTAAACTGAGTGACACGGACCACTATAATCATCAATCCCACTCGGGTGTTGCATGGCTCTATCTATCTCAAACGTGACAATCTCATCACTCGCTCTAAGTGAACCATCGAAAACATCTATAACCGCCTTTGCGGTTCGAAGGAATGGGCGACCTAAAATAATCGGAACTCTCTCGTCGGCCTTCATGTCTAAAACCAAGAAATCTACCGGAAACACGAATTTATCTACCTTAACAAGCAAATTCTCTGTGACCCCTCTAGGATATTTGACCGAGGGGTCGGCCAACGACAATGACATGCGCGTGGGAGTAAGCTCACCTAACCCTAATTTCTCGTAAAGAGAGAAAGGCATCAAATTGATGCTTGCACCTAGATCGGCTAAAGCATGAGTGGGGGCAACGATACCCCCGAAAATACATGGAATAGAGAATGTGCCCGGGTCGGTTAACTTCTCGGGTAGCTTATTTAAGACAACTGTAGAACAACCTCCGGTCAATGGAATATTAGAAAGCTCACCTATCCTATCCTTTCGCTTGAGAAGGTCCTTAAGAAATTTGGCATATTTAGGCATGGACTAAAGTGCCTCGATAAACGGAAGATTTATTTTCAACTGTTTGAACATCTCGAGAAAGTGCCCGTATTCCTTAGCATATTTTTTATGCTTAAGGCGGGCGGGGTATGGAACGTGTGAATGATCAACTAAAGGTGATGGCTTTATCCATACTGGTTGCTTCTCTACCTTATTTTCTACCTGGCTCCTCGGTTTGTGCGGTACTTGCTGGGTCTAGCCTAGAGTGCACTTTACCGGGAACTTCCATCTCGATCTCCTCATCTACCTCTTCCTCTTGTTCTACCTCCACCCTCTCTCTAACAACCTCTCCTAAATTCCTACCACTACGAGTAGTAATAGCCTTAGCTAATTGATTAGCCGGGTTTTGGTAGGTATTACCCGAAAACTGACCTGGAGGGTTCTCCTGTAACTGCTTAGCTAAACCACCTACTTGTCTCTGAAGATCTAAGAGTGCGGATTGTTGGTTTTTATTGTGAAGCTTTAACTATTATTTATTTACTCTTGACTTCTAGCGAAATTACTAAATTCGGTTAGGGTTTTCTGAGTAGCTTGATCCTTAACCATTAGCTGAGCAAACATCTCCTCAATCCTACTTAGACTAGCCTCTGAACCTTTATCACTAGCCTGACCCTCTTGTTTCCACCCCCATTAGCAAACTGACCTCCCTGGTGCCCTGAACTCGTAAACAAACCCTGCTCCCTTCTTTGGTATTGACCGGATGGAGAACCAAGGGGTTGCCGGAAGAGCGGAAATTGTTATTATTATTACGCCAATTGGAGTTGTAATTAGAATTATTATTATTAAACAGACCCCTAGACTGACCAGCTATGTACTCTACCTGCTCTAAAGTGATGGTGGGACAATCTATGGTATCATGGCCTCCCCTACACACCTCACAACGATCGACCTTTTTCTTAATCTCATCTAACTCCCTAGTGATGGTTTTCTGAATCATGTCTAAAGCAGCAGCTACCGATGAATCCAAGCCAACTTGGGATACCCCTTGAGAGGTCAAAGAAGTACTAGTCACATGAATTGAAGTCCTGCTGGCAGCGCTATAGTCCATGTCAGAATGCGCGAAACTCTAAAAAAGATCATTGCACTCGGCTACTGATTTCTTACCCATGAGCTACCCACCAGCTTTGAAATGTCAAACCGGGCTCTGATCTCTGGGGTGAGACCATCGTAGAACTTTTCTACAAGTGCCCAATCTGACAAACCATGCTGCAAACAACGAGAGAGTATGGTTTGAAATCTCTCCCAGGCCAGGTGGTACGGCTCATCAGATTCCACCCGGAACGGATGGATCTGATCGCGTAGATGAGATGCCTTCGCAGGTGGGAAGTATTTGGCTAAGAAAGCATCCCGTAAACCTGCCCATGTGGTAAAAGAACCTGCTGGCTGCGAATCCAACCAGACGGCTGCACGGCCAGCAAGCGAGAATGGAAAAACCTGGAGATAGCGAGCATCAAGATTGACACCTTCAATGGAGAAAGTGCCACACAAGCGAGTGATACGGTTAATGTGAGCCGGCGCATCCTCATCCTCACGACCGTGAAACAGACAAGAGTTGGTAATGGCGGTCATGATGTAGGATGGGATTTGCCAAGATTTGTCATTGGTGATGTCGGGTAAGGTGATGGGGGATTTAGCACCAGTGAAACCGATGGTGGCTTGTTGGTAAATGGTGCGGTTGGCCATTTGGACAACCGGTGGTGGACTTTGGGAATGGGAGGGTGGTGGGGAATTGTGGGGTGATGACTTCGGTGTGAATTCAAAGTTCGGTGGTTTAGACGGGAGTGTAGAGTCAGAACGGGTGGAAGATGAAGGTGTAGAAGTACTTACCTTGAACGAAAAAGACGAGAAGGAAGGCTTGTCTGTAGGCGGCTTTGGCGGAGGTCCTTGCGAACGCATGTGGGGCATCCACTGAAAAACCAAAAACAAACAAGTAAGAAGACTCTTAAACCGACTCAACAAAACAAGAAGAAATCGACACTATTTTAGACTCCTACGACTCAAACACGACAAATAGCACGTATGATATCAAGCAAGTCAAAACAAAGTAATTAACGCAATCGCCAAGAGTCCCCGGCAACGGCGCCAAAAACTTGATGTGCTAAAAGTAGTTTAATTAAAAGCAACTAATTTAACCTAAATCTATACTCGAAGTAATACTCTAGACTCACTAAGACACACTAAACTACTAACCAACAAGTGTACCGATCGACTCTAGTATAGCTAAAGTAAGTCCGGATATCGAACCCACGAGACTCTACTAATTACGTTAAAGACTTTGTCTAGACTATGACTAACACAGACATACTAATTGTTTGATTATTTAGAGGGGGGGGGGGGGTTTCTAAAAATTCCTAATAGAGAGATTAATATAAACTAAATTAATTAACGAGGTTAACTAAACGAATTTCTTTAGACTTTTACTCTGATGGTGGAAAACACTACCTAGACTGAAATCCTAATTGCTTTTAGTAATGATTTTTATTTGGAAATCGTCAACTATGGAACCAGGATCATAAAGTTCGCGCCTTTCGGGATATCTAAGGGACTCATAACCCTTCTCAAGAGCACGCTGTGACACCCTAGAGGTTGTTAGACTACCGGTTATTAGACTCTCTCACAAGACACCTAATGGATTTATGAAAGTACCTTACACGATTTACTCCTCACAGGATCTAAATCTAAGGTAAACTTGGACTCTTGATTAAACTTGCTTGACAATAGCCAAAAGGGTATACTTCTACGAAACTCCTACCTTACGGTTTAATGACTTAGACCTAACAATAATCTCGCACCTCACAACTATTGATGATTAGTAGAACACTTGATTTTATAAGATTACCGAATATTATTTCTAAGGTGAATTGCACAATTACACCCTAAAGATTAAAGATTTATTATGTGATATCGACACTCACCAAAATCTAAAATCTAGCAAGACTCTATTTTGTGATAAAGACCGTCACCAAGAATCAAGCAAAGCAACAAACAATATTCAAACACTATCAAGCACGCATATACGTCTAATCAATAGAACAAGTCGCCTACAATTCATAAACAATCCATAGAATTCATAAATCCATAATAAAAATCAAAACTTTATGCAACAAATCATCCAATCTAGGTAGTACAATGGATTTAGCCAAACAAAGTCATGGAAATCATCAAAAAACAAAGTAAATTCAAGAGTATGAAACATAGTATAAAGAGGAGACGAAAGTAAGGACACCCGAATGGCAAGACTGCAACTCGAATGGTTCCCTAAGCTTCCCTTCTTCAACTAGCAGCTCTGAATGCTTGAAATCACCGGTAAAGATGCCATCTTTTCGCCCAAAGAGTTCTCAATTCGCCAAGTTAGGTTTCGAAGACAATCAATATGTTTATACATGTTTCTGCAGTTCAAATTCTGATCTAACTCACAGTCATCTGACGAAAACACCCTCTCACGGGGCACGAGAGGGAATGGTGTAGTTGGTCGTGGCCCGCGACCGTGTAAATGACGTCAGCCCACTTTAGGTCTCTCGCGGGGCGCGAGAGACATTAAACAAGCAAGTCGCGGCCCGCCAGAAGCATAAAATCCAATATTTTTGACCCGTTTCAGCTCCCGAGCCCTCTAATTCGTTCCAAGACTTGACTTCTCTGTATTCCAAATTGTTTTCCACATTTTCCAGTTGTTTTAAGCACACAAGACCTGCAAAACGCAATTGGATCAAAAGACTATCTATTCTACTGAAAATGAAACTAAAACTAACAAAAACTGTACAAACTGAACATGATAATCTAATGTATTTTGCTATACATCACGTACGAAACCCAATTCGTACGAATTGTCTGTTTCCCGCACCGAACTCTGTTTCAACCATTTCAGCACTATGGAAGACTGATGCACTTCTGTTCCCGCATGTAGGCTGATCTGGCGCTCTCCTCACTCGTGCTTAACTGTTTAAGCACTCACTGTGAGTATACTTGACCCCTTTCGCTTTAACGCACTTTTGGGTGTTACATACGTTCTCTATCAAACAATCACTACACACAATGCTAAAACGCTTTACAACGCAAAACCGCTCTCGCCTGACTATACGTGAAATGCTGAACTGCTATGTGTTATTTGTATGGCTTGAGATTCGCCTACCACCCTTAACATGATAGCAGCTATAGGTTGACCCGCCACCCGTTAGTTCGGGGGTTGTTAAGGCTCGCTCTCGCTTTACTTTACTTGTCTCACTTGCGATTGTGTTGGTTAGCTTATTTCGGTGTAGATAGCTATATGTTCACATGACTATGTTAGTGCATGCTGGTTTTCGCCAAACGCTTTACTACTATATTTATACTAAACCTGTGTACTCACCTTTACATTTTGTATTGACTTTTATTTTAACGTATATGACAGGTTGATGAATCTATTGCTGGAAATGTATCTAGGGCTAGATACTCGCTTAAATAAATGTTATTTTTTACCTGCTTATGTTGTTTGAGACTATGTATTTCATTTCCGATAAGTTGTACGAATATTGTTAGATTGTATGGGAAATTAGACTTAATTAATATTTGTCGCAAAATAGCCGTTATGGATTCTCTCGAAATCTCGTCGTAGTGCCACATCCCGATGATTCCGCCATCGGTTGGGGTATGACACTCGAGGCCAAGCTCAAGCCTGAAATAGAGCTCGTTTAGTTATTGAGCACGAGCCTGAAATACAAAGCTCGTTTAGGCTCGTGCTCGTTTAGTGCCACATCCCGATGATTCTGCCATCGGTTGGGGTGTGACACTCGAGGCCGAGCTCAAGCCTGAAATAGAGCTCGTTTAGTTATTGAGCACGAGCCTGAAATACAAAGCTCGTTTAGGCTCCCAAGCCTAAACGAGCCCAAACAAAATTTTAGTTTTCTATATATATATAACAATAACGATGATAACATGGGTGAGCCGAGCTTTGGCTCGCTTAAGCGATGTTGAAGCGAGCTCGAGCCGAGCTTTTAGCTCGTTTGAGGTTTTTCTTCAAATAGCTCGAGCCGAGCTTGAGCTTTGGGTTTTACTCATGAGCCGAGCTCGAGCTCGAGCTCAAAGAAGTAGGCTCGAACCGAGCCAAGCTCGAGCGTCATAAAAACATAACGAGCAGAGGTCGAGCCTGCTCGGCCCGGCTCCTTTACACCCATAGATGAGACTCATCCGCATGGATGAGTCATCCGCTCCAAAGGATCTCTCATATCTATATATAGTGAGTTATGTGTTCACAATTCATAAGTTTTGGAAAGTTTTGGGCAAAGGCGGGAGATACTTTAGATTTCTACAACTTGCAAAATGATTTATGCTCTTTCGGTATGAAATGAAATCTTCTGCTTCTACTTCTTCTTAATAAATCTCTACCCCGTCTAAACCTGCCTGATCCGGAACTTTTGAGAGAGAGAGAAAGTGTTAAAATGAACTAGAAATGAAATTATATGGTGGTGTGTGTGTGTGTAAATTTTTCTAAGTGGAATGGTGAGTTGAGTTTGACTAATGGGAAATTAGATGTTCAAATTTGTTAATTGTAAGGTTTAGCGAGTATGATCAAATATAAATTTCCTAAAAATAAGAATTCGTAAGAAGGGTATCAAAAGGACTTCGATTGATCTCATTCAAGTGAAATTGGAACCGATCCATCGAACTCTACAACATGAGATTTTAGGTTTTCACTTTGGATTTATAGTTTGTGTATTTTAGAATTCTTGTTTATATGATTGTGTCTTTTTATTAGCATTGTGTCTTTTCTATATTTGCTTCAATGTGTCTTTTTCCTCGACATTGTGTTATATTTGCCCGACATTTTGTTATATTTGCCCGGCATTGTGTTTTATTTTACGATCCATTGTGTCTTTATAGATTTTTAGATTTAGGATACTTTGTAGGATGGCTTTATCCAGGTTTAGCAAAGATGATGGTGCTTAAAAATAATCAAAGTACAAAGGTTAAAACACTAGTTTACAAGGTGTATAAAAATGGATGTTTGTAAAAAGTAAGAAAAGGGTATTAATCGAATGTAATAGGAATATAAACATCTAATAAAAGTTTATAAACCAATTACTGGGATTACATGCCATGTTCCACTAACTTTGAAAATCAATTTATATAAGTAATAGTTTTGAGACTTGTTAGCTTTGTTTCCCGATTTGAGTATCACCAATAGTTGATATGTGTAAATAGTTCTGTATAAAAATAAACAAGAGGAACTAAAAATATAATTTTGCATCTTATAACATAGCATAGTTAGTTCACATGTGAAAATGTGAATTTCTAAGTATGCCCGTCGAGGCCATGAGTACACATGGGAGGTCGAGTCCTATATGCGACAAAAGTACCCCTATCTATTTGAATAAATCTCAAGGTCGAGATTTTCTTTAAGGGGGTGAGGATGTAACACCTCGTAAAAACCCGTCCTGTAAAATTCTGACACGTGTCCCGCTGATCCTCGTATGCCACGTGTTAAGCGAGAAGGACCAATCATGTCGTTAAGTCATTTGGATAACCTCTGAACGGCATTTGACAAGTCGAAGGGTTAAAAACGTCAACATGTTTAATTATACCTCTGAGTGACCTTTTAAACGAACCCGGGACATAACGATGTTCGGTGATATTTCCAAGTATACCTAAACCTAACTTGAAGAGGGGCCAAAGATGCTTAGCATGGAAGTTAAATGAAGATATAAGGTTAAGGGACTAAACTTGACAAGAATAAAACTTGTTTGGCTGATCTGGAGCCGGCTCGCGGGCCGCGACTGGCCTGGCTCACCCCTCTCGCGCCCCGCGAGAGGGTGCCAGTGACAGCCTGTTTTGAAAATCGTGGCAGCCTGCATGTTTTACATATTTCCGCGAATTTGCCACCATCTAGCAGATTAAAACACGTCCCAAACCACTTGGCAACACCTCCCAACCTTCCCCACCACCTGGCAATCTCCCATAACACCTCATTGACTACAAATACCAAGCTCAAGCTTGGTTTCCTTTGCTCATTTTGCCTCAACTCTTACTCTTGCTCTCCTCTGGTGCTTCTGGACCCTCAAGGAGCTTCCAAATCAGTATCATCTCGTGCATAGGACCTATAGTAAGTGTCCTAACCATCCTTATTCAGTTTCATTAAGATTAAAGCTTAAGTCAAAGTGTTGACGTAAAAACGCTTTGACTTTAGCATAAAACCACATCGGCTCAGCCATTATAGGCAAAAAAATGTGGTTACGTGACCGTAATTATGTAGGTATTAATCCCTCAAAAGGGTGTCTACTGATTACCACGTTTACTTGGTCAATTGTCGGATCAAAGGAAAAGTCAACAGAAAAGTCAAAGGGCAGAATGTAAACAATTGCATAATTAACAATGTGAAGGTTATAAAATCCGTTTTAACACTCTAACAACTTGGTAAATGTTATAAGAACATATCTAAGCATGTTTGGCCAGACAAGTCCAAGTCTTAAGTCGGTTTATAACCGAAAGTTGCGGTATTTGACTCACGCTTTGACTTTCGATTCTGACCCGAATTAGCAACCTTTGAAACTGAATTTAGATCGCATTGGCTCTAGTGTTATAGGACATGGTCACATAGAAATTCGAGTGTTTGTGCAAGTTTCTGTATTATATGCCAAATTTTGCAAAATGGTCCTAAGAGTTTAAAAACAAGATTTAAACATAAATGAGCATACAAATGAATTATGTACTGATATATAAACATGAATAACTTATTTTGTTAAGAATAATCTGGTCATAACCTAAGTTTTGTTTAATTAACGCAAATCATGCTTTTAAAGGGACTAAAATGCCCTTTCGGCATATAAAATGATTTAAACATAAATTTGACACCAAGACTTGATAACTACTGATTTCAAAACCTATTTTATATATATTTACAGTAGATATATGATCTAAACTCAGATTCCCAAATAATTCGTCAAGTGATGCGTGAAATGACCAAAATGCCTTTTTCAAGGCATAGTTTGGTCTTAAACTATATACCACACGTATACTTGATATCATACTGATATAATATCATAAATGAAACATTTTTACAGAATGTTTATGACCACGACATCAGTTTACTTGCAAGCTCCTTTTATAAGTCATGAAATGACCAAAACGCCCTTTTTAGACGTAACTTGATTTTAAAAATCATAACGGGCATAAATGTTGATATCCTACTGATATTACATGTATTAAATATAATGGCATATGGAACTTGTATACGACTCATCCGGTTACCCGGTTTTGCTTATATGTGTACGGTTAAGCCTACGTGACTAGTTTACGTAATTTAACCGAAACGGGTTTAACCTTATCATTTTTATATCAAAATCCAGAATGTAACATGTTTACCCATATTAAACAAGTCTTCGTACTTGTCGGGTTTAAACTACATTCTGTTCCGGCCATCGCTTAATCTAACGTTTAGTACCGTTATTTTCTTTAAGCTACCCGGTTCGAGTCTACAAAGTAGATAGGACCCGTTAGAATTCTAATTGGTTATAAACACCATCAATTCCAGACTAAGAGCCTCCCGGTAGATTGCCATCTAAGCTTACTTTCGAATATTCGGCTGAGTTACTTATCTTAATTGAAGAATTTGCTGAGGTAAATACTTTTAACTTATTTTTCCTATACGGGCTTGGGATACGGTATAATAATACCGCTTGGTCGGGTATGGGATCATGTTATCGGATTGTGATTTACTAAATCCTATAACCCGTTTTATTATGTATTGTTTGATAACTTAAACATTGGGGGTTAATTCGACCATGTCTGGAATATCCTTGGCTCATTTAAGTTACTAATGGCCACGACCTTAAGCACGGGGTGTAGGCATACACCCGACAGACGCTAATGCTAATAAAATATTGAATCCCACTGGTGGATTATTTAAGTGGCGTGTAAGTTTAATCAGGTTATTCGGTTTTTGCACCGGACCCCATATGTATTGACAAACATGTAAAACTGTAAACAAGGTCATTTTGAATTATCTCAAGTTATTTATTAAACGTGCCAAGTGCACCAAAAATCAATTTTAATACAAAATGAGTCGGTTATTAGTATTTACCAAGGAAAACTGACGTACTTTCAAAAGACCAAGTTACAGGTGACAACAGCAATAGATTGGGAGCTGCGCTATAGTGATAATAGAGGAATTTGCAAGTCTCTAGGTTGCTTAAATCCGCCTATGGATCTTTCCATTACAAGCCTTGTAACTTGTTTTGAACTTTGGACATTCGGTTTGTAATAGTAATTTAAATCCAAGACTTCCGTTGTGCATGTGTTTGTTTGGTTATGATGTTATCAACTACGTCACGATATTCCCCAACCGGGCCCAACGGGTTACACGTGGAAATTGGGGTGTGACACGGGCCGTGTCCGCTGGACACAGGGCCGTGGCCGGGCTTCTGTTTAGGCTATAAATAGGGGTGCTTGGTTACCCACAAGAGCATCCCTTGACAAACCACTTCTCTCTCACTTTGCCACCACTCCACTATCACTACAACACCAACACCCACCACCATCATCCATCTTCCATCTTTAGAGTGTGTGTAGTATTCTCAGGATCCAAGATAGATTGTAAGGGTTCTTGTTAAACAAACGCCATGCTTGGCTAAATTCCTTACATCACTTGATGAAGACTAATCTTTTATGTATTACTTTAATTTTCTAATCTTTCGGCACTTTTTATTTGGGTTTGTATTAATGACTTTAATAACTAGTTTCTTATGTTGAAAGTGAATTTTCCTAACCATTGCTTCATGATGTCATTGATTTTCTCATTCGTGTCTTTACGGTCTATATAAAGTGCGTTAACTACTTGGAAGGGGGTTAGAAGGGTGGTTTGGTAAAGTTCTTGTGTTTTTCAGTGTATAGATCATGCGAGGACTGGGTTCAAACCTATTAGGGCCTCCTTCCATGCTCAACGGGTATTGGATGGCGGGGGCGCGAATGGCTTGAACCCCTCATATGCAAACTACTATTAATACTTTAAATCGGCTACTTGGGATTGCATCCCTGCTGACTCAAACCACTTAGCCGAGGGTAACGTCACCTTCAAAAGAGGGGCCTACCACTTTTCGCATTAATAACTTACTTAATTATCTTCCAATATTCCGACATTTTGGGATTGTATCCCTGCTGACTTAAACCACTGGGTTGAGGGTAACGTCACCTTCAAAAGAGGGGCCTACTACTATAACTAAGATAATCTCTTAAAAAGTCCGAAAGTGCGAAAACTATTAAAGGATACATAAAAGAGAAGTTGGATCCAAGTGATTCTATCTTGTCTATTTGTATTTCATTTTATTTTATTTACTCTTTTTCTTATCCTTATGTTTTTAAAATTTTAACAAAAATTTTGATTGATTAGACGTTGACGATAAATCGGTATTAAAAGCTCTTGTGTCCTTGGACAATCTCGGTATCTTACCAACGCTATACTACGCTCACGATGGGTGCACTTGCCCAAGTGTGTGTTTAGTGTTAGTAGAATATCGTGTTTATAAATTTAAAACTTAACTATGCATAAAATGGACTAAAAATAACAATAAAAATATAGTACACTTAGCACACACCAAGTTTTTGGCGCGTTGCCGGGGACACAAGGATTTTGAGAATGTTTAAAATCAACGGCCTAATTATTTTTAACAATTTTTTCTTTTTCTTTTTAGGAAATTCTTAATTTTTAGAAATCTGCAAATGTGCAGCACGGGCCGTGTTCAACTAACACGGGGCCGTGTCCAAATAACAGTAGCAACATAATCTGTTTTAAGTCAGACAGTAGCTAAACACGGGGCCGTGTCAAGCCAACACGGGGCCGTGTCCATCATCCAGTTACTGAAAATAGGACCGTCTGATCCCGACAGTCGATAACTTCTGACACACACATGGATTATACTGATTATGTTTTATTTCGCCAATCTTACAGCGAGTGGTGTCAACTATGTGGAGGAACCCATCAAGATTTGGAATGCTATATTTTAAATCTTGAACCCCATTTTTTAGCAGACACATCTCCCTCATGTGGAGATCACCATAAGGTTGGCGAATGTAAAAATGATCCATGTTACCCAACCAAATGCACTCAAAATTCCCTTCCATACGACTTTACCTCCTCGGAATTAAGCCAAATGGAAGAAAGGATTCTCCGAAAAATAAAAGAAATAGAGCTTATGATGAAAGAGAGGTACTCCTCACAAGCTCAAGGCCAAAAAGAATCATTGAGTTCGCATTTGGAATCCAACAATGTCGAGGTCATAAAAAGTACTTTAGCCTCTTACATTAGCATTAGCGATAGTCGTCCGTGTGTCGATTGTGCCATGAAGGACTCTCCATCGGCCCCCACCGATGCGCTCATAGACCTGAGCGTTTCGACATACACCTTCTTTAACGAGAGCCCGGATAAGGGGAATAAAGGTTGGTTCCGCCCACCGGTAGGTTGTCACACCCCGACCCGCAGCGGAATAAGAGTCAGGGCATAATTGGGTTATCACCAAAGCTCATGATGTTTACTAAAATGTTTCATATCTATTAAATTCAAATTACAACTTAATTGTTCCAATCAAATCCATACAATTACAAGAAAATGAAACTAAGTAAAACAATCCAAAGCTTAAACTTGTTTATTCTTCTAGGCCTTCCTATGTGTTTCTTGCCTCAAGTGGATCACCTGTATCATGTGTGAAAACGGGGAATATTTTGGGTCAACAAAGTTGGCGAGTGAACCTTGAGAAAAACATTGTTATTAATTTCTTGTTGTATTTAATATTGAAAATTTGTGCAATAATCACATGTGAGCAAACATATATATATAGCATAAACGCAAACCACATTGGATGAGTAAATGACATGAATGATGATGTATTTGAGATCAAGGCTCAATCAAACGGAGCCGATCGAATGACATGAATGATGATGTATGTGAGATCAAGGCTCAATCAAACGGAGCCGATCGAATGAGGCACCTGATACTCAACCCGTATCCCACGGGGAGCTGGTGGGCCTAATGAAATGCATGTACTGAAAATGGTAACTTCAAACTAAACATAATTCACACAACAATTGATACATAATGGATACACCTTTGATCACAGATATGATGGATGCACAAGTGTTTTAAATATGATAAGGAACTAAACGACACATGATACACCCTAAAATGTGATTAAAACGGGGAATTTGTAGAGATTCACTCACATTGGGTGCGTTCTTTTGATGATGTTGGATGCGCACAAGTTTTGGGATTTGATCGACGAGGAAAGCTAACCTAAATAATAACGAAAGTGGTTTGGTAAATAAATAGATTTAATTCATAATCTTAATAGGGTTTTTAGATTCATTTTTGTGAGTTTAAGGACGTTTTCTAACTTTCAAAATATTAGTTTTAAGTATTTTTAATTGATTTTTAAATTAAATAAATAATAAAAAGAAATAAAAATTTTGACTTTTTTGACCGTTGACCGGTCGGACTGTGGTTAAGTGTGCGCTGAGTGAGGTTCGAACCAGAGACCTCTCGTACGCGTGCACGCAACTCTACCAACTGAGCTACGTGTCTAACCCGAAATATTCTCTGTTTTAATTATATATATATATATACACTAATTAACTGTTATTTTATTTGGCTTATATTAAAACGAATTTATATAGCCGAACCGGTTGCAGGGACCCGGAGTCGAACTCGGGTCCTTCGGTTCGTATGCGCACAGCCCAACCAGTTGGGCTGTGTGTCTAATCTGATTAATTCACGGATTATAATACTCTTATAAACATACTGTGACATGTTCTGATTATGTTCTAAAAATATTGGTTTTATTTCTGAAAGTAGGTACGTTGTGCGATTCGAACTCGTGACTTTGTTTTGTTTGCGCACACAGTCCACCGCTGGACTGTGTGTCTAACCCGTTTGATTATGTGATTATAATTATACTTATACTTATTCCTGACTTCGTCTTCTTCGTTTACAAACACCCAGATCAGAGAGTTCCGACTGTTTTGTTTAACTCGATTATCAAAACTTATAATTAGTTGAAATGTAATAGTTAACGAGATTAAAGAACAGAATGTACCAAAACAGCGCGTTTAATTCAGATTTCCGGCAAGGGGGCGTCGGCTCTGATTGGTGATCTCCGTCTGAGTGAATCAATCAACGGTTTTGATCAATGAGTTGCGAATTAAGGTACTAAACAAAGGATATCAGGGGGTTTAGATGATTGTACCGATTCACAGCGAAACTTCGGAATTTTCAGAGATTTTCCGGCGAGTGTAGGAATTCCCGGCAACGTTTTCTGAGTCGGATTCTGGTTGGACGATTTATGTTATTACTTGTCTAATAATGGATTGAAAACGAAGGAGTCGAGAAATTTACCGATTTGAAGTAAGTCTCGGTTTTCCGGTGAAAGTCCGGCGACTGAAAAATATCTCCGGCGAGTGCTAAAGCTTCGAGAGTTTGTGCGATTTTGAGGGAAAAGATTACCAGAGGTTTGGGAGGGTATTTATAAGGAAGAAACAGAATGTATTAAGTCCGAATTTGGTCTTGATTCGTGGTCAAGGTTTTTCCGGCGGTTACGACTGCAATTGACTGTTAGGCGTCGGTTATAACCTATGTCGACGTCGGTTATAACGTTATAGTCAACAGGAAAATCGCTAAACACGCGGATTGCCGGATTTTCCGGTGATTGCGAGTTCTGCCGCGCTGAAGTCCGGTTTTTGAATTCGAGTTTTAACTTAAGTATTATTTGTTTCATTGATTACACAAACGAGTCAAGTGGCGGAGTGATGTAGTGTTTGTTTGTTGAATCGGCTGACCCGGGTTTGAAACCCGGCAGCTTCCTTTTATTTTTTCTTCACTTGTTTTTATTGTTTATTAATTATAGTTTTTAAATTCTAATATATTTATTAATTATATATTGTTTAAAATTAAAATGGACAATATTTACGCAACTAAATTTATAACTGACTATTCGATTAATAAACGAAGCGGGTTTTGAAACCCGTTTTTCGACGGATGTTACAGTATCCCCTACTTTTAGAAATTCCGTCCCGAAATTTAAGTAGTGGTGGTAACAGGAAAAAGATGCGGGTATTTCTCGCGCATTGAATCTTCACGTTCCCAAGTAAACTCAGGTCCTCGTTTCGACTCCCAGCGTACTCTGACAATTGGAATACGACTTCGTCTTAAACGCTTCTCTCCGAAGTCCATGATTTCTACTGGTCTTTAAATTGAATGCATAGATTCAACGATCTGAATGTCTTCTAGAGGAATATGGAGGTTTTCATCGGCGAGGCACTTCTTTAAGTTTGATACGTGGAATGTGGGATGAATTCTGTTGAGTTCTTCTGGTAGGTCAAGCTTGTATGCTACAGGTCCTACTCTTTCGAGTATCTTGAAAGGTCCTACGTAGCGTGGTGCTAGCTTACCCTTCTGGCCAAAACGAACTACTCCCTTCCACGGTGATACTTTTAAAAGTACTTGATCACCAATGTTATACTCCAAGGGCTTTCGTCGTTTGTCTGCATAACTCTTTTGACGACTTTGTGCCGCTAGAAGATTGTTTCGAATTTGATGGATCTTATCTGTTGTTTCTTGAATTAATTCTGGACCGGTGATTTGTGCTTCCCCAATTTCGTGCCAACATACTGGAGATCGGCACTTACGACCATATAACGCTTCGAAAGGAGCCATGCCGATACTTGAGTGATAACTATTGTTGTACGAAAATTCAACTAATGATAGATGAGAGTCCCAATTTCCCTTGAAGTCTATGACACATGCTCGAAGCATGTCTTCAAGAGTTTGGATGGTGCGTTCAGATTGTCCATCAGTTTGAGGAAGAAAAGCGGTACTGAGGTCTAATCGTGTACCCAAGGCGGTTTGTACGGCTCGCCATGTTCGTGAAGTGAAACGACCATCACGGTCTGAAATGATGCTTAAAGGTACACCATGACGGCTTACGATCTCGCTGATATAGATACGAGCTAACTTCTCGTTCTTGAAGTCCTCGCGAATCGGAATTAAGTGAGCTGATTTTGTAAGACGACCAATGATTACCCATATAGTGTCATACCCACTGGAGGTGCGAGGTAACCCGGTAATGGAATCCATAGTTATGTTTTCCCACTTCCATACAGGTATTTCGGGTTGGACTAGAAGTCCTGAGGGTCTTTGATGTTCAGCTTTTACTTTGGAACATGTAAGGCACTTGGAAACAAAAACATCGATATCCTTTTTCATGCCAGGCCACCAGTAGGTGTATCGAGGGTCTTGATACATCTTGTCGGCTCCTGGGTGTACAGAGTACCGTGTTTTGTGCGCCTCATTCATAAGGAAATCACGAAGGTTATCGTGATCGGGAATCCATATGTGATTTAGATAGTATAGAATACCGTCGGATTTGGTTTCGATCTTAAGTTCAGCTCCACAAGACAGCTCATCGCATACGTCGTTTTCTGTTACAGAAACATGTTGAGCTTCTCGGATTCGATCTTTGATGTCGGTTATGATTTGCGAACATAGAAGATGAATGGAGTTCGCATAACCCTTTCGACTGAGTGCATCAGCCACCACATTTGCCTTTCCAGGATGATATCGAATTTCACAGTCGTAGTCGTTAAGAAGTTCGACCCATCTTCGTTGCCTCATATTCAACTTCTTTTGGTTGAAGATATGTTGGAGACTCTTGTGGTCAGTGTATATTTCACACTTGGTACCGTAGAGGTAATGTCTCCATATCTTGAGAGCGAACACAACGGCTCCAAGTTCTAGGTCGTGAGTGGTGTAGTTCTTTTCATGAACTTTGAGTTGCCTAGAAGCATAGGCTATCACTTTTCCTCTTTGCATCAGTACACAGCCTAATCCTTGCCCTGACGCGTCGCAATAAACCATGAAGTCATCACAACCCTCAGGGAGTGTGAGGATAGGTGCGTCACAGAGTTTTTGCTTTAGAGATTGGAAAGCTTCTTCTTATTTAGGTCCCCATATGAAGGGTTTTCCTTTATGAGTCAAAGCCGTGAGTGGTACAGCAATACGGGAGAAATTGGCGATGAAGCGTCGATAGTAACCAGCCAAACCAAGAAATGACCTTACTTCGGTAGGGGTACGTGGCGCTTGCCATTCCTGTACTGCCTTGATTTTTGAAGGATCAACATGAATTCCCTTGTTATTGACGACGTGTCCAAGGAATTGTACTTCCCTTAACCAGAATTCATATTTCGAGAACTTAGCGTACAGCTTTTCAGTCTTTAAGAGTGTAAGGATGAGCCTAAGGTGTCGTTCATGATCGGATTTAGACTTTGAGTAGATGAGGATGTCGTCGATGAAGACTATGACAAAACGGTCGAGGTAGGGTTTGCATACCCTATTCATTAGATCCATGAAGACAGCTGGGGCGTTGGTTAAACCAAATGGCATAACCATAAATTCGTAATGACCATAACGAGTCCGGAAGGCGGTCTTTGGGACGTCTTCTTCATGTACTCTGAGTTGATGATAAGCAAAACGAAGGTCGATTTTTGAAAAACAGGTGGCGCCTTGAAGTTGGTCTAGGAGGTCATCGATCCGAGGTAGTGGGTAGCGATTCTTAACCGTTAACTTGTTGAGCTCTCTGTAGTCGATACACATGCGAAACGTTCCATCTTTCTTCTTCACAAAAAGAACAGGCGCACCCCAAGGCGAGGAGCTAGGACGTATGAATCCTTTGTCAGTCAACTCTTGCAGTTGACTGGCCAGCTCTTGCATTTCGGATGGGGCTAACCTATAAGGAGACTTTGCGACTGGTGTAGCGCCAGGTACAAGATCGATGCGGAATTCGACTTCTCTCACAGGAGGGAGTCCTGAGATGTCGTCCGGAAAAACTTGTGGGAATTCTTTCACTACAGGTATATCTTCGAGTTTCTTCTCCTTGTTTCCCTTCTTGACGACGTGAGTTAGGAATGCGACATAGTTCTTGCGGAGATATTTTCGGGCTTGAAGGCAGGACATCAATTTGAGTCCTTTCGAGGGGGTTTCTCCAAAGATTCGTAGGGTCTGACCGTCTGCAAGAGGAATGCGAATGAACTTTTCGCGGCATACTACTTCAGCATGATGTTGGCTAAGCCAGTCCATACCGATTATAATGTCGAAACTTCCCAACTTCATAGGAATGAGGTCAACTGGAAAATCGTGATCGTTTAGAGTGAGGGTACAATTTCGTATAATAGAGTTTAGTGAGACTGGTTTTCCGTCAGCAACTTCCACCGTTAATGATTCCATGAGATTATCACGAGTTTGGTTGAGGATAGGTTCAAATTCTAAGGACATAAAACTCTTATCCGCGCCAGTATCGAATAACATGGATGCATAACTACCGTTGATGAGAAACGTACCGTTACCCACATTGTTGTCAGCCCTAGCTTGGTTGGCGTTGATGTTGAAAGCTCTTCCTCTAGCAGGTGGGGAGCTTGGTTAGCTTGGTTTACCGGATTTGCTTGAGCTTGGGCATGAATGATGTTCACCAAGCGTGGACAAGTGTTTCTAAAGTGGTTTGGGTCTCCACAGTTGTAGCAAGTTCGCATGGGTTGCATCATCGGATAGTTGGGTTGACAGTAAGGTTGGGCTACGTGTTGCGTAGCTGGTAGAAGTAAGGGTTGTTGGGCTTGACCCACTATCTGATGGTGGGTTTGGGTTGAGGGTTGATTGCGGTTCATTCGCTGAAGTGTGCGACAGGTTTGGATGGCTTGACCCGCACGGCCACAGCTGGTGCAATGTTGGCAGGGATATTCGGGAAGGTGATGGTATTGACAACGGTTGCATTTTGGGTATGGGCCAGAGTATGGCTTTTTATATGGTGCCGCTGTGGGAGCAATTTGGGTAATTGGTGCGGCAGTGATTGGAGGGTTTGTTTGTGTGACAGCAAAATTTATGTTGTTTCGTTTCCTCTTACCAGCAAATTTCGAAGAGGAGACGGAATGGTTTGGGGTTTGGGCCTCAATGGGGGCTTTCTTTTTCTCATCCTTGAATTTTCCATTTCGGATGCGATTCTCGGTGAGTTCTGTGGCTAATTCCATTGCGGCTTCGAGTGTTGCAGGCGAAGTGCTTAGAACCGAATCTTGGATTTTCGAGGGGAGGCCTCGAATGTAGTGTTCAACTAAGCGGTACACTGGGGTGAACAAGTTGGGGATCATTTGGTTCAGCTCAAGAAATCTTTTGTTGTAGGAAGTATGATCTCCTTCCTTTTGTTTTAGCGAGTGGAATTCATCTTCTAACTTTTTGATTTCGCTTCTTGGACAGAAGCGTCTCGTCATGATTTCCCTTAACTCTTCCCATGTTAAGGCCATTGCATCTTCGATTCCTCTCTTACCCTTTTCTGTGTTCCACCAGGTAAGGGCTACCCCAAACAGTCTCCCAGTTGCGTAACGTACCTTGCGATCCTCGGGACAATCGCAATTGAGGAAGGGGTTTATTCTTCTAGGCATTCCTATGTGTTTCTTGCCTCAACTGGATCACCTGTATCATGTGTAAAAACGGGGAATATTTTGGGTCAACAAAAGTTGGCGAGTGAACCTTGAGAAAAATATTGTTATTAATTTCTTGTTGTATTTAATTTTGAAAATTTGTGCAATAATCGCATGTGAGCAAACATATATATATCGCATAAACGCAAACCACATTGGATGAGTAAATGACATGAATGATGATGTATTTGAGATCAAGGCTCAATCAAACGGAGCCGATCGAATGACATGAATGATGATGTATGTGAGATCAAGGCTCAATCAAACGGAGCCGATCGAATGAGGCACCTGATACTCAACCCGTATCCCACGGGGAGCTGATGGGCCTAATGAAATGCATGTACTGAAAATGGTAACTTCAAACTAAACATAATTCACACAACAATTGATACATAATGGATACACCTTTGATCACAGATATGATGGATGCACAAGTGTTTTAAATATAATAAGGAATTAAACGACACATGATACACCCCAAAATGTTGTTAAAACGGGGAATTTGTAGATATTCACTCACATTGGGTGCGTTCTTTTGATGACGTTGGATGCGCACGAGTTTTGGGATTTGATCGACGAGGAAAGCTAACCTAAATAATAACGAAAGTGGTTCGATAAATAAATAGATTTTAATTCATAATCTTAATAGGGTTTTTAGATTTATTTTTGTGAGTTTAAGGACGTTTTCTAACTTTAAAATATTATTTTTAAGTATTTTTAATTGATTTTTAAATTAAATAAATAATAAAAAGAAATAAAAATTTTGACTTTTTTGACCGTTGACCGGACCGTTGACAGTTGACCGGTCGGACTGTGGTTAAGTGTGCGCTGAGTGAGGTTCGAACCCGAGACCTCTCGTACGCGTGCACGTAGCTCTACCAACTGAGCTACGTGTCTAACCCGAAATATTCTCCGTTTTAATTATATATATATACTAATTAACTGTTATTTTATTTGGCTTATATTAAAACGAATTTATATAGCCGAACCGGTTGCAGGGACCTGGAGTCGAACTCGGGTCCTTCGGTTCGTATGCGCACAGCCCAACCAGTTGGGCTGTGTGTCTAATCTGATTAATTCACGGATTATAATACTCTTATAAACATACTGTGACATGTTCTGATTATGTTCTAAAAATATTGGTTTTATTTCTGAAAGTCGGTACGTTGTGCGATTCGAACTCTTGACGTTTGTTTTGTTTGCGCACACAGTCCACCGCTGGACTGTGTGTCTAACCCGTTTGATTATGTGATTTTAATTATACTTATACTTATTCCTGACTTTGTCTTCTTCATTTACAAACACCCAGATCAGAGAGTTCCGACTGTTTTGTTTAACTCGATTATCAAAACTTATAATTAGTTGAAATGTAATAGTTAACGAGATTAAAGAACAGAATGTATCAAAACAGCGCGTTTAATTCAGATTTCCGGCAAGGGGGCGTCGGCTCTGATTGGTGATCTCCGTCTGAGTGAATCAATCAACGGTTTTGATCAATGAGTTGCGCAATTAAGGTACTAAACAAAGGATATCAGGGGGTTTAGATGATTGTACCGATTCACAGCGAAACTTCGGAATTTTCAGAGATTTTCCGGAGAGTGTAGGAATTCCCGGCAACGTTGTCTGAGTCGGATTCTGGTTGGACGATTTATGTTATTACTTGTCTAATAATGGATTGAAAACGAAAGAGTCGAGAAATTTACCGATTTGAAGTAAGTCTCGGTTTTCCGGTGAAAGTCCGGTGACTGAAAAATATCTCCGGCGAGTGCTAAAGCTTCGAGAGTTTGTGCGATTTTGAGCGAAAAGATTACCAGAGGTTTGGGAGGTATTTATAAGGAAGAAACAGAATGTATTAAGTCCGAATTTGGTCTTGATTCATGGTCAAGGTTTTTCCGGCGGTTACGACTGCAATTGACTGTTAGGCGTCGGTTATAACCGATGTCGACCTCGGTTATAACGTTATAGTCAACAGGAAAATGGCTAAACTCGCGGATTGCCGGATTTTCCGGTGATTGCGAGTTCTGCCGCGCTGAAGTCCAGTTTTTGAATTCGAGTTTTAACTTAAGTATTATTTGTTTCATTGATTACACAAACGAGTCAAGTGGCGGAGTGTGTAGTGTTTGTTTGTTGAATCGGCTGACCCGGGTTCGAAACCCGGCAGCTTCCTTTTATTTTTTCTTCCCTTGTTTTTATTGTTTATTAATTATAGTTTTTAAATTCTAATATATTTATTAATTATATATTGTTTAAAATTAAAATGGACAATATTTACGCAACAAAATTTATAACTGACTATTCGATTAATAAACGAAGCGGGTTTTGAAACCCGTTTTTCGACGGATGTTACATAGGTAGATTAGTTTTTACCCTTTCTGATAACCTCTTGCGTTCATGCATAACCCAGGAGCAACTTCGTTACATTATGCACTTCGGTGTTTTTCCCTCCAGCAAAGAACCTCCCGATTACTGAAGTCCTTAAAAGCCAACACTTCATAAAACTCCAACACGGGCCATGCTCAACCAACACGACCCGTGCCCACCGAAAAATTCAACACAGGGCCGTGCCCAGGCCAACACGCCCCGTGTCCCTAATACGGACAAACGTGTCAGAACAATGTCTAACTACGGGGCCGTGCTCAACTGGCACAGGGCCGTGCTCAACTGGCACAGGGCCGTGGTCAATGTGTTGTCGCTTTCTATAAAGTCAGCCTTGTTGTTGCATGTTTGGCCTCATTCCAAAGACAAAGATCTCCTGAGATTTCTCACATATACCTTAAAAGGTATGTTCTTAAAGAAGTTTCATCTATCCATCTTGTCTTTGCCACTTTTGTCACTTTCCTTCTTCTTCTTTGAACTCAAATCCTCCATGAAAGCTTGAAGGTCCATAGCTTCAAGCTTTATTTTTGCAAAACATATGTTTCAACACAAAGAATCTTAATAAAAAGCATGTTTATCACATTGCTTTAAGTTATTTATGTTCACAAATGTTTAAAACCTGAGAGAAATAAGTTAAAACAATTAAATTGTTTGAGTTCAAAACTATGCAGGAGGACGGGCACGGGCCCGTGTCCACTGGACACGGGGCCGTGGTGAGCTTTTACACTCCCGTTATTTTAAAAATTCACCCTTGTTTTCTTAGTACGTCGACCCAGAACAGTGGAACGTCGTCAGCAACCTCAAGAAACAACCAAGGAAGAAGGAGACCATAAATTGATGCTACCCTAGTTCGTGGCATGTATGCTTTAAGGGAAGCCATCGACAAAATGGCATCGGTGGAATAGGATCTTGTTGATCGGGTTAACTATTTGATGGTGGGATAGGAGAATTGCTTGCATGAGATCAACCTTTTGCACCAAAGGTTGAACATTCATGCACTACCTCCCATGGAACCAATCTTTCCCCAAGAAGATAGGAACCTTGCTCAAGAAATCATTATTCCAACCGGATGGGACGACCTTCCCCCGGAACCTCCTCTAGACGCATTACACGAGGTTCCATTGGTGGTCGCAACTCCAGCTCCTCCCTCGTATGAAAATGCGGAAGAAGAGCCTTTCCTCTTCCTCCCTTGGGAGATTGAGGAAATGCTCAACGACTTTTGACGAAGTGCATCTTCCGGGTTGAAGTTCCTAGAAGCCCCTATCTACCGAAAAATTAATTTCGGGTTTTTGTCGATCGTTTAAAGAAATAATCATCTAGGGTAGGACTTCATTGTGGATTAGGTTTCTTTCTTATATCTACTATTAGGAACTTTGTAATTTTAATTATTAGGACTAATCTTAGGATGTTTATTTTGAACCGCGCTCTATGAAATATGATGGTTTAAGTTATTTTGTGGTGTTTGGAACTTAAAATATGGCAAAACACACGAGAAAAGATGGAAGCTACCAAAGGGACGTCAAAACCACACCCCATGCAAAAAAAGTGCCTTCCGACAAAATTTTCAACTTTCCAGCATGTGCAGCACGGACCGTGTTCAGTCCAACACGCCTCATGCTCAGCTTTTGCAAGAAAAAGTCCAAAAACAGGTAACCGACCACGGGCCGTGTTGACTGGCCACGCCCCGTGGTCAAGCTTCTGTAAAATTTGTTACTGGCACTCTAGACACGGGGCCATGCCCGGACCACACGGTTCGTGCCCAAATGCCCAGTAACACAAAAATTTGTTTTTAAACGCACTTTTACGCAGTCAAATCAACCGAAAAAAATTATTTTGGACACATTGAGGACAATGTGTAGTTTAAGTGTGTGTGTGGGGGGGGTAACTAACACTTTGAATTTAGCAAGTCCTAATAACAAGACTTACACAAAACTCTAATGGAACCGCTAATCACCCCAAATCTTTTTCAAAAATTTTCATTTTTTTTACTTGTCTTGGTTTAATTTGGGAATAACAAGTTCTAATAAGTTATGTTTTTACAAATTTACAACCGATAGCGTCGTGATAAAAAGAACCAAATAAGAAAATTAAAAAAAAGAGGCATAACAAATCTTTTTAAAATTTGATTATATATACTTGTTCACATTATAAACCTATCCCCACATTAAGTGAGTTTTGAGCCTTTATCGAGAACACATTCATACATCTTTAAACAAAATGCTCATTTTCGTTTCTTGTGTGAATAGCCGTTTGGTCCTTACAACTCTAGAACTTGCCAAAACGATGCATTCCCGGTCCTTACCAACTTAAAACCCAAGTAAGTAAATGATGGAGGCATTAGGACTAACGTATATTTTTCTCAAAACCATTATTTTTATTTCTTTTCACCCACCACCAAAAATCCCCCTAGTCAACCCTTTTGAGCCTAAAACCTTTTCATTTAAAAACCCACAAAGACAAACACCTATTACCCACAAAAACATTTTCCTTTCAAACCCATTTCTTTTAGTAAAAAGCTTGGATTTCTTCAAAAAAATGTATATATAGCTCTTCAAATAACCAAACAAGTTCCTTCAAATCTTGTTTGAAAAACGCTTGAATAAAATAAATACGAAAAGTTTTACGATATCCGACGCTATTTACGTCTTTTGCCACACTACTAACCACTAACCAAAAAAATTTCACCTACCTCTAGCCCAAGCCTAAACCCTTCAAAGTCCTCTTGATACTAGCAAAGGCTTATAGTTAAAAAGGAGGAGGTTTGATCACTTGTCAAGCATATGGTAGAGGTAAGTTCCAAACCGGAATCGAGTGATATCACAAAAATACATCTTCGGCCGAGTATTGAGTGATCCTTTGTGAGGTACGTGAACTTGTATATAAATAAATAGAATTTTAAAGAGGCATGTTATGCCTAAATAAATAATTTTTCTTAGAAATGTTCTTAATTGACGAATAGGAACTGTAATTAAAAATAAAAACATAATTTGAAAAAGAATCTTGGATTCCCGACACTCGAAGACAAGTCACAAAACTTTTTCTCTACCTATTCCATTTGGGTGTGTAAGCCAAATTTAAAGAGCTTTGCTTGAGGATAAGCAAAGATTCAAGGGTGGAGATATTTGAGGTACACGAAATGCAACATATAAATTATATCAAATGAGTCATAAAACTAACCCTTTTTTAGTACTAAAGTTGGAAAAACATGTTTCTTTGTTCCTTTTGTATTTTCAGGATAAAAAGAGCTCAAACGAACAAAAGAAGCAAATAAGCAGCTAAAACCAACATAAATACAGAAAGAAGGAATAACAAGCCATGCCCGACCCCTCAACAACACCCCAAAAGACAAAAACCAGATCACAGAAGATGAGCACGGGCCGTGTCCACCAAGCATGGGCCGTGGTCAAGCCTTGCACTACAAGACAAAACATTCAAAAGCTTCCACGCCCACCATGTGCCGTGTCCAGAATATCACGGGCCATGGTCAACTATAAGATTTGTAGAATCTGGATAGTACAACGAACAGTTGACCACGGGGCCGTGCCCAGAGGCCACGGGTCGTGTGGGGCCCTCTGCTGACAAATGCAATTAATGAAGAAAGAGAAGGATGTTGGCCACGGGCCGTGTCCGCTGGACACGGGGCCGTGGCCAGGATTCTGTTCAGGCTATAAATAGGGGTGCTTGGTTACCCACAAGAGCATCCCTTGGCAAACCACTTCTCTCTCACTTTGCCACCACTCCACTACCACTACAACACCAACACCCACCATCATCATCCATCTTCCATCTTTAGAGTGTGTGTAGTAGTCTCGGGATCCAAGATAGATTGTAAGAGTTCTTGTCAAACAAAGGCCATGCTTGGCTAAATTCCTTACATCACTTGGTGAAGACTAATCTTTTATGTATTACTTTTATTTTCTAATCTTTTACCACTTTTTATTTGGGTTTGTATTAATGACTTTAATAACTAGTTTCTTATGTTGAAAGTGAATTTTCCTAACCATTTCTTCATGATGTCATTGATTTGCTCATTCGTGTCTTTACGGTCTATATAAAGCGCATTAACTTGGAAGGGGGTTAGAAGGGTGGTTTGATAAAGTTCTTGTCTCGTTCAGTGTATAGATCCTGCAAGGACTTAGTTCAAGCCTATTAGGGCCTCCTTCAATGCTCAACGGGTATTGGATGTAGGGGGCGCGAATGGCTTGAATCCCTCATATGTAAACTACTATTAATACTTTAAACCGGCTACTTGGGATTGTATCCCTGCTGACTCAAACCACTTAGCCTAGGGTAACGTCACCTTCAAAAGAGGGCCCTACCACTTTTTGCATTAATAACTTACTTAATTATCTTCCAATATTCCGACATTTTGGGATTGTATCCCTGCTGACTTAAACCACTGGGTTGAGGGTAATGTCACCTTCAAAAGAGGGCCTACTACTATAACTAAGATAATCTCTTAAAAAGTCTGAAAGTGCGAAAACTATTAAAGGATACATAAAAGAGAAGTTGGATCCAAGTGATTCTATCTTGTCTATTTGTATTTCATTTTATTTTATTTACTCTTTTTCTTATCCTTATGTTTTTAAAAGCTCTTGTGTCCTTGGACGATCTCGGTATCAAAAATTTAGATTGATTAGACGTTGACGATAAACCGGTATTAAAAGCTCTTGTGTCCTTGGACGATCTCGGTATCTTACCAACGCTATACTACGCTCACGATGGGTGCACTTGCCCAAGTGTGTATTTAGTGTTAGTAGAATATCGTGTTTATAAATTTAAAACTTGACTATGCGTAAAATAGACTAAAGATAACAATCCAGAAGACGAAAACAACTCATTTACACCAACCTGGGAGAATGGGGTTGAATCACCAATACTCTTTTAGAATGTTGTTGGTTAAGGATCAACCAAGTATAAGATAATATTAAAATATGGAGGCTACTTTTGGTTAGCTAAGAACTCATATAAAAAACCGCTATTGTTTTGGCTTTCAAAAATGTCATTACATTGACGCTTGCATATACGACTTTGATGATTTGATTGAAGATCTTGCTACTCATTATCATTTGGATATGGAGCTTTCTTTTTCACTTTTTTATACTGACAAATACACTACTAAGCAATCATTTGTAAGGTTGATTCTCACGACAACTTTCAATTGATGCTTAGTATGTGTGAAGTTGAGAAAGTTTGTATTATGAGTATTATGGTATTGTTTGAGAAAGAGTAGCATGTAGAAGAGTTTTGGAAATGCTACGTGAATTGAGGAATGTAATTGATTGATGATATTAAAAAAAGAAAATATGTAATATTTATTTAATTGTTTCATTAAGGGTAAAATGGTAATTCAGTAAGAGTAGTTCTAATGAAAAGGTGAAATATCTAATATATATGGGTTAGAGCATTCACAATGAAATCCCTATCCATATTCATATATTTTCACTAAAAACAACTATTGTTTCTCTCTCCTTTTCAATTAAATAATATTTTTTATACATTTTTCATTACTTTTTTTTCTCTCATTCACTCACAACCATTTCTAAAAATATTAAAAAAATTTATACAGTTTTCTCTTTTCAGAAAATTTTTTCCCATATATTTACAGATGAACAGTAACTTTCCCATATATTTTCCATCTCCTCTACTCACAACCACTCAAAAACTTTACCAATCATTCCTTATAATATAACTAAACACTCTCACATATTTTTAAGGGTTTCATTGCGAATGCTCTTAAGGTCCTAAGAAGGGAAAATATGTAATGAATTTTATGATTGTGTAAATATGTAATAAACCGGCTTAGGAAAGAGAAATATGTAAAAAAAACCCCAAGTATCTAGTCGTTCCAAAGTTTAAGAATTCATCACATTATCTATCTTTCTTAATTCATAACATGTGCATGAATAGTGAAATTTGTCTTTTCCTTTTTTATTTTTATTTTTTTCAAGTTTCAAATCTACCCCTTACACTCTACATAATATATCATTTTAAATCAAATAGTTTGTTTTATGTATATAACTTCAGTTCATTAGTTTTTTTACAAAAAACTAAATACTCGATATAATTTTTTTTTGAAACTGGATCGAGCCGGTACCCGCCGAAAAACATTAGTACGTATTTGTACTATTAGAATCGTTAATGATATTCATTTACTATGGTTTTCAATCGATATAAACTATATGTCGACATTCTTATGGACTTATCACGACTTTATTTATTAAGTTTTCTTTTCGGTTGCTATATCCAGTGTCGGTACTATATCGATTTTGTAATGAACCGGGCCAATATCAACCAAATTTCCGCCATTAACGTTATTTTTACCATTGCGTCTATGATCTATGTAAAATTTATTAAAAGTCAGGTCGTCTCTGCCGCAAAGCGTGGGTGTAACCCACTAGTTTAAATCAAGATTTTCAAGAATCCGAGTTTGAAAAAGGACCTGAAAATGTTTTTTTTGTCACATTCTCCCATAGTTAATTTTTTTAGAGTAAATTGCACAAAACATCCTTTATGTTTGCTCAAACTTGCAGGTTTCAGCCTTTATGTTTAAAACTTGCTAAAAACAACCTTTACATTTATTTTTGTTGTAGGTTCAATCCTTTATGACTAACCAGGTTAATTTTCTCAATTTAATCCCCTAACATGCATAACAAGCGATGGCATATTTGTCATTTTTCTCTTCTTATAAAACCCCCAAAACTACCATTAAAACACATTTCTTCATCACCTTCAATTGAAAAGCCTACCCATGATTCTTCAGCACCTTCAATTGAAACCTCACGAATCAAATCATCTTCATATTCATCATAAAATTAATCGATCTATCCATATCAAATTTCGTCATCAAACTCATCTTCAATGTCATCAAATTAATCGATCCATTTTGTTTACCTCTTTTCCGATCATTAGCCACCGCAAATCTGACCGGTTACACACCAATAAACATCTCACACGAGGATAAGAACATAGCAAGATCCATTGCGTTAATAACTGATCTACACACCAGTAAATAAACAACCAAACACCGTGAGTTTGTCGACACATCGGTTCAACTCTTCAGTCTTCACTTTCACAAATCCCTTGTAAACAATACTTCAATCACATTCGAACCCTCACAACTTTTTTAACCTAATATGTACACACACACACGTAAAACATTCAAATTCCACCAACAAAAATGGTCACTAAATAAATTATCTTCCTAATCATCATTGTCATCACATGCTTAATCACCACTAGAGGCTTAATCGGAATCGTCGATCTCAATCTTGGATCTCAATTCTCGTTCCTCTCATCCAGCAATGACACTTGGACTACTCGTAATAATCTCAGACCTTGCCGCACCGGATCGCCCTCGAAGAAGATGAGAATACTTCGATGACGGCGAGGAATCTGCCATTGTGGTCACGGAATTCGAGGCTGAAGCAGCAGCATAGTGTTAGAGTATTGGATGATGGCATCGTTGTTGTGTGAGAATTATGGTGGTGAGGCAGTTAGGGTTTTGGATCCGCAAGTAATGGATGTGTTTTATGTTTTGTTTTTTCATCGTTGAGTTTTGATACGCATGGGAGGAATAGACAATTGCAGGTAAAATTTGGAGGTGATGATGAATTGTGGGTTGATGGTACTGTGGGTTTTACAAGAAAGGGGAATAAAATGACAAGTATGCCCTCACGTGTTAGGCATGTGAGGGGAACAAACTGAGAAAATTAACCTGGTTAGTCATAAAGGATTAAACCTGCAACAAAAATAAATGTAAAGGTTGTTTTTAGCAAGTTTTAAACATAAAGGCTGAAACCTGCAAATTTGAGCAAACATAAAGAACGTTTTATGCAATCCACTCTTTTTTTTAATGATATACTGTTAGGATGTCGCTAACCGGGTTAGTAGTGTTAGTATCACCAAGTTAGTATTAAAATCCCCCTTACCTGGATTTGAACTCAGGACCTCTAAGAGAAGCAAAGCTTCCCACCTCCCCATAGTTAAATGAATTTCATACTTGAAATTCAGTTCAAAAGAAGAAATGTTTTTGATATGTTTTAAAGAGTTAGTAGACTAAGCTACTATGATTCATTGGGATTGAAACGTATCACATCGATAATTAATACAATAGCTCATGAAGGATGATCATATCATGTATTAAGAATAAAAGAAAAATGCATCTCAATAACAACCTTGGTCATAGGGAGATGTATATTTGAAATGTGACTTAATATAATTCCAGTAAACATTGTGTTTTGAACTGGTTACGCTACAATACTAGTTTTACACACGTAGCTCGAAATACCATATACATTACAGGCAAAGAAACCATGCACACTATATTATGTGTGATATTCCCAAAATTCGGTTTTTAGTTTAAAGTGGTTCAGGAGCATGTCCTCAAAATACATTAACATTGATTTCCTTGACATTCATCTATTCAGGCGAGGCGAGAAAGGTTAGTATAAGATAATCATGTTAAGAGAATTGCTAGTTATCTTTGTGTTCTTTTTTTTGCGGTTTAACATATTTAAGATGAATAAGTGATTTATAGGTTTTATCTTACTTTCAGGTTTTGATACATAGAGCAAAGAATCAATACTTAAAAAGGTTTTTCTTCAACTAACATTCACACCAACTCTACTATATCTTTGTGTGCCTTTTAGAAATCATACACGAATAAAGTCTATCATCGACATTTGTTTTCTCCAAAATCAACTGGTTCAAAATCTGATCGCAATAAGAACGTCTCATAATGTGGACAACTCGATATGACATTACTGATCATATTTTCATCTCTTTTGAACCAGTGGAATATAACTTTGTTATCATCCAACATAACACTCGTGTTTGAATCATATAAACGGTTGAGCGACACCCTTGCATCTTCATCTTTGTTCAAAATATATGTTTTCTCCCATGTTTCATCAATCGCTAGAACCCAAAACTCCCAAAAACCATTTGATTGTTTACAGGCAAACCCTAATTTGCCTTCATACTTTACGAGCTTCCGATAAGGGTACAGCTCAATGTTGCGGGCTGTATTTGGGGATTTAAAGGTTGTCCATTCTTCCGAATATGTATTGAACTTCATGACATCATTATTCGTCAACAAAATGTAGATTGAACCCCTAGTGGTGATCGATGGTCCAATCAAGAACCCACTATGTGGCAACGTTACATGACTTAGTTGTCTCCATGTCCATGTGATCGAGTCGAAGACTTCACAACAATATGTACTCGGCCAATGCAAACGTTCACTAGGAATAAAACAAGATTATAAACAACTTAAATACATACCACACAAATATACTTTTATATGTCTTTTTCACGTGTTAAATAACCAGAACCAAACAACACCGAAGTATATAATGTTCTTTATTAGATTTAAGGCCTAAACTCATTATTCTGGATAAAAGTTTTAGACTCATATCATCATTAACAAGGGGTTAACAAATACTTTTGATCAAAAGTTTCGGCGCAATTAAGTTCATTATTTTGGCCAGTTTTTCGGGCTAAACATTTTAAGCCTAAATGAAAAACTAAAAACGACCCATAACCAAACCTAACTCATTCGTAAAACAAAAATCGAAAAACCCCTAATTCGTTTTTTGGTTAGATTTGAACCCAAAACGAACCATACACCCCTTTGAAGTTTGAAGTATATATACACTTACGGACTTACCTGTATCCGGGCTGGGATAATCTAACGATCTTGTATCGCAATGGCGTAGAACCGACTATGACAACCGCAACCATGATGGTTTTATACGTTTTTATGAGATTAGGCGGCAACTGTAAAATCTGTTTAGTCGCAGGTTTACAAATAGTGTACAAAACCCTTCTAGGAGTATTAGTCTCCAACACCAAGATTCCTTGTTCGGAAGATGCTAGGATACGAGCAGATTTTGGTAGAAAACTAAGATCAAGACTGCTGGACTCACGTGACGGTATGAACTGTTTGCATTTGGAGTCGGTTTGTACGATTAAACCGGAGACGATGTTGTTTCTTTTCTTGTACATGTTGAGAAGACACGGATCATATGATAACTTGTTGAATTCTTTGTTTGAACAACGTATGGCGTCAAGAGTTTTTAATGATGTTCGTGACAGAATCTCCATCTTCACGTCGTATGGAAGCTCGGAATCCATTGGAGATATTAAGTTAGCTAGGGTTTTTTAGAGGCTGATCAAGTGGAGGTTTTTTCAAATTTAAATAGAGTTTTTTCCCAAAGTGGTGTTGAGGGAAAAAATTGAAAACTATTTATCAAAAGCGTGTTTTTGTTTATTTTTTATTTACTTTTTTGTTGCCTCATTTATTAATAGAAGAAAAAAATTAGAAAAAGTGTAAACTCTCCCCCACGTTTTCAGTATTCAGTTCCATCTACAATCGACCACCTCCATATTCTCTGCCCCCATTGCTAAACTCCATCAAAACCAACTAAATCGTCATTGCGAGAACATCTATCGATCACGAAACAGGTATCCCCATAATCATAATCATCTGAAACAATATTATATTAGGGTTTAGTTGAAACCCCATATTTTGGATGTATTTGTTAAGATGATTCTGTGTTCCTATTTTCTCAAAAGTTTGTTTGTTTGTTTAGCACTTTACCACAAAGTTTGATTATTTTATAACTATAATATTGCCATCGATTGATTGCCTGCATATGTGGATTTTGACTTTTAACTATTTGCTTGTTTATGACTTCACCACCGATTATTTTATTATGTTTATATCACATTGGCATTGATTGTCACCACCAATTATTTATTATAGTTAAATCATATTATGCTAAACAGAATGCTACAAAGTTGAAAGATATTAAAACTTTCACAATTCCTTTATAAATTGTAGTTAATTTTTTTAATTGTTTTTTTTTTCCAGAATGAACCAAGTTAGTGTTGTATCAGAGATGATTCAAAATGAGGATTTTAACATGATGTCTCAAATTGCGGTTGTGAACAATGCCGATGTAGATGAAACTGAAACCGATGTGGATGATTTGTTAGAAGAGGATGAGATTGAAGATGAATCATTAGACAATAACATTCAAGTCTTCTCAACTTACACCAATTCTTTGTGGTACTTGTAGACGACCCGGCTACGGAATGGAATGGATATTAAAGAGAAGAAAGGACCGTTTTGTGATATTTGTAGACGACCTGGCCATAACCGAGCAAGATGTCCCTCTAAGCCTAGAAGAATGAATAATGATCACTAAATTGGTTGGAGTTTTTTTTACATGTTTTCTTTTCATCTGTTTAAAATGAGATCGGCTGTGACTCGACTTATTTGACATTTTTGGTTTTGTTTGTATTCGATAATGAAACCGGTAATGGGTCAACTTTATTATTTGATTAGCTTTGTCATGTTTTTTATTTCATTGTTTAGCTACATTTTTGATGATTCTTGACTAATAGAAAAATGAAATATAGTTGAGCTGATAATTATAAATTAAATTAAATATAATAAAACTAACGATTGGAAAAACCAAAATACAAACACAATATATGGTTAATTAAATAAGAAGATAAAAAAATATAATAAAAGAACAAAAAATATGACTCACTGAAACGTTGAAACATGCATTTGAAGGAAATTTGCCTTATTTCGAATTTTTTTAGGAAGTTTGCCTATTTTTCCTAATTTTTTATTCTAATAAATGAATGAATTAATAAAAATGGAAATAAAAATAAAGAAAACACTATTTTGATAAATAGTTAGAATGAACACTAAAATGGTAAATATTTTTTCGCTCAACGCCACTTTAGGAAAAAACTCAATTTAAATAGGTTAATTGTTTTCAACCCTTTTTGCTATTTATTTTCTTGAGAATCTTGTGTACGTATCTATATATAATAATTATAATATAATATAATGATTTTCCTATCTAATTTGATTTAAACTCTTATACCCTATCAAATTTGATTTAAACTCTTATATATTAGATTTTCCTATCTAATTTACATTAGTTGGAAAACAAATATATTTATTATTTATATACGGACATATTTAAGTTACAAAGATCAGGAAAATTTCGTGAGTCCTTATTGTTTCGTAAATATTAACCTCATCTCTTAATTCTTTTAAATTGTGAGTCCTTGTTGTTTTCGTAAATATTAACCTCATCTCTTAATTCTTTTAAATTAAAATTAAAACTTAATAAAATGTTTTAATTTGTGAGTCCTTATCGTTTTCTTAAATATTAACCTCATCTCTTAATTCTTTTAAATTAATTGGAAACTTATTTTTTTTAAATACTAAGCTATATCATTTTTTTCTATAAAACAGAAAACTAATTATATAGATAATTTGTCAAGTTACATCAAAACAGAAAGTAGACGGATAACAAGCTGAGCCACCATCCCCTCCTGAATTGCAAACCCTAGTTGGGAATGTTACTGGATATTCTTATTTTTTTAGGATTTGTCGATGGATATATATATATATATACACACACACACATAGGATCCGGTTCAATGAAGAACCAAGTCCAGTTGCGAGAACCATAAGAACTCCTCTAAACCAATAACATATTAACACATTAGCATATACACCTTTTTCTACAAAGGGGCGATTTTGTAAATTCACCATCTCCACTCCCAATTCCTCTAAACCAATAACATATTAACACATCAGCATATACACATTTTATAAATTACCCATCCCATATATATATATATATATATATATATATATATATATATACACAACCTCCATTCCTCTTATTTTATCGGATTTCTGATAACATGAAGATTGGAAACAAAAGATCCCAATGAGGCAATGACTGTTCCCAAAACAGACCTCAATGAAAGGAGAACGAATTTCACGTTTCCTGGCTTTTTATTGGGAGCAGTTGAGTCTCTATGTATGCTAGCCTATGAGAAAAGTATTGAAGTTTCCTTTTCAGAAACATCCTTGACCAACAAACCATTGGCGTTAATTCCTGACTTATCACAAGTCGATGATGGAAAAGGATGGCAAAGAAAACCAACTCACAAGTTGGTGAACTTGAGGGTCCAACTTTGACAAGTTGATTAAATTGGTTAAGTTTCCTAATTAGATTTAGGGCCGTTCAAATCGCTCGCCGCTCTTCGCTTGCTCAACGCTCATTCGGAAATTGCTCGGAAAATGCTCGTTCGATTTGACGCTCGGTTGTAAATGAGCTGCTCTGCTCGGTTCGATTTGTAAACGAGCCAAGCATGAGCAAAGGTCCGTTCGGCTCGGCTCGAATTATTATTTTTAATTAGTATACATATACAGATAAATATACACATACATACACAGAAACGGGATCCGGAGAGTGATTTGAAGTGTGAGAACGGTAAGAACGGATCCTGGCCCAACACGTGGCAGAGGGGCGCTAAATGATATATGGGGGCACGATTGTCAGTATCCACCACCGCTTAAATAGATAGCGTTTTATATAATATTAGGCGTTTTCCTTTTTTTTGATCTTAAACTTTTTTTTAGTTTTGGCGTTCGTGTCAACTTGGCGTTTTACAATCTACAGAAAAAAATTCAGATAACAAACTACAGAAAAAAATTAATTAAAAATCCGGATCCAATATCTCTTCCAAATCTCAATGTCATCAAAAATTAGATAACAAACAACAGAAAACGCCTAATATTATATAAAACGCCATCTATTTAAGCGGTGGTGGATACTGGCAATCGTCAATGGCGTTTTGGCTTCGCGTGATTTTCTTTGTTCGTTTTTTGAATTGGCCTTTTGTGGTTGTTTGGAGACTTAGTTAGACGCGGTGTGGGTGGATGCTATTTGCTCCTAATCTTCTTTATCATCATGGAGGCAAAATAGCATTTGCACTGGTGTTGGTCTCCTTCTCCTCATGCCAATATTCATTGAGAAAAAAGCACACAAAAGGACATATCGGTGTCATCAGTCTTTTTTTCTTGAAGATCTGTCCATCTCGTTCAGTAACAGCTTATTGAGTCATCCGCCTCACTTAAGAATCCATTCACCGAAACTTCATTGAAAACAATACTGAATATCCAAGAGAAGTTGTTTGCCATCTTTGACTTTTTTAAATTTTTTTTTGAGTTTTTTGGAAACATGACGTTTTTTTTTTGCGATCAATGGAAGGTGCTGAGACGTTTCTCTTTATAGGATATACTAGGCTAATACCCGCGTTAAACACGGCTTCAAAAATGAAAATAAATTTATTTGTTGAAATTTAAGATCGTGTAAAAAACAAATTCATTGGAAGAAACAAATAATTCAAATTACAGTAAAAATTTCATTGTAAACCACATTGGTTGTTTTATTCCTAACATTTCCACATTTCTCTATTATGAGAACTTTTTGACACCGGATCTACTTTTTACTCTTGACAATGCAACAGATAGTTGAGCGTGTGAGAAAACAGAGTATTTGAGATACAATCCAACCCTTGATAGAGATTGTCCTTGACTTTTGTTTATCGTCTTGACAATGCGACATATAGTTGAGCGTGTGAGAAACTTGATACTTGACTACTGAACAACTTCCTAAGTAAATGGGTGCCAGTAACGCATTGCAACATAGACATTAGCAACCACTTTCTTTGCTTCAAGTGACATTTTAAGAGCATCAACCTACAAAAAATACAACAATGTTAAGGTAATCAATATTAACATTACAAATTTTATGATGAATAAATACCAATAACCAAGAATTCAGCAGGTCATATATGATATATGTTGCTTGCTCATTTAGTATCTTTCTCAGAGGTGAACCACCTCCAATTGAAGCATATCTTTCTTTACTTTTGGAGAATATATGAAATCGACTAAGCACCTACTAAACGATTTTAGTGTGTCAGTAGCAAGTCAACTACACTTTTAATGAGAGCATGTGCTTCGTTGATGGTGTGACTAGCTAAAAGCACCAGGGCCGACCTTAGTTCTAAGAAAGTCACGATCAGAAGCATTTTTATCACTATTACCACACATGGATGATAAATTACCTGAAACGGTTAGTTGTATAAATAATAAGCATTGACAATCAACATTAATCTCATAAGAGAATGTAAATGAAAATAACATACTTACCTGGTATGTGACCATAATCATTTACAATATCCATCTAAAGAAAATCTTAAATCCCTTGCAGCGTCAGCATTATCTCAGCATAAGCCTCTACAATCTCATCAGTTGACATATCTTGTACATACTTAGAGATATAATAGTAAAACAAAACAATGAATCTCGAGAACAGAATAAATAGTCACCTATAGATGTTGCTTCTAAATATATCTCTACCACCTTTAATTAAGAACAAATAATGTTAAAAAACAAAAATAATGATAAACGAAAGACATATTAAGTACTTAAAGTAGTTGAAGATGTACCTTTTCATCCATTAGCGCAATCTCAAAAGCCCATGTCCCACAATAACTTTTTGGGTTACGGTATCCTCCAAAGCCTAATCACAATAATCTTTATTGTAAAATCTCTTCTTTTGTTGTCAATATCATTCAAATAGATTAGATTTTAGTCTTTCATGGTTCCTATTAAGGAATATAAAAATTAAGATTCACATTATTATTAAAGATTAAGATTAACATTAACTTAAATATCGACAGAGGAATAAAAATAAATAAGTTGAATTCTAACTAAATATGGTAAATAATTATAATAATAATAATAAGTATAATTACTATGATTATCTACAATTTCGAATTATCATCTAATAAGGAAACAATGATTTAGGATTCTAACCAATTTTAAAATGTGATTTACTTGACAAATTTAAAGTATTTAAATATAATACTAATCCTATCTTTTTAATGAACTTATTTAAATATTAAAATAATATTTAAGTGTCTAGCAAAGTTTTTTTTTTCTAAAGTTCCTAATTTCATTAGTTGCATGATCAGAACTATATAAATAGATTAGATTAGTGGAGAAAACACATTTCACACAATTGCTAATAAACAAAAAAATACAATACCCTTGCACATGTTGCTTCGGGTGTAGGATTTTTAAAAGGAGCTCTACATTCCTTGCATTTATTCATATTCCCCCATTTTTGCTCATTTTCTTCAAACGTTCTCTAAACAAACCCAACATTACAACTTTGTAAATCAAATAATTATATTTGTGATGATATAATAAAATTTAGTCCAAAGGAGAGAGGTTATAACTTATACATACCTAGACGGAACAAAGTGTTCAATCATAACTCCATCAATAATCATTTTCCGTTCCATCGGTTTCTGGCACCCCAACTTCAATATTCTCCCCATTCGCTCATCTGAAAGTTTTCCCTTAAACTTCTGCCCATTGACACGTAACACACCTTTCTCCGACTCGTTTACAAACACAACAAATTCCTATTACAAATAAGAATTCTCTACTGATTTGTTAGGTTTTCTAGCATCCCAAACTAAACTATTTATATAAAATGAAACAGTCGATGTAGGTGATCCAAAAAGTACAAAAAACATGTTTCAAGTTTCAGAGTATAGTATCTTTGCATCAAACCATAAAAACATAGAAATATGGTAGTAAAATTACCTTTAGGTTTCAGGAGAATAGATTGAAGGTGAGCGGCGATACGCGTCTAGATTCAGGCGATACAAGTCCAGATTCACGAGGGATGGTGTTGTAAACGACCACAAAAATACAAACATCATTAAGAATGATAATAAGGTGTTACATCTATAAAGAAAGGATATCTAAACATAATCTTATTTGATATATTGTTCATATCATTAAACAGGATAATAACCAAAGAGATTTAAAGTTTAAAACAACAAAAAAAAACATGGTAATAACTAAAGAGATTTAAAGTTTAAATTAACAAAAAAAACAGAGAAAATTACAAACAAATAAATAAATTATACGCTAGAATTAAGAAAACAATATTTTATAAAGAAATGTCACATTGCATTTTTTCTAGATATACATAAAGTCAATATTCTCTTTATATGATGTTTCTTTTAAAACTTGTTGTACTAAAAAAAAAAATCTACAGCATCAATGTCACAAGAACATATTTATACAATATCAAAATCATGTAAGATTCATCAAAAAGAAAAAAATTAGAAAAATAAAGTTACTTATTAAAATCAACTAAACAAACAACAAAGCTTCAAAAAAGATGGATTAAAGTAAATCTTGCAGATCATTATTATATATAGGAATACCAAAATAAGAAACATCAAAAGCAATGATTCTTCGTATACAAATCAGACGAAAACAATGAACAAATGAAATTCAAAGTAATAAGTTACAAAATTAAAATTATCAAACTACAAACATACTCGTGATTTAAGAGATTCTTTATAGTATTCTTCGAAATCGACGACTACCCTATCGATCAAAACATATATAAATTCAAAAAGAGTAAAACATCAAGTAAACAATAGATTGCGAAATCGAAGTGATTACCTTTAGTGAAGAAGATCGATGATCAAGATATTGATTGTTGCGAAGAGATGATCCCCCGTAGTACTCTACGAATTTATTAAGAAAATACGCAAAAAAAATTCACCGTTTCAATTTGATTACTAATATACAAAAACAATCTGTATATAAAACAAAGCAGGGAGATTTATTTACCTTTAGATGTTATTAGAGATTTGAAAGACAATTGAGATTATCTTACACAAATCAGATTCATCTTCCACAAGATTATTAGAGCTTTGAAAGAGTATAAGTGTAGAGAGGTAGGGAACCACTCCCGAATCAAAATTAAACAACAAAGATTAAACTAAAAGATGAAGGATACGATTTTGATACCTTTGATTTGGATGCTCTTGATCGCCGATGAATGTTGATTGAGAGCTTCGATTTACCTTGTCGCCGTGTTCATCAGAGAGAGAGAGTGAATAATTAGGGTTACAATGAGGTGTACGGTGTAAGATTTGTGCATTTTAGATAAGTTATTAACTAAAATCGAATCTATCCATTTAGCAGTGGACTATCCGTATTTGTGTATGGTTTAGGCGGGAAATGCATATGAGATGGCGGGAAATGCATATGAGATGAAACCAGAGGGTGACATCTGTCCCCCAATGGTTTCATTTATTAAATATATAGATTTGGCGGGTAGTTTGGACGAGATATTTAATATAATTAATGCAAGTAATAAAGTATCTGTCGTTTTAATTTTACTGTTTTTGTTAAGTATTTGTTAATTCTGTAGTATCCTAAATCTTTCAAGTTTGGCGTTTTGTTTTTAATGGCGTTTTTTGTTTTGTAAAGATGATAAAATAGACTAAATAAAATTCTGAAAAAACTACATAAGAAAAATATCTATTTTTTGGCGTTTTATTTAGTTGTTTTATTTTTTTAATGACGTTTTTATATTTTTTTTAATGTGTATTTTTTGTATTTTTTTCCGTTTTGATGTAGGGTGCAGACCTATAATGTTACAGGTAATTATGACGTTTAGAAAATATTAAAAATTAACTTTGTGCGTCATTGTTTGGTTTTTAATATAATAAATGGTAGTAATCAAGTATCCGTCATTTCAAGTTACTGTTTGTTCAGACTGCTAAAGCTGTAAAACTTCTCATATTTTTAAGTTTTTTTTATTTTTTAATTTATAGGTAAAGACGCAAAGTAAAACTTTAGCATGGAATCCCTTTTTGTTTGGCGTTTTTGTATTAACAGGGAAGCTTTTATTAGATAACAAATCACAAAAATGACACAAAAAAAAATAGGAATATTGGATTTTAATAATTCGAAGTATTACAAGTTGGGATCAATGGAGGCCAAACTTTTACAAGCTTGGATCGTTGGAGGGAATTTTTAAAGTTGAGATTTTTTCATCGGCCAACAGGTGAACCTTAAGATTATTAAAATACAATAACAAAAAAAAATAAAAATGCTAATCTAATCTTCATTGCTCTTCTTTAAGAACTTTTCTTGTCTTCTGAACCTCCGTATCCTTTGTATTCCTTAACCTTTTGTCCTACACAGTTGAAACGCCAAGCTCTAGACGACGCCGATCGATCAGTATATGGCGTTTTGGGGTTTTGTGTTTGATATGTTGTTGTTTTGTCGGTGGGTGGTTCTTTTGGATGTTGGAAAGATAGACCGATGAATATATTGTCAATGCTATTATTGAGGGGGGGGGGGGTGTGATTGTGTGTGGGCTTTCTCGCTTAATGTCCAAAATAGGGTTTATACATGCTATCATCTTCATGCTCATCACACTCTACACCATTTTAATAATGGAGTCCAAAATAACATTTACACTGGCATAGGTCTCTTCTTCTCATCCAAAACCTCCTCGTGTACAAGGCTACAAAGTGATATTTCATCATCACTAGAGCCGTTTTTCGAGGATTTGTCCATCTCATTCAGCAAAAAGTTTATGGTGTGTGACAAAAAGAAATGGTGTTTTAGGTGGATGTTTTGCAATAGAGCATGACGTTTTTGAGTGAATAGTTTGACAAGAGAACATGACGTGTAAAGTGAATAGTTTGCTGAGATATTATATATTTTTTTGTGTCTTGGAGTGTGACTAAATGGATATTGAGATGTTTGTTTATATAATAGTTTTTTGGCGCGTAGTGTAGGCGGGATTTTATATAAATGATAGTACTAAAACATACGTCTTCTTTTTTTTTTTACTGTGTTTTGTAGTTACTGTGGTGTTTCAGCTTTTTTTATCTGTTGATGGTGTTCCCTGAGAGTTTCTTGTTTTTTTGAATTTGGCGTTTTGGTTAAAAGTGACGTTTTCGTATGATCATGTTTTCTTTTTTGAGGTGATAATTGAAGTTATCCTAACGTCGTTTATATAATTATGTTTTTGGCGCGTAGTCAATGAGGCATTTTTTTGTAATTGATGTTAACAATTTAATTCCAGTTACTTTTAATCAACGCGTTTTATCATTAAGTTTTGTCTTTTGGCGTGTCGCCGGAATGGTGTTTTATGATTAATATGGCGTTTAGTTTTAGAGCGGTAGAAATACCATTTTACCCTTAATGAGGCACGTTCAGGTAATAAAGTTTATGTTATTTATGAAAACGACACCGTGCCAATCCAAGTCTCACCATTTTAACATTGACTGTTTTGATCCAACGGCTAATAGCCGTTCTCACCGTTTTAACACTTTAAACCGTTTTCTCTAAATCATGGCCCTACATATATATATACATATACACATACATATATAAACATGTATATACACACATATATAAACAAATATGAATTAGACATATATACACACACCCATGTATATACACACATTACACATAGGTATATACTTAAACATATTTTAAATTTATAGTTATATATATACCACTATATTAGATTTTGGTTCCCTATATACAAATTTACAACTATATCTATACATACTAGCCCAATCACGCCAATAAAAAAACTAATATCAAATCTAAAAGTTAAACCCTAAACTGATAAAAGACAGTCTGCTCATCGCCTTAATGTTTCATGTCGTTACCCTAAGTCGATCGTCTCATAGTTTCAATGTCATTATTCATGCAATATGATCATCGCCTCGTCGGCCACAACATTGTTATTCATAAGAAAAATAATATGCCATGAAATGTGTATGTTTTTAAAAACATAAAAACTTAAGACCCAAAATTGTCACTACCTCTCTCAGCAAATTTAAATCGGGCGACACGGTTGTCCAAATCGCTCGATACTCGCTCGAAATATTTACTGCTCGAAAAATGCTCGCTTGATTTGAGGCTCAGTTTTAAGTGAGCCGCTCCGCTCGGTTCGGTTTGTAAACGAGCCAAACACGAGCAAAGGTCCGCTCAATTTGGCTCAGCTCGTGAACAATCCTAATTAGATTATAATTTGTAATGGTAAATATATTGGCTAACAAATTTTGGTTAGTCTATATAATCCAAGTGAGAGTTTGATATTATCAATAGAACAACCGAGTTATGATTAAAGGTTGTAATCTGTATGAGTTATATTTTCCTATTAATAAGATTGAAAGTTATTTGATTATCGACACTCCTGAAACAATTCAATAAAATTCTGGCAACGGTGAGTGCATAACATCAAAACTTTTCCTTATATTCAAAAGAGAGAAAGTTGAAAGAATTTACGCCGGTTATAGATAGACCTAGCTCAACCCCAAAAATTTATATATGTTGTTACTATGTGTTTTAAATGATCTGAAAATAGTAAATATAAGATGTTGATTGGTGTCAAATGCTTAATCTGAAATACAATATAAGTCATAAGTTTAGTTGTGCTCGAACTTCTAAAACATATATAGTTAGTTTGCAAAGTACAAAGGCAAATTGTAGAAGCATGAAACAATATTAATATAGGATGTCTCATGGCCCTCGTGATCATCATGACCTTTCATATCAGTGTTATGTTATCTACTTTTAATCTGTCATTTAAAACCATTACTCTAAGGGTGTAGTCATGACCCAAACCATTATTCTTTTATTTTAATTTATTGTTTGTGAAAATGAAAGGAAAAATTGAATAAGAAAAGGAGGCCTATGATTGTCATGGTTTAATCTATGAAAATCATGATGGATAAGGGCATGAGGCAAGAGATGGTGTAGCAATCCATTAATGGTCCTACGTGGCGATTGATGACCCAACCATGCCCCTCACACCCTATAGCCTAATAAAAAAACCAACAATCAACGACAACACCAATCAGGGGAGGATCTAAAGCTTAGTAAGGGGGAGCGCCCGCTAACGCTTGGCGCTCCGGCGGTAGTGTAAATTTTAGAAAAAATTGACGTTTTTTCGATTTCGTTACCGTTTTTTTATAAAACGTTACCGCTTAACGGATTTTCTAGATCCGCCACTGACACCAATAAAAAGAAACAAGAATCAACTACAGCCAGAACGTACAAAGTCCATCGTTATAAAAGCTAATTCCTTTGCGACGAATATCTACGACTAAAATATTTTGCAAAATATCTATACAACAAAAGGTGTCCTTTATAGTTAAACCATACGTGACAAATATTACCATAAAATTGAGTGGGCAAAAAACCTTTAAAAGGTAATACAAGTCCATGAAAACATCTATCAAGTAAATTGCATTTTACGTGTTTATGTTTTAAACAAATTTTAGGCGGTATCCTTTAAGTAAGAAAATTACGTGTTTTTGTGATTATCTTTTAACACGTTATATCCTTTAGTTCTAACTCAATTACCTATTAACGTTAACAATATTCATATATCTCTCACATGAGGGCAATTTGATCTTTTTACCATTTCCTTTAAAAATTTCTTATTAATTAAGAGTAATTTACAATTTATCTCCCTGTGCTTTAGGGCAAATTTCATTTTGCTTCCCGATTTCATAAACTTTAGGGTTTTACACCCCATACTTCATTTCCCTCGCTGCCGTCAACGACTGTTAGTTTGACCATTAGAATTTCGTTGAAAAGACCAAACTACCCTTTTCTTTTTTTGCTATATGCACTCCTGTGGTTTCGTTATTCTTACAATTGGCCACCACCTAAGTAGCACCGGAACGGGTACGAGATTATGGTACATGGAAGATACGGGAACGGGGACGATACGAAAACGGGGAACAGCATTTCAAAACACGAGTACGACAATAAAAATATAAAAAAATAAAAATATATTAAATAAATTCCAAAATAGATATATATTGATGTAAAGTGTAAACTCCAAAAATATTGAATCTTCCAAAGGTAATTAATTATCAATAATCAAATCATTTTCAAATTTCGATTCATCTTGTGAGAGATCGGCAACCTCCAAAAACCCTACATCTTCCATTGAATATGATAGATCTGTTTATTTAACGGACAATTATGGAATTTGAAAGGGTTAAAATTATGGGTGTTCAGAATTCGTTTCGAATTCGAAAAATTTGAAATTCGATTAAATTCGATTCGATTATCAAGAATTCGTTTCGATTATAAGTATTCGAATTCGAATTCGATTCAGTTCGAGTCAAGTAAATCGAATACGAATTTATAATCTCAAATTCGATTCGATTCAAAATTCGAATAAAAATTATATATTTTTATTTATTAATTTTATATATAATACAAATATTACTTTTATTGGGCAATACTATAAATTATTTCAAAAATTACTCCATGTATTAAAATTACCCATCATCAAACCCACTACATGACCCATAACTAAAACCTAAGTAACAAATCTATCAATAAATTTCTAACCTTAAAAATATTAACTTATAAAGTGGAGTGGTTATTCCTGACTTTTCATTTTGAATTTTAGATTTATGGTATTTTATTTGGGACTTTTTAATATGATATCGTGTTTTTTGGCTGCTTTAAAATTTATGTTTCATTTTTATAGTTTTTGACATGTTTTAAAAGAATTCGGATCAAATCGAATTTATTCGAATTCGAAATTTTAATCGAATACGAATCGAATACGAATTGGGTTTTTTATTTGAATACGAAATCAAATCGAATTGGGTAGGTTTTAATTGAATTCGAATCGAATACGAATTCAAGGAAAAATGAAATTATTCGAATAATTCGAAAATTCGATATTCGATTCAATGAACACCCCTAGTTAAAATCCTAAAAATAAATGGACATGGGCTGGATACTTCTACCAGATACGTACTTGACATTGGAAAGGTTTAGGAAACGACCCGACGAGTACCCATGGCATTTTCATCCCCAATAAGTACCCGACACGGGTACTGGCACATAAATGGCGTCCCCGTGCTACATAGGCCACCACCCACCACCACCACCACCAAATTCCAAGTTATCAACTCTCAAAACACACACAAATAATAACGGTACTACCTAATTCACGAATTCATAATAAGCACTTTTCAAACACACATCTAACATCCTTTTTAGTTGATATAACCAAAGAAATATAATACATCCCAATGAGTTGGGTTCCCCTTTTAACGGTCTCCTCCATTCTCCACACCCGAGTGCAGATTCGCATTTGAGGTTTTCAATTTTTGGGTGCTTCCCATTCACCATCCTCCTCATTGTCCCAGTTCTTGGGCTTAACTACTTCTTGGTCGTCAATCTCCTCAGTCTGGTCGTCTAGCCATCCTTTAGGTTTCTAACCATAAGAAGAGAACCTTGAAACAAAGTTCGTATCTGAATATCCACATCAGTACATGAGTGATCAATTAAATAGTTTGTATGAAGAAAACGATTTGTCCGTATAACAAAGCAACAAAAAACAATAAAGTCTGCTTGTAGCAGATATATTTACAAAAAAAGATGAACAACAAATTAGGAAGAAATAAACATAATGAATGAAACAAATTGTAAGTTCATAATCTATAGAGCTAATTTATAAACCTCAGAATGGGAGTAAGGCCTACGGATTCGTCGACGATCAATGATCGGTTCAATTTTGTTAACTTTACCCTAACTCCATAATCATTCACACAACACAGAGTTTGGAATGAACAATTTAACAACAATTAAGGAGAAATTGGATAGTAGTATTAAGATAGAGAATTGGGGATGGGAAACAAAGAATAGGAAAGGGGTGGGAAGATAGAATCATGAGATCTAACAAATTGCCTACCTCATGACCAGAACATAATTACTTTAAATAGACACTCCTAACAGACTTCTGTTAGATAATTGCTGACATGTCTTTCATCACATAATCGTCAAATTTCTTTGGCTGGACGTGCTCTCTCTTGCTTCTCCTCTGCTGGGCTAGATCTCCCTTAACTGGGCTGTGTGGGCCTGCTGGGCACATGACAATACCGTCCCCATTAAAATCCACCTTGTCCGCAAATGGGAAATCAGGAAATTGTTGCTTGACCAGGGTTGAATTTTCCCATGGTGTTGCGATTACCGGTAAGTCGTTAACTGGTCCCACTAGATTAAGCATTGTGACACCAACCGATTGCCCTTGTGGATGGTGCGGGTTTGAAAGACGTGTTGTGGTTGGAGAATAAGAGTAGAAGTGGAGTCAGCCAAATGTAGGGGAATGATTTGTTGAGCTGGTTTACCGATACACTTACGAAGTAACGAGACATGATAAACCGGATGTATCTTAGCCGCCTCTGGTAAGTTAGTTTATAGGCAGCAGGGCCGATCCCGGCCGTGACCCGGTAAGGTCCAAAATATCGAGGACCTAGCTTATGGTGACGTTGTAGACGAACAGAAACTTGACGATAGGGCTGGAGTTTAACATAAACCCAATCGTCGATCATCAACTGAACATCCCGACGATGCTTGTCAGCGGCCAACTTCATCCTTGATTGAGCTTTCAAGAGATTGGTTTTCAACCGTGTTAAGTGGATATCCCGTTCCTCTGAGCTGCCAATGTCGGTTCAGTAGTGGAGTCTCGAAGATATTGGGTAATGGATGGTGGTTTCCTACCATATAAAATCTCAAATGGAGTCATCTAAGATGATGTCTAAGATGTATTATACCAAAACTCAGCACAGGGTAAAAACTGAAGCCATTTCGCTGGATGATCCGCCACGTAACATCGTAGGTACATTTCGAGGCAACGATTAAGTGCTTCGAATTTCCGGTCCATTTGTGGGTGGTAAGCCGAACTAAACTTGAGAGTGGTACCATTAATCCGGTGCGGTTCCTTCCAAAAATCCGTCATAAAACGGGGATCTCTATCGGTAACGATGGTCAACGACACACTGTGTAAGCGGATAATTTCGTTAATAGAAGCAGTAGCAACAGTCATGCTAGTAAAGGAGGAAGGTAAGGCTATAAAGTGACCATATTTTGACAAATGGTCAACCACGACCATAATAACGGTTCTACCTTGCGACAACGGTAAGCAAGTGATGAAGTCCATTGCAATATCTTCGAAAATTGCCCCGGGAATGGGAAGTGGTTGCGATAACCCACTCGGTGCTAAAAAAGACAGCTTAGTTTGCTGAATGTGCAGTAAATTGTTTAACGTCCTCTCGCATCTGTTTCTAATAAAAGGTAGAGGTCAACTGTTGGTACGTACGGGTGACCCTGGAGTGTCACCCTAATGGTGTCGAGTGAAATTCAGTCAGCAATTGGCGGCGGATAACATCATTATTTGGTATCAAGAAGCGGCCTTTAAATAGTAAGAACCCATCTTTCAGCGTGTATTCTGGAAATTAGTGAGGGTTAGCCTGGTAGTCGTGAAGGAGAGAAGTGAACTCTGGGTTGGAGTGGGCAAGTGTCGATAGATCATGTAAAAAGGAAGGATACAAGGCTGAAATAGCCATGAGATGACCTGTAGGGACACGGAATACAGCGTCGGCAGCACTGTTTAGTGTCCCAGGTGGATAAACGATGTCGAAGTCGAACCCCAACAGTTTTCCCAACCATTTTTGCTGTTCAGGGGTTTGAATAACTTGATCTTGGAGCCTCTTTAAGGATTGTTGATCTGTCACGATTGTAAACCCAATAGATATTGTCTCCGTTTAGCAATAGCTTGTGTGATAGCATACATTTCTCGATGGTAAGTAGACGTTTGCTGCACGTGAACAAAGCTTCTTACTAAAGTAAGCCAAGGGATGTTTCTCTTGGGATAACACAGCCCCGACACCGGTACCCGAGGCATCCGTCTCGATGGTGAATGGCTTTGAAAAATCCAGTAAACGAAGTATTGATGTCGAACTAAGGAGAGTCTTGAGGTGCTAAAAAGCTTGAAAGGTATTAGAATCCCACATGAATGAATCTTTCCGTAAGAGATCTGTCAAAGGCCCGGTAATAGATGCATAACTTTTGATAAAATGACGGTAGTAACCGGTAAACCCCAAGAAGCTTCGAACATCTTTGACAGTTTTGGGAATCGGCCACTGCTGAATGGTACTAATTTTGTCGGGATCGACCGCAACACCCAGAGAGGAAATAATATGTCCCAGGTAACTCACTTGGGACTGACCAAAAGTGCATTTAGTTAACTTGGCGACAAGCTGGTGTGTGCGAAACAGCTGTAATGTGAGACAGATATGTTGCAAATGGTCTTCCCAAGATTTACTATATATTAAGATGCCATCAAAGAATACCAAGATAAATCGACGAAGAAACGGGCGAAATACATCATTCATAAGCCGTTGAAATGTCGAGGGAGCATTTGTGAGCCCGAAGGGCATAACAAGAAATTCATAGTGCCCGTCATGTGTCCGAAAGGCTGTTTTCATAGTATCCGCCTCAGCAAGACGAATCTAATGGTACCCTGCTAATAAATCGGGTTTTGAGAAATAGCGAGCCTCGTGCAACTCATCAAACAACTCATCGATAAATGGAATATAAAATCGGTCTCGAACCGTAATAGAATTCAAAGCACGGTAGTCCACACAAAATCGCCATGTACCATCCTTCTTTCGAACCAAAATAACAGGGGATGAAAACGCACCTGTACTTGCCCGAATGATTCCCTGATTTAACATATCCATAACCAAACTCTCAATCTCCTGTTTCTGAAAGTGAGGATACCGATAAGGGCGAACGGAGATGAGTCCATGAGACGAAAATAGTTCAATACGATGATCATGAGACCGGATTATAGTTAACCCATGAGGAGCTGTAAATACATCAGCAAATTTGGTCAAACGGTCTTGCACAGCTGGGTGATAAATAGGTGTTGGAGATTCTGATGGAACCAAAGACAAATGGAATAATTGCCCTATGTTGTTGTAATGAACCAGTTGGCGAAACCCATTGAAATGGATAAGTTGAGCTGAGGTTGTAGTGTCACCCTGCCACTTGACTCGTTTCGCATGAAGAGTAAATTCAAAAATTGATTTCGAAGACCATATCCCACCCTTGAATGGAAGGACATAAAACTCAGCCACAATGGGTTGGTCTTGAATCACCAATTCGACTTGTTTAGCTAACCCGAAACAGGGTAATCGTTCGCCACTTCCCACGAGAACAGAAAACAGGGAAATGGCCTCAATGGTACAATTTAGAAATTGAGCAATACGTGTTTGTACAAAACAATGGGTACTTCCCCCATCCAAGAGTACTTGTACCGGTTTACCATGAACCGAACTGGTAAAATGTAAAGTAGTAGAGGAACACCACCTGACAGGGTGTTATACGATATTTCCGGTTGAGTCGCGAGCTCCTCGATCTGTAATTTTGTAACTAGGGCAGTGTCGGTAGTCTCCACTGTCGAAGGCTCCATGGTCTCACCCGGGTCAGGCGCATCATCATCGAAGAAAAGGAGTTGGGGAGTAGCCTTACATTTGTGGTCCCATGTATGCTTCTCATCACAACGATAATAGAGACCCAACGCCTTCTTCTGTGAAATTTCAACAGGTGTCAAGCGACGGAACCCTACCTTTTCCATTGAAGTGGAAGACGTCCCTGGTTTGGAGAAATTATCTGTTGGACCAATTTTGGGGGTAGGTAATAAAGGTTTAGAAGAGGCCACAGATACCCGGCCCACACCCTTCTCAAACTGGACTCATTGTTCATGTAAGGCATCATCCAACGTAGTGGGCTGGTGAATAAGGACAGATTGTTTCAGATCAGATCTCAAACCAGAAATAAAACAACTTACCAAAACCTCCTCTGGTAACTCCATCGAACGGTTTCTGGTAGCTTCAAAGCATGCCCTATAATCTGCCACCGTTGTGGTCTGCTGTAATTTCGCCAACAAACCCTACGGTTTCTCAAGCTCGGAAGAACGAAACTGTTTGGTTAAGGCATCGGTGAAGGCATCCTAGGTCGAGAACCGGTGATGGCAGTGTAACCAATCATACCAGTCTGCTGCTGCGTCATCTATGTAGAATGAAGCAATAGTCAACCAATCTTCATCAAGAAATTGCATAGAAGGTGAAGTACCTATCGGCCTAAGCGATCCAACGTTCTAGATTATCGCCGATGAAACGGGAAAGGTAAACCGGATCCGGTTTGTGTCAACCTAACACTGAAGAACCAACATCTTGAGGTTTTCCGTCGTCACCACGTATAGGTGTAGAATTGATTCGAATAATCAAGTCGTCAATTGATTTCTGTTGATTTCCGATTGCAGCCATGAAATCATCAATATCCTGCCGCAACCCTTTTTGCTCTTCCTGAACTGTTTTGAGAGCTTCATCCATAACACGTAATCTGGTTGCATCTGCCATCGGTGCAGATGTTCAATGAAAGCACCAAATTGGAATGAACAATTTAACAACAATTAAGGAGAAATTGGATAGTAGTATTAAGATAGAGAATTAGGGATGGGAGACAAAGAATAGGAAAGGGATGGGAAGATAGAATCATGAGATCTAACAAATTGCCTACCTCATGACCAGTACATAATTACTTTAAATAGACTCTCCTAACAGAATTCTGTTAGATATTTGCTGACATGGCTTTCATCACATAATTGTCAAATTTCTTTGGCTGGACGTGCTCTCTTTTGCTTCTCCTCTGCTGGGCTGGATCTCCCTTAACTGGGCTGCCATTGTTCTGTGGGCCTGCTGGGCTCATAACAGAGTTCAATCAAATTACAAGATTATAAACACGAGCAGTTCAAATGATTCTCTTAAACCGTTTTAACACTAATAACAAGTTAATCAAACCAGCTTGAATCGATTTACCATACTATTAACATTAACAGTTCAAACGATCATCTTAAACCAAACCCTAACAACAAGTTACTCAAACTAAATTCAATCAATCTACCATACTATGAACATTAGTAGTTCAACCAGACTGCCTGGCAATAAAAACTCATTTGGGGTATTTGTGTTATTTTGGGTCATTTTAAAAATGAGGATGGGTCAAGATGGGTTGGGAAATAATTAAGGATGACTCAGTACGGGTTTCAAGATATTTATTCGAAATAATTTGTGAGTCAAGATGGGTATTACGCTAGGTAAGTAGTTAACCCTAAAAAGAGAATCAAAGTCAAACTCTTCATCCTGTCTGACTATTTGTAGACGTTAGCCTTTAGAGTTATTACTTCACAAAGAAAAAAGAACAAAAAATTAAAAAACAAAAACAAATTAAATATTAAGTTTTTTTAAATTCCAAAAAATAAGAAAAAAAACCAAAAACATAAAAAAATTTGTAACACTACGTGTTTTTACGTCCAATTAAATTCCGACATGTGTCCCGATAATCCTCGTATGCCGTGTACTTAAACAGGAGAAACCAAAGTCGTTAAAATGCATTATTTTATCCACTACGTATGAATGACTATAGTTGAGGGGCCAATAAAGAAAAATGCCAAATTTTCATTCCTCAGGAAGGCCTTGCGGACCGCAAGGCTAAAGCCATACGGTCTGCATGGCCTTTGAAAACAATGGGCGCCAGAGGTCCTTACGGACCGTAAGACATAACTCATACGGTCCGCAAGGACCTGCCAGCGAACAGAAAATGGCAACTCAGTTCTGCCACCTCTTGTCGTTTTTGCCACCTTTCTTGCATGCTTGCCACGTCCATGGACACTTGTTGACATCCCTCAACAGCTGGTAATACTCCTGGACCCTCCGTGGCTATATATAATGAATTTTTGTGAGTTGCAACAAAACCTTCATTCACTTTAACTCACCAAATTCATCTAGAGGAGCTCCTGGCCATCTTGAAGCATTCATTTCTGTTCTTAGCAACCTTTGAGTATTGTGTAAGTGTTTCAATTCATGCTAAGTCATTTTCATTAGGTTTAAGCCAAGGTCAAAGTCATGTTGTAAAAACGCCTTGACTTTGAGCTTAGACCATATTGGTCCAGCCATTGATCATAACGAAAGTGGCTATGTGATCGTAATAAGGTAGGTGTTAACCCCTAAAAAGGGCACCTCTTGATTACCACGAATTCTTGATCAATTGACGAGTCAAAGTAAAAGTCAACAAAAGTCAACTGGGGCCAGATTTTATAAAAATACATAACTGATTATACAGAGGTTATAAAATATGTTTTGATGCATAAATAACTTAAAAATAAGTATTAAAACTTATATAAATTAATTTGGCTCGTCAAGACTCGGTCTAGAATCGGTTTGCAACCGAAAGTCGCAAGATTTAACTTCTGCTTTGACTTTCAGTTCTGACCCGATTTAAATGTTTAGGCTACTGACTTTAGGTCATTTTGGGACCATGTTTAAGTATAGTATAACCTCTTAAAGTTATACTACATGGTTCCTTAGCAATCTGAATTTATATGCAAGTTCCGTTTAATTTCTTAAACATTTCCAAAAAGGTCCTTTTGTATAAATCAAGGTTTTAAACATCCATGCATGTAAAAATATGTTATAAACTGATTTGTAAATATAATTTGAGTATTTTGATGTCAAGAATCTGACCATGAACCAAGTTTTGATAAAAGACGTAAAGTGTGCTTTTAAATGGCTAAAATGCCCTTTTCGGCATTTTAGAAAGATTAAACATGGTTTTATCACCAAGATGAAATACTTACTGATGTAATATGATATGTAGGACATATTGGTATATTTATTCAGATTGCAAACTGAATAAAAGTCTAAGATTCGTTAAATGCCGATAAATGACCAATTTACCCCTTTTTGCGTAAAATCTTTTATCTACTAATATAACATGTTAAATAACATATTTTCGTTAAATAAAGCATGCCATAACCTCGGTTTACCTCGAACATCGAATTTAACGGCATTTATCGACTTTTACGCCTTTTCGGCGCATAGTATGGTTTAAAACCATAACTATGAGCCAAGACTTGTTACCTAACAATTTATAAACTTACTTTCAATATATTTTCAGTATATACAAGTCCCGAACTCAGAATTCCAATTATGACTTCAAAGCTATGTGTGAAATGACTAAATTACCCCGGGACATAGTTTATTTCAAAATCGTCAAGCACACATATATTTGATATCCTACTGTTATAACATCATAAAATTTATATTTTTACAGAATAAATATGACCTTGACATCAGATTTGTATAAACCTTTTTATAAGTTGTAAAATGGCCAAATTGCCCTCCTGAGGCATAAATCAAGTTTATAGCCAAAATGTACATACATATTGATATACTACTGATATCATATCATATTTTAAACATATTTTCATAGGGAACTTGTATATGACTCCTACGGTTAGCCGATTTTGCTTAAACGCTTACGGTTAAGCATACGTGACTAGTTTACGTAATCTAACCAAAACGGGTTTAACCTTGTCAATTTCTTATCGAAATCCAGAATGTCGTTGGTATACCTATATTATACAAGTTTATATACTTGTTGGGTCCGATTAACATTCTATTCCGGTCACCGCTTAATCTAGCGTATTGTACCCTATTTATTTTAACGTAAGACTAGCCGGTTCAAGTCTAAAGACTTAATTAAGAACCCGTTAGTATTCTAATTTGGTTAATAATACCATCACGTCAGACTAAACGCCTCCGCGGTAGATTGTGCCTGTACTTGTTATCTTGATTTGCGGCTGAGTTGCGACTTTCTGAAGACTTAGCTCATGTAAATACATTTAACTTATTTTCCTATACGGGCTTGGGATACGGTAAACTATTACCGCTGGTCGGGTATGGAAATAAAGTTTTATCCAGTTGTGATAATTAACTAAAATACATAACCCGGTTTTTAATCTGTTTGTCTGAAACTCAAACATTCGGGGTGGGCTTGACCGTGTCTGGGATATCCTTGGCTCACTAAAGTGCTAGTGGCCACGACTTAAGCAAGGTGTAGGCATACACGGTAATTGCTATTATTAATTAATATCTGCTTTATATGGGAAAGTTCAGTAGTGGTGTGTCAGTCAATCATGTCTCGGTTTCTGTACTGGGCCCCATATGTAAAAGACGGACATATAAATTTTTATACAAGGTCAATTGTACTGTCCCAAGTTATTTATAAAAAATGTGCCTAGTGTACCTAAAACCATTTCGAAAAGATTTTCAAAATGAGTCGGTTGATTGTATTTACTAGTGTAAATTGTTGTATTTTCAAAGATCGAGTTACAGGTATAAGTACGTAATATGCCGGGAGCTGCGGGGCAATTATACTGAGGAGTTGCGACCTTGTAGAAGTGCCTGTAGAGTCTGTTATCATTTTGTGTATGTATATTTTCGATCCGCCTGTGGAGCTTATTACAAGCCATGTATATGTTTGTATATTGTGTTTCGAACTCTGGACACTCTATGGTTTGTAATAATTTATATTTTACTCCAAGCCTTCCGCTGTGTTGCTCTGTGTTGTAATTGGTTATGATGATATCAACTGTACGTCATGATACTCCCCACTGAGCCCACCGGAATACACATGGAAATCAGGGTGTGACAGGTTGGTATCAGAGCCAACGTTTGAGGGAATTCAACACTAGTCTTTAGTGTTTGATCTCAAACGACACAGTAACACATTCCTTAGACTCTCGAGTCTAGGCTATGACCTAGGATTATTCATTACCTTACTTTGATATTATTATTCTGCCTTGTTTTGTGTTTTAACTTATTATTGAAGCAGGACAATGCCGCCTAAGTTTTCACAAGGAGCAAAAGGAAAAGGGATCAATGAGGAGTGGATCCTCAAAGCAAGGGCCTTCCAACGCCCCCGTTTACAACCCTTATGAAGGATCGGATGACTCTTCGTCACCATGGGAACCTTACCCTCACCCACTACCTCACGAGTACTCACCACCTTCTGACTCACACCATACCCAACAACCCCAACATTCACACCATTCCCAACATTCCAACCACTCACAACACTCTCAATCTTACCAAGGAGAACTTAACCCCACTTCTACTTACGATCACTCTCTGAAACCCCTCCTGAAGACTCCCCTGAACCAATGGAGGAAGACTCTGACCCGGAGATGCCTCAAACAGGGTCAATGGGGCACCCGATTGAAATATCCAGCGGATTAAATTCTTATGTTGGAAATCTTCAACACCACCCCGATGACTTTATGGAAAGATGGGGACAATATGTCTTCGTCAACACCCCATCATACCACAGCACACCCTCATACCATACTCCTCAACCGTAACTACCTCCGCCTGAGGAAGTACCAATGCAACAGGTGGAGCAACCTCAACCACCACCTGTACCCCAACCACCAAGAAGACGCGGAGCGCGCATGTCAGTGCGCCTAGGACCAAGAATAGGGTCACTCTAACCTAACCCTTACCCTACTATCCCAGAGGACTCACAAATGGATGGACCCTCTCGCACCTCACCGTTTGTGGAACACCTTCCACAACCTGTAGTTGAACTTTTGCCTCAACCACCACAATCCACTATTGGGCCTTCGACCCAACTACCACCATTGCCTCAGGGTTTTGAAAACCCAATTCCTACTTATCCAGATTCGTCTGGATACCATCACATTGACACCTCCAACTGGCCCAATTACATTCATGATGCACCTTCCAATGATCCATACTTGTAGGCAGCTGCGTTTAACACTCTTTATCCTAACCCTTATCAGCTCCCACCTCACCAAGTCAGTCGATATCCTTATCATGGGTACCGTCCTTCTGGTGCACCCCCACCCTATGTATACCAACATCCGGGTGCACTGCAGCCACAACCTCCACCCTAACCTCAACCACAGCCGCAACAACCACCAGTACTGGAGGTTGTGAACGAAGCATTAAAAACGATGGAAGAACTACAGCAACAGACAGCCAAATCCGGAAAGAAGACAAGCAAGCTGTTAAAAGGGCTTATAAGAATGATTAAGGGAAAGAAGGATTAGAATCTTCACCATTATCATTATGTAACTTCGTTTAAAGAAGTCCTTATGTGGACATTTCATTTCATTTAATATAGTCCCTGCGTGGACATTTTGATTATTTCAGTATAGTCCCTGCGAGGACAATTTTCCTTATTTAAAAGTCCTATTTATGGACACTATTGTATCGCACTTTTATCATTAATGGAATTTTGAAATTTTAATTTATGTGTTCCTTTGCACCAGTTGTTCAAACGATCGTCCCGATTGAAATTTGAAATTTATGATCTGCTATATATTTCCAAAAGCTTCTCTTGATGGTTTACACCCGCCAAGTGATTAGGTCACATGAATTGGCAAAACGGTAGTTATATGGTCTTATACCATAATAGTTAAGGTTGAGATTTCCCTTCTATCCAGGGGTGGTGAACTACGCTCTAAGCCCCCTAGTCTGCCTGATCTAGACTAGTTATTTAAATCATTTCAAGAATTTTATTCTAAACGTTAATATGTTCAAAGGTATTAACCTCCTGGTAAGTGTGACTTGAGGAACCACACGAGCCGTCAAAGTAATGGACTACGTCCAAACCTACACGATCTATTTTGATCCTGATCAATCATCAGTGCGATGATTATTTTACTTAACACCCATTAGTGGTGTAATGTTTACAAGCTATATTTATGTCCATTAGTGACAAAACGACAGTTGTAGTCTACGACTCCTTGTCTCGAGGTAGTAAAACTACGTTCGAACCTCGAAGCCTCACGACCCTTTTGTGATCTTGGCATTATATAATTCAAGTCGTAACGACAAGCCATTTGTGCTACTCGTATTTTGTCCTTTGTGACAGGCCGATTGTGCCATGTTATTCACCCCCATAAACTTTACAAGTTTACATGGTTTAATTATACCATACCCCACATCTTAATACAAGTTATCAGGCATGTATGACTAACTAAAACTTATATTATTATTATTATAGTTTCATCGAAAAAGATGACAGATTCTAATGAAGTGAATAGTCAAAGAAAGCATGATCACGTGAATGAGAACATCGTTATAACAAAGGAGATCTTCAAGCATTTATTGCCACAGAAGTCGATAAGGCAATAAAGAATTACGCTGAAAAGCAGTTAGAGTCGAGTGCTTCGCACTCTAAACAGTCGTCAAGGTACACCTCCAAGCATACCACCAAGCAATTCTCAAAACCTCCTTCAGAAAAGAAGGAACACTCAGTGCACTCCTCGAATGTGAGGAGAGAGAGGGAGGAATACTAGAAAAAGACAAATTCTCGAAGATGGTTGCTCGTACAAGTACTTTGTGTCTTGTAAACCACGATACTTTACTAGAGATTAAGGAGCAGTAGAAACTCTGAGATGGTTGGATGAGATTGAGACAGTTGTAGAAATTAGTGGATGCGCGAAAAGGATGTAGTGAAGTATGTTGCACAGTCATTCAAAGGTGATGCTCTTATACGGTGGAAGTCAATGATTCAATTATCTGGGAAAGTTTATTTGTATAATTTGAGTTAGGAGAAGTTTGTAGATTTGATAAAGGAAACCTACTGTCCACCTCACGAGGTGGAAAAGATTGAAACAGATTTTCGGGGGTTACAGATGAAGAATTTAGATTGTAGGAAGTATTTGTCTAACTACAATTCCATGTCAAGATTAGTACCTTACCTGATCACCCATGAATCCAAACGCATCACGCGTTTTATTAGTGGATTGGAACCAGAGATTAAGGGGAATGTCAGGGCTTCAAGGCCAGAAACTTTCAAATCTACAGCAGAGCTGGCTGTGACGCTTACTTAGGACCTGAAAAGACATCAGTCCATAAAGTCAGAAGCAGAGGGAAAGAGGAAGAGAGAGGATGACCGAAATCATCGGTCGAACAAAAATCGGAGGTTTGGATTCAGCAGGAATCAGTAGAGGTCGGATGATAGGCCTAAGTGTAAGAAGTGTAATCGACGACACCGGGGTGAGTGTCGGGATGAACCCCAATCTAAATCATGTGGAATTTGCAAAAAGTTTGGGCACAAGGAATTGGATTGTAAGGATCTCAAGGACGCCACATGTTACAACTGTGGTGAGAAAGGGCACATCAAACCCAACTGCCCTAAATACAAGAAAGACGATGCTGCCAGAGAAGAAGGATCAAAGAAATGAAAGGCCTGTGCTTTCCAGATGAAAGCTAAAGAGGCCGTGAACGACGACAATGTGATAACAGGTACGTTTCTTATTATGATGTTTATGCTAGAGTTCTCTTTGATTCAGGGGCCGATAAATCTATTGTAGATCATAAGTTTAATGCCTTATTAAACTTGCCCATAAGAACTATAGACGTAACTTATGACATAGAACTCGTTGATGGAACAATTGAAACCGCTTCTACGATTCTAGATGGATGTTCCATATCCATCAAGGATCATGCCATTCCTGTTTCACTTCTGCCAATGAAATTGGCGGGATTCGATGTAGTTCTTGGTATGGATTGGTTGTCTAGTAACCAATCCCATATAGCCTGTGACAAGAAACTCATCGAGATCAAATCCCCAACTGGAGATGCACTCGCTATACAAGGAGACCGGCATTATGGATTGTCGGAAAAAGCATCGTTACTCAAAACATCAAAGTGTTTGAAGAAAGGGTGTGTCATTTATATGGCACAAGTGACCATTGATGAGCCCAAGCCAAAGATAGAAGACATGCCTGTCATCTCTGAATTTACAGATGTTTTCCCCGAAGACTTGCCTGGTCTGCCTCCAGACAGATAAGTGGAGTTTAAGATCGATATCATACCGGGAGCCGCTCCTGTTGCAAGAGCTCCATACCGATTGCCACCCACAGAAATGAAGGAATTACGAACCCAGCTGGATGAACTATTGGAAAAGGGTTTTTTACAACCTAGTTCATCACCTTGGGGAGCTCCAATTTTGTTCGTAAAGAAGAAAGATGGTTCAATGCGAATGTGCATTGACTACCGTGAACTGAATAAGTTAACAATAAAAAACCGCTACCCTTTACCCAGGATCGACGACCTATTTGATCAACTTCAGGGAGCGGGCTACTTTTCAAAGATTGATCTGAGGTCAGGTTATCATCAGCTCAAGGTTAGAACGGAAGATGTCCCGAAAACATCATTTAGAACCAGGTATGGTCATTATGAGTTCTTAGTGATGCCTTTTGGGCTCACGAATGCACCTGCGGCCTTTGTGGATTTGATGAATAGGGTCTGCAAACCATACTTGGACAAGTTTGTCATTGGGTTTATAGATGACATACTCATCTATTCTTGTAGTCAGGAAGACCACGAGAAACATCTAAGGTGTATACTAGAATTGTTGAGGCTAGAGAAACTCTACGCAAAGTTCTCAATGTGTGAGTTTTGGTTACGTGAAGTCCAGTTCCTAGGACACGTTGTTAGTGAACATGGAATCCAGGTAGATCCCGCAAAGATTGAAGCCAGTATGAACTGGCAAGCTCCTAAGACTCCAACAGAGATACGTAGCTTTTTGGGATTGGCTAGTTACTATCGGAGATTTATCGAAAATTTTTCAATGATAGCTACCCCATTGACCACATTAACCTGCAAGGAAGTTAAGTTTGTTTGGGGTCCGAAGCAGCAGGAAGCCTTTGATACTTTAAAGCAGAAACTAAGTAATGCTCCTGTGCTAACCTTACCTGAAGGAATTGAAGACTTTGTGGTCTATTGTGATGCATCGCAGACAGGGATGGGCTGCGTGCTTATGCAACGAGGTAAAAGTGATCGCCTATGCCTCGCGAAAACTAAAAATACATGAAAGAAACTACATCGCGCACGATTTGGAATTGGGCGCCATGGTGTTTACACTCAAACTATGGAGACACTATCTTTACGGAACGAAGTGTATTATATACACTGATCATAAAAGTCTCCAACATCTATTCAACCAGAAAGATTTGAACATGCGACAACGACGATGGATGGAAACACTTAACGATTAGATTGCGAGATCCGCTACCACCCAGGCAATGCAAATGTGGTTGCCGACGCCTTAAGTCGCAAAGAAAGGGTTAAACCCATTCGGGTTAACGCCAAAAGAATGGAAGTAAGAAATAGATTGAATGAGAAAATCTTGCAAGCTCAGCAGCAAGCCTTGTTAGAGGCAAATCTCTCGAGTGAAGAATTGGGTAAATTTGTGGAACAACTTACGCCGGGAAGAGATGGAATCCTTAGATTCTGTGGACGAATTTGGATTCCAGTCTTTGCAAGACTTAGGGATTTGATCCTCCAAGAAGACATAGTTCTAAATACTCTGTTCACCCGGGTAGTGATAAGATGTACAAAGATTTAAGGCCTAACTATTGGCGGGCAGGGCTGAAGAAATCCATAGCTACTTATGTAGCTAAATGCTTAACGTGTTCGCAAGTTAAGGCCGAACATCAGAAACCGTTGGGACTACTGCAGCCGCTAGAGATCCCCATGTGGAAATGGGAATGCGTAACTATGGATTTCATTACCAAGTTACCAAAGACAAATCGCGGAAATGACATGATATGGGTTATCGTGGATAGGTTGAACAAGTCGGCTCATTTTCTACCCATTAAAGAAAGCTACAGTTCCGATAAATTTGCAAAACTTTATGTGGATGAGATTGTATCCTTACACGTCGTGCTGGTATCCATTGTGTCCGATAGAGACACAAGATATACTTCACACTTTTGGAAAAGCTTTCAACAGGCCTTGGGCACACGATTGAACTTTAGTACGGCATACTTCCCGCAGACGGATGGACAAAACGAACGTACTATTCAAACGTTGGAAGACATGTTGCGTGCATGTGTAATCGACCTAGGAGGAAGTTGGGATAGACACTTGCCTCTCGTCGAGTTCTCCTATAATAATAGTTATCACGCAAGCATTCAGGTAGCTCCATTTGAGGCCCTATATGGGAGAAAGTGTAGAACGCCCGTATGTTGGGCTGAAGTTGGGGAAGCCCAATTAACAGGACTAGAAATTGTCCTGGAGATGACGGACAAAATTTTGCAAATTCGTGATCGTCTTAAGGCTGTCAGGGATCGGCAGAAGAGCTATGCGTATAAGAGGCGTAAACCTCTTCAGTTCCAAGTAGGGGACAAGGTTTTATTGAAGGTGTCGCCTTGGAAAGGCGTTATGCGCTTTGGAAAGAAGGGCAAGTTAAGCCCGAGATACATCGGACCGTTCGAGATTGTCGAACGTATTGGATCTATGGCATATAAATTGAAATTTCCAGAAAAACTCAGTGGAATCCATGATGTATTTCACATTTCCAACTTGAAGAAGTGTCTGGCGGATGAATCGTTGGCCATGCCACACGAAGACGTGCAAATTGATAAAAACCTGCGGTTCATTGAAAAACCCGTGGAGATTGAAGATCGACAGGTTAAGAAGCTTCGTAAGAAGCATGTGCCGATTGTTAAAGTTAAATGGGACGCTCGTCGAGGTCCCGAATATACTTTGGAAGTGGAGTCCGTTATGCGGCAGAAATACCCACACTTGTTTGATTAAAATCTCGAGGTCGAGATTTATTTTTAAGGGGGTGAGGATGTAACACTACGTGTTTTTACGTCCAATTAAATTCCGACATGTGTCCCGATAATCCTCGTATTTCGTGTACTTAAACAGGAGAAACCGAAGTCGTTAAAATGCATGATTTTATCCACTATGTATGGATGATTATAGTTGAGGGGCCAATAAAGAAAAATGCCAAATTTTCATTCCTTAGGAAGGCCTTGCGGACCGCAAGGCTAAAGCCATACGGTCTGCATGGCCTTTGAAAACAATGGGCGCCAGAGGTCCTTACGGACCGTAAGGCATAACCCATACGGTCCGCAAGGACCTGCCAGTGAGCAGAAAATAGCAGAACTCAATTCTGCCACCTCTTGTCATTTTTGCCACCTTTCTTGCATGCTTGCCGCGTCCATGGACACTTGTTGACATCCCTCAACAGCTGGCAATACTCCTGGACCCTCCGTGGCTATATACAATGAATTTTTGTGAGCTGCAACAAAACCTTCATTCATTTTAACTCACCAAATTCATCTAGAGGAGCTCCTGGCCATCTTGAAGCATTCCTTTATGTTCTTAGCAACCTTTGAGCATTGTGTAAGTGTTCTAATTCGTGCTAAGTCATTTTCATTAGGTTTTAAGCCAAAGTCAAAGTCTTGTCGTAAAAACGCCTTGACTTTGAGCTTAGACCAGATTGGTCCAGCCATTGATAGTAACAAAAGTGGCTATGTGATTGTAATAAGGTAGGTTGTTAACCCCTAAAAAGGGCACCTCCTGATTACCACGAATTCTTGATCAATTGACGAGTCAAAGTAAAGTCAACAAAAGTCAAACTGACCAGATTTTATAAAAATACACAAATGATTATATAGAGGTTATAAAATATGTTTTGATGCATGTATAACTTAAAAATAAGTATTAGAACTTATATAAATTAATTTGGCTCGTCAAGACTCGGTCTAGAATCGGTTTGCAACCGAAAGTCCCAAGATTTGACTCCTGCTTTGACTTTCAGTTCTGACCCGATTTAAATGTTTAGGCTACTGACTTTAAGTCATTTAGGGACCATGTTTAAGTATAGTATAACCTCTTAAAGTTATACTATATGGTTCCTTAGCAATTTGAATTTATATGCACGTTCCGTTTAATTTCTTAAACATTTACAAAAAGGTCATTTTTGTACAAATCAAGGATTTAAACATCCATGCATGTAAAAATATGTTATAAACTGATTTGTAAACATAATTAGAGTATTTTGATGTCAAGAATCTGACCATGAACCAAGTTTTGATAAAAGACGTAAAGTGTGCTTTTAAATGGCTAAAATGCCGTTTTCGGCATTTTAGAAAGATTAAACATGGTTTTATCACTAAGATGAAATACTTATGAAGTAATATGATATGTAGGACATATTAGGATATTTATTCAGATTACAAACTGAATAAAGTCTAAGATTCGTTAAATGCCGATAAATGACCAATTTACCCTTTTTCGCGTAACTTGATTTAAACCAAGCTTTTTATAACCAAATATTTTATCTAGTGATATAACATGTTAAAGAACATATTTTGGTTTAATAAAACATGCCATAACCTCGGTTTACCTTGAACATCGAATTTAACGGCATTTATCGACTTTTACACCTATTCGGCGCATAGTATGGTTTAAAACCATAACTATGAGCCAAGACTTGTTACCTAACAATTTATAAACTTATTTTCAATATATTTTCAGTATATACAAGTCCCGAACTCAGAATTCCAATTATGACTTCAAAGCTATGTGTGAAATGACTAAATTACCCATACGGGACATAGTTTATTTCAAAATCGTCAAGCACACATATATTTGATATCCTACTGTTATAACATCATAAAATTTATATGTTTACTGAATAAATATGACCTTGGCATCAGATTTACTATAAACACCTTTTTATAAGTAATAAAATGACCAAATTGCCCTCCTGAGGCGTAAATCAAGTTTATAACCAAAACGTACATACATATTGATATCCTACGGATATCACATCCTACGGATATCATATCCTATGGATATCATACCATATTTTAAACATATTTTCATATGGAACTTGTATATGACTCCTACGGTTACCCGGTTTCGCTTAAACGCTTACGGTTAAGCATACGTGATTAGTTTACGTAATCTAACTGAAACGGGTTTAACCTTGTCAATTTCTTATCGAAATCCAGAATGTCGTTGGTATACCTATATTATACAAGTTTATATACTTAGTTTATATACTTGTTGGGTCTGATTAACATTCTATTTCGATCACCACTTAATCTAGCGTATTGAACCGTATTTATTTTAACGTAAGACTAGCCGGTTCAAGTCTAAAGACTTAATTAAGAACCCGTTAGCATTCTAATTTGGTTAATAATACCATCACGTCAGACTAAACGCCTCCGCGGTAGATTGTGCCTGTACTTGTTATCTTGATTTGCGGCTGAGTTGCGACTTTCTGATGACTTAGCTCATGTAAATACATTTAACTTATTTTCCTATACGGGCTTGGGATACGGTAAACTATTACCGCTGGTCGGGTATGGAAATAAAGTTTTATCCAGTTGTGATAATTAACTAAAATACATAACCCGGTTTTAATCTGTTTTGTCTGAAACTCAAACATTGGGGGTGGGCTTGACCGTGTCCGGGATATCCTGGGCTCACTAAAGTGCTAGTGGCCACGACTTAAGCAAGGTGTAGGCATACACCGGTAATTGCAATTATTAATTAATGTCTGCTTTCTGTGTGAAAGTTCAGCAGTGGTGTGTCAGACGATCATGTCTCGGTTTCTGTACTGGGCCCCATATGTAAAAGACGGACATGTAAATTTTTATACAAGGTCAATTGTACTGTCCCAAGTTATTTATAAAAAATGTGCCTAGTGCACCTAAAACCATTTCGAAAAGATTTTCAAAATGAGTCGATTGATTGTATTTACCAGTGTAAACTAACGTATTTTCAAAGATCGAGTTACAGGTATAAGTACGCAATAGGCCGGGAGCTGCGGGGCAATTATACTAAGGAGTTGCGACCTTGTAGAAGTGCTTGTAGAGTCTGTTATCATTTTGTATATGTATATTTTCGATCCGCCTGTGGATCTTATTACAAGCCATGTATATGTTTGTATATTGTGTTTCGAACTCTGGACACTCTATGGTTTGTAATAGTTTATACTTTACTCCAAGCCTTCCGCTGTGTTGCTCTGTGTTGTAATTGGTTATGATGATATCAACTGTACGTCACGATACTCCTCGTCGGGCCCACCGGAATACACGTGGAAATCAGGGTGTGACAAAATTAAAACTCAAACAATCCAAAAAAATAGTAAAATAAATAAATAAAAAAATACAAAATCCAAAAAAAAAATAAGAAAAAAAACTTAAAAACAAAAAAATAAAACAAATAAAAAAAAACAAATAAAAAAAAATAAAAAAAAAAGATGTTAAAAAAATTTAAAAATAAGAAAAAATCAAGAACATATAAAATTAAAAAATAAAAAAATCCCGAAAAATAAAACATAATAATAATAATAAAATTTTAAAAATAAAAAAATACAAAATCTAAAAAAATTAAGAAAACAAAAACTTAAAAATCAATAAACTTAGAAAAATAAAAAAAATGAAAATATAAAAGCTTAAAAAAAACAAAAAAAAGTTTAGAAAATAAAAAAAATTAAAAAATATACATTTGAAAAGACTTTCGTCAACATTTGTCACTCTTAAAACACATGTGTTTTAGTTTTTTTCTATTTTATTATTTTATTTATTTTTTGGTTTTTAAATGATTTAATTTTTCTGATTTTCCTTTTTTTGATTTTTTTTTATTTTTTTAGCATATTATGACTTAATTCCATCTTGACCCAAACCCATTCTAACCCAAATCAATCCTAACCTTTTTTCTTATAAAACTATCCTAACCCAAAATCATTCTAACTCAAATGCATTTTAACCCATTACCCAATCATGCCCAACCCTCCTATTTTGCCACCCATATAGACTATACACAAGCATAGGATTGGAGCAGAAATTGGTCCTTTATCCACACTTTGCATAGTCGGAGGAGCCGCGGCACCTTATTCTGCAAATTGATGGTAGATGCATCTTGAACCAAGTCATTTACACTAAGATTGACCAGGCACTGTCAATGTTTGTGGACTCCTTTGTTTGAAGAAATCAGCGTACCCGATTTTCCCTACACAGCGATTGATCTTTGGGGTCTCGGTTTTTCTTAGAAAGGGTGGCGGTAATAAGGAAGAAAGGTGACAAGATTACCATTTTACCCTCGATGATGGATGGCTGCTTGACAAAGACAGGGAGACAAACAGCAACAAAAATAAAGTATGAGGGTGTTAAAACCTAAAGTTACTGAAATCGAGAGGCAAAGTGAAATTTTCCCTAAAGCAAAAAGAGGCAAATTGTAATTTAATCTTTAAGTTAAAAACAAAAAGAATTTTAAAAGAATTATATGTAAGTATATAAACCCTAACCTACTCTATCTCTAATATTTCCCTCTGCTCTCTCTATTCTTCTCTGGCTATTAAACCCAATCCAGCCACCCATTTCAAAATCAAAATGATGGTTGTAAATAATAACACCACCACAAATCAAGGTCAAAATCCCCTATTTTTAAAAGTCAAAATCCATTCAAAGGAAACAAGAAGCTTTTATATGTAATAATAATGAGAAGCAAAATGGGAAGCGTGAAGCTATTGGTTGTGGAGGAAAATGGGATGAACCAAACCACAAACCAATTAAAGGTTTTTTTTCACTTAGTCACTCTCACTGTCTTTGTCTCGCCATGTCGTTCGATTTAGCCCTTCCTTCTGTCCTTTTCATTTAGCCTCTCTCACTGTCCAGATCTGTAACCCACACAAGTTGAGGAGGTTGTGGGTGGTTCAAGATCTATCTAGATCTGGGTTGGAAGGTAGTGGTAGAGAGAGAGTCGCAAGAGAAGGAAGTGGTTGGAGAAGTTGTGTAGACCGGTGGTTGGAGGGGGTGAGAGGTGGGGAGGAAAATTGTTGACAGGAGACGGCGATTGTGGTTTTTCTATAGTACGGTGATAGTGGTGGTGATGGTGGTGGTGTGGTGTAGCATTTTGTTGTTGTGTGTATCTAGAGATACAGAGAAAAATGTTCTAAAGTTTGATTCAAATATTCAAGTTATATATAAATAGTATCAAAAAAGGAAATGACAAAATTACCCTCATATGAGAGATACATGATAAGAGTTAATGTTAAAAGTTAACTGAGTTAGGACTAAAGGATATTACGTGTCGAAAAACAGTAACATAAAAGACACCGCTTGTAATTTTCTTAGCTAAAGGACGTCGCCTGAAAATTGTTTAAAACATAAAGGACATAAAATGCAATTTAGTGTATAAATACACATTTAAATGCTAGCGAAATTTTAGAAGACGGCTATATAAATTTCCGCCTATGTTAGTGACCATATCTCCTTTATTTTATATCAATATTATTTTCCTTATTTATAGCTCAATTATAAAATAATGCTCCTGTATTTATTCCCCAACTTTCTCATTATGAGTAATACGCAAAATTATTGGAGATACCAAAGTTTATATGGTATCAGAGCAGGTTTCAAACCGCTCGACCTGACAACCCTAAAATTCTTCCTCTTCGTCGCTATGGGTGACAAAGAAGCATCAGAGAAGAAGATCGAGCAAGACCATGTTGATTCCAACTCTCCTTGCTACATACACACTTTCGAGTACCCGAGGCAGATGCATCTTAATGATGCATTCACTGATAACAATTACAATGAGATGACCAATTTTCTTTCGCCAAAAACAAATTTGGGTTCATCGATGGGACCATCCAGAAACCAGAGAAGACGGAATCAACATACATGCCATGGATGCAATGTGACGCCATGATCAAAGGATGGCTCACCACTACAATGGAGAAAGATATCAGAAGTCGCGTAAAATACACAAGCATTGCTTTTAAAATCTGGACAGACCTCAAAGAAAGGTTTGCGAAGGAAAGTGTGCCACATGTGTATGAATTAAAGCAAACCCTAACCAGCACTCACCAAGATGGCTAGTCCGTATCAGCCTACTACACCCGGTTGCGGACTCAATAGGATGAGATCCAAACTGTTTTTTCCAATGATGTTCTTGCAATGGATGTTCCTTTAATATTGGAAACAAGATCTGTGAACAAAGAGGGAAGGAAAGGGTTTATGAATTTCTTATGTGGCTTGATGGAGACTCCTCGGTGATTAGGACTCAACTACTAGCAATGAACCCAACACCTTCTCTCGGTAACATCTACCATCTGGTGGCCGAAGATGAGCAGCAATGTGCTATTCCGGGTGGAGAGAAAACCGGTCAAGAAGCAACGGCTTTGCAGGCTTATGCTCCTAACACGCGTGATGGAAACTCAAGCATGCAAAACAACATACCGGGCCAAAGAGAGATCAAACGAAGTCATGGTGAACGGGTTGAACATTGTAACCTTTGTAGAAGAAATGGAAACAAAGAAGGGTGTCCTAAAATAATAGGTTATCTAGAATGGTGGCCCGAAAAGGAAAAACGGGAGAAGATCAAGACCAAAACGGCTTGTCTAGAAACTGATTCAAGCCCTATACCAGGTTTGAGCAACGAGCAATATTAAGTGTTTATAAACCATTTTGCATGGACTGGCAACTCCCCAAAGGATGATTCGTCTCCAATGGCCAACATGGCAGGTAAAGGTGACAAAGGTAAGAATTGGATTATGGATTCAGGTTGCACCAAACATATAACTGACGTGGTTAGCATGGTTATAATTTCAGGTCTATTTTAAGCACCTTTTTACTCGTGGATCAAGCTTTAAATTTATAAAACACGATACAATACTACCACTCTACACACATTAGGGCAAGTGCACCCATCGTGGACGTAGTATAGTGATTGTAAGATACCGAGGCCGTCCAAGGACACAAGAGCTTCTAGTACCAGCTTATCGTTAACGTCTAATCTAACCAAATTTTGATAAGAGTTTTGAAAGATAAAGATAAAAATGTAAGTAAAAATAGGAAAAACAAATAGACAAAAAGGAATCACTTGGCTCAAACTCCTCTTTTATGTTTCCTTTGATGATTTCCGCACTTTGGACATTTTAAGGGATTATCTTAGTTATAGCGGTAGGCCCCTCTTGTGAAGACGATGTTACCCTCAACCCATTGGTCTGAGTCAGCAGGGATACAGTCACAGGGTCGGAATATTGGAAGATAATTAAGTAAGTTATTAATGCAAAATATGGTAGGCCCCTCTTGTGAAGGCGACGTTTCCCTCAGCCATATTGGTCTGAGTCAGCAGGGATACAGTCCCGCATGGCCGGATAAAGTTTTAATAGTAGTTTATTTATAAGGGATTCAAACTATTCTTACTTCCCCCGATTTGATGCTATCTGCCTCAAAGGAAGTCCTAATAAGCTTGAACAAAGTCCTCACAGGATATATACACTGAACAAGACAAGAACTTTACCCAAATACCCTTCTAACCCCTTCCAGGTAGTTAACGTGCTTTATATAGACAATAAAGACACAAATGAATGAATCAACAAGACATGAATAAATGTTCAACTAATGTTCACTTTCAATATAAAAAAAAAATAGTTCTTAAAGTCATTAATACATACCCAAATAAAAAGTTGCCGAAGATTGGAAATCAAAAGTAAAACATAAAAGATTCGTCTTCACCAAGTGATGTAAGAGATTTAGCCAAGCATGGCGTTTGTTTGTCAAGAACTCTTACTATCAATCTTGGATCCTGAGACTACTACACACTGTAGAAGATGAAAGATGGATGATAGTGGTGGGTGTTGGTGTTGTAGTGGTGGTGGACTGATGGCAAGTGAGAGAGAAGTGGTTTGCCAAGGGATGCCTTTCTCCAAAGCCAAGCACCTCTATTTATAGCTGGAAATAGAGGGCAGGCACGGCCCTTTCGTGACAAGTCTCTCTCCATTCATTAACTGCAGATGTCAGGTCTGTGTACTAACACGCCCCGTGGTGTCATAGCACGGCCCCGTGGTCAGTGTACTTGATGTACTATCAAGATTCAGGAAATCTTAGAGTTGACCATGACTCGTGTTGGGTTTGGCACGACCCTGTGTCACTTGTCTTTTTCTGCAGAGAATTTTTATTGGGCACGACCCCATGCCTAGTGGGCACGGCCCCGTGCCAAAGCTTATGTCTTCTACATTTTTGTTGTTTTGGATGTGAATTGGGGCTCGACAAGTTGTGTCAATCCTTCTTCTTTGTATTTGTGTTGGTTTCTGCTGTTAATTTGTTCCTTTTATTCGTTTAAGCTCTTTTGATCATGTAATTTAAAATTAAACAAAGAAACATGCTTTTTCCAACATTAGTACCGAAAAGGGTTGATTTTCTGCCTTGTTTGATATAATTTATATGTTGCATTTTGCGCACATCAATAACACATGAAGCTGAATGGCTAGAAGATAAAGTCACTTCCATTCGCGAGTCACCTGTTGTCATACCGAATGGATATTCTATACCCGTTTAAGGAAAAGGAAATTGCCATCTACTGAACATAATTACTATAAAAGGGGTTTTGCATGTCCCAAAATTCAAATGCAATCTTTTATCTTCATTAAAATACCAAAGTAACAAATTACAAGGTAAACGGGCAACAAGCTGCGCCGCAACCCCTTTTGAATTGCAAAACCAATCCTGCTAAAGGCAAAATGACCCTTAAAGGTTGAGAGATTACTATTTACAACCAGTTGGACCCTGTTTAGGAATTCTACGGCCTCTGGGGCTAGGGACCCAAATGTATCAAACGTTAATGGATAAACACGTGTTGATTCTCTAAACAAGCCTTCTCGTGTTTAGCGACTGTGACAACTGTGAAAAATCCTGGTAAACGTTGATCGGTACAAGTCCGTGGTAACCGGACGTGATATGTATATCATGATATTTGTGGTGATTATGTGTGATGATACGAATTCTGGAACATGTTACACCGACTATAATAGGAGTATATGCAAGGTAATTACCAAAAACATTACGCTGACGCTATGCGTCACCTACATGGCAAGACAAAGTCGTGAATGGATTGACGACTCTGGGAATATGTATTAGTAAACACGCATGACTTGTGTGCTATGCTAAGCGATATCTGTTATGTCGGGGAGGAATCTGAGAGCACGTCATGGTTAACATGTCACTATTAAGGGCCAACGATGTGAGGTTGGTGTCCTTAGCTTGTAACAACATGTTAAACGGGAGCTTTCCGTTTAACAGCGCTTTAAACATTTGGCATGATTGTTAGGCCATTGGTGGGGCTATTTAAGATTCTGAGTTCACGAAACATCTTAGTTATGTGCCATAGACCATGACATAGGACTTGAAGCAAATCGGAGCTCGGGCACGTAAAACGAGGCAGCTTCCCAGTTAGGGAAACGCCTTTGTTTTGAGAGCAACGAAAGACAACCAAACATGCAAGGAACGGTCAATCAAGCTTAAAAACACTTAAACTACCCTAATACGAGGCTTTTATGATTAAAACGTAACCGTGCTCGATTTTCGAGACGATTAAGCTCGATTCTTAAAACCAAGTCTTTTGACACTAACAACGAAAAACGGAGTCCGTTTTGCGAATTGGGTACGCGTCTGAGACCCGAAAAAGAACCTTAACGCGCCACCGAAGATAAACATCATCTTTTAACACGAAAATACGAAGCACGACAAGCGCCGGTGGGGTAGGGGCACCCCACCTATGCCGCCCCCCATATACTTGCAAGATCAGCTGATTTTCACTCAAAAGATCAACAAATTCAAGGTAATTTTACAAATTTAAGTGGTTTTGATTATGAATTCTTGATTTAACATGATTTAGAACCGAAAAAACCCTTTTTAATCCATGATTTTGGAAGATTTAAACAAGGTTATTGGCTGAATAAGAATACCTTGTGAATTCCCTGGTGTTATATGGTAGCCAAGATCATGAAACATTAGGGTTTGATATCCTAATCGACCCTTAATCGATCGAAATTGATTAACAAATTTATTAACCGAAAAACTATGAAACAAGGCTTGATTGACATGGTTTATGGCATGGTTGGATTTTTTTGGTATATAGTTACTGAGTATGGCTCCCACCCACTTCTGGCTCAAGAAAAACACTCGAAACCGAAGGAATCGCTAGGTATATCACCCGAAACTCGAAACTAGTATAGGCAGAATATTGTTTGGACCATAACTTGGTCCGTGGGTATTGGATTGAGCTAAACTTTGGTGTGGTGATGTAGGGTATTGACCGGAAGGCCAACATAAAAGTTTAGAATTTTTGGAAATTTCTACGATTTTTGGTGAATTTTTGACTGTTTTACCAAACGAAATTTAGATAAATACCAAACCAAGTCAATAAATCACCAAACATTACATGAACACTAAGAAACATATAAGGAAAGTTCTGGGAAGTTTGGGAGTCCATTGGGTGAGTTTTGAGTTGGGTTAAAAATCCGCGTTTTTATGAGTTTTCGGTAGCCGGAAACGCACTAAAAAGAAATCGAAAAATCCCAAATTTTTACAGGTAGGTCTTGGACATGTAAGGGAGTTCCTGGAATATTTTGGGATTTTTTGGATATCGGATGATAAGCAAAGTGAATTATTCGGTGGAATACTGTTTTATAAATGATATATTTGAGAAGTTAAAATAGCTTTATAAATTCCCAAAATATTTTTCCTTGAATCTATTTATTTTCATTGACTCATAAAAATTTCCAGAATTTTATGAAATATGTAGATTAAATGGGATTTTTCGGCTTTTAAAACACTTATTTTAACTAAATTCAGCAGTCACCGAACAACGAACCTGCCGAAACTGGGAACGGACCAAAACCTAACTTGACTATAATTGGAACACCGGGAGTATTTTGGGAGGTTCCAGGGTAACCGGGACATTCTGGGTGTGTTCCACCACCGTTCGGGAGGATCCTCGCCGGCGACAACGGAAATTCAAATTTGGGCAACCTAGACTCCCCAAACACCCAGACTCCCTTAATGAAAAATTAATCTTTCTTAAATCACAACACATTGGCACTATTGGTATTCCTGTACCATTATCCGAACGTGTCAAACAACCGACTTTGGCTGGCACGCGATCCGGTGCCCGGGAGCCAAACATGAAACTAATCATACCCTAACATCCATCACCACTTTAGGATACTATATGTACAACATGGACTGAAAATACTCACTCGGACCCAAGTTATAGGCATTACCGACCTAGCGACCGATATTAGTAATTACTTGCATGATTGTTGTTAAAGTCGAACCAGCTTACATATACTCCTACTGCTACCTGTGATGCTACTATCCTTTGAGCTTTCACTTCCTCACTTTTGAATTGTTTTACTGTTTTCTGGGGACTTGCATGTTACAAACTGTGTTAATTGCACCAACTTGTGATCATGTGAATTTTATAACACACGGTCCGGCAAGCTGAAGGTGCCTATCGTAACACGGTCCGGCAATCTGAAAGTGTCTGCTGTGACACGGTTTCACGAGCTGAAGGTGCTTGTTGTGACACGGTCTGGCGAGCTGAAGGTGTCTGTGTGATAAATCTGTAAACTGTGACTATGACCAGTGCAATTAAACTTGTTAACACATATTTGTTCCACAACAACTAAACCAGTGAAACTCACCAGCAGCGTTTAGCTGACCCTTTTTAAAACTAACATGCATTTCAGGTAACTTGAGACTGGTATGATCCGTGTATGTGGTTCAAGACATGTTTATAAGCGAAGCCTGATATATACGCATGTGGCCTAGAAGACTTATATGGTTCATGAGAACACGCAGTTGTAACATACATGTAGTATGTAATCAACATTTTGTAAGTAATAAAATGTAGTTTCTTTATAAAAAATGTGCTTGTACCAGAGGTGTCTGTTGCATCCCGTATTTTTTCTTCCGCTGCCAGTCGGGGTGTGACAGAAGATGGTATCAGAGCCATTGGTTATAGAGAATTAGGTGCCTTTAAGGAAACCTAGACTATAACTACAGGCTCGGACTTTAGTGGACATCATTAGAAAAGTAACCCAACTAAAAGTACTTAGTGAACATTGTAATGTATCCTATTGGCAAGTACCAGGATGGCCTTGTGGGGCAAGTGGGTTATTATGGTCCGGAACGTAATAACAGACTTGCTCATACGAGGCAGTGTTTGGAAAGTCGCGGTAATAAACACACTTAAATACGTGGAGTGATACATACGTGTACCAAGGTGATAGTGTGTGGTTGTTTGTGCATGGATTCACACATGAATTGGGTTTGATGGATAATGCATTACAACATATGCCTTCAGGATAGGCAGAAAACTGGTATTACAGTCCATTCCACATTCCTACTGACCACATATTTAATATCACTAGAGTTGGATTCCTATCACTCACACAGTTGTTACTTATACTTTATGATGTGAGAACTCAAGTCTTTATTACGATACGATCTCACCAACTCTACCCTTATAATTACTATAACGACGATTACATACCAGAATGGTACTTTAAAAAGAACGTAGCTACATAAAGAACGCGTGGGTCGTTCTGATAGCCTGGGAGGATGTGTACAGATTCTTATTCCACTTCTTGCTGCTTCACATTCGATTGTTATACAATCGCAGAATTCAAACATTTTACGAAACTTTTCATCCTTAAATCCACGATTCATTTGATGGTCCGCTGGATTCCTCTTTTGCTTACAATATTGGCTTTAGCTTTCACGTCATGTGATACTATGATACTTAGGGGTATTCCTTAGCACATGTTTCGATATATGTTATATCTGAATATGACGATCTTCGGGTCATGGAAATGGCATGGAATGCGTGAATAAGTTACCTTCCCATTGTCATTCAATTCCATGGGGTATAAATTTTGTGATGATACAGATTCCTTTGAAACGCTTTTCGTTGTGGAACCTCGTTTCGTGTGACCATCGATTACATTGTGTTCTTTTACGATTATTGATTGTTTCGGATTTCAGTTGGCTAGTCGCGAAAAGCAATATTAGGCCCGAATATCTTGGTGAACGGAACATTGATCATGTATATGGGTGTGGTGGATATGTTGCGGTACTTCCTATATATAAACACCCGGCTACGTTATCAAGGTACGGTTACTCAGGACAGATGGGCTTCATGTTGCGATTCGATCGGTTATGTTTTGGGCAATTCAGTGTTGAGGCTTCGACCCTGTTTGATGCAATAAATAATACCACAATTGTCGTAACTACGATATTTATACACCTTTGCGGTAATTCTAAGTGGAAGGTAGTTTGGGTCGCCATATAACGACCTTTGGGTTAATCCTGGGGAAGGTCCTTTTTCGAATTCGTAGTCCGACTTTCTAGGGGTACTACACCCTGGTAGTACTTTGTACTGAACTATTCGGGTATAACCGGTAATAGCTTACCCACATCGATTTACCCCATGTTTGATTTATGATAAGTGACAACGTTCTGTCTTTGGTAAGACAATTCAGCGTAATTTCTTTTTTTTTGGCGGGATTTTGCTCAAACGTATAGTCATATATTCGAAATCACTACGTTACGACGAACTAACTTTACTTATGTGTCGACCGTTGTCTATGAAGCTATCCGGTTATAGCATATAATTCCATTACTAGCCGTTTGTCACACCCCTAATTTCCACGAGTACCCGGTGGGCCCGGTTGAGGAATATCATGACGTAGTTGATAATATCATAACCAAACAAACACATGCACATCGGAAGTCTTGGATTTAAATTACTATTACAAACCGAGTGTCCAAAGTCCAAAAATAAATTACAAGGCTTGTAATGAAAAGATCCATAGGCGGATCGAAATAAATATATACAAAGAAATTGTTCAACAGACTTTAAGCAACCTAGAGACTTGCAAATCCTCTATTGTCACTATAGCACAGCTCCCGATCTATTGCGTGTTGCCACCTGTAACTTGGTCTTTGAAAATACGTCAGTTTTCACTGGTAAATACTAATAACCGACTCATTTTGAAAATATTTCTAAATGGTTTTAGATGCACTTGGAACATTTTATAAATAACTTGGGATAGTTCAAAATGACCTTGTTTACAATTTTACATGTTTGTCAATACATATGGGGTCCGGTGCAGAAACCGAATAACCTGATTAACCGACACGCCACTTAAAACAATCCACCAGCGGGATTCAACATTTTAATAGCATTAGCATCTGTCAGGTGTTGCGATTCGTTCGGTTATGTTTTGGGCAATGCAGTGTTGAGGCTTCGACCCTGTTTGATGCAATAAATAATACCACAATTGTCGTAACTACGACATCTGTACACGTTTGCGGTAATTCTAAGTGGGAGGTAGTTTGGGTCGCCATATAACGACCTTTGGGTTAATCCTGGGGAAGGTTCTTTTTCGAATTCGTAGTCCGACTCTCTAGGGGTACTACACCCTGGTAGTACTTTGTACTGAACTATTGGGTATAACCGGTAATAGCTTACCCACATCGATTTACCCCATGTTTGATTTATGATAGTGACAATGTTTTGTCTTTGGTAAGACAATTCAGCGTAATTTCTTTTTTTTTTGGCGAGATTTTGCTCAAACGTATAGTCATATATTCGAAATCACTACGTTACGACGAACCAACTATACTTATGTGTCGACTGTTGTCTATGAAGCTATTCGGTTATAGCATATATTTCCACTACTAGCCGTTTGTCACACCCCTAATTTCCACGAGTACCCGGTGGGCCCTGTTGGGGAATATCGTGACGTAGTTGATAATATCATAACCAAACAAACACATGCACAACGGAAGTCTTGGATTTAAATTACTATTACAAACCGAGTGTCCAAAATTAAAAAATAAATTACAAGGCTTGTAATTAAAAGATCCACAGGCGGATCGAAATAAATATATACAAAGAAATTGTTCAACAGACTTTAAGCAACCTAGAGACTTACAAATCCTCTATTGTCACTATAGCGCAGCTCCCGATCTATTGCGTGTTGCCACCTGTAACTTGGTCTTTTGAAAATACGTCAGTTTTCACTGGTAAATACTAATAACCGACTCATTTTGAAAATATTTCTAAATGGTTTTAGATGCACTTGGCACATTTTATAAATAACTTGGGATAGTTCAAAATGACCATGTTTACAGTTTTACATGTTTATCAATACATATGGGGTCCGGTGCAGAAACCGAATAACCTGATTAACCTACACGCCACTTAAAACAATCCACTAGCGGGATTCAACATTTTAATAGCATCAGTGTCTGTCAGGTGTATGCCTACACCCTACGCTTAAGGTCGTGGCCATTGGTAACTTAAATGAGCCAAGGATATCTCAGACATGGTCGAATTAACCCCCAATGTTTAAGTTATCAAACAATACAGAATAAACGGGTTATAAGGATTTAGTAAATCACAATCCGATAACATGATCCCATACTCGACCAAGCGGTACTATTATACCATATCCCAAGCCCGTATAGGGAAAATAAGTTAAAAGTATTTACCTGAGCAAATTCTTCAAACAAGATAAGTAACTCAGCCGAATATTCAAAAAGTAAGCTTAGGTGGCAATCTACCAGGAGGCTTTTAGTCTGGATAAGATGGTGTTCATAACCAATTAGAATGCTAACAGGTCCTATTTACTTTGTAGACTCGAACCGGGTAGCTTATGGATAACAACGGTACTAAACGCTGGATTAAGCGATAACCGGAATAGAATGTAGTTTAAACCCGACAAGTATGGAGACTTGCTTAATATGGGTAAACATATCACATTCTGGATTTTGAAACTAAAATGATAAGGTTAAACCCGTTTCGCTTAAAATACGTAAACTAGTCACGTAGGCCGAACCGTACGCATGTAAGCGAAACCTGGTAACCGGGTGAGTCCTATACAAGTTCCATATGCCAATATGTTTAAAATATTTTATAAATTCAGTAGGTAATCACTATATTGCCCCGTTATCGTTTTAAAATCAAACTATGCCTTAAAAGGGCAATTTGGTCATTTTATGACTTAATAAACGAGCTTACGAGTAAACTGATGCTAAGGCCTTATACTTTCAGTAAAAATGATTTAATTTAGATGTTATATATCAGTAGGATATCAAGTCTAGGTGTGGTTTTAAGTTTAAGACCAAACTATGTTTCGAAAGGGCATTTTGGTCATTTCACACCTAGCCTTGTAAACCTTTTTGGGATTCTAAGTTTAGATTATGTTCCTACTGAAATCATATATGAAATATGTTTAGAAATCAGTAGGTAACAAGTCTTGGGTCATAGATATAATTTTAAACAATACTATGCGTCGAAACGGCGATTATAGCGTTAAATGACGGTTTAATCAGTGTTTAAGTGAAACTAAAGTTATAATATGTTTTGGTATGACCAATATATGTTATTTGTCATAACATATCAGTGTGTAAAAGGTTTGGTTCATTAAACGCTTTAAATTCCATTTTAAGTGCCGAAAGGGAAATTTCGTCATTTAAGGCTCAATACCCAAACCTAAGTGTAAACTCAGTCCTCATTCAGAATTTATACCCCAAATAGTTCCTAACATGATAACACATCAGTAGATGAGTAGTTTTTAGGCCGAAGTCATGTTTTAGAATAATCTTCATGTAAAAAGGCAATTTAGTCGCAAATTGCACAATTTCCGTCAAATGTCCATTCTTTACGTATAATTCAGAAAGTTGGCCTCTAGATAAGTTTAATAACTTATTACATCAGTTCACAACTCATACTTATGCTCATTTGTCATTAAAATCTCATTTTGAGTTATAGGACTAATTTGCAAAAATTGGCATATATTATGGAATTTTGCATAAATACTCAATATCCAATGTGACCATGTTTCTACCAACTCAGAGGACTCTTAAAACTAATCATGGTCACATTGCATCAAAATTTCAGTTTCATAAGTTGCCAATTCGGGTCAGAATCGGAAGTCAAAGCGTGGGTCAAATATCGCGACTTTCGGTTGCAAACCGACTCAATACATGGACTTGTCGTGCCGAACCTGCTTAGACATGTTCTAATATTATTTACCAAGTTGTTAGAGTGTTAAAATGGATTTTATAACATCTACATTGTAAGTTATACATTTATTCATAATCTGTCTGTTGACTTTTAAGTTGACTTTTCGTTTGACCCGACAATTGGCCATGTAAACGTTGTAATCAGTAGGCATTCTTTTGGGGATTAATTCCTACAATATTACGGTCACGTAACCACATTTTTGTGACAAAGGACTGAACGAATGTGGTTTTATGTTAAAGTCAAAGCGTTTTCACGTCAACGCTTTGACTTGAGCCATAACCTTAATGAAACTGAAAAGAGTGAGTTAGGACACTTACTAGAGGTCCTATGCACGAGATATTATTGATTTGGAAGCTCTATGAGTTCCAAGAACCACCAGAGGAGTGAGTTAGGAAGAAATGAGCAAGTGAGCAAGTCATGGAGTTGAAATGTACTCCTATTTATACTCAAAGATCAAGTCTCAAGCATTGCCAAGTGTTAGCATGGTTAATGTGGTGCCAGCAAGTGTTTTTGAGGTGGCTTGAGCTGAGCAAAGGGTGGCAAAATTGCAAGATAGGTGGCACAATGTGGTGAGAGTGGTGTCCAAGAAGCAAGCTGGCACCAACTGCAGACTTTCTGCCCAGATAGGGGCTAGGTGTAGCGCGTAGGTCAATTCCTATGAGCTATGCGCAGCGCGGCGCCCCCAAAATAAGTTTAAAAGTTGGGCAAACTTGGTCCCTGCACTTCCCAACTCCTTTATACTTTCATTCCTTGCATACTTGGCCCTCCTCGTTAAGTTTTAGTTAATCTTGAAGATGTAATCGAGCAACTTAAAGTCCCGGTTGCGTTAAAAGGTCACTCAGAGGTGTAATTAAACATGTTGACGCTTTTAATCCCTTAATAAATAAGTTTCCGTTCAGAGGTTATTAAATAACATAACGACAACTTTGATCCTTCTAGTCTAACACGTGGCATACGAGGATCACCAAGACACGTGTCGGGTTCAATTGGGACGGGTTTTTACGAGGTGTTACATCCTCACCCCCTTAAAAGAAATCTCGACCTCGAGATTTAATTAAAAAGATAGGGGTATTTTTATCGCATAGTGGACTCAACCTCCCAAGTATACTCGGGGCCTCGGCGGGTATCCCATTTAACCTTTACAGTAGGCACATGCTTTCTATGAATCTATTTAAGTTGATGATCTTCAATCGCTATCGGTTTCTCAATGAAATGCATGTTTTCGTCAATTTGCACATCCTCGTGCGGCATTGCTAGCGACTCATCGGCTAGACATTTCTTTAAGTTTGAAATCTGGAACACATCATGAATTCCACTTAACTTTTCAAGTAACTTGAGCTTGTAAGCTACGGACCCGACTCGTTCTATCTTGGGCTTAACTTACCCTTTTTACCGAATCGCATGACGCCTTTCCAAGGTGACACCTTTAGTAACACTTTGTCCCCAATTTGGAACTGAAGAGGTTTGCGCTTCTTATCCGCGTAGCTCTTCTGCCTATCTCGAGCAGCTTTGAGACGGTCGCGGATTTGCAAGATTTTATCCTTCGTTTCTAGGACTATCTCAGGTCTTGTTAGTTGGGCTTCCCCAACTTCCGCCCAACAGACGGGTGTTCGACACTTTCTCCCATACAAGGCCTTAAAAGGTGCAGCCTTGATGCTTGTATGATAACTGTTATTATAGGAGAATTCAATCAAGGGTAGGTGGTCGTCCCAACTACCGCCTAAGTCGATCACACATGCTCGAAGCATGTCCTCAGTAGTTTGAATGGTACGCTCACTCTGTCCGTCAGTCTGCGGATGATAAGCGGTACTGAAGTTCAATCGAGTGCCACGAGATTGTTGGAAGCTTTTCCAAAAAGGAGAGGTGTATATTGTATCTCTATCGGATACAATAGACACCGGCACTCCATGCAGGGACACGATCTCGTCCAGGTACATCTTAGCCAATTTGTCCGAGCTAAATGTTTCTTTGATTGGCAAGAAATGTGCTGACTTAGTTAGCCTATCCACTATGACCCAAATCGTGTTATTACCATGCTTGGTCTTTGGCAACTTGGTGATCAAATCCATAGTTACCATTTCCCATTTCCAAGTGGGAATCTCGAGTTGTTGTAGAAGTCCTAACGGTTTCTGATGTTCCGCTTTAACTTGCGAACACGTTAAGCACTTAGCTACATAGGTGGCTATGGATTTCTTCAAACCCATCTACCACTAATTAGATTTTAAGTCCTGGTACATCTTGTCACCTCCCGGGTGAATAGAGTACCTAGTGTTATGCGCTTCCTGGAGGATCAAATCTCTAAGTCCCCCAAATACTGGAACCCAAATTCGTTCATTGAATCTGAGGATTCCATCATTTCCATGTATTAACTGTTCGACAGTTCCACCTAATTCCTCATTTGTAATATTAGCCTCCATCAAGGCTTGCTTCTGCGCATCAAGTAGCTTTTCGTTCAAACTGTTTCTGACTTCAATGCTTTTAGCTCCTTAAAGGTTTAATCCTTTCTTTGCGGCTAAGCGCATCAGTGACTACATTTGCCTTACCGTGATGGTATCGGATTTCACAATCATAATCATTAAGGGTTTCCATCCAACGGCGTTGTCGCATATTCAAATCTTTTTGATTGAACAAATGTTGGAGGCTTTTGTGATCGGTGTATATAATACACTTGGTTTCGTATAAATAATGCCTCCAAAGTTTAAGTGCAAATACAACAGCACCCAACTCCAAATCGTGGGTGGTGTAATTCTTTTCATGCACTTTGAGTTGTCGTGATGCGTAGGCGATCACTTGCCTCTTTGCATAAGCACACATCCCATACCAGTGTGTGATGCATCACAATAAACGACAAACTCCTCAATGCCTTCTGGCAAGGTTAAAACTAGAGCATTGCTCAGCTTTTGCTTTAAGGTCTCGAAAGATTCCTGCTGCTTTTGACGCCAGTCGATTTGATATTCTTGCGGGTCAAAGCAGTCAGGGGAGTGGCTATCCTTGAGAAATTCTCAATGAATCTTCTATAGTAACCAGCCAGTCCTAGGAAACTGCGTACTTCCGAAGTGTTTTCGGTGCTTCCCAATTCATTATCGCTTTAATCTTGGCGGGATCGACTTGGATACCATGCTCACTAACCACATGTCCAAGGAATTGGACTTCGCAAAGCCAAATTTCGCATTTGGAGAATTTAGTATATAACTTCTCTTTTTGTAATAATTCTAGGATGCACCTTAAATGTATCTCGTGATCGGTTTGATTACGAGAATAGATAAGCATGTCGTCAATGAAAACAATGACAAACTTGTCTAAGTAAGGCTTGCAGACTCTATTCATGAGATCCATGAATGTTGCTGGTGCATTAGTGAGCCCAAAAGGCATCACTAGAAACTCATAATGTCTGTATCTTGTCCTGAAAGCGGTCTTTGGGACATCTTCACTCCTAACCTTCAACTGATGATATCCCGATCTTAAATCTATCTTTGAGAAGTAACTTGCCCCTTGTAGTTGATCGAATAGATCGTTGATCCTGGGCAAAGGGTAATGATTCCTGATCGTTATCTTATTGAGCTCACGGTAATCAATGCACATACGCATTGAACCGTCCTTCTTTTTGACAAACAAGATCGGAGCTCCCCATGGTGATGAACTAGACTGAATAAAGCCTTTTTCCGAAAGTTCATCGAGTTGAGTTCTCAATTCCTTCATTTCTGTTGGGGCTAAATGATAGGGTGCTCTCGTAATAGGTGCAGATCCAGGAAGGATGTCAATCCTAAACTCGACTTGTCTATCAGGGGGTAGACCGGGCAATTCCTCAGGAAAGACATCTGGGTAGTCCGAGATAACGGTTATATCTTCAATCCTTGGCTTAGGTTCATCAACGGTTCCTTGTGCTATATAGATGAGACCGCCTCTCTTCATGCATCGGGAGGCCTTAAGCATAGCAACTTTTTCTGGTAACCCGTAGTGCATATCTCCAAAGATGGTGAGGGCATCACCAGATGGGGTTTTAATCTCAATTAGTTTCTTATCACAGGCAATACGAGCTTGATTATGAGATAACCAATCCATGGCTAAGACTATATCGAACCCCACTAATTTCATTGGCAGAAGAGAGATTGTAATCAAATGATTCTTGATGGATATAAAGCATCCATCCAGAATGGAAGAAGCGGTTTCAATGGTTCCATCGGCAAGTTCCACCTCATATGTTATGTCTAGACTTCTTACGGGCAAGTTTAATAGCACACTAAACTTAAAATCCACAAATAATTTATCCGCACCCGAATCACGCAGAACTCTAGCGAAGGTATCATTGATGAGGAAAATACTTGTTATGACATTGTTGTCATTGATAGTTTCTCGGGCACTCATCTGAAAGGCTCGGGCATTTGTTTTCTTAGCGCCACTAGACTTATCATCTTTTGCATTCTTTGAGCAGTTCGTCTTTAAGTGGCCCTTCTCACCACATTTGAAGCAAGTAGCATCCTTGATGTCCCTGCACTCCAGGGTTTTGTGTCCCAATTTCTTACAAATCCCACAAGGCTTAGCCTTTGGGTCGTACCTGCATTGGCCTCCATGCCTTTTGTTGTAGATTTTGCACACAGGTCTAACTTCGGACCTGTTCTGGTTCCTGTGGGACCCAAATTTCCCTTTCTTCTTGAACTTCTGGGAGTTGCCATCCTCCCTTTTCCTCTTACTATCGGTTTCAGATCTGACCGACATGCGTCTCACGTAATCCTGGGTAAGGGCGAGAGATAGCTCTACTGCAGACTTGTATGTGGCAGGCTGAACAGCCTTAACCATACCCCTTATTTTTGGAGCCAATCCATTCATAAATCGCGCAATGCGCTTGGGCTCCGGTGTGACTAGATAGGATACTAATATGGAGTAGGAGTCTTAGTCTGTTACATACCTACGACAATCCATATTCTTCATGGTGAGGGTTATGAAGTCTGCCTCTATCCTTTCTACCTCATGATGGGGACAATACGTGTCCTTAACCAGGTCTACAAACTTAGACCATCCTAAGTTGTACAGATGCACCTTTCCAGTCGAGTGCAGCAATGCCTTCCACCAAATTAGGGCATTACCCTTGAAGGATTGAGATACATATTTCACAATATCCTTCTCTGCACAACCACTAATATCTACCACAGTTTCCATTTTGTCCAACCATATGAGGGTTTCCACAGCCCCCTTCTCCCCGTTGAAGTCTCGAGGCTTACATGTGATGAAATACTTATACGAACATCCTCCCCTCTCCCCGTTGAAGTGTTGGGGCTTACATGTGATGAAATACTTATACGAACATCCTCCCTTCGAGGTATCTTCTTCATCACGAGGTTCCTTTTTCTTGCCCTCATTCCTCACGCTCGAGGAATGTACAGAATCCTCTTTCTTCTCGGATGTGTGAGGTTTTGAAAGGGGTTTCGATACAGACTTAGAGTGCGAAGTACTCGTCCTATTATATTTTTCAAAGGCTTTTTCCATAGCCTTACCTACGGCCGCCTCAATGCGAGCCTGGAACTCGTCCTCGTTAATGACGATATTTGCATTAACATGGTCATTGTTGTTGTGATGGCTGCTTGAATTTCCCAAGTTAGCCATTCTAGATTCTTTGTGCTATATACCGAAATAGGTATTTTTATGTTAGTCATGATATGGCTAAACCATTCAGACTTTTCAGTGAAACCAAACGTATATAACCTAGGCCTCGAAGGGGCCATCACACGCATTCATAGGATTGGACATAGTCCATGATTTTTAGACAGTGGATCGAAATGTCTAATCTGTCATTTTCAAATTGACAATTCAAGATAGCTCGAGAGCTTGACTCAAGGACGAAAGATGTGACACAAAAAGGGCCTTTGCCTTGAAGACTAATAAGATTTGAACAGAGAGTGAAGGACTACAACTGTTATTGTCACCAATGGACATAGTATATAGATGGCCCGTCGGTAATACACCTCTAATGGGTGTTAGAATGTTTATCATCATAACGATGACATTCGTCTTGATCACAAGGATCGTTTAGACTTATTATGTTTGAATCAAAGTTCAAATATTTTGATGGCTAGTGTGGTTCCTCAAGCCACCCTACCAGGAGTGTCAATATTACTTGAATATTAACATAGAATGATGTCTTAAAATGGTTAACAGGTTAGCCATGATCAATTTTGACCATAGAGGCTTGGAGGTTTGAACATGGATACTACCTCTTGATAGAAGGGATAATCTTCCTTAACTATCATGGTAGAAGATTATTCCATCTTAACTACCATGTATTTTGCCAATTAACGTGACATAATCACTTGGCATGTGTAAACCATCAAGAAGATCTTTTGGAATTTATAGCGGAGTGATAAAATCGAATTAAAATCGAGACGCTCGAATGAACAAAGGAAGTAATAAGAATGTACTTTAAAGCAGAATTCCAAAATTTCACTAAAACGATAAGGATTACATATTTTGCCTCTAAAGAGGTCTTAATACAAAAACTTGTCCGCGCCGGGACTATTACAAGAAAAACATACCCACACAGGGGCTTTAAAAGAAATAGCAATGTCCTCGCAGGGACTTTTTGAAATTAAAATTATAAAACAGGAATACAAGATCTACTCATCCTTTCTCCCCTTCACGGATTTATAAAGCTTCTTGATAAATTTAGTCGTTTTCTTCTCCGACTTCTTGACTTATTGCCGCATTTCCCTGACCTGCTCTAAGGCCTCATTAATGGCTTCGAGTTGTATTGGTGGTTGGGGTTGAGGCTGAGGTGGTGGTTGCGGTTGAGGCATACCCGGGTGCGTATAGACATATGGTGGATATCCGGTAGCCGCATAGGGAGGGTAAGAAGGTGGGTAACTAGGATAAGGAGAATGATAAAGGGCATTGTGTATGGCTGCTTCCAGGTATGGATCGAATGAAGGAGCAGTGAAATCAGCACCATATCCAGATAGATCTGGGTATGTGGGAATCGGGTTACCAAAACCCGATGAAGATGGTTGAACTGCCGGTTGGGGCATCGGATCAGCAGCAGGTTGTGGGGTTGGAACCACCACAAGTGAAGTGTTTGAGGGCCCACCCATTTGTGGGTCCTCGGGAATAATAGGGTAAGAAGGTGGCAAAGGTGGTAGCGAGCCCGACCTTTGACCAGCACGTACCGAAATGCGTGCTCCACGCCTTCGGCGTGATTGGGATGATGACTCAAGCGGTGGCTGAGGTTGTTCTACCGGTTGCATGGGTTCATCCTCGATTTGAGGATGTAGTGATGGAGCATGGTGTTGGGGAGTGCTGTGGTGAGAGGGTGTATTGACGAACAAGTACTGAGCCCATCTTTGTTCATAGTCATCAGGACCTCGAAACGGAGATCCTGCCAAGGAGTTCGAGCCACTAGACAGCTCGATGAGATGTCCATATGATCCGGTTTGTGGGAATTCCTCCGGATCGGAATCTTCCTCCATATGTGTTGGCGAGTCGACTAGAGGGGTTTCAGGTGAGGGTTGGTTAACGGGGTTGTCAAAGTTAAAGTAAAGTAAGTATTCTTGGTGAGAATGGGAATGAGAATGGTGTGATTGGTGGGAATGGTGAGAATGGTAAGAATGTTGGGAGTGTGATTTGGGTGGAGAATATTCGTGTGAAATCGAATGTCTATACGGTTCGGAAGGAGACGAAGAATCTCCGGGTCCTTCGTAAGGGTTATGTTCAGGCAGATTAGCTGCTCTAGCTAGAGAGGTTCTAAATGGTGGTCTGAAAGATGGTCCAGTCATAGAGGGTCCGCCCCTCATGAGACCCTTGCCCTTGCCTCCGCGTCTGAATTTTGGCGGCATGTTTTATGCTTCAATCAACGAGTTAAAACAAGGCAAAAACAACAATAATAATAACTTAATAATGAAATGAGTACTCTTAGGTCAAAGCCTAGACTCGGAAGTCTAAGGAATGTGCTATTGTGTATTTTCGAGATTAAACACAAAAGGCTAGTGTTTGTTTCACTCGAACGTTGGCTCTGGTACCAACCTGTCACACCCCTAATTTCCACGAGTACCCGGTGGGCCCGTTTGGGGAATATCGTGGCGTAGTTGATAATATCATAACCAAACAAACACATGCACAGCGAAAGTCTTGGATTTAAATTACTATTACAAACCGAGTGTCCAAAGTGCAAAAATAAGTTACAAGGCTTGTAATGAAAAGATCTACAGGCGGATCGAAATAAATATATACAAAGAAATTCTTCAACAGACTTTAAGCAACCTAGAGACTTGCAAATCCTCTATTGTCACTATAGCGCAGCTGTCACACCCTCAATTTCCACATGTGGAGTTTTACCACGAGCCGTGTGACTGACTAGGATCTAGCCACTAATCATGTTGAACCAACAATTAAAATAATAAAAGCCTCACTATCAACATGATTAGCGATAAGGTTTTTAACTTGTTTAAAAGGCAGTTTATAATGCAGCGGAAAATAAAGTTAAAACCAACAGGAACTAAAACCACAAGTTTAATAAATGTTTAAAAAAAATGAAGTTTTTTTTTTGCAAACCACACTCCAGCCGATTGTAAAGCTCATCCTTAGCTGTACCTATTGACCTGCAAAGCATGCAACTACATGTCAACAATAAAGTTGGCGAATTCCCAAAATTTGAGTTTAGAAAAAGTAAAGTTCACAACGTTTTGATTTAAGTATGACTCGGGTAGCTAACCCTCATCATATGACTAAACTGTGTACCGAATGTTGACGTTTCGTTTGTGCCCCCAATAATGTCTATCAACATTAAAGCAAGAGTGAAGGTTAGAAGTTCACGCCCGGCCTCCAGCACGGTGTGAGGTTTGTCAAACCTAATAACGCTATCAGCTAATACCCCGCGTATTCCCACCCGACAATCTAATCGGTAAAATGTAGCGACTTTTATGATAGAGTTTTCGTTTAGTCCAAGTGTACTATCCACCTCCAATGGATAGCATGTGTCAGTGGTCCACACAAGGGACATGCGCGTACCCCCAACCAGGGCTACCGTAAAAAAATGTTGTTCCAACTAGGAACGCATGCCTTTAGAAAAGTTGTGAACTCACCTTAGGTTGCTCGGTAGTAAACTTGAAAGGTAATCAGGAAAGTCAATCTCTTCCTGATATGTTTACCGTTTCAATTAATTTAATTTATGAATCTTACACGTAATCTAACACATAGCCACCATATCGCATTGCCATAAAAATTACACATTTAGATACGTTAGTGTAGTTGTAACATCCAGTTTTCTTTTATGTAATAAATAAATAAATAAAACTTTATATGGGTAGGCATTGGATAAAATGACTAATAAAGGTGTAAGATGTTTAAGTGGATCTTTTAAGTAAACACATATATATACTTATTCTATATAACGTATGTTGAAGTGCATATTGTATGCAAAAAGAAATTTAATATAACATACCTATATGTATCATATATGAGCACAAAAAAGTTCTGTGTATGTAGATGTTAGATTAGAAAATGAATGCTAAAGATATAATTATGAAACAATATAAAAGGATGTGGATAGAATGTAACCTTAATTGAAGTAAATCTAGGATACAGCTAAAGTAAAAGGATAGATAAATTACACCTCAATGAATACAATAAGTACACCTCGTTATAAAATTCCATCACTGTTACTAATTTACATACCAAGTATTTTATGAATAAAATAATTGTTTGGGTTATAATATATACAAATGGACGTGTGATCAAATATCATTTAAAAAAACAAAACAAACAAGAAGATTAAACAATCGGTAATTATACTTCAACAATACTAGTCTGTTTGAATATATATTACAAACACAATATATAAATTATGAGCTTTTAATAATGTTAATAGAGTTAATTACATAGTTAGTCCCCGTGGTTTGCATAAAATAACATACTTAGGTATTATTAGTTTAAAATCATCTTCTAGAGTATTAACTTTTCATTTTGTAACGTTTAGGGGTATTAAGTTCTAGAGTATTAACATAGTTAGTCCCCATAGTTTGCACAAAATAACATACCTAGGTACTAATAGTTTAACAACAATTAACGTTAATACCTCCAAACGTTACAAAATGAAAAATTAATACCCTAGAATGTGATTTTAAACTATTAGTACCTAAGTATGCTACCTTATGCAAACCACAGGGACTATCTATGTAATTAACTCAATGTTAATAATAATAATATGTAGCAGCCATTCAATAATATATATGGTGTATATATGTTAACCAGTATGCATAGTTTTATATAAACTATAGATATACATTATTTAATGATACTATATGATGTGCGTGAATTATATATATATTTTAATTGAATTTTCCTTCACACAAATTTAGTTTTAAAAAGGTATTTCACCTAAAAACTAACTACACACACAAAGGGCAAGTGTACACATCGGGAGATAATATAATTTGTCGGTAAGAACCGGATATCAATCCGTGGACGCGGTGTCTCGATACTAAACTTTTGTTACTTTAAAGCCTTTTCAATTGATGAGTTGATTTTGTTTCTAAATTATCATGCAAAAATAACAAACTACCAACTAAACTAAGGAATGACAATATCTAAAAGACGTTGCCTAAACTAAGGATCCACTAACAAACATGTGACAACTAAAGGAAGAGACTAATGGTGATGCAAGATCCAAATTTAACTAAGTCCCCAATCAAGGCTTCCTAGTGTATAATCCTTAGGAAAACTAAAATGAATAACATTCTAATCACCTACAAATTATTATTTTTGAGCTCAGTTGCTAAGTTAATGTTAATCTTTAAACGAGAGTTAATTGTTTGTCAAAACTCCTAACTCTACAAGTTAGGGAAAATTATCATGAACAACATTACAATCACCCTAACTTGCTTTCAAGTAAGTAGCACTAGCATCATGTTCTTGACAATAACCACAAGCATGGTCATGCTAGATAACAATCTTGGCCAATAATCATCAATCTAACACAAACACAACTATAGAATCCATGTAAACATTACTATGATTTTTCCAAATCTAAATGCAAGAATTCCTACACATGCTCAAATCTCCATTCTAATCATGTTAGCAATCACCATTCCTAGTATCATGCCATGAATCATACTAACAAGTTAACAAGATTCAACAATCATAATCTCTACATGGGCTTTCCAACACAACATGTAAATACTTATGACCAAACCTTCAAGAATAAAGACTTTAAACATACATAAGAACTCCAAGAACAAGATTCAAGCACTACTATTAAGATTAACAAAAACAATCACCACATCTACTTCCATAATCATCACATGTTCATAAGCTTCAACAAAGTTTAAGCAACACAAATGTTTAGCCCATAAGGCTCATAGTGACCAAATCAAAGACAAAAAAGCACAAATTGTTCATAATGAAACTAGTAAGCTAACTAACTTAAAGACAAGATTAAATGGTGTTTGAGTAGATCTTCAAGTGTATTAATCCTCTACATGGCTTCCTCTTGGCTCCTACAAGCTTCCAAGATCAGATTCTTGAGAGAAAACTTCACTAAAATGCTCCAACTCCCCTCCAAATGAGCTTAAACCATGTATTTATGCTACTGGGTGTTTGGCACGACCATGCCACCTTTTGGCACGGTCATGCTTGGTAAGTGTCAGAGTGCCTTTTACGAGTGTTGACTTGTTTGCTAGCCATTTTGGGAAAAATCCCGCTCAAATTTTTCTGAGGTGGCACGGTCGTGCCAACCTTTGGCACGGTCGTGCTTCCTGGTGACATTTTGAAAAATGGCTGAAATGATCTCAGGAACAAGCTGATCTGAGACTGGTTTGGCTTGGCACGGTCGTGCCAAGCTTTGGCACGGTCGTACCAGTCTTCAAATCTTCCTGGTTTGCGCAGAAAATGAGCGTGCTGATGAGAGTGCCGATCAGGGTTGGCCTGGCACGGTCGTGCCAGTGGTTGGCACGGCCATGCCATATCTGGCAGTTTGCTGGAAAACTCCGTTTTTGCTCCTTTTTGCTCCAAAAGCCTCCATTTCAACACCGGGCCGAAGCCCGAACCTGTATTTTCACAAACAACTCAAATGAGTACCAAAATCAATGAAAACACGACAAGTTCTTGCCTAAACAGGGTCTATTTGACGTTTTAACGATGTATAAATTCTTATACATCAAACATCCCCACACTTGAACTTTGCTTGTCCTCAAGCAAACTAAAACAAACAAAAACTCTCTAAATGGCAACAACTCAACTAGCATTTTATAAGCACAAACAAACTACTCGGGTTATAACAATCAAAGACTACTCGACATGATGGAAAAAACCAACAAGGTATAAAATAAGTTTATGAGCAATGGTCCATCTTGGAAATCCCTACAAGTCTACCTCACATCCTCACAATGTTCACACACACTCGGCTAATATATGGGTGCACATACGATATATGGAGTATGTGTTAAACACTCGATGCCACGACGATGACTATGTGATATCATAAGCTTGTGAAAGGATCAAATCTAATCACTCGACAAAAACATAACATGAATCATGAGATCTTATACGGGTTGTAAGTTGGCTAGGGTCAAGGGTATGGAAGTGGATTTTTAAAGTGGCTAAAACAGTTGTAACCCGGCGGTTTGACTAACTTGAAAAAAAAAGAAAATAAGAACTATACAATTTAATATTTTCTAACCGAGAGCTAATCAACGGAATTAGGTTTTCCACTCCAAAATTGCTCTAATGAAGCCACTTGGTAAGGTTTTTTCAACTATAGTCGTTTTTCTCGTTTTTTTTCACCATGCTTGAGAGGGAAACTAAGTACGTCTACTTAGATAAAAACTCTACCCCATGATGTTGCACTATAAACTAAGATACTATACAAAAGTAACAAGTTAATCACTAACCAAACCGGACTTCCAACCAAAAATGGGTTAAAATATAAAGTGGCTAATATTTAGTGGTTTAAAAGAAATGAAAGGGAAAGGCTCAAATTGGTTTAACTAGGGGAATTATTTGAGTGAGGGATTATATATAAAAATTGGTTAAAAACAAAAGGTTTCCTAGTGCCTCAATCATTTTCATGCTATATATTCGCTTTGCGGCCACGAAATGATACCTAACACAAGTTCTAAATCACAAAAGTCATACGGCTCACTCAATCTTTGCCCGCAAAAACATGAGCAAAAATAACTAAAGCTACAAAGGCTCAAAAATAACTCACGGAAACGGGCGTATTGGGTAAATATGCAAGGCAAACAAGTAGGTCAATCGCTTGATTTCTGCTCAAGTGTGTACAAAAAATTTCTTAGTGGTAATCCTCACGCGAGCGAGCCCTTTTTGCGTTCACCCTTTGTATATTTGTCAAAACTTTACTGCTTTTATAAAAACTTATGTTGGCTTGATTATTAAGCCACAAAAATTCATTCAAGAGAGCTTTATTTTATTTTATTTATTTATTTTATTTATTATTTTTTTACATGACAACAAAGCTCAAGCGCTAAACCACCTCCCCACACTTGAAATGTACATCGCCCTCGATGTACATAAAAACAAATATATGAAAACATATATAATGAAAGCGGAGGAAAATGGGAACACGAAAACTCCCCTGAAATGAAACGGCATGAATGGAGCGAAGTGACAAGTAAGGAGCAACCGCAACGAACCGCCAAGCAACCAACAAACCAACCGCTCAACCAAGCAATACTACACACTAGCAAACAAGATCAAATACACTAAAGATTACCCAACCCATTTACCCTTTTCTTGTTTATTCAAACCACTAATCATAATAAAAAAAGAAATAAATGATCACAACAGAGGGGTGTACGGACGGTGCAAAATGGCACACCCCTCAAACACGAAATAGTAAAGTACAAAATGGAGACGGGGCTAAGACCTGTCACTCGGTCCAGAAGGACCGGCGTCGTCTATGCGGTCGAATCATGATCTGCGTGTAAAATGTGGAGGCGGCTGCGTGTATGGAGCATTCATTGAGTTCGCTATGTGCTGTTGCGAAAGCCAGTCAAAGCTCTGCCGGCTTTGCTCATACATGTCCTCCAGAAAATTACCCTGCCTATGTACCTCTGTGCGAATCAGACTGACATCCCGTCTCGTCTCCTGTTGGCTCAAATCGAGCCTGTCCATCCTCTGCCAAAGATCAAATGTGGTTGGGTTGTAAGGCCCGTACCCGCCCTACTCAAAGCCACCACCACCAAAATCACCATGCTCATGCTCCGAATTTGGGTTCGTGAAACCATGACCCAACTGCATGTGAGGAACCGCTCCCCCAGCGAATCCCTCAGGCTTATGAACCGGAGCATCCTACATGTGAACGTCATCACCACCATCACCGCCATCACCACCATCATCATTATCATCATCCCCCTCGAGAAGCAGATCCCAAATCCTACCTAACCTGTCGACAAGCTTCGGGATACCGTTAACCTTACGTATCATATGCATGGAGTTCAGCTGGGCCAAGTCGAGCAGACCGTAATCACAAGCTTCGGTAAGACCATCTAATGAGACTCGATAATAATTCGCGAGTTTGGTTGCGAAAGCACCCCCACAAATCTTTGACGTGGGCGTCGAATCAACACCTCGGAAGATGGACTCCACAACGCTTGGTGTTGATTTCATCGTCCTCATACAACCCTAATACCTATCTGAATCGACTAATGGACTAGTGGTGCCATTTCCGCCCCTACCGGTAACTCACACCAACCTTTTTATCGTATACGTCCGGGCATGGAAACGTGCATCTGAAGGATACAAAGAACTCGATCACAAGCTCAACGTACTGTGGCTCAGCAATGTCAGACAGGCGATTCCATGGAGGTGTCATCAAGTCCTCGAACCGCTCGGATTGACCGAGCAAATCCAAGTCTACTTTTTGAAGCCTCCTCATGGGCTCGATTTGGTCCCTCCGAGCCCATAACCGTTCCGCTTTCTGTATGCAGTTCCCTTCCTTGGCATTGTTGCTAAATCACATGAACGGGTGACCCATCTGCAAGACAACCGGAATTAATCAGCAAGAAAATTAAAACAAAAACGGACCTCTAGAAAGTTGGCACGGTCGTGCCTGGGTTTGGCACGATCGTGCGTGGATGAACAACAACAGATTTTATGAAGTTTCTCGGAAAATTATGAAGTTCTGGGTTCATCTTCAAGTGGCACGGTCGTGCCTGGGTTTGGCACGATCGTGCATGACCTGGTTCTGACCGATTCCTGGGCAAGTGTTGAACATCTGGGAATTTCTTATGAAGGGCACGATCATGCCAGGCCTTGGCACGTTCGTGCTTGATGGATTTTCTGGGCAAATTATGAAGATAGTCACAAAATTATCATTGGCACGATCGTGCCAACCCTTGGCACGGTCACGTCACCCAGATTCCCGAAATCGCTCAAAACGCACCCAAAACCCCGATTTTTTTTATCTTTTTGCTTGGGGGTTTTGTAAATCGGTCACTTGTGGTTAATAACAACACAAAAACACTAAAAACGGACTTGAATCGGGTGATTTAGACCAAGCCCTAAAAACAAAACATAAACTACCATGAAGAACAAACCCTAAGACTCAAGAACTTAACAAAGAAGGAGAAGGATTCGTACCTGGAATGATTGTTGGGATGAAAGAAACTAGTAACCTTGGGGGAAGCTAAGAGATACAAGGGATTCGTGAGTGCTTTGAATGGGTTCAAGAGAGTAAGAAGGAGAGGTTAAAGGAAAGTGGTTGAATGTATTATTGGTGGGTGCTATTATTGGTTCTGCAAAGGGGCTGACACTAGCAGGTCTGGTAGTGCCAGATTTTTCGATTGATAGTGCTCGATTTTCAGATTTTTTTAATTATTGTTATTATTTTTTTAAGTTTAATTTTGAAAAACATAGTTTGTACAAAAATTAATTTAGAAACTAAAAGGTGGAAATAAAAATGAGAATTAAACGGACTCCCTGAACCCGGGACACTCACGAGGCATCTCCTACCAAGAAAATAGCCGAACTAACATACCTGAGAGCCGGCAACAAGCACTAACATCCTTCGCGACCAGAACGAACTGCAACCTGAAAAAGAAAAACAAACAACCGACACAATATATATACAAAAACGGGCTAAGTTTATTTACGAGTCTTCAGCTAGACTCACCACCCCGCATTCATTTGTTCCTGGGGTGGAGGGTAATAACCTCCTCACTCTGATCAATGGGCCCTCCAACATAAGCCTTTAACCTATGCCCGTTGACTTTAAACAACTGGCCATCCTCGTGACCTATCTCCACTGTCCCGTATGGAAACACTGACCGTACAGTATAGGGACCTGACCATCGAGACTTGAGCTTACCAGGAAATAACCTCAGACGAGAGTTATATAACAACACACGATCACCCACTCGGAATTCCTTCTTGTCCTTCAAGCGGCTATCGTGCAACGTCTTGGTACGTTCCTTGTATAGCTTAGAGCTCTCATATGCCTCATTCCTTAGCTCCTCAATCTCGTGGATCTGCACAAACCTGTTCTCGATCGCAGCAGCCATATCAAGAGTAACTGTCTTCAAAGCCCAATAGGCTTTGTGATCGAGCTCCACAGGAAGATGACAAGACTTTCCATAGACCAATTTAAACGGTATGGTGCCTATAGGAGTCTTGTAGGCTGTCCGGAAAGCCCACAGTGCATCATCCAACTTCTCGGACCAATCCTTACGGCTAGAGTTAACCGTCTTCTCCAACATCCGCTTGATACCCCGATTAGTGACCTCGACCTGCCCACTCGTCTGTGGGTGGTATGGTGTAGAAAACCGATGCTGCACACCATATCGGGACAATGCTTTCTCAAGCTGTGCATTGCAGAAATGCGTCCCACGGTCACTAATCAATGCCTTAGGGGCACCAAATCGAGCAAACAACTTCTTCAAAAATTTCACCACTAGTCTAGCATCATTTGTGGGTAAAGCCTGTGCTTCAGCCTACTTGGACACGTAGTCAACAGCAACTAGAATATAGCGGTTACCAAAAGAAGTCGGAAAGGGACCCATGAAGTCTAGCCCCCATACATCAAAGATCTCACAGACTTGGATGCCGTTTTTTTGGCATCTCATGGCGTGCTAAAATGTTGCTTGCCCTCTGAAAAGCATCACAAGACCTTACCCACTCATGGGCATCACGGAAGATAGTCAGCAAAAAGAATCCAGAGTCGAATACTTTCTTCACAGTGTTATTCGCTCCGTGATGGCCTCCCGTAGGTCCCTCGTGACAGTGGCGCAAAATATGTCTCGCCTCGTCACCATACACACAACGCCGGATCATCTGATCCGCTCCTACCCTAAACAAGTAAGGCTCATCCCAAAAGTAGTACTTAACATCCGCAAAGAACTTTCGCTTTTGCTGATGGGTCATCCCCTTGATCAGGATGCCACTAGCTAAGTAGTTCGCGAAGTCAGCAAACCATGGGGAATCATCACTCGTCTCGATCCTCATAAGAAACTCGTGGGGGAAATTGTCATTGATGTTAGGCCCACAAATTTCCTTCCTCTCAGAATGCTCAAGTCGAGACAAATGATCGGCTGCAAGATTTTCAGCCCCTCACTTATCACGGATCTCAATATCGAACTCCTGCAGTAAAAGAATCCACCGTATCAACCTCGGTTTAGCATCCTGCTTGCTAAAAAGATACCAAAGAGTTGCATGTTCCGTGTACACAATGGTCTTGGAAAGGATGAGATAAGACCGAAACTTATCGAATGCAAAGACCACAGCTAGGAGCTCTTTCTCTGTCGTGGTGTAGTGCTCCTGAGGGTCGTTCAAAGTCTTGCTCGCATAGTAAATCGGGTGAAAGTGCTTATCTCTCCTTTGACCCAAGATGGCCCCGACTGCGAAATCACTCGCATCACACATCAACTCAAAGGGTAGCTCCCAGTCGGGAGCTACCATGATCGGGGCATTCACCAACTTCTCCTTCAACAACTCGAATGCCTTAAGGCATTCATCGAAGAAACAAACTGGGTATCCTTCTCGAGGAGCTGAGTCATGGGACGGGCGATTTTGGAAAAGTCCTTTATGAATCGCCAGTAAAAACCTGCATGACCTAGAAAACTCCTAATAGATTTCACTGATGTGGGAGGCGGATGCTTAGAAATAGTCTCAACATTGGCTCGATCAACCTCGAGCCCCCCTGTGAAATCTTGTGCCCAAGCACAACGCCCTCCTTCACCATGAAGTGGCATTTCTCCCAGTTCAACACCAAGTTGGCTTCTTCACACTTAGCCAACATCCTCTTCAGATTCCCGAGACACTGATCGAAGGAACTCCCAAATACAGAAAAATCATCCATGGAGTCCTCGATCATGTCGTGAAAAATGGCCACCATACATCTCTGAAATGTGGCCGGGGCATTACACAGTCCAAAGGGCATCCGCCGATAGGCAAATGTGTCGTAAGGACATGTGAATGTCGTCTTCTCCTGATCCTCAGGTGAGATTGGAATCTGAAAATAACTCGAGAAACCATCAAGGAAGCAGTAGAATATCATACCTGACAACCTCTCCAACATCTGATCAATGAAAGGGAGTGGGAAATGATCCTTCCTCGTGGCATCATTGAGTTTGCGATAATCAATGCAAACTCTCCATCCGGTGACTGTACGAGTAGGAATCAACTTGTTTTTCTCGTTCGTCACCACCGTCATGCCTCCTTTCTTCGGGACTACCTACACAGAGCTAACCCAAGGTGAATCAGAGATCGGATATATCAAACCTGCATCAAGTAGTTTGATGACCTCTTTCTTCACAACCTCCTGCATGTTTGGGTTCAAACGCCTCTGATGCTGAACTACAGGATTAAAGTCCTCCTCCATCAAGATCTTATAGGTACAAAAGGATGGATTAATCGCTTTTATATCCATAATCTTCCACGCGATTGCCTTCTTGTGCTGCTTCAAGACCTTGAGCAATCGATCCTTCTCCTCTCTCGACAATCCAGCAGAAACGATAACGGGCAAATGAGTCGCACTCTCCAAGAAGGCATACTCCAAGTGCTCTGGAAGCTCCTTAAGCTCAACTGAAGGTGGATCCTCAACAGAATGGCGTGCTTTAGGCTCAGCAACGCGATTCACAACCTCAATAACCTCTGGACACAGGGGAGACACATGACCTATCAGACATGTCGTCTCCTCAACTAGTTGGCTCCCAGCATGTGAACCCAAAGTCTCCCCTCCAAGTAACTGCGTGTCCACCACATCCTCCTCAAATGTGTCACGAAGATGATCACTCACATATGTATCGATAGTCTCAATGAAATAGAGTGTATCATCCTGACTCTGTGGATGCTGCATGGATTTACCAATATCAAAGGTCACCTCCTCATCATCAACCCTAAGAGTAAGTTTGCCGGTGTAAACATCAATCAAGGCTCTAGCAGTGGCTAGAAATGGTCGACCTAAGATAAGCAGGACAGTTTTGTCCTCATCCATGTCCAAAATCACGAAATCGACAAGAAAGACAAACTTGTTGATTTTCACAAGCATATTCTCAACTATGCCTCGAGGATACTTCACTGAACGATCGGCAAGCTGAATGCTAATACAAGTGGGCTTGGGCTCTCCCAAGTCTAGCTTAGCAAAAACCGCATATGGCATGAGGTTTATGCTAGCTCCAAGATCAGCTAATGCATTGCTGACCCACAAACTAACAATCAAACACGGGATAGTGAAACTCCCAGGATCATTCATTTTCTTCGGTAGTTTGTTCTGAAGAACCGCTGAACACTCCTCATTCAAGGTCACATGCGAAAGCTCCTCAAGTTTCTTTTTGTTAGATAAGATATCTTTCAGAAACTTGGCATACTTAGGCATTTGAGAAAGTGCTTCAACAAATGGTAAATTTATATGAAGTTGCTTAAAAAGCTCAAGGAATTTACCATAGTGTTCCTCCATCTTCTGCTTCTTCAACCTCCCCGGATATGGAATGGGAGGGACATACTCTCTCAATGGCTCCTTGGGTCGTGCTATACTTGCTGGGACTCGCCTCTGTTGCACCTCACCCGGAGACTCCATCTCAATCTCCACATCAACCTCATCATCAATCGGCTTTGGTGAAGCAGCCGAATTGATGGGCTCAGCGGTCTTGCCGCTTCTCAACGTGATGGCCTTTGCAGTAGCATTCGGATTAGGCTCCATATTGCTTGGAAGCCCCCCCTGTTTTCTCTCAGATAACATCTTGGCAATCTGGCCAACTTGGTTCTCTATGGTCTGCATGGAAGCCTTTTGGCTTCTCAACTCACTCTCGTGCCTCGTGAAACGACCGTCATAATCCTTGTAACGCTTCTCATTCTCGGACTTTATGGAATTCTGACCGGCTATGAGCTGACTGAACATGTCCTGCACACTAGGCTCGCTAGTGTGAGATGTTTGCTGAGGTCGAGGCTGACCATATGCTCCTGGAGCTGTGGGACATGGAGCAAATCAGGGTGGATGCTTAGTAGACGCATCTGGCCTCCAACTGAAATTTGAGTGATTCTTCCACCCCGAATTATAAGTATTGCTGTAGGGATTATTCTGAGGAGGGTATTGGTTTCCCATGAAATCTACATGCTCGTGTGACATCTCTCTCGTTGGAAAATTGCCTACATGATATGCTCCCCCACTCGAAGAACCACTCGAGTGTATCTCCATCACTCGATCAAATTTCGAAGGTAAGGCATCCATACGTGCTGTCATGGCAGTGAAGTCATCCACGTGATGAACTCCCTGTCGAGAACTCTTCCCTCTCGGTGGCTGCTGTTACGATTCTTCGCTGTGTATCTCTCTAAAATCTCAAATGCCTCGGTGGCATTCTTCGTGCCGATGTCTCCGCCTGAATATGTATCGACCATCATCTGCCCCACACCATCTAAACCATGGTAGAAGATCTGAGATTGTTGCCACTTGGGCAACCCGTGGTGTGGAGCCTTTCGCATAACCTCTTTAAATCGCTCCCATGCCTCGTAAACGGACTCATCCTCATCCTGTTGAAAGTTGAGAATCTTGGTTCTCAACCGAACAGTTTTCTCTGGAGGGAAATATTTCTGGAGGAACTTCTCAGCTAATTGATTCCATGTAGTGATAGATCCAGCTGGAAGTGAGAGAAGCCATTCCTTGGCTTCATCACGTAAAGAAAACGGGAAGAGCCGAAGTCGTATCACATCTGGTGATGCGTCACGAATCGTGAACGTGGCACAAACCTCCAGAAAACCCGCAATATGGACACTAGGATCCTCGTGATCTTTGCCATAAAACTGCACCGCATTCTGCAACATCGATATGGTGCAAGATTTGATCTCGAAATTATTATTATTAATCGTCGGTGCATTGATGATCGCAGGTAAACCCTCAAGTGATGGCTTTCCTATCTCATTTAAGATCCTCGTGTCGTCCCCGTCCGCCCTTTCTACACGAACCTCGTAGAATGTGTCGTCTCCCCTCGCGTCTACCTTGATCGTAGCGGCTACCGTGCGGGACCGCTCCCGCAGTCTCTCATGAAGATTGCGTTCCGGCTCCGATGAAGGCTCAATAATTTCAGCAACGGGGGTTGAGGACATACACGACCTGTAGGGAAAAAGAAGGAGCACAATGCACTATATATACAAAAATAAAAACAACTAGCAAATAATCATATTTTTTTTCTTTTTCAAATAATCATGCAAAGACAAACAAAACAATGAGACAAAAACTTTGTACACTTTTCACAATGGCTAAATAAGTAACTCGAACCGTTCTCAAGAAGACCGCGTCCCCGGAAACAGCGCCAAAAACTTGATGTGCGTGAATTATATATATATTTTAATTGGATTTTCCTTCAGACAAATTTAGTTTTAAAAAGCTTTTTCACCTAAAAACTAACTACACACACAAAGGGCAAGTGTACCCATCGGGATGTAATATAATTTGTCGGTAAGAACCGGATATCAATCCGTGGACGCGGTGTCTCGATACTAAACTTTTGTTACTTTAAAGCCTTTTCAATTGATGAGTTGATTTTGTTTCTAATTATCATGCAAAAATAACAAACTACCAACTAAACTAAGGAATAACAATATCTAAAAGAGGTTGCCTAAACTAAGTATCCATTAACAAAAATGTGACAACTAAAGGAAGAGACTAATGGTGATGCAAGAACCAAATTTAACTAAGTCCCCAATCAAGGCTTCCTAGTTTATAATCCTTAGGAAAACTAAAATGAATAACATTCTAATCACCTAAAAATTATTATTTTTGAGCTCACTTGCTAAGTTAATGTTAATCTTTAAACAAGAGTTAATTGTTTGTCAAAACTCCTAACTCTACAAATTTGGGAAAATAACCATGAACAACATAACAATCACCCTAACTTGCTTTCAAGTAAGTAGCACTAGCATCATGTTCTTGACAAAAACCACATGCATGGTCATGCTAGATAACAATCTTGGCCAAAAATCATCAATCTAACACAAACACAACTATAGAATCCATGTAAACATTACTATGATTTTTCCAAATCTAAATGCAAGAATTCCTACACATGCTCAATCTCGATTCTAATCATGTTAGCAATCACCAGTCCTAGTATCATGCCATGAATCATACTAACAAGTTAACAAGATTCAACAATCATAATCTCTACATGGGCTTTCCAACACAACATGTAAATACTTATGACCAAACCTTCAAGAATGAAGACTTTAAACATACATAAGAACTCCAAGAACAAGATTCAAGCACTACTATTAAGATTAACAAAAACAATCACCACATCTACTTCCATAATCATCACATGTTCATAAGCTTCAACAAAGTTTAAGCAACACAAATGTTTAGCCCATAAGGCTCATAGTGACCAAATCAAAGACAAAAAAGCACAAATTGTTCATAATGAAACTAGTAAGCTAACTACTTAAAGACAAGATTAAATGGTGTTTGAGTAGATCTTCAAGTGTATTAATCCTCTACATGGCTTCCTCTTGGCTCCTACAAGCTTCCAAGATCAGATTCTTGAGAGAAAACTTCACCAAAATGCTCCAACTCCCCTCCAAATGAGCTTAAACCATGTATTTATGCTACTGGGTGTTTGGCACGACCATGCCACCTTTTGGCACGGTCGTGCTTGGTAAGTGTCAGAGTGCCTTTTACGAGTGTTGACTTGTTTGCTAGCCATTTTAGTTAAAATCCCGCTCAAACTTTTCTGAGGTGGCACGGTCGTGCCAACCTTTGGCACGGTCGTGCTTCCCGGTGACATATTGAAAAATGGCTGAAATGATCTCAGGAACAAGCTGATCTGAGACTGGTTTGGCTTGGCACGGTCGTGCCAAGCTTTGGCACGGTCGTGCCAGTCTTCAAATCTTCCTGGTTTGCGCAGAAAATGAGCGTGCTGATGAGAGTGCCGATCAGGGTTGGCCTGGCACGGTCGTGCCATATCTAGCAGTTTGCTGGAAAACTCCGTTTTTGCTCCCTTTTGCTCCAAAAGCCTCCATTTCAATACCGGGCCGAAGTCCGAACCTCTATTTTTACAGACAACTTAAATGAGTACCAAAATCAATGAAAATACGACAAGTTCTCGCGTAAACGGGGTCTTTTTGACGTTTTAAAGATGTATAAATTCTTATACATCATTATACTATACAAACATCAAGGATTAACAAGTATGACAGAAAACACAGTCGCGATTCAAGGGATTAACAACGAGAACTTATATAAACCGTAAAATCTATAATCAAAACTTAATAGATACATACCTAGCGATCGCGAGAGGGTTGATTAACACTGCTAGGAGTTAAAGACTTGAAGTCTTAAAGCTTGTTTAAGAAGAGCAGGTTCATCGTATGTTTTTGTGGGTTGCTAGGGTTTGGGGAAGTCGTATTGATAAATAAATAAAGAACATGCGTACACATACGTAACTTTAAGGGGAATCAAATTTGGGATCGGTTGGGATTTCTTGTGGACCGAGGAATAAGATGGAGTTTTGGGGAGGTGGAAGTTGGGCTTGAGGAAATGGGCCACACACAAAGAAACGTAGAGGAGGGTGTGGGTGCAACAACTTATTTAGTTAGTGTTATATATTTTGTTTTTTTTTTTGTTTTTTTTTCACTAATAATAATCAATTAGTATAAATGTATAATGTTCGTGCTATGATTCGGGTCTCGTAAGTTCTGAGCTACGCGAGTGGTTTGAATCGACACGCGAATCTATACTTTGGTTCAAAAGGTTTGGGTCAGTCCAATACAATATGGATTTGGTTTCGACTATACGTCTGCACACTATAAATTAAATAAGTATAATTTACTTCGTCGAAAAGATAAGTATATAAACTGGTTTATAAAAGTGAAACTAATGGTTTTACCTCGACAATTCGGGTTGTCACATCATCCCCTAGTTAAAAGAAATTTCGTCCCGAAATTTAGCAAACAATCGCTGCAGAAGCTAGTGCGGTTGAGCATTTTTGTGGGGTGTCACATCATCCCCAAGTTGAAAGAGAATTCCGTTCTGAAATTTTGCTAAGCAATCACGGAAGAGTGAAAGGAATGTGTTAAGATGACTGCATCCAAACTACTAAGAGTAGTAGAAAGGAGGTTAAAGGTAAACACCTGACCTAAAGATCGAGTTTGCACCCCGCATAAAAGTATGGAATGTTTTACTCGGCTGACCGTCAGCAAATTCCTCAATGTGTTTGGTTTTCAAGAGAGGTTTGGAGTCTTTCCTAACAGTGTACTGAACTTCAAGGACACGAAACTCCAATCGACACTAGAATTGAATAAAAACAGAAACAGAAAGATTTCTTACATAGAACGTACCGATCACAAAGTGTTATCATTCCTGCCGTCACTCACGCCAATCGTAAATGCTCTCCCGCGAGTGCCATTTCCTCCATTGTTATCGTTGTTGTTACCGCTGTTTGTTTTCTTGCGTTATTGTTGTTGTTGTTTAGCTGCAGACAATTCCTTTTAATATGGCCATCGGCACCACACTGATAGCATCCCCTATTGTTACCTTGTTGTTGCTGCTGTTGCCGTTGAGACTGCTAGTTCTGTTGTTGTTGAGTTTGTTTGGCGGGATAAGGACTTCTGCAAATTTCGGCGGTATGACCCAGCTTCCAGCACTGCTGACAACGGTTTAGGTCACATTGCCCGTGGTGGTGTCGATTGCATTTGTCGCATTTTAGCTGATTTCCCTGGTAACCGCCTCGGCTTGATGATTCGACGTTTGCTGGTTTGGGGTACGGTTGTCGTCAAGTTTTCGTTGCTGTTGAGGTGGTTTAGTGGAGCTGTAACTCTTGACTTGATTCCGATCCCATTTGCGCTTATTATCAGTAAAGGTTTCAGGAATTGATACGTTGCGTTTAGGTAACTTGTCCTTTTCCACTGCCTGGTCAGTTAGTCGGTAAGCAAGTCGGATGTTCTGTTGGATGGTTTGAAAATTGGCTGAGGACACCATGCTTTGAATTTGGGGAACTAACCCCTTGATGTACAACTCGATGCACTTGAAGGCCGGATCAGACATATTAGGGCACAAGGAGGCCAACTCGTTTGATCGTTTCGTGTATACCTCTATCTCTGAGCCAGACATTTTTAGATTGTAGTACTCGTTTCCAATTTATGGATATCATCCCTGTGGCAGTACTCTTCTTTCATCATATCCTTGAATGTGTTCCAAGGAGTGGTGTTAGCAACATCCAAGCCTAGAATTTGTACTTGCGCATTCCACCAGGAAAACGCGACATCTTCAAGAACTCCTGCTGCGAATTTGACCATATTCTCAGCAGGGCAGTTACACATAGCAAATGCGGATTCCACCTTTTCAAACCAGTGGAGAAAACCGATAGCACCTTCGTTCCCAGTGAAGTGACTGGGCTTCCAACCCATGAATGATTTGAAGGTGCAAGCTGGTGGCTGAGGTTAGTTTTACGGACCTGAATCAAAAGTTTAGCACGAATAAGAACACAAGGCTAAAAGAGAATAAGAATTGAAATAGATATTTAGGGCATTCTATAACAATAGATTTACCTCAAGGATGGGTCTACTGATATGCCACCATCTCAGCGACACGGTCATTTATAAGTGCCGTCAGTTGGGCTTGGGTCATGTTGATGCCCCACGCTCGTCGCCACGACCATTTCCTCTACCGCTCATGATTTCCTTTATAAAAAAAAATGAGTATATAAGACACGGTTATACGTTCATTATGTAAATTTCAAAGAGCAAGGAAATCAATCACATCAAGTCCAAGCAACATACGAAACAACTAAATAGAAATATCCAGTTAAAATAAATTGCAACTGTCTCGTATTTTAACAAATATTAAAATTTAAAAGTAAACATAGTTTTTCAGAAACGAAGGAAACGAGAAAGATAATTAGGTGGTGGATCAGTCATCGACTTCTCCATCGCCCATATTTGCATCGCCGTCGTCGCCATCGTCACCGTCGTCATCATCGTCATCTTCACAGCAGCTACCCCTTAAAGTTCTTCCTCCTCGGGATTCTCCTTAGGATCCTCCTCAGGTTCTTCTTCGGGTTCCTCTGTTGGGCCCTCTTCAGGTTCCTCTTCCTTTGGCTTTGGTTCTGCCGGTGGTGATGGTGGTGCTGGTGGCACACGTTCGTCCAAGAAATGCACCCTCCAAGAAGTCTCATGTAGATTCACTTCTAGAAGTCCGACCTGGTCATCTCTCCTTTTGTTAGCTTCTTACAAGTTCCTTATCCTTATAGAGCATCTTGCAGGTCCGCTTCTAAACGCAGGATACGTATCTGGTCAGCGGTTTCATGGACAATTGTAGGAACCTCAGCTCGTGTCGCTGGAGTAGGTTGGGAAGATGATTCGCCTGATTGAGCGAGACGAGCCCGACGATAAGCGCGGGTCTCCGCACGACGCGGAGGGGAATGAACCAAAGGTGCTTTCCCTGGTGCGTGGGAATGTTCAAAAGAAGAAGATGAGGATGCCGAAATACATGTGATACGTTAAGTTTACCTATTTTAGTTGCACAAAATCATAATGTTGTAAGGGTAATGCACGTATAAATGTTAAGTAATACAAATACCAAATATGCATCTAAGCATGACGAACCTTGCAATCTGGAGTGTGGTGTCGTTGTGGTTTCCGATAAAGAAAGGTTATAGTCTGGTTTTCATAAAAAAAATTTATATTTCAAACCTAGTTCACTATAACCAATGGCTCTGATACCAATCTGTCACACCCTCAATTTCCACATGTGGAGTTTTACCGTGAAGCGTGTGACTGACTAGGATCTAGCCACTAATCATGTTGAACCAACAATTAAAATAATAAAAGCCTCACTATCAACATGATTAGCGATAAGGTTTTTAACTTGTTTAAAAGGCAGTTTATAATGCAGCGGAAAATAAAGTTAAAGCAAACAGGAACTAAAACCACAAGTTTAATAAATGTTTAAAAAAATAAAGTTTTTTTTTGCAAACCACACACTCCAGCCGATTGCAAAGCCCATCCTTAGCTGTACCTATTGACCTATAAAGCATGCCACTACGTATCAACAATAAAGTTGGCGAATTCACAAAATTTGAGTTTAGTAAAAGTAAAGTTCACAACATTTTGATTTAAGTATGACTCGGTTAGCTAACCCTCATCATATGACTAAACTGTGTACCCAATGCTGACGTTTCATTTGTGCCCCCAATAATGTCTATCAACATTTAAGAAAGAGTGAAGGTTAGAAGTTCACGCCCGGCCTCCAGCACGGTGTGAGGTTTGTCAAACCTAATAGCGCTATCAACTAATACCCCGCGTATGCCCACCCATCAATCTAATCGGTAAGATGTAGGGACTTTTATGATAGAGTTTTCGTTTAGTCCAAGTGTACTATCCACCTCCAGTGGATAGCATGTTTCAGTGGTCCACACAAGGGACACGCGCGTACCCCCAACCAGGGCTACCGTAAAAAAATGTTGTTCCAACTAGGAACGCATGCCTTTAGAAAAAGTTGTGAACTCACCTTAGGTTGCTCGGTAGTAAACTTGAAAGGTAATCAGAAAAGTCAATCTCTTCCTGATATGTTTACCGTTTCAATTAGTTTAATTTATGAATCTTACACGTAATCTAACACATAGTCACCAAATCGCATTGTCATAAAAATTACACATTTAGATACGTAAGTGTAGTTGTAACATCCAGTTTTCTTTTATGTGATAAATAAATAAATAAAACTTGAATTTATTTTCTGAATATTGTTATATGGGTAGGCATTGGATAAAATGACTAATAAAGGTGTAAGATGTTTAAGTGGATCTTTTAGGTAAACACATATATATACTTATTCTATATAACGTATGTTGAAGTGCATATTGTATGCAAAAAGAAATTTAATATTACATACCTATATGTATCATATATGAGCACAAAAAAGTTCTGTGTATGTAGATGTTTGATTAGAAAATGAATGCTAAAGATATAATTATGAAACAATATAAAATAGATGTGGATAGAATGTAACCTTAATTGAAGTAAATCTAGGATACAGCTAAAGTAAAAGGATAGATAAATTACGAATAAAATAAGTACACCTCGTTATAAAATTCCATCACTGTTACTAATTTACATACCAAGTATTTTATGAATAAAATAATTGTTTGGGTTATAATATATACAAATGGACGTGTGATCAAATATCATTTAAAAAAAACAAAACAAACAAGAAGATTAAACAATCGGTAATTTACTTCAACAATACTAGTCTGTTTGAATATATATTGCAAACACAATATATAAATTATGTGCTTGTAATAATGTTAATAATAATAATATGTAGCAGCCATTCAATAATATATATGGTGTACATATGTTAACCAATATGCATATTTGTATATAAACTATAGATATACAGTATTTAATGATATTATACTATACAAACATCAAGGATTAACAAGTAGGACAGAAAACACAGTCGCGATTCAAGGGATTAACAACAAAAACTTATATAAACCGTAAAATCTATAATCAAAACTTAATAGATACATACCTAGCGATCGCGAGAGGGTTGATTAACACTGCCTAGGAGTTAAAGGCTTGAAGTCTTAAAGCTTGTTTAAGAAGAGCAGGTTCATCGTATGTTTTTGTGGGTTGCTAGGGTTTGGGGAAGTCGTATTGATAAATAAATAAAGAACATGTGTACACATACGTAACTTTAAGGGGAATCAAATTTGGGATCGGTTGGAATTTCTTGTGGACCGAGGAATAAGATGGAGTTTTGGGGAGGTGGAAGTTGGGCTTGAGGAAATGGGCCACACACAAAGAAACGTAGAGGGTGTGGGTGCAACAACTTGTTTAGTTAGTGTTATATATTTTGTTTTTTTTTTGTTTTTTTTTTCACTAATAATAATCAATTAATATAAATGTATAATGTTCGTGCTACGGTTCGGGCCTCGTAAGTTCTGAGCTACGCGAGTGGTTTGAATCGACACGCGAACCTATGCTTTGGTTCAAACGGTTCGGGTCAGTCCAATACAATATGGACTTGGTTTCGACTATACGTTTGCACACTATAAATTAAATAAGTATAATTTACTTCGTCGAAAAGATAAGTATATAAACTGGTTTATAAAAGTGAACTAATGGTTTTTACCTCGAGAATTCGGGTTGTCACAACAGCTCCCGATCTATTGCGTGTTGCCACCTGTAACTTGTCTTTTGAAAATACGTCAGTTTTCACTGGTAAATATTAATAACCGATTCATTTTGAAAATATTCTAAATGGTTTTAGATGCACTTGGCACATTTTATAAATAACTTGGGATAGTTCAAAATGACCTTGTTTACAGTTTTACATGTTTGTCAATACATATGGGGTCCGGTGCAGAAACCGAATAACCTGATTAATCGACACGCCACTTAAACCAATCCACCAGCGGGATTCAACATTTTAATAGCGTTAGCGTCTGTCAGGTGTATGCCTACACCCCGCGCTTAAGGTCGTGACCATTGGTAATTTAAATGAGCCAAGGATATCCCAGACATGGTCGAATTAACCCCCAATGTTTAAGTTATCAAACAATACAGAATAAAACGGGTTTTATAAGGATTTAGTAAATCACAATCCGATAACATGATCCCATACCCGACCAAGCGGTATTATTACACCGTATCCCAAGCCCGTATAGGGAAAATAAGTTAAAAATACTAACCTGAGCAAATTCTTCAAACAAGATAAGTAACTCAGCCGAATATTCAAAAAGTAAGCTTAGGTGGCAATCTACCGGGAGGCTTTTAGTCTGGATAAGATGGTGTTCATTACCAATTAGAATGCTAACGGGTCCTATCTACTTTGTATACTCGAACCTGGTAGCTTATGGATAACAACGGTACTAAACGCTGGATTAAGCGATGACCGGAATAGAATATAGTTTAAACCCAACAAGTATGTAGACTTGCTTAATATGGGTAAACATATCACATTCTGGATTTGAAACTAAAATGATAAGGTTAAACCCGTTTCGGTTAAAATACGTAAACTAGTCACGAAGGCCGAACCGTACGCATGTAAGCCAAACCGGGTAACCGGGTGAGTCCTATACAAGTTCCATATGCCAATATGTTTAAAATATTTTATAAATTCAGTAGGTAATCAATATATTGTCCGTTATCGTTTTAAAATCAAACTATGCCTTAAAGGGGCAATTTGGTCATCTTATGACTTAATAAACGAGCTTACGAGTAAACTGATGCTAAGGCCTTATACTTTCTGTAAAAATAATTTAATTTAGATGTTATATCAGTAGGATATCAAGTCTAGGTGTGGTTTTAAGTTTAAGACCAAACTATGTTTCGAAAGGGCATTTTGATCATTTCACACCTAGCCTTGTAAACCTTTTTAGGATTCTGAGTTTAGATTATGTTCCTACTAAAATCGTATATGAAATATGTTTAGAAATAAATAGGTAACAAGTCTTGGGTCATAGATATAGTTTTAAACCATACTATGTGTCGAAACGGCGATTATAACGTTAAATGACGGTTTAATCAGTGTTTAAGTGAAACTGAAGTTATAATCTGTTTTGGTATGACCAATATATGTTATTTGTCATAACATATCAGTGTGTGAAAGGTTTGGTTCATTAAACGCTTTAAATTCCATTTTAAGTGCCGAAAGGGCAATTTCGTCATTTAAGGCTCAATACCCAAACCTAAGTGTAAACTCAGTCCTCATTCAGAATTTATACCCCAAATAGTTCCTAACATGATAACACATCAGTAGATGAGTAGCTTTTAGGCCGAAGTCATGTTTTAGAATAATCTTCATGTAAAAAGGCGATTTAGTCGCAAATTGCGCAATTTCCGTCAAATGTCCATTCTTTACGTATAATTCAGAAAGTTGGCCTCTAGATAAGTTTAATAACTTATTACATCAGTTCACAACTCATACTTATGCTCATTTGGCATTAAAATCTCATTTTTAGTTATAGGACTAATTTGCAAAAATTGGCATATATTATGGAATTTTGCATAAATACTCAATATCCAATGTGACCATGTTTCTAACAACTCAGAGGACTCTTAAAACTAATCATGGTTACATTGCATCAAAATTTCAGTTTCATAAGTTGCTAATTCAGGTTAGAATTGAAAGTCAAAGCGTGGGTCAAATATCGCGACTTTCGGTTGCAAACCGACTCAATACATGGACTTGTCGGGCCGAACCTGATTAGACATGTTCTAATATTATTTACCAAGTTGTTAGAGTGTTAAAACGGATTTTATAACATCTACATTGTAAGTTATACATTTATTCATAATCTGCCTGTTGACTTTTAAGTTGACTTTTCGTTTGACCCGACAATTGGCCATGTAAACGTGGTAATCAGTAGGCACCGTTTTGAGGGATTAATTCCTACATTATTACGGTCACGTAACCACATTTTTTGCAACAAAAGACTGAACGGATGTGGTTTTATGTTAAAGTCAAAGCGTTTTTACGTCAACACTTTGACTTGAGCCATAACCTTAATGAAACTGAAAATAGTGAGTTAGGACACTTACTAGAGGTCCTATGCACGAGATACTACTGATTTGGAAGCTCTATGAGGTCCAAGAACCACCAGAGGAGTGAGTTAGGAAGAAATGAGCAAGTGAGCAAGTCATGGAGTTGAAATGTACTCCTATTTATACTCAAAGATCAGTCTTAAGCCTTGCCAAGTGTTGGCATGGTTAATGTGGTTCCAACAAGTGTTTTTGAGGTGGCTTAAGCTGAGCAAAGGGTGGCAAAATCGCGAGATAGGTGGCACAATGTGGTGAGAGTGGTGTCCAAGAAGCAAGCTGGCACCAACTGCAGACTTTCTGCCCAGATAGGGGCTAGGTGTAGCGCGTAGGTCATCCCCTATGAGTTACGGGCAGCGCGGCGCCCCCAAAATAAGTTTAAAAGTTTGGCAAACTTGGTCCCTGCACTTCCCAACTCCGTTATACTTTCATTCCTTGCATACTTGGCCTCCTCGTTAAGTTTTAGTTAATCTTGAAGATGTAATCGAGCAACGTAAAGTCCCGGTTGCGTTAAAAGGTCACTCAGAGGTGTAATTAAACATGTTGACGCTTTTAATCCCTTAATAAATAAGTTTCCGTTTAGAGGTTATTAAATAACATAACGGCAACTTTGATCCTTCTAGTATAACACGTGGCATACGAGGATCACCAAGACACGTGTCGGGATTCAATTGGGACGGGTTTTTACGAGGTGTTACACCGTTGTTCACTATTGATACAATTTCTCATTGTTAGTAAAGACGCGTAATTAGCATCAGTGTTGATAACCCAAGGGGATTCTGAGGTAACACATAAATGGAGAAACTTATCCGATGTAATCAAAGTTCGGCAAGGAGTTGTGTGGATGCAGATCTGACTGTAATAAGACTCGTGGAGGTTGAAACATTTTTGTATATATTCCTCGTAACTGCTAATACTTCATATTAACAGGACACTCCTAGGTGTACGTTATTTATAAATATACAACCTTATCCGCGGTCCAATCCAAGTGTCCATTTGGTAAATTTCGGTTGGGGGTGACATAACCCCTGTGCAAAGTAAGAAAACTATAATCAAAAAATAATTTGATTCATTGCTTCACATCAATTCAGTTCTCCTTACTAACACTATTGGAAATTGGCGAGGTCCGGTTCATGTACTTACTAATTTGATACACCCTATCCTTTTTAATCAGTATTCAGCTATGCTGCGGTACGTTAGCTTCCTATGGAATTATGGCAGGTATTTCGGTAATAGAACCAGGTGGCATACAACCTTGTATCCTATCAATTTTGTTCAAACTAATACAAGATAAATCCCCTGTAACTCGAAGTAATAATAAATGAGTGGTACGAAGGACCCATAATGAAGCTACTTCGTAATTCATATTTAATAAATAAAATGATACAAAGCAAATTTTTTTTCATCAGACGATTATTTTAATTATATATATAGATCCAAGTCAAAGGACGGTATTTAAAAGAATTATATAAAATTTTTATATACCAAACGATCCCTTGTTTTCAACCTCGCATAACTTAGTGAAAATATGTTCTAATGAAAGACGAGATCGCCTTCGAGTAGTATTCGAGTACCGTAATACGATGATTAACCTATGTGACAACTCTTATTTACATCTTCAAACTCTAGACCACACAGGGTCCTGACCTGAATTCTTTCGGTAACCCTGAGATACTAAGTCTTGAATCAATATCACCCGTATGAGGGCGGTGCATTCATGCGAGAAAACGCATAAGGGGATACATGGGTCTTTGGTTCCTTTTGGTTAAGGCTTTTTGCATCATGATACCTACGACGACTGTGTGATTGGTCCTAAGTTGGGACCAACTCAGATACTTATATGTCTATAAAACATATTGACTCCCCAACTCTACGATAATAATAATACCCGGAAAATACCATATATCTCATCCTCTTCCCTGAAACATTCAAGAAGTCCAAATATTTATACACGATGTTATTCACGATTCATAGGAGATGGTCAAAATTCCCTTCGGGCCGTTGTAAAGATATTACGTGGTAACGATCTCCTACATGTGTAGGAGAATGATGCATGAAATACCCTGACTTTCATCCGTCGATTGGATACAAAGTGATCGATACCCTACTCTTGTAACCAAGAGTTATACGTTAAACAGTGTTGCTTATCCTCGTGAGTATACGAGGAGTAAATTCTTTAGATCAGGGGAGTATTGTTGAACCACCCCTCGTCTTCCTATCGATTTAAATAAGTATTCGTAAAATACGATGCTGCCAAGAAACCCGATTCTTCATTATTTTCGAATGACGAAAATTCTTGTGTTACCGATAGAAATAAGAACAGGAGAAATCTTAAGTATAATACTGTATATATACATATATACCTGGGTATTCGTACCACGAGTGAAATTCACGATCGTGGGGATGATTGTCGGAAGCTGTGCGCTATCATTTACGCGATTTCCGCATCGGTCATTTATGGTGAGCGCTTCGAGGCCATTCTATTATAAACAATATATATATATACATGTATTAATGTCACATATTCAATCCTCCCATATTACACAATTTCGTCGCACGCATGAGTCCACAACATGTATAACCAACATCATTATCATGTATATAATGATATCCGTCATCATACAACTATTAAAATTTGCGCATAGACTTAACCCAAAAGGGCCAGTGCTTAAATGCGCGGTCAGAACATGTCACCGGAGTGATGTATATACGTCATACTATGAAAAGCACGAACTACCCTGCATGAAGGGACTAGTGAATCTTCCGAATATGTCCCTAGGATATCATGCTCATCCAGAGGGGAATTCCTCTGATAAGCATGTATTATATACCTATAATAGGAATAAGACTTCGACGTTACAACTAATTCTCTTCCAACTTGGAGAATTACTTAACATATGCTATTAATTGTAGATACCTTGATGTGCGATACCAAGTCAAACTAAATGACCAAAGTGTAAATCAGTGCTTGGTTGGATGCACCAACTGGCTGTGAAATGGCATTCATAACCTTTATTCGTATCCTAGCCGTCAGAGTGCTAGACTTACCTCGATTGATTACGGTTTTCATTCAGCCTTCTTGAAGTTGCTTCTGTTATTTCCGGAGGTTGCTGAACGACTATGGATCTATGTTACGACACTTCCTAGCAACCCATATTCCTTCCCTGCCCTATTGAGAAACAGAACTGATTAATCCTAAGACAAAGGGTCGAGAAACTCAACGACCCTAGTCTTGACCAACTCGAGGACCGAATCTTCTTTTCTTGTTCACATTATTACGAATATGAGACTAGCAGGAAAAACCAGATGCAGCGGTCAACTTTCCCTATCGGAACTAGGGTAACCATGGATTCGGGCTTTAGCCCATGGTTTCATAAAACCACACGAATTTATCAATCTAAACCAAGATGGATTGGCATGAACGAACTCAACAAACCCTATGTTTAATCGGTGATTCAAATGGCAGAGGTGCCAAGATGGGAAAGCATTATATCTTTCTATACTCATATACAGTTCAGATCATACCAAGTCCGAATTTGACTCGAAAACCCACGAGACCGAGACGGTCAGGTGGTGATTAACCACCTTGTGACTAGTATGGGCTATATTTGCCTATGCATTAGGTAATCTTTTGAGAACATGATGGGAAAGGATTACTTCTCGTTTTTCCATTAGCGATATCCTTGTGAAACGTTAGTCGAGTGTGGCTATGTTCCTACCCTGCGAGGGGTACTCCATTGATGAGGAATCTTAACTCGATGACTCGTTACTTAGTTATCTTTTACAAAATTACCTGTACGTCTACGATTAAATTTGGTCCCACGTGTAGGGGCATCAAGGGGATACTTGTGATCGTTAGGCAATCGTCACGCCTTAAATATTTCTTCATGATATAGTAGCATTCAGGGCGTGGTGTTACTTGAATTAAAACCACATTGGGTACGTACTCTACCATTCCCGGTATATGGGAATTTTTACACGACTATCTCCCGGAGAATCACATCGATGTAATCGAAGCTGCTAAGTTATTTCCTTCTGGAGAAGACATAAACGGTGTACAACAGCTGGAGCCAAGCTCCCGAAACTTAGCGCAAACTGGAAGCATGATTGTAGAAATTTCATATCCTTACGACGTGACCAGACTACTGGTAAGTAGGGCGAGCACACCATTGAGGTAAGTGTGCAGATTCGTTATTACTCGTGTACATGCTCGCCTTATGGCAGCCTTAGGCTCTTAAAAGCCTTTCTCTTTCTTATTCTCTACCATAGAGTAGGGAGTCTCGTGGTCGGTTGATATTAACCGAGGATACCCACGTACACGACAACAAGGGAAGACTGTCGCGCACAACTCAGTGAAACCAAATTTATTCCCTTAACACAAATAGGCGGAGCAGGATGCTCACCATTGCGACGTTCGCAACGAACCCTGGGAGGGTATCCGTACTCCTCCTCTATAGGGGGTGTTCAATAACCCTTAAACAAAATCTTAAATGAAACTTATGATGTCTGAATGGTGAAGAAAATGAATGCGGAGAAAACATAATAATTGCAGTTATCTGCAAACTGAATACGAGGCTCCTATTCTACTGTGAGTCCAACAACACTCTCACTTTCATATTAGAAGTGATGACAAACGTTACTTTTAACAATACGTAGGAATTATGGATGGACAAATTACACAGCTACTATGTAGCACAATTATCATCTCCGTACGATGATAATACTAAACGAAAAGTGAAAACATACTTGTCGGTCAGATGACTGACTTAGCTTTCCAACAAATTACTAAACGGAATTTCGAGGACGAAATTCTTTTAACCGGGGGAGACTGTGACAATTGTGAAAAATCCCGGTAAACTTTGATCGGTACAAGTCCGTGGTAACCGGACGTGATATGTATATCCTGATATTTGTGGTGATTCTGTGTGATGATACGAATTCTGGAACATGTTACACCGACTATAACAAGAGTATATGCAAGGTAATTACCAAAAACATTACGTTGACGCTATGCGTCACCTACATGGCAAGACAAAGTCGTGAATGGATTGACGACTCTGGGAATATGTATTAGTAAACACGCATGACTTGTATGCTATGCTAAGCGATATATGTTTTGACGCGGAGGAATCTGAGAGCACGTCATGGTTAACATGACACTATTAAGGGCCAACGGTGTGAGGTTGGTGTCCTTAGCTTGTAACAATGTGTTAAACGGGAGCTTTCCGTTTAACAGCGCATTAAACATTTGGCGATGATTGTTAGGCCATTGGTGGGGCTATTTAAGATTCTGAGTTCACGAAACATGTTAGTTATGTGCCATAGACCATGACATAGGACTTGAAGCAAATCGGAGCACGGGCACGCAAAACGAGGCAGCTTCCCGGTTAGGGAAACGCCTTCGTTTTGAGAGCAACGAAAGACAACCAAACATGCAAGGAATGGTCAATCAAACTTAAAAACACTTAAACTACCCTAATATGAGGCTTTATGATTAAAACATAACCGTGCTAAGGTTTCGAGACAGTTATGCTCGTTTCTTAAAACCGAGTCGTTTGACACTAAGAACGCGAAAAACGGAGTCCGTTTCGCGAATCGGGTACGCGTCTGAGACCCAAAAAGGAACCTAAACGCGCCACCGAAGATAAACATCATCTTTTAACACGAAAAGATGAAGCACGACAAAGCGCGGGTGGGGTAGGGGCACCTCACCTATGCCGCCCCCTCCCCATATATATATATATATATTCTCATTTATTCTTCATTTTTCTCCTAGTTTACTCCCAAAAACCTGCCATATACTTGCAAGATCAGCTGATTTTCACTCAAAAACTCAACTAGTTCAAGGTAATTTTACAAGTTTAAGTGGTTTTGATTATGAATTCTTGATTTAACATGATTTAGAACCGAAAAAAAACCCTTTTTAATCCATGATTTTGGAAGGTTTAAACAAGGTTCTTGGCTGAATAAGAACACCTTGTGAATTCCCTGGTGTTATATGGTAGCCAAGATCATGAAACTTCGGGGTTTGATATCCTAATCGACCCTTAATCGACCGAACTGATTAACAAAGTTATTAACCGAAAAACTATGAAACAAGGCTTGATTGACATGGGTTATGGCATGGTTGGATTGTTCTTGGTATATAGGTACTGAGTATGGCTTCCACCCACTTCTGGACTCAAGAAAAACACTCGAAACCAAAGGAATCACTAGTTATATCACCCGAAACTCGAAACTAGTATAGGCAGAAAATTGTTTGGACCATAACTTAGTCCGTGGGTATTGGATTGAGCTGAAATTTGGTGTGGTGATGTAGGGTATTGACAGAAAGGTCAACGTAAAATTTTAGAATTTTTGGAGTTTTATACGAGTTTTGGTGAATTTTTTACTGTTTTACCAAACGAAATTCAGAAAAAATACCAAACGAAAGTTTGGGAGTCCATTGGGTGAGTTTTGATTCGGGTTAAAAATCCGTGTTTTTATGAGTTTTTAGTAGCCAGAAATGCACTGAAAAGAAATCGGAAAAATCCCAATTTTTACAGGTAGTTCCTGGACATGTAAGGGAGTTCCTGGAATATTTTGGGAATTTTTGGACATCGGATGATAAGCAAAGTGAATTATTTGGTGGAATACTATTTTATAAATGATTTATTTGAGAAGTTAAAATAGCTATATAAATTCCCAAAATATTTTTCCTTGAATCTATATATTTTTACTGACTTTCACAAAAATTTCCATAATTATATGAAATATGTATATTAAATGGGATTTTTCGGCTTTTAAAACACTTATTTTAACTAAATTCGGCAGTTACCGAACAACGAACTTGCCGAAACTGAGAACAGACCAAAACCTAACTTGACTATAACTTGCCGAAATGCACTGAAAAGAAATCGGAAAAATCCCAATTTTTACAGGTAGTTCCTGGACATGTAAGGGAGTTCCTGGAATATTTTGGGAATTTTTGGACATCGGATGATAAGCAAAGTGAATTATTTGGTGGAATACTATTTTATAAATGATTTATTTGAGAAGTTAAAATAGCTTTATAAATTCCCAAAATATTTTTCCTTGAATCTATATATTTTTACTGACTTTCACAAAAATTTCCATAATTATATGAAATATGTATATTAAATGGGATTTTTCGGCTTTTAAAACACTTATTTTAACTAAATTCGGCAGTTACCGAACAACGAACTTGCCGAAACTGAGAACGGACCAAAACCTAACTTGACTTTAATTGGAACACCGGGAGTGTTTTGGGAGGGTCCAGGGTAAGCGGAACACTCTGGGTGTGTTCCACCACCATTCGGGAGGATCCCCAACGGCGAGAACGGATATTCAAATTTGGGCAACCTAGAGTCCCCAAACACCCAGACTCTCTTAATGAAAAGTTAATCTTTCTTAAATCACAACACATTGGCATTATTGGTATTCCAATACCATTATCTGAACGTGTCAAACAACCGACTTTGGCTGGCACGTGAACCGGTGCCCGGGAGCCAAACATGAAACTAATCATACCCTAACATCCATCACCATACCAGGATACTATATGTACAACATGGACTAAAAATACTCACTCGGATCCAAGTTATAGGCATTACCGACCTAGCGATTGATATTAGTAATTACTTGCATGATTGCTGTTAAAGCCGAACCAGCTTACATATACTCCTATTGCTACTTGTGATACTACTATCCTGTGAGTTTTCACTTCCCCACTTTTGAATTGTTTTACTGTTTTCTGGGGACTTGCATGTTACAAACTGTGTTAATTGCACCAACTTGTGATCATGTGAATTTTATAACACACAGTCTGTCAAGCTGAAGGTGTCTGTTGTGACACGGTCCGGCAAGCTGAAGGTGACTACTGTAACATGGTCCGACAAGCTAAAAGTGTCTGCTGTGACACGGTTCGGCGAGCTGAAGGTGCTTGTTGTGACACGGTCTGGCGAGCTGAAGGTGTCTGTGTGATAAATCTGTAAACTGTGACTATGACCAGTGCAATTAAACTTGTTAACACATATTTGTTCCACAACAACTAAACCAGTGGAACTCACCAGCAGCGTTTAGCTGGCCCTTTTTAAAACTAACATGCATTTCAGGTAACTTGAGACTGGTATGATCCGTGTATGTGGTTCAAGACATGTTTATAAGCGAAGCCTGATATAGACGCATGTGGCTTAGAAGACTTATGTGGTTCATGGGAGCACGCAGTTGTAACATACATGTAGTATGTAATCAACATTTTGTAAGTAATAAAATGTAGTGTCTTTATAAACAATGTGCTTGTACCAGAGGTGTTTGTTGCATCCCGTATTTTTTCTTCAGCTGCCAGTCGGGGTGTGACAGCGACCTTGCCTGATTCCGCTTTCAACGCAGCCTGGCCAGCAACAAACCCATTATCCCTAAGCCCAACAAGAGAGGATACTCCTGTAAGATCCACATAAGCGTGTTTTCCCCTGGCCCACCCAAACACAAGAATATCAGCTGGCCGAAGAGTAGACCTCCCATCGAGCGGATCCGTCAGAAAGTTCACCAGAGCCTCCTTTTTCGCCGAAATCCCTGCCCGCTTTAGAACATCAAAGAGAACATCCCTTACCAAATCATGTCTATATTTAAAACCAGGTAATTCCTTACAATGGACTGCATGCTCACCAAAAGTATCTAAACAAACCTTGCGACAAACTGGGCAGGGCTCATCAACCGGAAACAGAGAGATCATTAGCCAGTACTTAAGAATTGCCCGGTATTCCACTACCGACATGTGTTGGCCTAGTCCTTCAATGGGAATGACTGTTAGGAAATCCTGAGAATGAGGTGCCCGGAGACAATCAAATATAGCTTTCTGACGAGGGGATAGACTAAACTTCTCTCCCGAACTCTGGACAGTTCTACTAAACAGGGCACTCGCCAAAGCATTCTGGGCTTTAGGGGGCGGTGTCCTTATTAGAGAAACCACCAAGATCGAAATCCCAAAAGGACATGTGCACGCAATCCAACGCGCACACATAATCAGAATCAAACCCGACAATACCTCAGTCTCGAAGAATGTGGTCCTGCAAGCTCCAAGATTGCGCCCTCGAGGCCACAAAAGCATACGTAGATACCTAATGAAAACTCATACATTGGAAATCTTTGTATCTTGTATTCGTTCTTTCGTTGTAATCTTTGTAATCGTGTAAACCAAGACTTGAATCATAATGAAAACTCATACATTTATTCCTATTCATGTTGTACCTATTCGTAATCATTTCATACTTATACATTCATACACTTGATACTTGATACTTGAAAACGTGGTTAAACTTGCAAATACGTGGCATCCGTGCTTCATACGAAGCTTATACATGATGTTTATACGTCATCTTATTCGTTTTATACTTATGTGAACTTAGGTGTAGGTTACGTATGCCTAAATACCCTAAAATGGACCTAAAATCCGTAACATGTAACATTTATGCAAGGCCCAATCTTAAAAACAACAAAAAAAATAAAAACTTACTTCTGACCCGGCCTTTGCGGACCGCAAGTGTAATCCCTTACGGTCCGTATGGATGTTTGGGCGGGCAGAAGGTTTAAACCTCCACGGGTTTGCACGAAATCCCAACTCTTTTACCTCACCAATCACCTTCTAACCTTCATTAAACCCTCCCAAACTAACCCTAATTCATCCCTTATAAATACTAAGTGTTCTCCACACATTTTCACACTTTACAACTCTCTAATCCCTCCCAAATCACTCTCAAATCACTTGCAACATCAGAATCCGGGCAGATGCATACTCTCTTACAAAAGTGAGCATAAATTGCTCATTTCTTAACCATTTCACTTGATTCTTCTTCCTACTTGCTTGGATAATCCTTAGGTTTGAATCCACGGATTCTCCATGGAGAACCTAGACCTGGAAATGCACCTAAAGGGTTCCAAACTTTCTGTTGTGTTCACAACTTCTTTAAATCTTATGTATACATCAACCAACTTTGTGTTCTTGAGCTCCTAATCAAAGTTATGATTGGTGAGACTAACCAAGGTTGTCATACATGTAAATAGGAGTGTTTAGACGCTTTAAACTTTCTGTTTTTGAAGCGCTTAAAGCTCACAAGTGTTGCAAGTCTTGAACTTGTTCTTGTGTGACTAACTTGGTTAGCTTGGGCTATCCTGCACCTAAGTCCACACAACACTTGATGTATTCTCGTTCATCCTAAGTAGCTTGCTAGATGAAAGTAACACAACCCCGTCTAGCCTTCGACGTGTGTCGACGCCGGCTCACCGGGTTTTAGATTACTTGGTTACTTAGTGTATAATAACATGTATTTCATTTCTTATCATTCTTGTACATCGTTCTTGACCCTCCTTGTTGTCTATGACAACTTGTGTAGTGGTGAACTCTTATGAGGTTCCTAAATGGATGGCTATGCCACCTACCTCCTACATGACTTATATGATATCCATGAATGGACTCATACATATAACTATATTAATCTATATAATACATACTTAAAAACTGAAACCTTGATAATGACTACATAATCATGTGTCGAGTTAGTAAGTTTAATCACTTAAAGAGTGTGGTTCCTCATTTAGATTCTAATAGGTGTTACAACCTATGAAATCAAATAAACGCTAATGGGTTCCCATAATGTCAAAACAAGTGCTAGACCTTAGTGAGTATTTTCGTATACTTTACCTTGTTATGCCTTATTCCAAGTCCCGAATCTTCCATTGTCATTCCAACGCTCACACTTACGTTTTCCTCTTGTAGGATAACTCAATGTTCATCCCACACTTAAACAACTCTTCACGGATTATCAAGTCGGAACGCTTGCAAAACCGTGGGTACACTCGACCCGCTTTTCGTTTATATCACTTTCAAGTGTAACATATTTATGTTGGGATTGAACCCTATGAAAGGAACAGATGATATAAAGCCAAATAACACTATCCGAGCTTTGGTTCAACTATCAGAGGTTACAACCTCTGATGTACTTACACTGCTTTTCATAAAGACTGCTCATCCTATAATCTGCCTACACAAAGCTTCAAGGTCTGCCAGAGTTACAAGGGTCAGAGGATAGAGATCAGAGTTTAGTCTTTAGCTTAGTTAATTAATGTAACATTGCCAAGCACTGATAGTTTAGTATTAGCAGTGTTTAGAGTTAGTTACATATTAGTTTCCTGTCACTATCAACCCTGACGTCATGAAAGATGCTCAGATGTTAGATAGTTAGTATAAATAGGCAACTCATGTAACCTTTAAACTTGTCTATTAAAAGATCAACTTTCGCATATCATCTTCTCTGCATTTTCTTATCATTAAACTGAAATTGCAAAGGCTGAGGGGGAGTTTGTGAATCACATGCAAGTTAATCAACTTGAAAGCATGATGATGATGAAAACAAACGACCATTGCTTGTAGTAAAAGTTTTCCATCTTATTCCGCTGCAAATCTCTTTTAATTCAATCATTTTCCATTTTTGAAACAAAAACTACAAGTAATTCAAACTCAGATCCTAACAATTGGTATCAGAGCTTAATTCATCAAATTCGATCTAACAATCGATTTGGTTCGAACAGATCAGCTCTTTTGCTAATCAGTTTGGTTGTTTTTGTTTGATATTCAGAGTTTTTACTACGTTCAAAGTTTTTAAAAACAAAATCTGAAAAAAATCAACTGAAAATGTCTCAAAACACACAGGATGCCAATTCTGGATCCTTATTCAAACCGCCGATGCTCAAAAGAAATGAATATTTCATTTGGCAACGACGGATGGGTCACATCCTTGCCCAGCAAAACACCGGTTACTGGAGATCTGTTGCTTATGGACCTCACGTTCCAATGGTTCCAAGAACAGAAGATCCAACCAAACAAGTGCCAAAAAATCCTGAAAACTTTTCGGAGCAGGATTTCCAGAAAATTGAATTGGATGCTAAGGCATTTAGCATAGTTGCTTCGGCCTTACCCAATGAAATTTATGCTGGTCTACTCCATTGCAATAGTGCAAAGGATTTATGGGATGCACTTAGGGAGCAATTCGGTGGGACTGAGGAAGTGATAGAAAGTAATAGAGACGTTCTAAATCAGCAGTATGAAACGTTTTGTCACTTGAAAGGAGAGTCTCTAACACAACAGTTTGAACGTTACAGCTGTCTCATCAGTGAACTTAGACTGGTTAACATGGTTCTACCTAATTCGACTGTCAATAGTCGTTTCCTTAGATCGTTACCAGATAAGTGGGAGACTGTAGCTTATGTAACAGGAAAATCTATTGGGTTTAAAGATATGTCATTGACACAACTTCATGGGATACTCCTCACTTATGAGAGAGAGTTGAACCAGAAAAAGAAGTTGCAAGAATCTGGCAAAATGATTGATGATTACTCATTGGGTAATACAGCTCTTTTTGGCCAAGAAGAGGGTTCTGGCAGTAGTAAGTACCAAAGTTATGATCACTATATAGATATTACATCTGGTGGGAACTTTGGATCTGAAACATATGCACCCAACTATGCTTTTGCTGCTAGTGGGGAAAGCCAAACCTTTGATAATCTATCCTTTGAGCTGAATGATTTGCAACACATTGAACCTTCTGATCTTGAAGAAATGGATATTTTGCACCAACTAGCCTTATTGAGTGTTAGGGCTAGTAAGTTTTACAAGAGAACTGGTAGAAAATTCCTAGGTTTGCATGGGGGTTGAAGGTTGGGTTGGATAAATCAAAAGTCAAGTGTTATAAGTGTAATAGGCTAGGACACTTTGCCCGAGAATGCAGGTCTCAAAGTTCTGGACCAATAGTGACTCATCCTGGCCCTAGACCTCAACACACACAAAACACTGCTCATTATTCCCAATATGCCCCTGTTCAACATGTTCAAAACACTGCCCATTTTGCACACCCTGCTACCACTGTTCCAGTGCATTATGTTCAATCCACTGCTCCACAAATTCAATATGTTCAGGCACCATCACATCCTCAAGTGCTTGTACAACAAGCACCCATTGTTACACAACCTGCTCAAACCACTGCTAGTCTAGCAGAGGTTGGTCAACAAAGCTTTTTCACACAAAGTTATGTTGACTGGAGCAGCTTGCCTGAGGATTTGACTGATGAAAACTTTGCTTTAATGGCCAAAAATGATGTTGAACAAGAATTTTATTTAATGGCCTTAGAGACAATTGCTGAAGATGTTGAATCTGTGGAGATAGTGTCAAAATCTGATGAAGTTCAAGTTTATGATGAAACAGTGTTTTCAAGTGAAGAAAAAGAAAATGTTGTTGATAAGGAAAAGAACTCTTCTGCTGACCCATGGAACATTGATGTGTGTGAAGATGTGTGTGATTGTGCTCTAATGGCTGCTACAAAGGTATCACCTCAGATCCTTAAAGATTTATGTTCTGACAAATGCATCATTGCTTTTGCAAACATCAAAAAGGTGAATGAAAACCTGAGAAACAAAATTTTAGAAGATGAACTTAATTTTGAAAAACTGATTAAAGAGTTAAAATCAAAGTTAAGTGAAAAAGATTCTGAAATAAGTAGCCTGAGACATGAATCAAGCATAACCAAGGACCAAGTCCAAACTATGGTAGAAAAATACCAAGTTTGTAAAAAGGAGTTAGAAGAAACCCAAATCACTTGTGAAAAATGGGTTGAGTCCTGCAAAGGTTATGAGATTATGCTTGATGCTCAGATCAAGAGCAACATTAAGTTTGGTGTAATTTTCAGAAACTATGACCAAATTGAGAAATGTTGCTGAAATTGATTCTGAGTTTGTTGAAGTTGTCCCTACAAACTTGGTTGGTGAAGAGATAAAAATCACAGATAAAGCTGGAAACAAAATTGTTTTGTAAAAACCAGAGGTTTCAACAAAAGATAAAGAAATTGAAAAATATCAGTTTAAACCAACTTGGTCAGATGAATGTGATATCTTAGAAAACTTCAAGCCAATGGACTTCACAACCACTGATGGTATAAAAGCCCAAAAGCACTGGTGATCCCTCTCAAAGATGTACCAGCAGAGGTTACAACCACTGCTGATAAAAAGTCTGATAAGAAAAGAAGAGTAAAGATTAAAAACCTGTTTTGTGAATTTTGTGAGAAAAGAAATCATGTGGCTGCAGATTCTTTTCTTTTAAAAGCCTACGACATTAACAAAACCTATGTTATAAAAAACTCTTCAAAATGCACCATCTGCAACAAAACAAATCACTCAACTCAACAGTGTGCCTATCTCAAAAACTATGAACAAAAGGTAAAAGAGATCAAGGTAAAAGCACTTGAAAGAGAAAGTTCAAGTTCTATTGGAAATAAATCCAAGCAGAGTTTTGAACAAATTGAAACATCTGTTACAAAAGTCTTAAACAAAACCTTTGCTCAAAGAGAGGTGCAAGTGACAGATGCTCCACCATCAAATTCATTTCCAAGAGGGTATGGCCAACCTGCTTACAAAAAGGTTCCTCACGCTTATGAAGGTTACAAAAAGCCTTCAAAGCAAAGAGTAAACAGGCACCCTTATGGATACAATCATCTGATAGGAAATGGTCAAGAGCAGATGTTACAAGAAAAATCCAAAACCACTGACCATTGTCCTAGACTTGAGACTGGACCATCTGTGACCCCATCGAAAGCCATTTTGGCTTTGGAGACCAATTTTAACTGATCTATTTACTTGATGTGCAGGGACCCTCTACTTGCCTTGATAGCTTATGGTATGTAGATAATGGAGGTTCCAGGCACATGACAGGATGTAGAGCCCTTCTCAAGGACTTCATGGCTCATGGGGGTGATATATCTTTTGGTAATAACTCAAAGGGAAAGGTCTTAGGGTCTGGGTTGGTTCTGGCTGGTAAACTCAAGTTTGAAAATGTGAATTTGATTGACAATCTGAAATTTAACCTGCTGAGTGTCTCACAAATGAGTGACAGAGGATATGGATCCTTCTTCACTAAGAAAACTTGTCAAATTATGGGACCAGAGGTTTTAAAAAAGATTGATCAAATCATTGCTGAAAGCAAAGCACAACTCACTGCACACAGAAGTGGGAATGCGTATGTGGCAGATATGTTAAAAGATAATCCTATGTCTGGAACATGCCTATTCTCAGTTGCTTCTAGCAAAGAGACTGGGTTATAGCATAGAAGACTTGGACACATAAATCTTAAAACTATCACCACACTCTCAAAACAAACTCTTGTAAGAGGTTTGCCTCACAAGCAATTTTCCTGTGATGAACATTGTGTTTCATGTTTAAAAGGCAAACAACATAAAAGTTCTTTCAAAACAATTAAAGAGTCCAAAACAAGCCAGTGTTTACAACTGCTACACATGGACTTGTTTGGCCCAGTACAAATCATGAGCTTAAAACACAAAAGGTATTGCCTAGTGATAGTTGATGATTTCTCTAGGTTTACATGGACCTTCTTTCTCCACTCTAAGGATGAAACCGCAGCCATTTTGCAAAACTTTGTCAAACAAGTAGAAAAGCAATTTGATCTTCCAGTAAAAATCTTTAGAAGTGGCAATGGAACAGAGTTTAAAAATAGGGAGTTGGATGCTTTTTGTGAGTTAAAAGGAATTGTTAGGAAATATAGCATTCCAAGAACTCCAGAGCAAATCGGGGTAGTTGAAAGGAAAAACAGAACTTTAATTGAATCAGCAAGGACTATGCTAGCAGATTCTGGTTTACCCTTGTCTTTCTGGGCAGAGGCTGTAAACACTGCTTGCTATGTTCAAAACAGAGTTTTGATTAACCCCAGGCATCAAAAGACTGCCTAGAGATTTTGTATAAAATCAAACCTCTGATTTCATATTTTAAAATTTTTGGTTGTCCTTGTTTCATTTTGAACTTAAAAGATTCCATATCTAAGTTTGCAGCCAAAATTTATTGTGGTTATTTTCTGGGATACTCAACCACTGCAGAGCTCTTTGATTTAGATAAATTCACATTTCCTGATGTTTCTATCAAGCTAGACAATGCAGGTACACCACAACCATCTGAAGAGGATCAAGATCAAGGATATGACTGTGTGCTTCCACAAACAAAAGTCTATTCTTCAAACAGAGGATCAGGTGCTACAAGCTCTTGTATAAACTCTGCCACTTCTGGGTCAACAGTGGTTGATCCTCAAACCTCTGCTAGCTCACAAAATCAAACATCTGTTGATAAAAGTCCTACATTTGGGCAGCAAAATTATCAGAATGTTCTCTATGTACCCCCAATACCACCACCACCATTCACATCAGAGGCTGATACTTCAAATTCACCAGCAGAGGTTAGCTCAGATGATACACATTTGCAGCCATCCCCTCAAAATGCTATTGTTCCATACCAAGGTGATTTGATTTATCTCAAAAGCCATCCAGCAGATCAAGTTATTGGCAACATCAAATCTGGGGTGCTCACACGGAGCCAATCCCAAAATATTTGTCTTTTTGCTGGTTTTCTATCACTCATACAGCTAGTCAAGTACCAAGAGGCACTGAAAGACAACAGCTGGGTAGAAGCCATGCAAGAAGAACTCCTTCAGTTCAAAAGACAACAAGTTTGGGAGCTTGTGCCACTGCCAAAAGATGTAAGTCCAATTGGCACAAAGTGGGTCTTCAAAAACAAAACTGATGAAAGGGGTATTGTTGTCAAAAACAAAGCACGGCTCATGGTTCAAGGCTACAGACAGGAAGAAGGTATAGATTATGATGAGACTTTTGCTCCTGTAGCAAGGTTGGAAGCTATTCGCCTGTTCTTAGCTTTTGCTGCTAACCACAACATAAAGGTGTTTCAAATGGATATAAAGAGTGCATTCTTGTATGGAAAAATCAAAGAAGAGGTGTATGTCTGTCAACCTCCAGGTTTTGAAGATGCATTCCATCCTGATCATGTCTACAAGCTCAACAAAGCATTGTATGGCTTGAAACAAGCACCAAGAGCCTGGTATGAAACTCTATCCACTTTTCTCTTATCCATAGGGTTTACTAGAGGTAAAATAGATAAAACCTTGTTTTTAAAATGGAAAGGAAAAGATCTGATGCTTGTCCAAATTTATGTGGATGACATCATTTTTGGATCCACAAGCACTGCTATGTGTGAAGAGTTTCGAAAACTCATGGCAACAGAGTTTGAGATGAGTGCAATGGGTGAGCTCCAATGTTTTCTTGGTCTTCAAGTTAAACAATTGCACAATGGTACATTTATCCATCAAAACAAGTATGTGAAAGAACTACTTTAAAAGTTTGATATGGATGATTGTAAACCATGTAGCACACCCATGGCAACCTCTAAGCTAGTCACCATTGATGGTAAAGATGACCTTGTTGATCAAACTCTTTATAGAAGCATGATTGGGTCTTTATTGTACCTAACTGCATCCAGGCCAGACATCATGTTTGCAACATGTGTTTGTGCCAGATCACAGGCATTACCTAGAAAGTCTGACCTTATTGCTGTAAAAAGGATATTCAGATACATAAAAGGTGCTCCCACACTTGGTATCTGGTATCCAGCTAATGAGAATATTGAGCTTTCAGGTTTTTCAGATAGTGACTTTGCTGGTTGCAAAACTACAAGAAAGTCCACATCAGGAGGATGTCAATTCCTAGGTGATTGTCTAGTGTCTTGGCAAAGCAAAAAGCAGGTTGCAGTTTCAACATCCACTGCTGAGGCAGAGTATATTGCTGCTGCTAGCTGCACTGCTCAACTCTTGTGGCTTCAAAACCAATTGCTGGATTTTGGTATAACTGCACTAAAGACTCCACTCAAATTGGACAGTCAAGCTGCTGAAAATATCATTAAAAATCCAGTTTCTCATTCAACAAAAAAGCACATTGACATCAGACATCACTTTGTGAGAGATTGCTATGAAAAAGGTTTGATTTCTTTACATCATGTCCATACTTCAGATTAATGGGCAGATGTTTTAACCAAGGCATTAGATACATCTACCTTTGAAAATTTGATCTCAAGAATTGGAATGCTAACATGGATTAAAAACAAGTTTTCTTGTAAATCCATAGCATCAAAATGTTTTCAGAAAATCAAAAATACCTTAAAAATAGTTAAATTGAAATTTTTCAATAAATCTTTAAAAGTCTTTTCATAACATCTGTTTGCTCAAAACCTCTGATAGGGTTAAAAATCTTATCCACTGTTAAAGTGTATCCTCTGATTTCCATTTTTTTACCATTTTCAAAACACTGATAGCTATCCACTGATAGTGTAAAAAATCAGTATTGTCCAAACCTCTGTCCTAAAACAGTGGTTTGCCACATCAACGGTTACTTTTCTCATCAGAGGTTACACGTGGCCAGATGTTAGCCATTAGATCTTGCAACAGATGCCACGTCATGTTTACTTTTTCAAAACCCTTTAAAAACCCCTGTTTTATCTCACCAGTGGTTACCCTAAAACTGTGTCGATTTCAAAATCTCAAAACAGTTTTTCTCTCAAACACCATGGCTCCCAAATCAAAATCTTCAAAATCAAAAGCAAAATCGCAGGAAGAACCTCCACCTTTCACTCTCATAATCAAAACCCCACACAATTACACTGCCATACTTGAAGAAAACGACGCCAATACTCGCTATCATCCAATGATTTGAATTTTGCAAAAGTCAAAATTCTTGCACATGTTAACCGTCAAAGCCCCCATTTACATTGATGCTGTTCGTGATTTCTGGAAAAATGCAAAGGTTCACTCATCTGCTGATGGTGTTCCTTATACAATAATTTGAAGAGTAGGGGGTGTTGATGCAAATTAGCCCCCAATCGATCTCTCAAATTTTCAAGTTAAATGACATACAACACCCTGTGTCATTCCCCATTAATGAGATCCAAGCAGAATTTCTGGAAAGAGGTTATATCGGCCAGATGAAAGGTATGACCATTTTTAAACCTAACTTTCCTGCTGAGATGAGATTTTTCTTTCACACAATTCTTACTTGTCTCTCAGCAAAATCCACTGCTTTCAGTGAAATCCCATTGAACATGCAATATCCGGGGTATGCAATTTTAACTTAAACAGATTTTAGCTACTCCCAGATATTGTTCAATGATCTTGTAAATAATTTTAAAAATATTGAAAAAAGAAAATTTTTTTGATGCATCCACGTTTCTTGAGTGTTTACTTGCAGGATCAAATCAAAGGTCCTGAAAGTAAACACGGCGCTGTGATTAACCCAGGCCGCCTAAATCATGAAACTTTCACCAGAATAACAAACCAAGATAAAATTGAGAAAACACAAGTAGATGAGGCTGAGCAAGTTTTACCTGAACAAAATGTTCAAACTCAACCTCTTGCTACTGAGCCCACTGCTCTTGGTGATCAGGGCACCACAACCGCTGCCTTGAAACCCACACCAAAAATTTCCAAAAAGAAAACAAAAACGACTTCCAAAAAGCCCACCAAACCCAAAAGGGTCCTCTGGAAGATGAGATCCCAGAGGTTAACCCTGTGACAGCACCAAAGTCACAAACCACTGCTGCTACTTCTTCAAAGCAGATGATTCTTTATTCATTGCTAGCCCATCAGGAAATGAAGAGGCTACATCCCTTGGTTACATGTAACCCTTGGTGATAGTTCAACACAAGCAGCCACTACAATTGCTGAACTCCCAAATTCTCAGTTGGACAGTGGTTTCATTAATAAGACTTGGTTGAAGGCAACCACTGCTGAGGCAAAAACTGTTAACTCTATTGTGGGAAGTCCCCAGTACCAAGACAAAGGGGCATTTATGTTTGAAGCTGGTCCTAAAACCACTGCTCATGATAACATAGATATAACTACCACCACTGGTAGGAGTTCAGATGATCCTATTAAATTAGGTGATGATCTAAAATACCAAGATTTGACGAAGAGAGTGACCAGAATAGAAAACTCTGTTGGTGAAATCAAAGATTTACTAAAGCAGATGATAGCTACCAAAAGTCAACCCTCTGTTCTATCCACTGCTGATCTTAAAGATGCTCTCAATCCTCTGTTTTAACAACAACAACATTACTTGGAACTTCAACATAAACATCAGATGAATGAAGTTAGAAACATGGTTGAATCAAGGTATCAAGACACTGCAGCAGACATTAAAGCCATCAAAGCACATCTACTCACAACCACTGGCCATGCACCTCCAACGGTTATATTTGTTACAATAGATGAAGCCAAAAAGGGGGAGAAACCTTTGGGTCCAAAGAACTTAACAATAGATGATGATAACGCCAGACCAACAGTAAATATCCCAAGGCCTGATGGTTCAAAGAAGATTGATTTGACTGATGAAATTGTGGCCAAGGCAAGGGCTAGTCACAAGAAGAATGTGATTGAGGAGAGCAGAGTGTTGGTTGAGAAAAAGACTGATCAGCAAAAAGAAAAAGGAGAGGTTGGTACTTCTTCAAAAAGAGCTCCTGCTAGAAAAGCCATGCAACCAACATCCACACCTCCTAAAACTAAGCCTGAAACCAATCCAACCATTAAAACCTCTGCCTCTCAAAAACCTATCACATCTTCAAAAACACAACCCACATCCACACAAGCAGATGTTACAGCAACTGTTGTGTCAACATCTGTTGATACAGCAGAGGTTGCAACAAATGCATCTCTATCCACTGCCATGATCACATTTCCCACATCAACTCAACCATTATCTACACCACCAAAAATCCCACAACCACCATCACCCACCTTAAGGTTTAAAAGGAGGAAAATCACAAAAGTGATAAATGATGATGAGATCTCTGCACTTCTTCCACTATCATCAACACCAGTGATCCCCACATCAGTGCTTACAACTTTTTCAACTCTTAAAGTCATTCCTGCAGCAAAGTTGTACCCTCTTGATTTACCAGCAGTCAGGGAAGAGATCCTAAGTTTCTTTTCAGAGGATGACCTTGACAAAAGAACAATTCTATCCCTTGATGGCTATCCAAGACCAGCAAATGTTGATGCTTATCTAGAATTGAAAAAGAAGCAAGCAGAGGATATTGTCAAAAGAGAATCAGCTGGTAAAAATGATAGAGAAATACAGATTATCATGTCCTTTCAACTGTGTAAGGTCACCATTCTGCAAAACTTTGTCAAGGATCTGAGCAACCAGTTGTCAGTAAGGGAAGATAAGTTGCTCAAGAGTGAACTCATTGAGTATATCATGGAAAAGAAGATGTATAAGGCAACAAGGCCTCAGTTCAGGGATTGGAGCATAGATGAGCTGAGAGAAGAAATCAATAGAATGCAAGAAATGTTGAAAGACTCTCTCAAAAAAGCCAACTCCTCCCAACTTGGAGTTATACAAGAAAGATATCTCTGAAAATGCCTTGAAGTTGAAGAGAATTAAGCAAGAACTGATCCCAAATCATTATGGTTCCAAAAATCAAGTATGAGATGGGGTGAGGTGAGGGTGATAGACACCTATAAAAGTTTGGAAGAGAGAATGAAAAAGGATCCATCCATGCCTCCCAAGCCTGATTACTCAAAAGAAGATGCTATTCTCAGAGCTCAACTCTCCAAAAGGTCCAGCTCAACATCTGCCCTTCCACACTTGCCCTGCAACACAGGAAAAAGCAAGGGGAGATGAATAAAAAGACTGACAAAGAGTTTGAGGATGCATTTATCAAAGAAGGGATTCAGAATATGATTGATTATCATACAGATGATACAAGTGCCAAGCTGGCTAAAGACTTATCAATGTTAGCTCATTCACAAACCTCAGCAATAAAAGCTCCTTCAAGCAAACCATCAGACCCAAAAATTCTAAAATGGAAGGTCGATAAAGACACCCATGAATTGACATTGCTCAAGTCTGATGGTGCAGCCACTAAACTATCCATGGAAGCTGCTTATGAGCTTATAGTAGAAGACTTCCAAGAACTACTATGGTTAGAGCTGGTGAAGGATGCTGTTGACATGAAATCTCTTAACTTTGAACTTCAATTCAAAGGTCAAATAAGAGAATTTCTTCTGAGGAATAAAAACCAAGAATAAAGTTGTTTTTGGCATCATCTGTTCCAGGGGGAGATTGTTGGGATTGAACCCTATGAAAGGAACAGATGATATAAAGCCAAATAACACTATCCGAGCTTTGGTTCAACTATCAGAGGTTATAACCTCTGATGTACTTACACTGCTTTTCATAAAGACTGCTCATCCTATCATCTGCCTACACAAAGCTTCAAGGTCTGCCAGAGTTACAAGGGTCAGAGGATAGAGATCAGAGTTTAGTCTTTAGCTTAGTTAATTAATGTAACAGTGCCAAGCACTGATAGTTTAGTATTAGCAGTGTTTAGAGTTAGTTACATATTAGTTTCCTGTCACTATCAACCCTGACATCATCAAAGATGCTCAGATGTTAGATAGTTAGTATAAATAGGCAACTCATGTAACCTTTAAACTTTTCTATTAAAAGATCAACTTTCGCATATCATCTTCTCTGCATTTTCTTATCATTAAACTGAAATTGCAAAGGCTGAGAGGGAGTTTTTGAATCACATGCAAGTTAATCAACTTGAAAGCATGATGATGATGAAAACAAACGACCATTGCTTGTAGTAAAAGTTTTCCATCTTATTCCGCTGCAAATCTCTTTTAATTCAATCATTTTCCATTTTTGAAACAAAAACTACAAGTAATTCAAACTCAGATCCTAACAGTTTACTTATACAGAATCACAATTCTTAAACTTTATGAAATGCACGAAACAATCCTATATTCATGAATGCTTTGATACGTTACTTGCTGCTTATATCTTGGACCATTCGTATGTGATACCATTGTCATTAGCTTAACTTAAGCCTTCATTTGACATGTATAGCGCTATAGGATTAACGCACCACCTCCATCATGAAATCTAGAGGCCATGTTAAAATATCGTGATTTGCGTTAACGAAGGGTTTGACTAAAAATATTGCATGCCACGTATAATGCTCTTGTATAAACTTAGTATCATGTGGATTCATTTTAAACTTTATTCGTATACGTATGCCTATGCTTAAACTTGTGTACTCGCCTTTGCTTTTGCATTGAACTCTATTTTAAAACATGTTACAGGTTGATGAAGATGATGCTATGAAATGAAGTAGCGTTGAGACTAGATACACACCTAGACGTTTAGGTTTATTATTGTTGTATCAAATTTTGTCAAATGTTTTTATGTTATTTGAATTTTCCTTGTATTGTAATGACATTTTATTCATGAAATGAAATTCGGGTTAACTAATTATCGTCACTATTAGCGTTGTGAGCAATGAGCAAACTTTTTCGTCCCGCCTTGATGTTTCCGCCATAGGTTGGGGTGTGACAGATTGGTATCAGAGCCATAACTATAGGGAATTAGGTAGAATTGCCATGTTCGACCTAGTCTATAGTTTAAGGGTCCATTTTTGACCATTCTTGTCTTATGCTTAAAAACTTTATTCTTCCTTTATTGCTTCTTCCTTTCTTTTGGTCTTAACATTTACATAATTTCTTTCCTAAGACATTTTACACAATACACTTGAAGACTTGAAGACACTCGTGATGCAAACGAGGCAATTTGCACCAAAATAGGTCCAATGACTTACAATTTTTGGTGAAATCCTCCATTCCGCGTATTTGATTTTTCACGAAGTTACACCATCAAGTTAGGAGTGACATCCACACCTTGATGGAAAACTTCCATTTCATACTCTAGTGGATCTTACAAACGAGTCGGAATATGCTCCTCGTTTAGTAAGAAACAACCACACTTAGGATACGATGTTGTCAAGTTAAGGGTGAAACCCGCACCTTGTCAACTAGTCGCGTTCCTTGATTTTCAATCTCGCCAAAGTCCCGAATTTTCGATCGACTAGGGACATGTAGTAACTGGAAGGATAAAATGTTGTTAATCGCTTCTCGATGAGAGCATTTTACCTATTAGGCCAAAGCATGTTCCCTAACTCGAAAGATCTTATGAATCACTTTAGAATAGCCGATGTTTCTCTACCCGAAACAATCCCACGTTTTATTGAGCCAATCTTTTATGTTATCTCAATTATTATGTGATTTTATACTTGCTACCTTATTCGTTTCGAAACTGTTACACGATTCGCACGTTTATCGCAATCAAAAACAATAATAATCCTCGTGAACAAACTAAATTTATACTCTTTATATGCATTCATACGTGATTATGCTTATCGAATACATGTTGAATACTCGTCAAATACATGCAGCATATGTGAAATATCAATGCTTATACAAGCAAAACTTATTTTTACATTATGATCAAGTCTCATCCTTTTCCTTTCTTTTTCAACCCTAGATGTCTTCCCCAAGCTCCTCAAAGAAATCAAAGGGTTCCAACAACCAGGGGGCGCTATTTCAAGCAAGAACTTGTAGGGTTAGTCGCGGAACAAATGGCCGAGCAGATGGTAAGATTATCCCCAACATCATGAGCCAAATTCAAACCATCCACGACACCCCTAAGTCCTCCGTCGACTCTAAGGTGGAAAAGCCTAAGTCACAATTTCTTTTCCAACCATTCATGGACTGTAAACCCACGGAGTTTACTGGCAATGATGGTGCGACGACGTTGTTGACTTGGTTTGAAGCCATGGATATTTCATTCCGCCAAAGTGGCTGCCCCGATAACTTGCGCACCGAAAATGCTACGGGGGTATTCCGCTCGAAAGCCCTCGAGTGGTGGACCTTTGAACGAAGCACAAGAGGGGATAATGTCACCCACGCGTTACCATGGGCTGAACTGAAGCAGATCATGAGGGACGAATTTTGTCCTCCTCATGAACTTAGGAAGTTGGAGCATGAATTTTGGTACCTCAAGCAAAACGGGGATGATAACGATGGTCTAACCCAGCGCTTCAAGCAGCTTAGCATCCTATGCCCTAGCCAAGTTGATACCACTGAAAAGGCTATCAACAAGTACATCCACTGCCTCCCCGATTCTTTCTTGAACCTCGTAGAAGCTGCCTTCCCATCGACTATTGAGGAAACCTACCGCTTGGTCGCTCGCCTTAACAACAACCATGTCGAGCGCAGGAATGCCGCAAAGGCATCGCTGAAAAGCGCACACCAAGCCACCGCCGAAACCACTACCGTTGAACCCTCACCCGAAACCCCTAGAAACAACAACCCCAAGAACAAGAAGCGGAAGGCTTCTAGTCAAAACTGCGCGGTTGTTACTCTGTCAAACCCTCAACCCATACAAACGCTAGCAGCCATTACCCCTGCCAACCCAGAACAACCCAAGCATGGCTACACTGGACCTCATCCCCAGTGTGCCAACTGCTCCTACCATCACCCCACCAATACACCATGCCGCAAGTGCGCCCAATGTCAGAGGTTGAGGCATTTTGTCAACCGTTGCCGAAACTTTCCTCCACCCCAAAACCAGCAAGCCCAAGCCAACGTACCAAACCCTAACCCTGCTCACCCTCAAGCCCAAGCTGTTCCTGGAAAAGCATGATATACATGTGGTGACCCTAACCACTTCGCCAATGTTTGCCCTCAGCGCGTCAACAACCAGCAACAGCAACAGCAGCCTTAACCAGCTTGAGGCAGAGCCTTCGCTCTCACTGCCGCTCAGGCGCAAAATGCAAACGATGTCATTACTGGTACGTTTCTTGTAAACCATGTCTATGCTACATGTCTTTTTTATACTGGCGCAGATAGGAGTTTTGTGTCAAAGGAATTTGAACCCTTGCCTAAGTGCGTACGTTCGAAGTTGCCCAATCCGTTCTCGGTCAAAGTCACTAACGGGAAATCCGTCACCGTTGATTCTGTCCTTTCTAATTGCTCCTTGAATATAAACGATCATACGTTTTCAATTAACCTCATACCCATGCAATTGGGAAGCTTTGACATCATAGTAGGCATGGACTGGCTTAGGCGAGTTCGTGCTGAAGTTGTTTATTCCGAAAAGTTCATTCGCCTTCCTCTTCCACACGGTGATTCTTTGCATGTCTGCGGCGAAAAACCTTCTAAAGGGCTTAAGCTTGTGTTGTGTATCCAAGCGAATAAATACTTACGTAAGGAATACTTTACCTTTCTTGCCCATATTGTGGAAAAGAAAGACAAAGGGCCAACCGTAAGTGATGTTCCTGTTGTTTGTGAGTTTCCCCATGTCTTCCCAGAGGATCTTCCTGGTCCTCCTCCTCCTTGTTCTATTGATTTTCGTATTAATCTCATCCCTGGCACAACTCCTGTTGCGAAAGCTCCCTATCGTCTAGCACCCTCGGAGATGCAAGAGCTATCTAGCCAACTTCAAGAGCTTCATGATAAAGGCTTTATACGCCCTAGTACTTCTCCTTGGGGCGCTCCCGTTTTGTTTGTCAATACGAAGGATGGATCCTTTCGGATGTGTTTTGACTATCGTGAACTCAACAAACTTGCAGTCAAACACCGATATCCCCTTCCTCGCATTGACGACCTCTTCGATCAACTTCAAGGTGCGACTTGTTTCTCAATAATCGACCTTCGTTCTGGCTACCATCAACTTCGAGTTCTCGAAGAAGATGTACCTAAAACCGCCTTTTGCACACGTTATGGACACTACGAGTTCATGGTCATGCCTTTTGGTTTGACCAACGCACTTGCTGTGTTCATGGATCTCATCAATCGCGTGTGTAAGCCTTTCCTCGATCGCTTCGTAATCGTATTCATCGACGATATTCTCATCTACTCCAAGACGAAAGAAGAACATGGGCGACATTTGCAACTTATCCTTCAGCTTTTGCGTACCGAACGTCTTTATGCAAAATTCTCCAAGTGTGAATTTTGGCTAAAAGAGGTTCAATTACTTGGTCACACCGTCAATGAACTCGGTATTCATGTTGACCCCGCAAAGATAGAAGCTATGAAGAATTGGATTTGTAAGACCCTAAATTCGCTTTGATCATAAATACGCAGCGCAAATATGAACCATTAATTTTCTTTTGATTTATCCATTCTATCACGTTAAATAGATTTCTAAAAGAGCCTTTATGATAAATATATTCTTCATTTTTTTGTTTCTTTAAATAATAAAAACATGTCATACTTTCATCAAAGCTACATAACTATACACTCCCGTACAATCAATTATGTAACTCGATCTTCATAGCCTTGTTTCCATAGAAATGTTCTGGGATATTATATAACCTGCAGCCACCACATACATTCACATTATTAGTACTTTGTGACTTTAAATATAATCTAATGGTGCATATTTAAACGGCTACATCACGTCACGTCCTTTATTACATTCAGTCTCTTTAGCTTTCTAACTTCATACATTACAAATCCCATATCGACCATTCATTAATCCCATATTAACGTAGCTACAAAAATTTCATTCTCAACAACAACATGATTAGTACCAATTACACTTATAAGCATGGAGTCTGCACCCCCGAATAAACATAACAAATTCATTAGTACGTATCACATTCCATTACATTCATACATCTATAAACTTATCTTTTATTTAATTCTTGCACACAGTCCCTAATCATGTCCTTCTATACTGTCCATTCATCAATATACCTTTTTACATCCAAGTTTACTAGTTTACATACTTATTTCCTTTCCATTCGGTCTCATCACACCTCACCTAAGCTCCCTTAGCAAGGTTAAGATGCATTTCGAGAACTTAACGGAACATCAGGAGACGACTTGGATCAACGGGACACACGGAACAAAGGAAATTGAGAATCTGACTTAGAGTTTGCGTCGACGACGGCCTAAAGTGGCGTCGCCGACGCACCCCGTCGGCTAGAAACACCCGTAGACAGTCGATTAAGGCGTCGGGAGAAAAGCAAGTCAGCAAGCGGCGTCGCCGACCTCTGGATAGCCCGTCGGTGACGCATCGTGGTTTGTTGCTGCGCTGCACTTCTCATTTCTTGCGTTTTTGTCCGTTTCAACACCCTATCACGCATCCCGAGAGTACAAAAAAGTGAAGTTACATCGTTTAAACTCCGAAATCATTCTAATATAAACCCAGTGTCTCAACATCTAAATTTTCATTCCTCTACACGCTACTTTCTACATTTTGACCCATTCACATATATCGTGTAATTCCAAATATAAACAAATACCCACGACTTGCCACCATACTACTTACCTTGATACTTACCCTTACCCATAAAGCCTTACATGGTTCCTTGTATATTCAATATACCAAACTTCATTTATAAAATAAGAAGTGATTCTGGAAATCACTTACCTCGAGTGCCCGTTTCGTACATGCTTCCTCATATCCTTTCCGTTAGCCTTCCATGCTTTCCCCCATCTTGACATGATCCTATACTTTCATGTCATCATGGTTACCACTTAATTAGTATAAACGCACATTCTAATATTGCATTCATTTCACATTCCTACACTGAACTTTACTCGTCAGATTTCAACGACACAATGTATAAGCTATAAGTAGCATATTTTCATTCCACGTAATTCTTCTTGTCGTCACAATATACACATATTGATATAGTATGTACCTAATGATTTATTTAACATAACATTTGTGACAAAAGCCTTACTATGCTATTTATGCATAGTTGACTTTCGGATAGTCAACTATCTAACTTATCAATTATCAATCTAATCTCATACATCCACATCATTATAGTCGATTATACTACGGACATCATATACATTTCTCACTCACGTAGTAAAACACACATCCAACCGCAAGGTCACATACGCACACACAACATAATCAATTCCTTCTATACTAGTCTTCTCATAATTTCACAACTAACAACATCATTCAAGATTAACTAATTTAACACTATCCTTGAACCCGACATTATCCTTACTAGAAATCCACATACCATACAATGACACCACTTTCACCCTTTAATTCTTACCACAAAATCAACAAAACGCATAAGGTGTACCATATCTTCAAGTATAGAGTAGAAGCTCCTAATGCACGCTTCTACCGCGTCATACTAACAATTCAATTTTCCACATGAACTCCATCTAAAACACACTTCACATATTAGTTTGCTAACAATTACATCATTATTACTTTCTATTCACAATTACCCACATCTTGCATACAATACCACATATAATTGTCACTTAGGCATTTCATCAAACACTTGGTGTGTATGCAACTTTCTAAGCATAACGTACAAGTGGTCTAAGCATGTTCTTCCCAAATTCATCTTATGAATCATTACATTCAAACAAAATCACATTATCATTAATTCTACATCTTGTTTAACTATCAAAATCTATCATATAACACCTTATGCATCACAAGAACCCAATATAACATTTATATGTTCATCATGATCATCATCTTCACACTCATGTAATAGGTTTCATTCTAAATCATCCAAATTTATCAAAATCATGTATAACTCATGTTCTATATGGTGGTTCTAACACATATACAACATCAATTTTATTCAATTTCGTGGATTAAACATAAACCCACTTCATATAAGATCACCAAATCTCAAATAACAACTTGCCTCATGTTTGTAAGGTTGAGATTATGATAGTTCTTCATTCATGCATAGGATTGGCATGGATTTCACCCTTCAATTTGTTAGAATTGCATATTTTTAGGTTATGGAGAACTTGTGCTTCTTTCCTTCTCTCTCTCAAATCCACACACAGACACACCCACATACATAAGTTCTGCATTTTGCCTTTCTTGTATTCTAACTTTCTCATATGCCACATTTAGCCCTCCATGTTTAATCTAGTATTCATACCTCTTATCTTTTGCTAGAAGATATATGCATAGGTATTTTAACTAGGTTAGTTTGTATCAACCAACAAGCTCCATATTAAACGCGATTTATTAACATGTTAGCTATTGACCACGATTCACAATATAATATCATTTGTATATGTTACGGTATTAATAAAAAAAACTAAGATTCTAACATGTACACATTTTGGGGTGTTACAGGACTGCACCTAAATCGCCTTCTTAAAATTCGTTCGTTTCTTGGCCTAGCTGGTTATTGTCGTTGCTTCATCTCGAACTTTTCCAAGATCGTCGTTCCTTTAACGTCGTTGACTCAAAAAGATAGACCTTTTGTTTGGGGTCCCGAACTAGAGGAGTCTTTTCAAACCCTAAAGGACATGCTTTGTAATGCTCCTATCATTACACTCCCGATGGAAACAACGATTTCGTCATGTATTGCGAAGCCTCAAACCAAGGTCTCGGTTGCGTTCTTATGCAACGGGACAAGGTCATCGCTTACGCGTCAAGACAACTCAAAATACATGAGAAAAACTATACTACGCACGACCTTGAACTTGGTGCAATTGTTTTTGCATTAAAGATTTGGCGACACTACCTTTACGGTACTAAGTGTACGGTCTTCACCGACCACAAGAGCCTCTAGAATATCTTTGATCAAAAGGAACTCAACATGCGTCAACGTCGTTGGGTAGAATTGTTAAACGACTACGACTGTGATATTCGCTACCACTCTGGTAAAGCAAATGTTGTGGCCGATGCACTCAGTCGTAAGACTCATGTCAAGAGTATTCGTTGCTACCAAATCATGGGAAAGCTTCATGAACTAATTTTGCAAGCACAATTTGCCGTCATTAACGAGGGTAACCTCGAAAACGAGTTGAATTGTGGAGTCGAAAACCCAATCAAAGCTAAACCTGATGGTATTCTTTACTACCATGATCGCATCTGGATTCCCAATCGTCTCAACCTTCAAACCACCTTGATGGATGAAGCCCACAAATCCCGATACTCCATTCATCCTGGCGCCGACAAGATGTACCATGATCTTCGTGCATCTTATTGGTGGCCTGGAATGAAGAAAGATATCGCTCTTTATGTCTCGAAGTGTCTTACTTGTTCCAAGGTGAAAGCCGAACATCAATGCCCCTCTGGCTTGCTCGAACAACCAGAAAGATATCGCTCTTTACGTCTCGAATTGTCTTACTTGTCTGGAAGTGGGAGAGTATTGCTATGGATTTCATCACCAAACTTCCTTGTACTTCGTTTGGTCATGAAAGCATCTGGATTATCATCGACCGATGGACCAAATCCGCTCATTTCCTCGCCATTCGAGAAATTGGCCCGTATCTACACGGATGAAGTCATCAGTCATCATAGTACTCCCATTGACATCATTTCGGATCGCGATGCTCATTTTACCTCTCGCCTTTGGCAAACGTTTCAATCCGCCCTTGACACTCGTCTCAATCTTAGCACCGTTTTTCATCCTTAGTCTGACGGTCAAACCGAGCGTACTATCCAAACCGTGGAAGATATGCTCCGTTCATGCGTAATCAATTTTGGCGGCAACTGGGATTTGCACTTACCCTTGGTAGAATTCTCGTACAATAATAGTTATCACGCTAGTATTCGAATGGCTCCATTTGAAGCATTTTGTGGTCGTAAGTGTAGGTCCACTTGGAGGATCAAGTTACCTACTTCCTTGTTTGTTAACACACTAGCAAGTGTGGAATCCTTGTTAGCATGCAAACCGAAGCAAAGTTATGTAAAAGCAAACACATTGTAACCCAAAAGATTCACTATCTTTAGATTAACATAAGAGAATCAGTACATACACATACACACAGTGTTAGACTATCTCAGGACTCTCTTATAGAACCCAAATAACATATGTGGGTATTTATAGGCCATGACCCAGTACATACCACGAAGAAAGGCATGCCCCACGAAGAAGGTTCTTCGTGGCCTGACCCACGAACAACCAACAAGGCCTACGAAGAATGTTCTTCGTTCAACCTTATTCCAACGAACAACCTTGCTCCCATGTAGCATAGTTCTTCGTCATTTTCATAATTCACAGGTTGCATGGTTCTTCGTAGCTCACATATATACACACCCATGCATGGGTTCTTCGTAGCCACTAAATGAATACAACATAAATTGTATTATACATTGCATCATCATGACATCAACATGATGATGTCATCCAACATCATCTTCGATCTCGTATCGCGAATGTCGGTTCGTACGACGGAGGAACGTCGTTGACTTTAGTCTCGAACCGAATTGAACTAAGCCAAGCCGAGTCGAACCAAACCGAGCCGTATCCACAAATGCATCAACAAACTCCCCCTTGGATGCTGCTCGTGATGGTTCGTTCTTCACACTGTCGGATCTTCAGATGTCTTCACTTGTCACAGTCAAAAGGTGTATCAGCAAACTCCCCTTGAATGTAGCTTGTGAGACGTTGATCTTCAAAGCTTCAGATCCTTGTAGTGTTGATGAGTGGTCAGCTACGAATTGATCTTCTTGATCCACGACTTGGATTCATGTTGTGTCTTCACTCCCATAACTTTTCTTCAAACACGTTCTCTTTGCCTTTAGCTTGCTTGAATGCCACATCTGCACACACTACAAAGCTAAACGTGTAATGAGAACAACCGCTAGGGATTTGATCAACCTTAGAGAATTTTCATTTGAAAATTTCACAAAGGTTTGATATTAAATAAATTAGCAAATGACACATACGAGACCATCTCTCATTCAACTACCAACCGACAACACTTTGAAAGTTTTATAATTGTTCAGTTTTAAACCTTTAACTTTCAAAACTTGTCAACTTCGACCAGTTATGAAGATGCAATTGTTTTCCGGCTTACAATCAGGATTTTAGATAGGATAGACTCGAGTTACAACATCAGTCAATCAAAAATAAACTAGAAGAAAAATCTTTTTGGCTTTTATAAGATTTATATTAAAACTAAAGACAGAAAAAATAAATACATATTTACAGACAAACTTTTTGCGAATTTCGAGGGAAAGAGAGTCATATCAGTGTATGGTCATGCCAAAACACACTTGTTGTTCGATTAGTTAGCATTTAGATAAGTATCCTATAACAATTATCGATATTGTTGTCCACATAGCTCAACTTATCAGATGTACTTGCGGTTAGGGGATTGTATGATTTATACTTACCAACCAATGTTCATCCACTCATGACACATTCCCGTATCAAGGTATGCACGAGAGTTCATCTTACTGGTGAGTATACCATTTATCATCTGTTTTGACGTATATGATGTGAGATACTCACTTATTTGAGGATGAATACAAGCCCTATGTGATGAAATCACTTATTTATGAGGAACTTGATATTCAAAGCATGCAAGGCACGAGAGCAAGTCCGTGAACAAGTTAGTACCATCTTACCGACAAAGAGACGAACTTGACTCTCGGATGATAGATGTGGTTTAAAATCACTTATTCTGGGGAGACTGTGATATTTTTATTATTTATTGATGGTTGTATGCAGCATGTATTATATACATGTATGTATAGTATGTACACATATGTATGGTATCATGGAAGTTCTAGACTTGCGTCCCCGTTGTTTTCAGTAAAAGAAACAACCATGATACCCAGATGATAAACAGCATAAAGACCACGTATCTCAAAACCTCGATAATCTATCAAACGAGATTTCGGTACCAAGACTATATGCCAATGAGCGGTTCCCACACGATCTTCAGTCGATTATGTTCATATCGCCCTGCACACTTCAAAATGATTGTGAGCCTATCGATACATTGAATATAGAGCTACTTATCGTTTTTTTATTTTATGTTCAAAGAGGTTTTGACAGACCACTGATTTACTATCATTTTCTCTTTTTCTCGCCAGGAAACTCATTTTTGTTTTTCTCTTGTTTTTGTATTTTTCTGATTTGAATTTACTCCCCCTAGAATACAAAAAGTAAATTTAAACTTTTAAATGACATCTTTTGGATTTTCTTTAAGAACAATATTCACAAAAACAATTTCCCGATGTGGATTAACTCATGTTTTACCTCGATGCCATTCACCAAAATTAATTTAATCAAAAAAATGATTTATCAAAATTTTGGGAAAATGAGTTGGCACGTTGGTAATCGGTGTGGACCGAAAATACATTGATGAGTTTCATATTGAAACAATCACATGTGAGGTGTTATTCGAGATCAATGTGTCTGGTCAAGCATGCTGCACGAGATTTTAGTAATCCGTAAAGCAGCTTAAATATCGACAAAGATAGGAGAGATTAGAAATTTAAAACCGTAATCCTGTATTTTCTACGTGCATTACCAGGAATGTATGTGCTCTCCTAACTGGATATCCACCCGGTGTGGATTTCAAGGTCGTTTTTCTAGCTACTTCCGATAATTTTCTCTACATCAACAAGAACAGAAACCTTCGGGTCTGGCTGGTAATAAGCAAGTGAGCATGTGGGAAAGCTTGTACACATCATCTTTGGTTGGACCATACTTGATGTCTTCTACATACTCCGCACCAGCAAAGGTCTTCGTCTTTCTTCTTTAGAAGTAGTGTGCGGTTATTCAAACCTCGCCAAGGCATCCGCACACCCGGTTGGTTTGTTCAACAAACACATTTTCTTCAATCACACCGTTGAAAAATGTATACTACACGTTCATCTTGTAGACTTTGAACTTCTTGTGGAAGAATAAGCCTTGAATCTTCGAAAAGCTTCAAACGTGTTGAAGGCGCGTACACTTTGTTTGAATCTATCCTGTGGACCCGATCAAAGCCTTAAACAAATAACTTGTTGGTCGTTTTTCTTCTTATCGAAGTTCTCAACTTCATTCATCAAACTTTCTTCAATCATTGGAAATTATCTTCTATTTCTCTTTCTCCCTCCATCAAAGGCAACAATATTCTCCTAGATGTAATAATGTTTCGGCGCCTTATGTCGTCGATCTCGTGCATGGACGCTCCACTATCAACAATCCTAAGACTATTAATAGTTCCTCCTGGAACATCCTGCACACTCATTCAGAGATTAGTTGGAGAGGGGGACCCAAGCCTTCGTTGACTTGGGTCGTCCGGCATCATCGAGAATTGTGACTTTGATTTCCCGATGATTCGGAATTGATGGAGCTCCCCCTGAAACAGTTACCGATTCTGGTTTCCAAATAGGTTTTTGTTTCTCAATTTTAACATTTGATTTTACCAACTGTATTTGGGCAACCTCCGGTTTTAAAGCCTTTTCAATATCTTTTCGTTGTTTCTTTCTCTGCTTCATTTCTCGTTGCTTAACAATACGAGAGTCCTGTTTTGATGAAACATATTTGGTATGGTAATGTTTATCACGGGGCGCATCAGTTTTTGCTTTTCCCTTTGTGAGATATGGACAGTTCTTAACAATGTGCCCATACTCACCACATTCAAAACATGATCTCCGCTCAACAAACCTCGGAGTATCATAATTGTAAGAGCTTGATGATGAACTTCGTGATCTTGAGGTACTTGGTCCTACATCACAACAATTTGTGTGTTGTGTGTAATTGTTTTGGTTGTTTCTCTTCAAAATTTTACTTTGTTTTACGAAATCCGTGTTGGATTTGTTTTCAAAAGATTCAATTTTATCAGTCCCTCGGGATTTCACAAAGTTCACCTTCTGAATCTTCTTCTTGTTTTGGCTTTGTTTGCCTTTTCCCTTTCCTTGGTTATCGTGATTTTGCTTTCGTTGATTGTTTTGAGGTTGCAATTTTTTATTCCCGTATTTCTTTCTAACTTCAGATTTTGGGATAGGAGCACATGAAGTTACTAAAACTCTTGGGCTCGACTTTCCCAAAAACTTACTAGTACAATCCTTGAAAATTTTATCAATCAAGGATCGATTGACAATTTTTTATTGGGAAATCTTTATCTGAATATATTTTATCAGAACCAATCAACGTGTAAAGCAAGTTCACGCTTTCACAACTCGTGGATGAAGATTCAACAGACTTGACCGTAGGAGTCACAAACGGTTTTGTGGGTGGATCACAAAGAATTTGATTTTCGAGAGGTATATTATCCTCTTTTGTTACCGTATTTGACTGCTTAGGTTTGTCCTCATCCAACTCATCATCCGAACTATCATAATCCTCAACAATGACTGGAGGATCTTGATTCTGTACGGTTGATGAATTTTTGAAATTTGTTGATTGAGCTTGATTGGAGGATACGTCCTTTTGGTATCCAAGCCGAACAGCGAATTCCTCAATGTTTAATGAAACTGACGGCTCAAAATGAGGCTTATCCTCCTCATCAGTCATCTTGGTATAATTGTAGGGGAGGACACTTCTTATACCCGATGCACGTGACATCCTCTTTCTTTTTCTGTATGTCAATGATGTGATCCAGCACATATCGAGAGTTTGAATAGCTATCTAATTTAAGTTGGATCGCCTCATTTTCACACTTAGCACATGCCAATTCTTTCTTTGTTTCCTCGAGCATGTTTATGTAATTGTTAATCGCGATTTGTTTTCTTGAAAAAGTTTTTGTTGCCTCGGAAAGATCTTGCTTTAAAGTTTCAATTACATTTTTGAAATCTTTTTCATGACTTTTCAGAAACATGTTAGCCTCTTTGCACTTTGCAAGATGCAAGATCGACAATCAAGTGTTGATTGCGGTTAAATGCCAATTCAAATTTACCTTCTAACTCAGACAATTTATCTTCTAGTTCAGAACATTTATTGCAATTGACACACTTAGAGCAAGTAGAATTTTCGACACTTACCTGACTTGATTCACTCTCAGAGATAAATCCCTCTGCCTCAGAATCGACAACCCCACTCAATACACCTTCTGATTTATTCGCACTTGAACTTGATTCATCCTCATCGAAACTAAGCAGTATCCCGAACTATCATCATTTCCTGAGGATTCACCATCACTGACATTCTTAACAATTTTAGCATAAAATGCAGTTCTTGTTTGAGTGTCATTCTTCAATGTTACAGTCTGATCACAACCGACATAAAGTGTAGCCCGATGATTGATTTTTGGTGGTTGAAAATTATTTGACCGTATAGGAGCCTGAAACCAAGATGGTGATAAACCCTTAGGCATATATTTATTGTCTGCATTTGAATCTGGGGATGGAAATCCTAAACACCTTTGAGCCCAAAATGGATCAGGTTTGTATTGATGATCAGGGGTATTACTAGAACTAGAAGGTTGTGGTCCATGTGCTGAAGGATCGAATGATTGTGAAGAATTGCTCAAGCTTGAATTGTTTGGGTTTGACCAATATGCCATTTTATCCAAAAATGTAAATCGCAATTTATTAATTTAACTTTTTTTACTAGACTTAGAAACTTTCAACGCTCAACTTTCAAACAGATTTTGGATCACAACCCACTAAAAAAAAGAAAACCGAATCTAGTAAAATGTAAACGAACCGGGCTTTAGCAGTTTTATTTAAACAGTTGAAAATCAGTAACACTTATGTATGTCAAGAAATACCCTATGGCCATGAAAAAAACTTATACCCACGAAGAACTTGCCTTACGAAAAACCTTTAGTTTACAAAACAATTATAATAAAAGTAATAAAAGTAATAAGAATAAATAATAATAATAATAATAATAATAATAATAATAATAATAATAATAATAATAATAATAATAATAATAATAATAATAGCAGTAGTAGTAATTTGTTGACTATCAAAAAATAATAATAATAATAATATAAAATAAAACTTTGAAACCAAAGTTGACGAAGAATTGAATCTTCGTTGAGTGAATGAACTTTATTGTTATTTTATTTTTATTTAATCTTTTTTTAAATAGTTTTAGTTCTTCGTAGATTAGAGGTTTTTCGTTGGTGCAAAGGTTTTTTGTGAGGGTGGGTTCTTTGCAGCCTCAGTCCTTCGTAAAAAGGTAGGTGAAGACTTCCATTTTACAATGAGTTACTTTTAAGTGAACATTCAAAAGGATTCCGTACTTCTAAGATTTTGAAAGGTGGTAGCTGGTTATTCAGATTTGGTTAAACAGTGAACATTCAAAATTCAACTTTTAAGGTGATCTTTTCACTCAAAGAATATTCCGGACAATTTTCCGGGCAAAACGCTTCACCGGAGAATATGGCGAACAAGATTTTTGCTAGAAATTTTTAACAAAAACCGTATTTTAACATGTCTCTATAGGTTCTAACAAGGTTTTTATAAAAATTTTCTGCAACCAACTAGTTTTTACCAAGTTTTAGACCACTTTTTCTTTCTAAAAACTTCACTCAAAACTCACCAAAATGCTTGGTTTTCAACAAGGAAGAGAGCCAAAGCTCTGATACCACTTGTAGGTCCACTTGGAGGATCAAGTTACCAACTTCCTTATTTGTTAACACACTAGCAAGTGCGGAATCCTTGTTAGCATGCAAACCGAAGCAAAGTTATGTAAAAGCAAACACAATGTAACCCAAAAGATTCACTATCTTTAGATTAACAGAAGAGAATCAGTACATACACATATACACAGTATTAGACTATCTCAGGACTCTCTTACAGAACCCAAATAACATATGTGGGTATTTATAGGCCATGACCCAGTACATACCACGAAGAATAGGCATGCCCCATGAAGAACAGACCAGGCCCACGAAGAAGGTTCTTCGTGGCCTGACCCACGAACAACCAACAAGGCCTACGAAGAATGTTCTTTATTCAACCTTATTCCAACGAACAACCTTGCTCCCATGTAGCATAGTTCTTAGTCATTTTCATAATTCACAGGTTGCATGGTTCTTCGTAGCTCACATATATACACACCCATGCAATTATATGCATGGGTTCTTCGTAGCCACTAAATGAATACAACATGAATTGTATTATACATTGCATCATCATGACATCATCATGATGATGTCATCCACATCATCTTCGATCTCGTATCGTGAATGTCGGTTTGTACGATGGAGGAACGCCGCTGACTTTGGTCTCGAACCGAACTGAACAAAGCCAAGCCGAGCTGAACCGGGCCGAACCGAACCGAGCCGTATCCATAAATGCATCAACAGTAAGTGTTGTTCGCCTATTTGTTGGCACGAGATTGGAGACTCTCAAATCACCGGTCCCAAACTGATACAAGAGACAACGGACAAGATTCTACAAATACGTGATAATCTTCTCAAAGCTCGAAACCGACAAAAGAGTAATGCTGACAAAAGACGCAAGCCACTGGAATTCAATATAGGTGATAATGTACTTCTCAAGGTATCCCCTTGGAAGGGTGTTGTTCGTTTTGGTAAGAAAGGCAAACTCGCTCCTCACTATGTAGGTCCTTTCAAGATTCTCGAAAGGATTGGCAAGGTGGCATATCGACTGGACCTACCTCAAACGCTCAACAATGTTCATCCCGTATTTCATGTTTCAAATCTCAAGAAATGTCTAGCTGAAGAAGGACTTCAAGTTCCACTAGAAGATCTTTAAATCAACGAGACATTGCATTTCGTGGAAAAACCAGTCGAAATTATGGACCGAGGAATCAAACAATTGAGGCGCAGTCGAATTCCTATCGTCGAGGTTCGATGGGAAGGTAAATGTGGCAATGAATTTACTTGGGAACTCGAGAGTGATATGAAGACTAAGTATCTGCATCTCTTCGTTGCATCTTCCTAAATTTCGGGATGAAATTTCCTAAAGGAGGGGAGACTGTAATGCCCGGCGTTTTCATACTTTCCATATTTATAAAGCTCGTGTTGTATTTCTATTTTTGGAAATCTTTGTATCTTGTATTCGTTCTTTCGTTGTAATTTTTGTAATCGTTGTAAACCGAGACTTTAATCATAATGAAAACTCATACTTCTATTCATATTCATGTTATACCTATTCGTAATCGTTTCATACTTATACATTCGTACACTTGATACTTGATACTTGAAAATGTGGTTAAACTTGCAAATACGTGGCATCCGTGCTTCATACGAAGCTTATACATGATATTTATACTTAATCGTATTCGTTTTATAATTATGTGAACTTAGGTGTAGGTTACGTATGCCTAAATACCCTAAATGGACCTAAAATCCGTAACATGTAACATCTATGCAAGGCCAATCTTAAAAACAACAAAAAAATAAAAACTTACTTCTGACCCGGCCCTTGCAGACCACAAGGGAAATCGCTTACGGTCCGTATGGACGTCTGGTCGGGTAGAAGGTTTAAACCTCTGCGGGTTTGCACGAAATCCCAACTCATTTACCTCACAAATCACCTTCTAACCTTCATTAAACCCTCCCAAACTAACCCTAATTCATCCCTTATAAATACCAAGTGTTCTCCACACATTTCACACTTTTACAACTCTCTAATCCCTCCCAAATCACTCTCAAATCACTTGCAACATCAGAATTCGGGCAGATTCATACTCTCTTACAAAAGTGAGCATAACTTGCTCAATTCTTAACCATTTCACTTGATTCTTCTTCCTACTTGCTTGGATAATCCTTAGGTTTGAATCCATGGATTCTCCATGGAGAATCCAGACATGGAAATGCACCTAAAGGGTTCCAAACTTTCTTTTGTGTTCAAAACTTCTTTAAATCTTATGTATACATCAACCAACTTTGTGTTTATGAGCTCCTAATCAAAGTTATGATTGGTGAGATTAACCAAGGTTGTCATACATGTAAATAGGAGTGTTTAGACACTCTAAACTTTCTGTTTTTGAAGAGCTTAAAGCTCACAAGTGTTGCAAGTCTTGAACTTGTTCTTGTGTGACTAACTTGGTTAGCTTGGGCTATCCTACACCTAAGTCCATACAACACTTGATGTATACTCGTTCATCCTAAGTAGCTTGCTAGTTGAAAGTAACACAACCCCGTCTAGCCTTCGACGTGTGTCGACACCAGCTCACCGGGTTGTAGATTACTTGGCTACTTAGTGTATAAAAACATGTATTTCATTTCTTATCATTCTTTTACATCGTTCTTGACCCTCCTTGTTGTCTATGACAACTTGTGTAGTGGTGAACTCTTATGAGGTTCCTAAATGGATGGTTATATCACCTACCTCCTACATGACTTATATGATATCCATGTATGGACTTATAGATATAACTATATAAATCTATATAATACATACTTAAAAACCGAAACCTTGATAATGACTACATAATCATGTGTCGAGTTAGTAAGTTTAATCACTAAGGAGTGTTGAAGAAACCCTAGACCAACTAGACCGGAATCTAAGTAGATCTATGGATTGGACTCTGCATAAAAGGGTTAACCCTCCGTTTGGTTTCACGATGGATGATGAATAAAACAGTACTCCGGCTGAACCTGCAAAACAGAACACCGTTAGCTCGCCACGGGGAGAAGAGGGTTCTCTCAGTGACCACCCTCCGGCGTGAGAATAAGTACAGGTAGTCGGAAGTAAGTATTGTAAGAGAGAGAAAGTAGTTGAGAGTGAATACCTTTCCTTGAACTCCAAGTTCCTTATTTATAGCCGGTGTTTGTCGCCAAAAGTAGAGATTGTTGACTTTAACGGAATCTTCTGCTATTCCGTTAATGTTTGTTGGCAATCCGTTAGTGCACACGGATCGTGAGCTCATCAGCGGTTAGGGAGGTGCCACCGTCAACATGAGATCACTACATTTTATAAATGTGAGCATGCGATCACCGTGATCTTCCTCAGCCGTCCAGATGCTGCCATGTGGCAATTGGTTATAACCGAAAAGATGCTTGGACGATTGGGTGTTAATGGCTTCTAGAAGGTTTCATAGCTGTTACACATCTATTATTCGCCACGTGTACATTCTGTTACAACAGAAAAGATTCCCTTTGCTTCTGGCACCAAGTCAAGGATTTTGCTAAGGTACAGTTTCTCAGGATTTATTGTTCCTTGCGCGAGAAGCACAAGTTAGTTAACTGATCTTCCTTCTTCTCCTTGCTGCTTAGCGCAACGTTTGGTGGATACTTGCTTTGATGTAAATATTTGTGCAAGGTTTGTGCATGAAGCATTATCAAACGAGAATGTTCAAGGTTAACTTTGAACCTTACGCGAGCCCGCGCAAGGTAGTTAAATGAAGCATTATCAAACGAGAATGTTCAAGGTTAACTTTGAACCTTGCGCGGGCCCGCGCAAGGTAGTTAAATGAAGCATTATCAAACGAGAATGTTCAAGGTTAACTTTTAACCTTGCGCGAGCCCGCGCAAGGTAGTTAAATGAAGCATTTATCCAAAGAGAATGTTTAGGCTTTTAACTTTGAACCTTGCGCGAGCCCGCGCAAGGTAGTTATATGATCCTTTCTTCTCTTGGATATTTGGCGCAGAGTTCTAGTAAATCTTATATTGGCAAAGAAGTCTGAGCGCAGTTTTCTTAGAAGTTATTAATGGGTATAGTTTCCTTGATTGGCGCAAGGTTTCTGGGACCATACCCCTTCAAGTCCCCCAGTCCAGTGTTGTTCCTATGTAAGAATAAGAAGTAGGTGGAGCACGGGACTTAAGATAAATGTGTTGCGCTAGGTAAGTACTAGCTTTTTGTTGCTTTATGCATCTTGGTGATGTGTCGTAAATGAATTTTGAAAAAAGTATTTGAATTTCAAATATACTTAGACACGTGTCACTTATCCGGATGGTGTAGTTGGTGAGGACGCACGTTCTTGAGACGTGGTGATACGGTTGACAGGCTGTCAACAGTACATGTCTTAGGATATTTAATGCTATTTCGGCGACACTCGCGCGCGTGGGGCGGTTACTGTTCCCCACTCGCCCCTGCGGTTACTTGGGGATATGTGACTGTCGCAAAAGTCGCTGCAGTCAAATCGTGCATCAAATGCGATTAGTATATAAAAGGATCAACGATCCATTTGCTTCCTCACCAAATTAAATCTTGAGAGAAACTTGTGTTCATATATTCCGGCGACCTTCAAAGTTTTCTAAGTATTCTTCAAAGTTTGAGTTATGGCCACCAGTGCAAGTTCTGCTGAGATACCGTCGACGTCAAGTTTGCCACCGTTAAAGTGGTCGAAGAAAGATTTCGATAATCTTTCTACCAACTTTCTTTTTGCTCTGTCTTGGAAAGCGTTTTTTTCCGGTTTCGAATGCCACAGCGGCTGATGCGCCGGCCGGCTACATCACGTTATTTTTATGATTATTTTGCCGAAGGGAACTTCAGGCTTCCGGTGACCCATTTCTTGCTGGAAATTCTTGGTTTTTATAAGCTTCATATTTCTCAATTGAGCCCGATGGGAATGGTTAGGATCCGGCATTTTGAGTTTCTTTGGCGGTCGATGCAGATCGTACCGATGGTTGAGAAGTTCAGAGTCTTCTATCAGTTGCACTGCTCGTTGGGTTTTTTATCGTTCCAACAACGTGTGCAAGCCAAACGATTGCTGTTAGTGCCGCCCAAATCTTACCACGACTGGAAACAGAAGTTCTTCTTCATAAAGGCGGCGGTGATCCCGATGAAGATGACATTCCGAGCCGGTGATGAGATCGAGCTGGAGACCCTTCCCATACCTGCGACGAGGTGTGGTAACAGGATATTAAAAATGTGCCCAACAATGTTTTGCCGGAGAGGGCCCTCATCGCTGCCGGGATGAGTATTTTTTGGAAAAAAGAACGCCGGGAAAAACCAGTGTATACTGAAGATGGAACTGGTACGTAACCTTTTAACTTCCTAGTAATATCCTTTAATAGATATGTACTGATGCAAAAATGCTTGCTATGTAGCTGCGCCGCTCTACTTGGTCTCTTTCAAGAGAGAGAAAGGGAAAATGGTCGTCGTGCCTATTACTGAGGGTGAGGAACCTTGGTTCTCACAAATCTTGGGGAACTTTGAGCTGCCCAAGAAGGAGGATCTGGAGGCGCAACCATCTTCGAAGACTGGTAATTAAATTATTACAAAGCCTAAGTTGATATTGCAATATTACTCTTGAACATATTTTCTAAGTAATATTGCAATATAACTAATGGCGCAACCTTTGCTCAATATGCTTGATTATGTAGGTGATTTGGTAAACTTGGGCGTAGGCCCTGACTCGAAGAAGAAGAAGAAGAAACCAACTGCTGCTGCAGCTGCTGCGCCTCCCCCTTCCAACCCAGATCAAAAAACCAAGCCATCAGCTGCTGTGAAAGCTGAGGGTAAGAAAGGTACGCGTCTCATATCTGACTCTGGGTGCAATTATGTGGTGGTGTCGGACTCACTGGAGGGTCTTGCACCTGTAGGTTTGAAGAAACCGAAGCCAGAACCCATTGACACCTCCTCTCTTCCAGCTGCGAACCCAGATGATCCCTTGGAAATACCCTCTAGCCCGGAAGAGGCTTTGAAGCGCACTTCCAAGAAGAGGAAGGAGGCGGAAACTAAAACTCCTCCGCCAACAAAAGTTGCGCGCCCGCGCATTGGCAAGAAGGGCAATCTGGATGCCTTTGCAAAGAAGTTCTCACCTGGTACGTTTAGTTTATTGCGCATTTCTGTCAAAAAATTTGCGCAGAATCTTATACTTTGTACTTGTTAATATGCTTTGCAGAGAAAATGGTGAAGGCTGCGCCGGCCACCTCATCTGCTATACCATCGCCACGCAGGCCTGAGAACGTTGAGGAGGGAGATGCGGGGCAAGAAGCTCCTGTTTTTGGTGCCGACCCCATCGTCCCGGAAAATATCGAGAAGGTGGCTCCGGAAGAAGAGCCCAAAAATTTTGATGCTGAAAATCCTGCTGGCGAACAGGTTAAAGATACAGCTACAGATGTTGGGGTGGGAGATACTGCTTCCGCAGAACAAGAAAAAATATCTTCCCCTGTGCCGGAGTCGTCAAAGTTGATATCCAAGGGAGCTGGCCCTTCAACACAAAGCTAAGGCTTTGTGTTTGTTGAGGATTCAGATGAGGAGTCGCCCATTCGCCCAGAGGAGACGCCTGGGGACTATTATTATTGTTCTTATTCTGAGAGGCGGGCCTCTGCGATTCATCAGCCCGTGTGGAAGGTTAAACAGGGTGATGTTTTTACGGATTAGCACTCCTGCAGGGAGTGGTATAAGGGCATCTTCCCGTTGGCGGAGGTGAGGCGCCAGGAAGAAAAAGACCACGAGGCTACCTACAAGTCATATCTGCAAGAGTCTGCCCTTGCCTCTTCCACAATGAATAGGATCGTGCACGAATTGCGCAGCATGAACAAGGAGTGGGATGAGGTTGAGCTTGATAAGGCGAAGGCCAAACTCGAGAAAGAGAAGACGTTAAAGATGCTCGTCGATTTTGAGGTGGAAAAGGCCCAGTTTGAGAAGGAGAAGAAGATCGAAGAGTGGGTTGCACTGTCGTGGAAGCGCAAGTGTGAGGCCTCTGCTGTGCAATATGCGGACGAGCGCAAGCGCTTTGTGGAGGCTTGTGATCGTGATAACAAAGAAAAGATATCTCTGCGCAACGAAATTGAGAAACTCAAGAAAGAGAAAGCTGGTGCTGTTGCGGCAGCAGAAAAGGCGCGCTCACACAGAGAAAGGAGCGAGCAGAATGAGGTATCAACCAAAATGACTCTCCTTCTTAAGAATAAAGAAATTGATGATCTAACTTCTATACTATTTGACCAGGCGCGGCTACAAGATGAGGTTGATAGTTTGAAAAAAGATATCAACCTTCACCGAACAGAGAAAGCCGAGTTGATCCGCCGTTTAACTGAAGGTGAACAGAAACTTAACGATGCGGAGGTCGCTCGCGCTACAGCAGAAAGCCGGACCGAATCTCTCATGAACCAGCTACCTGGTTGCGGGAGTACGGGATTGTGGAGGTAATATTCCCTTTTCTTTATACATGTCTGATTTGATTATCGTAACATATACTGATTGTATTTGTATACAGATCGCAAATGCCATCCTTAATTCCGCGGAATTGGATGAGAGAGTGGCAGAATTGATGATGGCGGCGCGCAATGACGGGCATGCCGAGGGCTATAGAGAGTGCACTTTGCACGTGGCACATACGCTGAAGACCGAATGGGATACAAGCCAGGCTGCCACGCATGGGCTAAATACTGCTGCCATTTATTCTGCTGCTAAAGAAAAATATGATCAGTTGCAGATTCCGGTTATGGACCTTGTGGATGCCGCGCTGCAGCAAGATGACTTTGTTGATAAACTAAAAGAGATCTTCGCTACATCAGAAAAGCAGGCAGGGGCGAAATCCATAGAATAGGGAATTTGTAAAAAAAAAATTATTTTGTAATTATTTATAACGTTGCGCTGCTGCGCAAGTACTGTTGATGTGAATATAATATATTTCTTCGGGTCAAAACGAGTGCTAGACCTTAGTGAGTATTTTCGTATACTTTACCTTGTTATGCCTTATTCCAAGTCCCGAATCTTCCAATGTCGTTCCAACGCTCACACTTACGTTTTCCTCTTGTAGGATAACTTGGTGTTCATCCCACAACTTAAACAACTCTTCACGGATTATCAAGTCGGAACGCTTGCAAAATCGTGAGTAAACTTGACCCGCTTTTCGTTTATATCCTTTCGGGTGTAACATGTTTACTTATACAAAATCACAATTCTTAAACTTTCTGAAATGCACGAAACAATCTTATATTCATGAATGCTTTGGTACGTTACTTGCTGCTTATATCTTGCCATTCGTATGTGATACCATAGTCATTAGCTTAACCTAAGCCTTTATTTGACATGTATAGCGCTATAGGATTAACGCACCACCTCCATCGAGAAATCTAGAGGCCATGTTCAAATATCGTTATTTGCGTTAACAAATGGTTTGACTAGAAATAATGCATGCCATGTATAATGCTCTTGTATAAACTTAGTATCATGTGGATTCGTTTTAAACTTTATTCGTATACGTATGCCTATGCTTAAACTTGTGTACTCACCTTTGCTTTTGCATTGAACTCTATTTTAAAACATGTTACAGGTTGATGAAGATGATGCTATGAAACGAAGTAGCGTTGAGACTAGATACACACCTAGACTTTTAGGTTTATTATTGTTGTATCAAATTTTGTCAAATGTTGTTATGTTATTTGAATTCTCCTTGTATTGTAATGATATTTTATTCATGAAATGAAATTCGGATTAACTAATTATTGTCGCTATTAGCGTTGTGAGCAATGAGCAATCTTTTTCGTCCCGCCTCGATGTTTCCGCCATCGGTTGGGGTGTGACAACACCCATGCAAGAGCGCAGCAAGAGGAGCTCGCATTGAGGGTCCCGCAGATGCGGAAGATAGCTCATCAGATCCACCGCACAAGATGCCATTTTCACGGCCAACCTACTGATAAAACCCGCATCCCGACTAATAGCGCCCCCAAGGAGTTTAACACCCGACACTGGCCTTCCAATCCCACTAGGAAACAAATCCTTTTGCGCCTTAACTCCATTACACGATGGCCAAAAAACTTATGTTTTCTTGATGTTAAGTTGAAGCCCCAAAAACGGCCCCATAGACCTGATGATTTCTAAAGCTTTAGCAACCTCTTTAGCATCTCCTATAATCGTACCATCATCCAAGTACCAAGCATGGAAGAGTAACTTGCATATATCTCGTATCTGATGAATGAGAGGTGCAAAACTAAGGCAAAGAGAAGAGGCCCCAAGGGGTCTCCCTGCTGAATCCAAGTGGTGGACCAAATATGATCGTCTCCGACATATAATCTAGCCGGCTTTCCATATAGAAAATCCACCCATAAGGAAATGGACATGCATCGGGTTCGAACTTCTGACAAAAGGGCGGTTCTATCCACCAGGTTGAAAGTATTAGAGAAATCAACAGTAATCATAGCTAACGACCCATCCGAATGGAACACGTTTAAGAACCTCATTCGCACTATGGAGCACAGCCTCAGCCCCGCTATGAATACCCACCCCAAATCTAAAATCGAAAAAAACGCCCTGGGGAGCGGTGTTGGGGCGTTTTTGGGCGTGAATTAGGACAAAATACACCCAACTCCCATGCCACTACGGGTGGTTTTACTATGATAAAATAAAGTAGATATCCTTACAAGTATGCAAGCTCTGAGAAAATCAGAGGACCTTGTATCGCAATGGCATGGAACCGACCGCAAGCATGTACGTTTTATAGAACTTTTTATCACATCTTGTTTACTATCTAAAACTTTAAATCTGTAAATAAATAAGATATAAGATATTTATTGGATAATATGAAAATGTGTCAGCTATAGCACCTAGTAATTTGTGCATCATTAAGATAAAGCAACTCGAAACTCAAAACTCAGTTGAAGAAAAATCACCAAAAGTTGGTTTTAAATTTGCTCCTTAATTTTCTAGCTTAACCGAATTCGATTTAGTTTGTAAATACATAAGTTGGGAGGAGTGGTGTAGATATTCATTGTATATGTTGTAATTTGTGTCGTCCCTTTGCCTGTTTGGTTCGGGGGATTGTTTTGTTTGGCCTTTTGCCTTTTTGAATTAGAGGTGTGTCTTTTAATGAAGTTTTCTTTTCAGAAAATAAAAAGGTGAGCTCGCTCGTTGAATCTTCGAACATCATATTTTTTATTTAAAAATCATTTTTATCTTACGGTTAGTTTTTGCCCAACTAGCGAGTCCAATAACGAATATTAACTCCAACCTACACCTACCTTTAATTCCTTGATTAAAATTTTTTAATGTTTTTTTGCCAAAAAGTTTAGCAAATCATGCCGACTTCGAGCTCATGTGCTCAGATATATAAAATGAGAATGAACCAAGTTGGCTTGCTTAAAATTCGAACTGAATACGAGCTCAAAATTCTGCTCATATGAAATAGAACCAAACCAAGCTTACTATTTCAAAATTTGAGCCGATTGACCCGACTCAACTTGTTCAGTTCATGAACAACCTTGCTTAAATGTAAACTCAAATTTTATAATGCCCATTGCCCTTTGCCCATGCTTATATGTAGAGGTGCACAAAAAACCTCGTATCTAGAACCAGACTCGAAAAAAACTCGAAACCGGTTACTTTTGGTACCTGATATTTATACCCGTAAGCAAAACCGACCCGATTTACACCTGAAATGGTTATACCCGATACCGACTTATTTAAAACCTGATAAAATGCCTAAATTTTTAAAGTATTTTATTATGTTTACTTTACAATTTTTTATATTTATGTTTTGTTGAAATGCATATTATAAAGCAAATAATTCGTATTTGAATAAATTTATTTTATTATAGTTTATTTCCGTTATTTTTAGAAATTACGAACCAATTTAAGTTTTAAACAAATTTACTTTTGTGTAAAATTAAAAAAAATAAAACCGGGTATTAATACCCGGTTCCATGATCCGGTTATACCTGTATCCGATTATATCATACCCAGGTATATAGAGTATCGTCTTTCCTCATACCCGTATCCAAACCCTACACGATTTCTCTTAATACATGATTTTCCAATATCCAATCATTCCTGAAATCGGATATTAAAAAACAATTTGTGCACCTCTACTTGTATGTAAGCTATTAAAATTATATAAGGACCTTTTAACAATTGTATTTTAGAGTAAGCTATTAATAATTATATAAGTACGTTTTAACAAATTGTATTTTAAAGGCCCATATCCCAGGCCCACATGTGAGCTATTCTAATTATACAAGTACGCTTTAACGATTGTATTTTAGAAGCCCATATCACAGGCCCAAAAGAGATCCATTTGCAACTTTGCAGGCCTAATGGCTAGTGGTGCACAAATCGGGTTTTTTGAAAAATCAGTTCCAGGAATGAAACCGACTTCGGGTCAGATTGGGTTTTTTTGAAAAACCGGGTAGGGTTCAGGTCCAGGGTTTATACCAAAAATGTATACCCTATATATCCGGGTTCAGGTAGGGTCCGGGTCAGGTTTTCTAAAACCTGGGTATTATAATACCCTATTTCTGGGTTCGGGTATGCATCGGGTAGGGTTCGGGTATGCATCGGGTTGGGAAAAAAACCGCGTCGGGTATTAAAAAAACCCAACGAAGTATTCAACATAATCATGGTAAATTTGTTAAACTTAGATTAAAAACTTTAATATAAACATAGTACGTGCAGGCCCCCACGTATTTTATAAAATTAAACAGAATCAATAACCAATTTGAAATTGGTTTCTGCATATGAAAACAAACAAATTTGCCTATAAAATCGAGTATTTATAAAACCTGGTTCCAGGTATTTATAAAAACCGGTTCCGGTATTAATTAAAACCGGTTCCAGGTACTTCGAAAAACCAGGTATAAAAAACCCGGTTCTGGGTTCGGGTTTTATATCAGACATGCATACCCGGTCCTACACTACGGGTAGGGTTCGGGTTTAAAAAACCCGGGTTTTATAATATGGATATTGGATATAAATAATCTCAACTTTCACCAATTGGCCAATAACACTCCCAACTTTCAATTTGTACCACACCACTCTCAACTTTCAACTTATTGGCCAATAACACTCCAAAACCAGTACCACGTCAGCTGGCACGTCAGCAATTGGGACTGCTATTGGCCAATAAGTTGAAAGTTGGGAGTGTGTGCTACAAATTGAAAGTTTGGAGTGTTATCGACCAATTGGTGAAAGTTGAGATTATTAAAATCCAATATCCCTTTATAATACCCGGTTCCAAGTTTTTTTTTCAAGTCCGGGTCCGGATCTTTTGTGCACCACTACTAATGGCTACCTTAAAAGATAAAAAAATTAACGGATTCAAGTTTGATTATCTTTTTAAAAGGTAAAATTATAATCATAAATTCCTTAAATTTTTACTTTTCGCAATATTGTCACAATAGAAACTACTCCAACAATAATAATAATTAAAACTACACACTTATCACAAACACACGTCATTTTGCACCATCGTGTGGATTTGTTTATGTGTGTTCATTGTGTATGTGTTTTGTTTGATTTTACATCTTGTTTTTGAGAACAATTTTTAAATCGCCATTAGATGGATGAAGACATTGTGTGTGAAATACGAATATATTACTTAATCCCCTCAGTCAATTCTAAAATATAAAAATTAAAACCTAAACAATGACATTTTACTCAACCATTAATTCTAATTTCAATATATATTTCAAAAATACAGATCTGAAACATGATCAACCACAAACATTAAGAACACACACTCACATGATGACAATAACAAGATAGTGATGATACAATGTGTGAGTCTTGTGATATGTGTGTTATTGATGCATATATTTCGTGATATTTATGTTTGTTTTGGCATTTTGTTCGAATTTAATAGAATAGTTAAGGGACATTGGTTCAAGACCTTTAATTTATTAAAATATCAGAACCATAGTAGAATCATAGATAACTTGCAACTTTTAAATCGTAGTATTAAGGGTGTGACTTAGGCCAAACAAGATCAACTATTTATGCAATTAACTAATTATAAAAAGGATCAAATGAGAAAAAAAAAGCTAGTAATTTTTGACATTAATCCTATTTAAATTAAGGTATATTAGATTTAAATAACTCCAACTTTCATCAATTGGCCGATAACACTTCTAACTTTCGATTTGTACACCGGCACTCCTAACTTTCAACTTATTGGTCGATAACACTCCCTAACTGACTTAACCCTAACCCAGTTAGCTGATGTCAGCTGTCACGTCATCAAAAATGCAATGTCAGCTGTCACGTCATCGAAAAGGCCATGCCAGCTGCCACGTCATCAAAAAATGCAACATCAGCTGCCACGTCAACAGAACAAAGCCACATCAGATGCCACATCAGCAAAAACTAACTGGGTTAGGCTTCAATCAGTTAGGGAGTGTTAGCGGCCAATAAGTTGAAAGTTGGGAGTATTGGTTACAAATCGAAAGTTGAGAGTATTATCGGTCAATTGATAAAAATCAATATTATTTAAATCCAATATCCCTTAAATTAATAATATATTGAATTTTGCATCAAGAAGAATTTTATATGTTTCTCAATTTTATTTCCCTTTTTTTTTACTATACAATTCTAAAATGTTGATATATATATAGCACATTTTCATATCACTCACATGATTCACAATTTCACATTATCACCAACAACAGCTCTCATTCATCTATGGCATCCATCTTCATCTTCATCCTCACCATCTTCACACTCTTAACAACACACCTCTCTCACGCTCAACAAACCTGCACCACCCAAAAATTCACCAACAACAAACTATACACCCATTGCAACGACTTACCTCACCTCAACTCCTACCTCCACTGGTCCCTCAACCCATCAAAACACACCCTCTCCATCGCATTTATCGCCGCTCCGCCCACCGCCTCCGGCTGGATCTCATGGGCCATTAATCCCACCGGCGAAGGCATGGGCGGAGCCCAAGCATTACTAGCCTATAAAGCATCCAATGGATCAATGGTAATTAATAAGTATATATAATTACACAAACCACCCTGTACTAAAATATGAAATAACCAACGGTTTGTTTAATGTATGTAACAACAGGTGGTGAAGACATATAACATAAGTTCGTATAGTTCAATTGTGGAGGGAGAGTTGTCTTTTGATGTTAAGGATAAGAGAGCAGAGTATAGTGATGGGATGATGAAGATATATGCGACGGTTGTGTTGCCGGAAAATGCGGTGACGACGGTTAATCAGGTTTGGCAGGTGGGGCCGGCCGTGTCGGATGGGTTTCCGGTGAAACATGCGTTTCAGCCGGAGAATTTGGGGGCCAAAGGGCGCTTGGATTTGTTGAGTGGGCAGAGTAGTAGTGGTGGAACCGGAGGTGGAGGTGGTTCTGGTAATAAGAAGAAAAATGTAAGTTTTAATTTTTTTTTTCTGTACTCAATCGGTATCTGTACCGAAATACACTGAAACTAACTGGTACCAAAAACCAAAAAATATATATAACGGTACTGATACGGGTACTAGTACTGATTTTGTTGAGTTAATGTCGATTTGGTACAGTATCAGTATTCGGTAATAAATATCAGTATTCGGTAATAAATACCAATCTCTATTGGTTGATTAATTAATCAACAATTAACATACATCAGAATTCAGAACATAACAATGATTCATGGGTCAAACTATGTTGACCAAATGGGTTTCTTAGTTTTATTGTTTAGTTCATGTGTCAACTGTCATATGTTAACTAGATTGTTGTTATGGTTACTCTTTGGTAGTTAAATTTGGTTGTGTTTGAATCTTTCTGCATTTTTGGTGATTAATTTTACTGAATTATGTTGTTTCCTACTATTTGGAGCAAGTTTTATTGCATTTTTCTGCTTTATTTCCAACTTTGACTGATGGAAATTCTTTTGATTTATGTATTATGTTTGGTTGTTTATAAAAGAAATGTATTAAGATACCCACTAAGCAAAATTTGATTTTTAAAATTTGAGTCACCATATTTAACTAACATTCTTGAATCAACAACAAAGATGATTTAAAAAAAATTTAAGTTCTAACTTTTTTTCCGAAAATTTTAATTAATATAAAAGATAGCTTTGTTACATCAAAATTGCAGGTAAGCGAGCAACAAGTTGCGCCGCTACCCCTTTTTGAATAGCAACCCTAGCCTATTAAAGACAAACCCCTGCCCCCGTTGAAGAGCTACTGTTGTGGACAACCTTTTGGACCCTAGTCAACAAAGCTAGGGAGCCAAAGGTGTCGGGGACAAAGGCATGTTCATTATCAGCACAGGCGAAGGGGACCCTAGTCAATAAAATTGAATTGTATTTTGTTTTATTTTTTTTGTTTGCAGATTCACGGGATACTTAACGCGGTTAGCTGAGGAATTCTTTTTCTGGTTGGAATAATCATTGCTAGATACCTTAGAGCATTCCCATCTGCAGATCCAGCATGGTTTTACCTTCATGCTTTCTGCCAAGTTTCGGGTTATGCGATTGGGGTTGCGGGTTGGGGGACCGGGCTCAAACTCGGATCCGATTCAAAGGGTGTCACATACAGCACTCACCGCGACATCGGGATTGCTCTATTTTCTCTTGCAAGAGTCCAGGTACTTTGACTTTCAAAGTCAAACTTCTCGATTTTTTAAACCAAACTGGTTGAGGCATTAAATTAAATTTTATATTTTTAAATTACAAATGAGTTTTGTCGTTTGTGATACGTGGCATTGGTTGGGAAAAATAATCACCATAGTGGATAGTCTAATGATTTTCTCACATTTCTAACACCAAGAATTCCTATGAAGTTTAGGGTATTTTGGTATCTTGATATGCATAATTTGCTGATCATGTTGACTTTTGAGGTCAAACGTCTTGATATTCACCTTCATCATTTATATCTAACTTTTTGGAATCCTAGCTCCTATAAGTTTCTACATGTTGCACATAACAGCATGTGGTTTTGACAGATGAATGTAGCTAGTCTCATAGTTGTTTAGAACTTTATATAATTTGATTTCAAAAGTCACTCTTTATGACTTTATGTTTCTTTTATTATTCATTAAAATGGAAGTATTGCAATTTAATAATTGAAAGACAATTTCCATCTTACATCAAAAGAGATGCATCACATGGAGCTACTTCTAGTTTGGTGAAGTTAGTTCTTCATTTTTAAGCAAAATTAAATAGCCAAAAGAATAAGTGTACTCTACAGTTGGTCTTAACGTATGAGCATATGCAATGTAGATTCTGCATGTTATAATTCTCCCAAACTAAAACCTGCAAGTTGAAAACAACCAAAAACCGCATGTTATTTGTTCCACAAGCCGCCTATTATTGTTTTCCAAATCCGCATGCTATACAAATGATGTCTGAACCAAATCCGCATGTTATATGTTCATCGCGTACGCATCGTACATTAAAGGAAATTGTACAGTACGTTAACTAAACCCTAGCCAAAATTCACTTATGTTTCACTAACACAAATGCCTACAATAGTTGCCCCAAAATGAAATCTTGTTTTTTGTCATTTTTTTAGGTTTTTGCTTTGTTCTTGAGACCAAACAAAGACCACAAATTCAGATTTTATTGGAACATCTATCACCATGGGATCGGGTACGCGATCCTTGTTGTTGGCGTCATCAACGTGTTCAAGGGTCTTGATATATTATCACCAGAAAGCAAATGGAGAACATCCTACATAATTGTGATATCTACATTGGGTGGAATTGCTTTATTATTAGAAGTCATTACATGGATTGTGGTCTTGAACAGAAAATCCAGCAAGTCTACTAAACCCTATGACAACAAACAACAACCATTAGCACCATAGGTTGAGCTTCATTTTTATGTATGTTTTTAGTGGCTTATTTATCATGTTCTTGTTAATTATCTTCTTGTATGATAGGCCACTTTATATGTTACTTATATTACGCTTGGTTGTAATTTTATTATTGTACTATGCTATATACAAAACGGGATTTGATTATTCAATGATGCTGATGTGTCATGTATTTACAGCTTTCAATATTTTTTGGCGAAAATGTGTCATGATATTACTTCTGATGCACATGCCTTGAAGTTACATCATTCACACCATTTTTGGCATAGGCATGGTTATGAGTGATTCCTAGTGTATGATTTCCAACCTAGACAATAACAATGAAGTGCATGCTTGGTCCCAACTCTCTTTTGATTAGCTTCTCCCTTATGATGTTTTTAAACATCTAACATGTATAACACTTTGATTGATGTGGGGTAGTTTGATGAGTGGTTAAATTAAAAGGGTTTGTTTTGTAATTTGGAATCTTCTTTTGCAAATTATTGTTTAATCATATTCATTATAAAAGTGACTTTCACTTTAATGCCTTTATAAGAACCAATCTCATTGAGCCATGCCACACTTTTAGTCCCACAATTAGCTTTTGTTCTTTCTTTAGTTCATTTGAATTTTCTTTCCTGAAACGAGATTGGTGTTAGGATCCGATGCTAAACAATGGGTATCTAGGTCAAAATTTAAAGATATAGATGTGATTTGATTCATTTCTTGCATAAATTACTTAACTCAGTGATCAAACGTGCACGTCTATCTTAGGTGGTGTTTGTTTATCTAAAAAAGATCTTCGCAAGCTCTTCTGTTTGCGCCGCGCAGACCACGCACAGACATTGTCATCTGCAGACTGTTTGTTTTTTAGAAGACGTTTCATTAAAAAAACGTCTGCTCAATCTCTTGTTGGTGCAGACTTGGCCCAGCCACTTCTAAGATCTTCTAAGGTCTACAGAAGGTTAAACACCACCACCCACCATCACCGTCTACCCTCACCACCGTCCCCCACCCACCACCATCGTCCACCCTCACCATCGTAGCTTTTCGGACTTCTTCTTTTTCTTACGTCTATAGATACGAAACAATACATCAATAGTAGAACACGACTCGGCTATGCAAATAGATTTTGGAAGATTATAACTTTAAAAAGAAAAAAAAACGCGTCACATCTCTTTATTGACATTTTCAAGCGGTAACCCAAACCATTTTTCCATGGGGGCAATGACAATCTTTCAAATATAAATTTGTTGGCTAGTCTTGTAGGAAACAACGTTTAACAAGAAAGGCATACCATGTTCATTCTACCAAAAATGGACCCCAAAGTGCCAAAGTTCATATCTTTATTTATATTTTTTTATTTTGACATGTAACTTTATTTTATTCTTTTTCTTCAATCAACAAAAGGTCAATGACTTATGAATTTGAACTTTATATTTCACTATATATGTTTAACCATAATCAATACTAAAAAGGTGAAAATCATCTTCGGAACCACTGAACAAGTTCATATATTTTTTATATATTAAGAAATCGTGATCGGGTTTCTTAATCCATGTTGGAGGTTTCCCTAAATCGTATGTTATCTAAAAAAATTTTAACAGCATTTCTGTGAGACTTGAACCTAAGAGCCCCTCTCCCCTCTCCTAAAGTGTTTAAAAAAGACTTTGTCTTTGCCAACGGACCATCATCTTATTGGTATTGTGTGTTATTTGATTATATATAATGTTTTGTTAGGGAAAGATATGTTTGGCAAGAGATTGATGGCGGTTTTGTTTCTGTAAATTTGAAATAAGATGTTTCTTGAATGTTAAAGAAGGAACAATATTGTGCCCAATTGGACAATTAAATGCTCGCTTTGTGAAAAAGGAATGACCAAATTATATATCTTCCAACTTGTTGTAGCTTTTATTAGCAGACAAGACAACACATAGTCCTTATAAACATAGTTGGTGGGACTTATGCTTAAAATTTTAATGTAGACGAGAATATTTTTTTGTTTATATGTTAAGCATCGAAGATGATGGATTTTTGTTATTTAGGTGTTGTTTGTTTACTTATTAATGAGAGGCTTTTAATTGTTCATACCTCTTACTTGTTCAACACTTAATGATTCAGACTGTTTGTTTCGCGAGCAGATGTCTGAATGGTTCAGACATTTGCCTCTGAATGGTTAAGCATTATACTGAACCTGAATGGTTAAGAGCTCTTACCTGAATTGGTCAGACATTTGCCTTTGAATGGTTAAACATTATACTGGCACTTAATGGTTCAAACTCTTACTCGTTCAGCACTTTATGATTCAGACCTCTTACTGGTTCAACGTTTACCCACTTGGAAGTTGTCAAACAGCTCCTTATTAAGCAATACGTGGCCTAGCACGATGGAAGCCTCTATTGGAATGTCAAATATTTCGCATTCCAACTGGGGTGTTTAGGGTTGTAAACGAACTAAACGTTCAACATATCATTCGTGAATTGTTCTGTAATATCTTTGTTTACGTTTGTTCATGGTCATTTGTTTTGTTTAAGTGATGTTTAATCATTAGAAACATATATCTCTCAAACATTATTTTGGATTGTTTATGCTTATTATGTCTAACTTCAGGGTCGTCTCCGAAAATCACAAAAAAAAAATTTGGCATGTTCGAGATAAAAAAATTTGGGCCCTATTCGCAAATATTCATGTAATATAAACTCATCAATCATTCAATGAAATATCTAAATACGAAAAGCTAATACTACGATAATTGTTATGAAATAGATAAAAGAAATTAACAAAAATAATATAGCAAAAATGATCAAAGTATCGAACCTACTTGCTAAGCAAACAGTGTGGTTCTCCTAGCGTTTTTTGAAGCAAAGCTCTCGATCAACTCCTTGTAATCCATACTATCTAATATTTCACTTTCAATAGATATTGTCGCCAACCCGTTTAGCCTTTCTTGTGACATTGTAGAACGTAAATAGGTCTTCAACAACTTCAACTTTGAGAAACTTCTTTCTGCCGATGCCACGGTTACCGGAATTGTCAACAACACTTTATATGCATTTATACCATAAGGATAAGTAGTACTACGTTGGAAGATATAGTCTAAAACGTCAAAAGGGTTGTCAATGTGTCTCGGTAAAAATGTAATAATCAACTTCAATTCTGTAAACAATTCTTTAGCATCATTATCGGACTCTCCTTCATACTTCAATGCATCTTCAAGGCGATAACCCCACTTCTCTATAATTCTTAGAGAATCGAATTAATTTGCCCACTTCATCAATAGCAACATCAAGAACAACATCTTTTGATTGCAACCGTTTGCTCACTACATTCACCTTTGATAATAATTCAAACCAAATGACAATTTGAGCCAAAAATTCAAAATCACCAAGTTCATACTCTTCCAATGATCTAGCTTCACTTATGATTTTAGCATCTCTATCCGTCGCCCTAACTTCTCGCAAAGCTTTTCTTACATCTCCAAGTTGAGTTCTTATAGGCTTAATATTATCTATACGACTTTCCCAACGAGTTGTAGACAATTATTTAAGAGTTAATCCTTTAACATTGTCTTTCAAAATTTGCCACCTATTAATAGAATGGGCAAAGATAGTATATAATCGTTGTATTGTTTCAAAAAACTCTTTAGACTTAGTAATTGTGTTAGCCATGTCACACAATGCTAGATATAGACTATGACAACCACAAGCACTACAGAAAGCTCTAGGATTTTTTTCTAAAAATCTAGTTTGAACTCCTTTGTTTTTTCCTCTCATATGTGCCCCATTATCGTAGCCTTGACCACGCATATCACCAATATCAAGACCAAGCGACTCTAATTCCTTACATGTTACTTCAAAAAGTCCTAAGCCCGTGGTATCATCAACAACCAAAAAACCTAAAAACGATTCCTCAACAGTCACAGAACTAGAATTAGAATTCACATACCTCACAACTATGGACATTTGCTCTTGATGACTTGTATCAGGCGTGCAATCGAGGATGAGTAATACTTTGCTTGCATAACCATCTTGATGATTTCGGTTCTAACTTTATATCCTAATAATTTGTCACACCCCAACCAGATGGCGGAAACATCGAGGCGGGACGAAAGAGATTGCTCATTGCTCATAAACCTAACAGTGACAATAATTAATCAAATCCGAATTTCATTTCAAAGCAAAATGTCATTACAATACAAGGGAATTTCAAATAACAACAATAATATGACAAAATTTGATACAACAATAATAAAGCTAACTTCTATGTGTGTATCTAGTCTCAACGCTACTTCAATTTCATAGCATCATCTTCATCAACCTGTAACATATTTTAAAATAGAGTTCAATGCAAAAGCAAAGGCGAGTATACAAGTTTGAGCATAGCATACGTATAAGCATAAGTTTAAACAAATCCACATGGCAACTAAGTTCAATGCAAAAGCAAAGGCGAGTATACAACCGAGTTGCGCCGGGGATGAGTTCAATACGAAAGTCAACAGATCGAGGAGGTGGAGGACCAGGAAGATCCTTTGGGAAGACGTCGGGAAAATCACAAACAAGCGGAACGTCACTCACGCTTGGACCCTTGTCTTTCTTTTCCACGACGTGGGCCAGAAAGGCAAAGTACTCCTTGCGTAAATATTTGTTCGCTTGAATACACGACATAAGCTTGAGACCCTTAGAGGGTTTCCCTCCGTAGACGTGCAATGAATCATCGTTAGGAAGGGGAAGGTGAATGAACTTTTCCGAACAAACAACTTCGGCACGAACTCGCCTAAACCAATCCATGCCTACTATGACATCGAAACTACCCATTTGCATAGGTATGAGGTCAACCGAAAATGTATGATCATTTAGGATCAAGGAACATCGAGAAAGAATAGAATCAACGGAGACGGTTTTACCATTAGCGACATCGACAGCGAAAGAATTAGGCAATTTGGAATGTACGCACTTAAGTAAAGGTTCAAATTCAGTCGAAACAAAACTTTTATTGGCGCCAGTATCAAATAGACATGAAGCATAAACATGGTTAACAAGGAACGTACCAATGATAACGTCATTTGAAATTTGAGCCTGAGCAGAGGTGAGGGCAAACACTCTTCCTCTTGCTCGTTGAGGCTATTGCTGTTGCTGCGGCTGCTGGTTGATGTTGTGTTGGGGGCAAGTGTTGGCAAGATGGTTCAGGTCACCGCACTTGAAACATGCTAGCACAGGAGCATTTTGAGGTTGGGTTTGAGGTTGAGCAGGGTTAGGGTTAGGCATGATGGCTTAGGGTTGAGTGCTTTGAGGTTGAGGGAAGCTACGGCAACGGTTAGCAAAGTGTCCAAATTTATGACATTCGCACACCTGCGGCATGGGGTACTGGTAGGGTGATGGTGTAAACAGGTAGCACACTGGGGATGGGACCCAGCGTAGCCATGTCTTGGCTGTCAGGGTTGTAGGAGTGATGGCTATAACGGTGGCGGAGTAACAACCGCACAATTTTGGCTCGAAGCCTTCCGCTTCTTGCTTCGGTTTTCTTGGCTTGGGAGGGTGAGGGTTCGGTAGTCGTGGTATCAGTGGTGGCTTGGTGCATGACCTTCAATGCTGCTTTCGTGGAATTTCTGCGCTCAACGTGATTGCTGTTAAGACGGGCCGCTAAACGGTAAGTTTCCTCAATGGTTGCTGGGAAGGCAGCTTCCACGAGGTTCATGAACGAATCGGGTAGGCAATGGATATACTTGTTGATAGCCTTTTCAGTGGTATCAACCTGGGTGGGGCAATGGATCATTATCATCCCATTCTGCTTGAGGTACCAAAACTCGTGTTCCAGCTTCCTAAGCTCATGAGGAGAGCAGAATTCGTCCCTCATGATCTTCTTCAATTCGGCCCATGGCAACGCGTGGGCGGCATCGTCCCCTCTTGTACTACGTTCAGAGGTCCACCACTCGAGAGCTCTCGAGCGGAATACCCCCGTGGTGTTTTGGGTGCGCAAGTCATCGGGGCAGCCACTTTGGCGGAAAGTGATCTCCATTGTAACAACTCGTATTTTCGTTTTTATCTTGTTTCCGTTTATTTCGTTTATATCTGTCACTGTAATCTGAGCTTTGATTAAAGGAATGGTTTATATTTACTAAATACATCTTGTCACAACTATATTACGTCTAAACGCCTATTAAACGCAACGCTAAACTCAACACAATCACAAGTAACTATATTACCTAACGAGCCGAATGTGTTGTTGTACAATAACACTTGTGCCTTCGACATCGCTTATCACCTCGCATCGCAAAACGTAGTTATTTATGTGGAGTCATGTTTTATGTGTGTCATATTTGCCTATGTTACGGTTGGCTATCGCTAAAACGCTCACACGCTCACGCAACTCGCCCTCTCTCATTACAATAGTAAAACAACGTTTAACGCTTCGCTAAAATGCTTAACGTAACTATCTAACGCAAATGAACCACCTAAAAACCAGTCTACGGACGAATGGGAAACAAAAACATGACCTAAGGGCCAAGTTCGCTCGAAGTTGGTTATGACCAACTTTTCCCGAACTTGACCACGCCACCAGAAATCCCAACAGTCAGCAAGTTCGCTCGAACTTGCACAAGTTCAAGCTGAACTGGCCAAGTTCGCCCGAACTTGTGCCAGATTCGCTCGAACTTGTGACAAGTTCGCCCGAACTTGAGGTCGGCCAGCTCCTTTTCTCTTCACCTATAAATACCCAGCACTCTCATTCGCTCATACCATGACGATTATGGAAGATTCGGGATTTGGGATAATGCACACAAAGTAAAGTATACGAAAATACTCACTAAGGTATAGCACTCGTTTTGACACTATGGGAACCCTTTAGGTTTATGTGATTTCATAGGTTATAACACCTATTAGAATCTAAATGAGGAACCATACTCTTTGGTGATTAAACTTACTAACTCGACATATGATTATGTGGTCATTATCAAGGTTTCGGTTTAGATATATATGTTATATATAAGTTATAATAGTTATACATATAAGTCCATTCATGGATATCATAGAAGTCATGTAGGAGGTAGGTGGCATAGCCATCCATTTAGGAACCTCATAAGAGTTCACCACTACACGAGTTGTCATAGACAAAGGAGGGTCATGAATCAAGTACAAGAATAATAAGAATTGAAATACATGTTACTATACACTAAGTGGCCAAGTTATCTATAACCCGGTGAGCCGGTGTCGACACACGTCGAAGGCTAGACGGGGTTGTGTCACTTTCAACTAGCAAACCACTTAGAATGAATGAGAAAACATCAAGTGTTGTGTGGACTTAAATGTAGGATAGCCCAAGCTAACCTTGTAGTCACACTAACCTCAAGTTCTTGACTTGGCAACACCTGAGCTTAAAGCTCTTCAAAAACAGAAAGTTTAGAGTGTTAATACACTCTTATTTACATGTCTAACAACCTTGGTTAGTCTCACTAATCATAACTTTGATTAGGAGCTCAAGAACACAAAGTTGAATGAAGAAAAGATAAGTTTTAAAAGAGTTTTGAAACAAACAGAAAGTTTGGAGTCCTTTAGGTGCATTTCCAGGTCAGGATTCTCCATGGGAATCCGTGGATTCAAACCTAAGGATTATCCAAGCAATTAGAAAGAAGAATCAAGCATTTTCGTTAAGAAATGAGCAAGTTATGCTCACTTTTGTGCAAGAGGATGAATCTGCTCGGGTCTTGGATTTTCAGCTGATTAGGAAGGTTTGAGAGAGATTAGATAAGGTTTAGAAAGTGAAAAATGTGTGGAAGAGGGGTTGTATTTATAGGGAAGAGTTTAGGGTTTGTTTGGGGGTGATTAAGGAGGGTTTAAGGTGATTGGGTGATGAGAAGGAGTGGGATTTCGTGCCAAATTCGCGGCTGAGCAACAATCTGCCCGCCCAGACACCTCATGCGGACCGCAACCACAATCCCATGCGGTCCGCATGGGCTGGGTCAGGGCCAACAATTTTTAATTTTTTGTTTTGGTGGATTGGGCCTTGTCTTAGGTGCTTATGTAATACATGTTTGGGCCAGTTTAAGACTTTTAAGCATAACAAGCATGGTCCAAGGTTTACATATGTTTAAAATGAATACGATTAAGTATAAGATTCACGAATAAGTCTCTTATGAAGTATGATTGTCACGTATTTGCAAGTTGTCACACGTTTACGAATATCAAGTATGAATGTACCATTACGTATAAGTATAAAATGATTACGAATAAGCATAACATGAATACGAATAAAATACGAGTTTTCATTATGATTCAAGTCTCGGATTACAATGACTACAACGATTACAATGAAAGACGAATACAAGATACCGAGGTTTCCAAAAATAGAAGTACAATACGAGCTTTCTAAACATGGAAAGTATGAAAAACCCGGGCGTTACATAATTGTATCAACTCGTTTTGAATATTGTGGCTAAGAAAGTTTACATGGCACTCTTCATTCAAAACACGGCGCACGTGTTCTTTTATAATGTTGTCGAACTCTTCCAACATCTTAACCAAACCCAAAAAGTTTCATTGCCTTTTTTATACACCTTCTCATTTGACCCACGAAACGCTAAGCCATATTTTGTAAGAAATTTCAGAAACGCAATAATCCATAAAATGACTTGTTTCCAATAATCTTTTTCTTTTTTTAAATTGCTCATACGCCCCTTTGTCAATTGTTTCTTTGCATTTCAACCTTTAGCGCAATTCAAACCATGCATTCATATTCTTGAAATGTTCTAAACCAACTTCATGTTCTTTTAGTCTAATACTAGCATGTCTCCAATCCTTATAACCTTCATCATCCAACCTACCTTTCGGATGCCCGGTTCTAAAAACTTTACAACAAAAACAATAGAGTTTGTCAAGTTTTTTCGAATAAACTAGCCAATCTCTATCACACGTCGCCCTATTTGATAGAATTCTAGTGTACATGGTATTAGAAAAATGTCTTCCAAATTTATCCACGGGGCCCTTAACAACATCCCTATCTCTATTTGGACCTTTCGTAACCAATTCTTTAATCGTGCCATTACTAAGCCCACTCCAATTTCTAGATCAAAAATATCAATATCCGAAACCGGATTAACATCATCTTCACACATCGTAGCTTCTTCATTTGCGGTAGCATTAACATTATTTTCACCCACATTAGCTTCTTCATCCACGTTCACATTGACATTGTCTTCACCTATATTATCTTCACCGACATTATCTTCACCCACGTTATCTTCATCCAACTTTATACTAGAATTTTGAGTTTCTTTAGAAAAAAAGTTGTGTATTCGGTTTTGTTTTACTTCGTCTACCTTTCTTTTTTTCTTCCTCTAGCTTCCTCTTTTTACGTTTTTGATAACCGGATAGGTGTTTTATTTAGGAACGGGAGGCATAATTTCTAAACATTAAAGAAAAACATTCATTCAATCACATGAAGTTTAACACATACATAATACATTTATAGTATTAAACATAAAACAAAGTTTCAACAAGATTGTTCAACACTTCAACAAGTTTCAAAGATTCAAAACCAAACCCTTAACTAAACAAAACTGCCTAAAACATTAGCATTTAGCCATTTAGAGCCCCTAAAACATATGAATAATGTAATGAAATCACACAATCAGAATGAAGGTTCTAAAATAAAACATGAATTTTATACCTTATTGAATATTGATGATGTTCAGAATTCAGATGATGGATTGATGACTTGATTTTCCTCCTCTGCGTTGATGATGATGATGATATCAGCTTGTTTACTCTCTCAATTTTGAACATACACTCCCTGTTTACTGCTGCGATGATGAGGGATTGAGGGCTGGTCGCAGGTCGCATAACATGGAACTCGGCCTTTTGCCTTCCAGCGTCCAGGATCTCCAGAAGTCCAGGTTAATATTATGTTATAAAAATAAAACAGGCCCACACATATTTGATTATATTACACAGGCCCTTTACAGGCCCATCTGTTAAAAACATATATATATATATATATATATATATATATACACAAACAACTTTTAAAAAAAATTTGGGCCCTATACCGGTTTGGGCCCTGAGCGCAGGCCCACCCTACACTGCCTCATAACCGGCCGTGTCTAACTTGCACCTTTCTACTAGGAAAATTATGTTTATGATTATCATAACAAGTGCATAACAAGATGATTATGCATATATGTCTAATATTTAGGATTAAGAATGTTGTTTTTTTAAATGGCATACGTATGTTTGTGTTCGTGAACAAGTTCAATTCCTTAATGAACGAACACGAATAAGAACTTACGATTGATATCTGTTCGTAAACCGTTCGTTGACAAGTTCAATGCTAAAAGAATGAACATGAAGAAGGCTACATTCATTTCGGTTCATTTATAATTCCTTACGTTTGTGGTAAAGACTGAAGGATGCATTTGATGAGGGTGGGGCTGATTGGAATTTTTTTCATTTTCTATTATTTTTCATTGTATATATGTGTGTATTTTTAAAAAATAAACTAGTGAGGAAGGCTTGTGCGCTAGCGGTGATTGTTTTACGTCCTAAGGGTATGGTTGTGATTTTGAAAAACAAAAAAAAATTAAAAAAATCAATAAATTAATTTTTTTTTAAAACTTAGGATAAAAAATCAAACTCTCAACAAATAAAGATACAAACAAAGAATCATAGAATTATGATAAAATATAAAAAGAAGTAAGGGAAAAATAAAAGGCGTGATATATTCAAAAGAATATCGATACATGTTTAATGAATACAGATATCTTGTTATATGTCACAACTTCTCTCATTTTTATCACAACCTCCTAGTTCATGGTTGGTTACTTTGAGTCTTTGACACATTCGCATCCAAAAACAATTTATCCTTCAACCGAAGCTTTTGAGAAGTACGATGAAGTAGATTTGGTGCTATACGGTCTGCAAGGGCCTTCAAAAAATAAAAAGTAAAAACCATCTTGGCCCTTGTGGTTGCTTGGTTGTTTATTTGGTGCTATAACTTCAATGTTAAGCATGTTTTTACGGTTTTAAGGTATACGTAAGAATGTATAAATATAGAACACATATGATTACATTCCGATAAAATATAAACTCGATGTGTTGTTTGGTTTTGAATTAAAAACGTGCATTCGTGAATGTTTACGTATTATGCAAGTATGGTGTGACAAAAACAATACAAAATATAATTTCATTATGATCAAGTCTCAAATTACGGAGGATAGAAATGGAAAATACGATTATAATTGTAACGTCGGGCTTTTTCATACTTTCCATATTTAGAAAGATAGACTTGTATTTCTATTTTTGGAAACCTTTGTATCTTGTGATCGTTCTTCGTTGTAATCTTTGTAAAATCCGAGACTTGGATCATAATGAAATTCGTATTTTATGTCTATTCGTGTTCTACTCATATTCAATTTCAACTTTATAATCTAAAACTTTGATCGTAACGAAATTCGTACTTTATACATATTTGTCTTACATGCGTTTCAGTCGTTAAAAACATGCTAAAACACAAACCGATAATTGTTATACGTGCAAATGCTCATGCGTATACTCTCGATACTTAACTTATACTTACATACGTGTTATATACTTAAAACATGCCAAAAACACCTTAAAATACCAAATTTTAGCTTAAAATGAGTGAAAAACCAAAGTTCAGGGACTAAAATGCAAATCTGGCCAAAATAGGGAGTGGCGTAGCGTGTAGCCTAACCCCATTAGGCGTCGCGTACGGCGACACCCCTGAATCCGCAAAAAGTGTTTAAGAGCTGCAGATTGGTTCTCTTCTCCACCTCCACTCTAACCCAATCCCCTTCAAACCTTCATTTAACACAAAACCCTGATCCTCCACTATATAACAAAGCCTCCACTCACTCATTTTAACTTTCCAACCTCCTTCACACATCCAAAACACTCCAAATCAGTTGCAACATCAGAGAATCCAGATTGTTCTAAGTGCTAAAGTGAGCACTTTACTTCACCTTCTTCAACATTTCTTTACCAAATCTTCTTCTACAAAACTTGGAACACCTCTAGGAGTTCCACAGGTTTTCCATAGAAAACCAAGGTGGAACATCACTATTTTGAGGTCCAAACTTTCTGTTTTGGAAGATTATGGTGTTATTTTTATTAAACTTATGTTTTCTTCAAACAAGCTTGTGTTCTTATGCTCCTAATAAAATTTATGGTTAGTGAGCCTAACCAAGGTTGTTGTATATCAAATATGAGTTGTCTAAACACTCTAAACTTTCTGTTTTTGAAGAGCTTTAAGCTCATAAGTGTTGCCAAGTCAAGAACTTGAGGTTAGTGTGACTACAAGGTTAGCTTGGACTATCCTACACCTAAGTCCACACAACACTTGATGTTTTCCCGTTCATCCTAATTAGTTTGCTAGTTGAAAGTAACACAAACCCATCTAGCCTTCGACGCGTGTCGACGCCGGCTCACCGGGTTGTAGCTTACTTGGCTACTTAGTGTAATAATGTATGTACTTCATTTCTTATTATTCTTGTACTTGTTCTTGACCCTCCTTGTTGTCTATGACAACTTGTGTAGTGGTGAACTCTTATGAGGTTCCTAAATGGATGGCTATGCCACCTACCTCTTACATGACTTCTATGATATCCATGAATGGACTTATACATATAACTATTATAACTTACATACTTAAACCAAAACCTTGATAATGACTAAATAATCATGTGTCAAGTTAATAGGTTTAATCACTAAAGTGTAAGGTTCCTCGTTTAGATTCTAATAGGTGTTACAACCTATGAAATCACATAAACCCTAATGGGTTCCCATAGTGTCAAAACGAGTGCTATACCTTAGTGAGTATTTTTGTATACTTTACTTTGTGTGCATTATTCCAAATCCTGATTCTTCCATTATCATTCCAACGCTCACACCCTCTTGTAGGATAACTCGGTGTCATCAGACAACTTAACAAACTCTTCATGGATTACCAAGTCGGAACGCTTGCAAAACCGTGAGTATACTCGAACCCCAATTTACGTTTACCACTTTTGGGGTGTCACATGTTTACATATCTTAAACAACACTAAACTTACGCTTTATTACTTGCACGAACAATCCATTATAAATGAAATCTTTGATACGTATGTGATGCTTATACTAGGACCGAACGTATGTGATACCATAATCATTAGCTTATTTTGAGCCTCCATTTGACATGTATAGCGCTATAGGAGTAACGCACCGCCCGTGAACGTGTGGTCATGTTGAATTATTTATACTAGTTGCGTGAACAGATGGTTGACTAGAAATATCGCATGCCTTGTATTTGCTCGTATGTAAACTTAGTTGCCATGTGGATTTGTTAAACTTATGCTTATACGTATGTTATGCTCAAACTTGTATACCCGCCTTTGCTTTTGCATTGAACTCGTATTTTAAACATGTTACAGGTTGAGATGGTTGATGCTATGAAAACGAAGTAGCGATGATGGTAGATACATATTTAGACGTTAGGGTTTAATATTGTTGTATCAATTATGTTATGTTGTTATTATTCAAACTTGTTGTATTTTTGTATTTCTAAAATGATGTTGTACTTGACAGTTTTATGAAATGAAATCCGGTTTAATTTAATTATTGTCACTTCTAGTATTATGAGCAATGAGTAATCTTTTTCGTCTCGCCTCGATGTTTCCGCCATCGGTTGGGGTGTGACAACAATAAAATGGAAAAAGAATGAAAAATACAAAACGTTACATTAGATACCCATTAACACACAAAAGCCCAACAAACACCGTTTGAATAGAGCATCATAGACCCAACTAAACAGTCTCTGAAAACTAAAACGTAATCATCATCGACAAAGCATCATCAAAGACACAAAATCCAACAACTTTTGAACACATCCAACTATGTCATCGCACGATAAAACACAAAAAAAACCAACGGAACAACATCAAAGCCAACGTCGGATACGAACCATCAAAAGCAATCGGTAAACCCAAAACATCAACCGCCTCGCAAAAACCTTAAAATACGTCTTGCTTACGGACGAAGTTAACACTAAGCAGACCGTCACTTCATCGCTGCGGTAACATCAATAACAAACAAACCCACCAAACAAAAAGTTAGAAAGACGAAAACCCATAATCGAAGACGATCAAACAACATACGTCAAGAAAGAAAGCAAACACTTAGCGACGTTGGCCGGCTGATGAACATTATGTTGGAATCGGTATGCCCAAGACACATATTAAATTGATGTGGCTAGTACGTTATGATCCAAGTCCGGTCATACGCAATAACAAGCTAGACAAACACACATAATATTTATCTATGATGTGATCAAACAAATAAATATTAACACATAGAATATTTAGAAATTGGTTTTCTAAATAATTGCACTTAAGAAACTAATAAATTATATGGATAATTTATTTTGAGAGAATATTTTATATTGTTATTTAATGGGTTAAGTAACATTATAAATAATTGTGATATGTTACATAAGTCTTATAACATGTGATGTTATAATTTTATAAAAGGTTATAAAATAAATGTAAGACTTATTTTAAAAATGAAATTGAAAAATCTTGGTTGGAAAAGGCCTTTGTGGCCGTCCACTTTGGGCTTCTCAAGGTGGATTTTCCACCAATGAAACTTCATGCAACAATCACATAATCCAACACAAGATCCTACAAGATTTTGTGAATTCTATTATATATTTTTAATACACATTTTCAAGTGCAAGAACACCCTTTTATGCTCTCATATTTTCGGCCATAGGTGGTTGATCAAGAGGGTGTTTCAAGTGAGTTCATAAGTGTAGAAATCCTAGCATAATCATAGTGTTTGTTGGAAGGCTTGGGGTATACAAGCTTGAGGTCTTCTCCTTTGAAGATTTCCATTCAAGAACATCATCTTCTACATATCTCTTGCTACTTGGACGGTAGTATTCTTATAACACCCTATGGTTGTGTTTTTGATAGCATGCATGTACATATATGGATCCGGGGTTTTGGTTTTACATATAAAATGGGTTTTATATATTGTAAGTAACATGTTTTAAATAAATATTCCGTTGCGTTTTTATTTTATACGGATAAAATAACTTTGATAAACATGTTCAAAACCCCAACAGTGGTATCAGAACCGCTTATATGAATGCATGCTTCAATGGATTTAAAAATTTCGGGATTTTGGGTTTGTGGAAACCCTATGGCCGAAAATTTTAATCATGGTTTTCCTTTTGTTTTTCAAGATGTTTATTATACATGCATAAAAGTATCTTGAAAAATTATATCATTTGGATGATTTGTTTGTTTGGACAAAAACCCATCTTTTCAATTTTTCACTTGGCCGAATATTGGGTTACAAAAAGGAAACCATTTTTGCTCTTGAATTTAAATATATATGTGGATATATATATTTGGTGTTCATAACCTAGCCATGACCTTGTGTTTAAATATGTTGAATGATTGTGTTGTGATTTATTTAATTATTTTAATGAGTTGTAATAATTAATTATCTTTGTTCTTCCATTTGTAAAGTTGTAATTTATTTATTTTCATTTGGTATGTAAGTAAATAGATTAGGTGCATTTTATTTTACTAGAAAAACGTATTAGGATACTTCATTGTAAAAGAAGATGCACACAAAATGCATTTTTGATTTGGCCAATTTTGGGCCTAAAGAACCTCATGGTTCTTAACGGGATTTTAGCCCAATAATCAAAACACATTTTTTGAGGCCCAAAGGAGTTTGGAGCTGAATATAAAGTCCATTTGGAAGTCCAAAGAAAGTGAAGAAATCGCAACACAATAGGAATACTTGAAGCATTTGGATGCAGGTTCAAGTGGGAGTTCAACGACACATTTCTTGTGTCAATATTCACCCTTTAGGAAGGACCTTTTTGGCATACTTGTTTCGGCTAACAAGTGTTGCAAAAAAAATAGTTGGCTATGGTTATGCACATATTTTGTTTGTTATGCTTGTAGGTTGTTTTATTTATGGTTGTTTAGATGATATTTGGATATGCATGCTTAACAACTTATAATCCATAACAAGCTTAAATTGGTTCTTTAAAAATCATTCAAGTGGTTAATAAAATGGTTTTATTAAAAATTACTGAGTTTATAATAAAATGGGTTTTACTAAAAGAACCTTGAAAATTGGTTTTCACTAAGGTACCATGAATTTGAATGCATGCAAATGTATGGTACATAAAGTTTTCTAAAACTAGAATTTTTGAAAACATAAAATCACTTTTATAAAACAAGTTAAACACCATCGTTTTATACAACACTCAAATCACTTGGGAATTCTTTGTGGGATAAAGGTCACCTAACCACATTTGAAGGAACTTGTGAATTGGAGGTAGGCTTACAATATTTGTGGGATAAAGGTCACCTAACCACTTGTATGTGTAAACTTACATGTGTGTGTAAGTAGGATGATTTGATTTGGAAACCATGTGCTTAGGGTCACCGAAGCATGGCGTACAAAGGTGTTGATGGGATTAAACATGCCAACTAAACATTAAGATGTTTAACCGATCCCATATGGCTAGAAATTGCAAAGGGTTGCAATTGTCCAACGTTGACTACCTTGTTAATTTAAATAATGGGATAAAGGTCACCTAACCAATATTTAAATGTAACGTTGGATTCTAGATTTTAATTATTAATTGTCTATATTAATAATTAAAATTTAATAATATCAAAAATACTAAAAATTAAACTTTGTTAAAATTTTGTAGATGGCCGCTAACAATGCAAACACAATTACCCAAACCGTCCGTAACCTATCACTAAGAACCATCCTGGAAAAGGATCGTCTTAACCATAACAACTTCATGGATTGGTATCAAAACTTGAGAATCGTTCTCAAGCAAGAAAAGATATCTTATGTGTTGGACGATCCTATTCCCGATGAACCTAACGTGGAAGATGAGGAGGTCTATAACGATTGGGTTAAGTATACCGAGGACTCCATGCAAGCCTCTTACCTCATGTTGGGAACTATGATTCCCGAGATTCAAAAGTATTTTGAACTCATGGGGCATACGACATGATTACCCAATTGAAAGAAATGTTCCTTAAACAAGCAAGGGTAGAACGCTTCGAAACGGTTCGGGCGCTTCATGCATGTCGTATGGAGGAAACCCAATCGGTCTCATCTTATGTCCTGAAGATGAAAAGCCACATTGATCGCCTCGAAAGGCTTAATTGTCCCGTCTCTAAAGAGTTGGCTAAGGATTTGATCCTCAACTCTTTAACAAAGAAGTTTGAGACTTTTGTCATGAATTATAACATGAACGGATGGGACAAGAGCATTGGTGAGCTTCATGCAATGCTCAAAACTGCCGAGGCAAGCATGGGTAAAAAGGCTTTCCCCGTTCTAACAATCAATGAGGGAGGCAACAAGAAGAGGCCCCACCCCGACTCCAAGGCAAGTTTTGCCAAAAGGAAAGGCCACGTCAAAGGGAAGGGAAAAGGAAAGGTTAAAGCGGAACCCATGAAACCGAAGGAAAAGAAGAAAAAGGTTGCTTCGACTGACCCATGCTTTGAGTGTGGAGAGATAGGACATTGGAAAAGAAATTGTCTAACCTATCTCAAGGAGTTGAAAAACAAGAGGGATGCGGGGCAAACCTCAGGTACAATCTTTATGATACATATTGACCTTAATGTTATTTCTTCAAACACATGGGTATTGGATACCGGGTGTGGAACTCATATTTGCAATTTGTTGCAGGGGTTCAAAAGAAATAAACATTACAAGAATGGAGACATTAGTCTCTTCATGGGCAATGGAGCAAAGGTTCAAGTTGAAGCCCGAGGAGACTATGTTTTGAAACTTCCAAGCGGTTTGGAAATCATCTTGAAAATGTTTTGTATGCTCCTAGTTTGACTAGGAACATTATTTCAGTTTCCCTCTTGCTACAATATGGTTTTAATTTAAAGTTTGTAAACGATGACATTTATGTTTTGATGAATGACATGTTTTACTTTAAAGCTATGCCTTCAAATGGTATTTATGAATTGGTTCATGATAATACATTTGATAGTTCAATGTACCAAGCAACCACCAAGAAACTCAAATTAGATTTGAGTGATTCCTATCTTTAGCATTGTCGCCTTGGACATATAAACAAAAATCGCATGCGAACACTTCGAAAGAATGGTCTTTTGGAAACAAATGGAGATGATTCATTTGATGTATGTGAATCTTGTTTACAAGGCAAAATGACTAAGGCACCCTTCAATGGCACCTTTGAAAGGGCAACAGACTTATTAGGGATCGTACATTCGGATGTATGTGGTCCTTTTAAGCCAATGACTAGGAATGGTGAAAGATACTTCATTAGTTTACCGACGACTATAGTCGTTATGGTTATGTGTACTTGATAAGACACAAAGATGAAGCGTTTGAAATGTTCAAAGATTTCAAAAGTGAAGTAGAAAATCAACTCAAGAAAACAATCAAAGTCCTTTGTACCGATAGAGGAGGTGAATACCTTAGTGATGCTTTTCAAGATCATCTTAGGAGTTGTGGGATTATCTCACAACTTACTCCACCTGGAACACCACAATATAATGGTGTGTCTGAAAGGAGAAATCGAACTCTATTGGATATGGTTCGATCTATGATGGCTAGAAGCACATTGCCTCTATCATTTTGGGGTTACGCTTTGCTCTCCGCGACGCGTATACTGAATATGGCCCCAACCAAGAAAGTGGATAAGACACTTTTTGAAATATGGCATGGAAAGGCTCCATCATTATCATATTTGAAAGTATGGGGTTGTGAAGCTTATGTGAAGCAATACACCCCAAATAAGTTGAAAGTATGATCCACTAAGTGTATCTTTGTAGGATATCCTAAAGATGATATAGGATATCACTTTTACGATCCAACAGAGCAAAAGGTATTTGTTGCTCGAAGGGGTAAGTTAGGCTAAGTTCCTTATGGAAGGAACTAGTTGTAGAACAGTGGAACTTGATGAGGATCAAGAACCACAAGCCGATACACGTTTGGTTGATACTAGCACTCAACAAGAGGTTGTTGAAGAGGATCAAGTGGTTGATCAATACACACAAAACGTTCGCAGATCTGGTAGAATTAGTAATCCACCCGAAAGATATGGATTTTTCATGGATGGATGCTACGTGGTAGATTCGGATGAACCAACCACATACCATGATGCAAGGTCACAATCCGATTGTGACAAATGGCTCGAAGCCATGAACGTAGAGATGCAATCCATGTATGACAACCAAGTATGGGAATTGGTTGTGCCACCTCTTAACTCCAAAGTAGTTGGAAGTAAGTGGGTTTTCAAGAAGAAAACTGATATGCATGGTAACTTGGATACTTATAAAGCGAGACTTGTAGCAAAAGGTTTCACTCAAACTCAAGGGGTTGATTATGATGAGACCTTCTCGCCCTGGTGACGCTAAAGTCAATTAGGATATTATTTGCCATAGCTGCATACTACGATTATGAGATTTGGCAAATTGATGTCAAAACGGCTTTCCTCAATGGATATCTTAATGAAGATGTCTATATGGTTCAGCCTGAAGGTTTTGTCGATCCAAAACATCCTAACAAAGTATGCAAGTTAAAGAAATCAATATATGGATTGAAACAAGCATCTAGAAGTTGAAATCATCGTTTTAATGAAGAAATTAGGAATTTTGGATTCATCAAGAAAGCCGATGAAGCTTGTGTGTCTAAGAAGGCTAGTGGGAGCATCATCACTTTCCTAGTACTGTATGTCGATGACATTCTACTATTTGGAAATGATATTCCAACCATGGAAGGTGTTAAAACTTGGCTTGGAAGTTGTTTTTCCATTAAGGATCTTGGTGAAGCCGCCTATATTTTGGGAATAAAGATCTATAGGGATAGATCAAGGCGCTTGATAGGTTTGAACCAAAGTGCATACATTGACAAAGTCTTGAAAAGGTTCAAGATGGAGAACTCTAAGAAAGGTTTGGTACCTATTCAAAAGGGAACGATATTGAATGCGTCTCAATGTCCAAGCTAAAAGGATGAGCAAGAAAGAATGAAAGGAGTCCCATATGCGTCTGCTACAGGATCCATCATGTATGCAATGATATGCACTAGACCGGACGTGTCATGCGCCTTAAGCATGACAAGTAGATACCAGCAAAGTCCAGGTAACAGTCATTGGATGGCTGTTAAAAGCATATTGAAATACCTTAGAAGGACTAAGGATATGTTTCTAATATATGGATCTGGTGAAGAGGAACTCGTTGTAAAGGGTTACACGGATGAGAGTTTCCAAACTGACCAAGATGGTTCTCGATCACAATCTGGGTATGTCTTCATTTTAAATGGAGCTGCAGTCTCTTGGAAGAGCTCGAAGCAAGATGTTGTAGCATTGTCCTACAGAATCAGAATACATCGCCACTTCATTGGCAGCACAAGAAGCTGCATGGTTGAAGAAATTCATCACCGACCTAGGGGTAGTCCCTACCATTCAGGATCCCCTAGAAATCTTTTGTGATAACGAGGGTGCGATTGCACAAATTAAGGAACCTCGTGCACATCAAAAGACTAGGCACATTGAGCGGAGATTCAACCACATAAAGGATGAAGTTGAAAAAGGAAAGATATGTATTCGCAAAGTTCACACCGATCAAAACATTGCGGATCCTCTCACGAAGCTCCTTGAACGGCCAAAGCATGAGGGTCATACTTGTGCCTTAGGACTTCGATATTCTAGTGATTGGATTTGATCTATTTAGTATTTGGATATCGAAACAATTGTTATTATGACTCATTTAATGATTATGGCATTTTGAGTTATGTTCCATTTTTAGCATGTTTAAATCCATGAATAAGTTAATTATTCTAAATGTCCGTAGTCGATCCTATTTGTGGGAACAAATAACTATTATGAACTTGGATTGGTGGATATTCATTAGGTATGAATATAGAGCAAAGTGTTGCTGCCAAAGTTCATAGATATTTGTGGGATACAATTATTGGACTGACCCGCTCTCAAATATTACTACATGAATCTTAGATCATAAGTAAATTTGAGTAAAGGCGAATATCATCGTATCCTCTGAACTGAGATACATATTGGGTCTTGATATTCACCAAATATTGTACTTTGACTTGGTTCTTTGCTGTCAGTAATATGGCATTACATAAGCCTAAGCTCAAGTGTGGTACGAGGTGATTGTGAGAGACGTATGTAGTCAAGATGGGATTTGTTCCTCTTATTCATTGAGAGTAAGATGTCTAAGGCCTACTAAAGTTAAATCAACAGAGAATGATCATACTATGTCTCTGGATTTGACATGACATCTGTAACGAAAGGATGAATGATCGTTTCACCTAAATCATGTTCAAGTAAGGGACTTGAAGGGGATGATGTTATTGAATGGCACTTCGTCATACGTATTAGGGGTAGTAAACCGTTGTTAGGCTGTATTTGCTACTTGCATCAATCTTATATGTATCTTGTGCATGTGGGAGATTGTTGGAATCGGTATGCCCAAGACACATATTAAATTGATGTGGCTAGTACGTTATGATCCAAGTCGGGTCATACCCAATAACAAGCTAGACAAACACACATAATATTTATTTATGATGTGATCAAACAAATAAATATTAACACTTAGAATATTTAGAAATTGATTTTCTAAATAATTGCACTTGAGAAACTAATAAATTATATGGATAATTTATTTTGAGAGAATATTTTATATTGTTATTTAATGGGTTAAGTAACATTATAAATAATTGTGATATGTTGCATAAGTCTTATAACATGTGATGTTATAATTTTATAAAAGGTTATAAAATAAATGTAAGACTTATTTTAAAAATGAAATTGAAAAATCTTGATTGGAAAAAGCCTTTGTGGCCGTCCACTTTGGGCTTCCCAAGGTGGATTTTCCACCAATGAAACTTCATGCAACAATCACATAATCCAACACAAGATCCTACAAGATTTGGTGAATTTTCTTTTATATTTTTAATACACATTTTCAAGTGCAAGAACACCCTTTTATGCTCTCATATTTTCGGCCATAGGTGGTTGATCAAGAGGGTGTTTCAAGTGAGTTCATAAGTGTAGAAATCCTAGCATAATCATAGTGTTTGTTGGAAGGCTTGGGGTATACAAGCTTGAGGTCTTCTCCTTTGAAGATTTCCATTCAAGAACATCATCTTCTACATATCTCTTGCTAGTTGGAAGGTAGTATTCTTATAACACCCTATGGTTGTGTTTTTGATAGCATGCATGTACATATATGGATCCGGGTTTTGGTTTTACATATAAAATGGGTTTTATATCTTGTAAGTAACATGTTTTAAATAAATTTTCCGCTGCATTTTTATTTTATACAGATAAAATAACTTTGATAAACATGTTCAAAACCCCAACACATTAGCACGAACAAAGTACCCAAAAGGCAAGATGATCCAACAACATACGTAAACAAACAAAGTACTTACCTAAAGTAGTCGGAAAGTCCTTGGAAAAAGTCAAGTAAAGTAGTCCGCGTGTAGAGAGAGGGGGAGAGTAAAGGAGAAGAGGCGATGAGGGGTCTAACCTTTTAAAATTTAAACCCATCACCGACTATAAGGTACCAAACAGAAACCTAACAACCAACCAACTCAAAACAAGTAAAAAACACAAAGCACGAATTACAACCAATAATAATTTAAAAGAATCTTGTAAATTCACATTTGGGTTAGAACTTTTATAACAGATATATATTCATGTGATTTTAATTAAAAAAATCCTTAAAACTTTGAAGGTATTTAAATGGGTTATCAAGGTTGACTTTTAAGAGTTTAAATGATTTTAGACAGCTCGTGTGTGTCGGTATGCAACAAATTTAAAATCAAGAGAGTCACGAGTGGTCACGTATATCTATCTACTATACTAAAAGAATTCAATTTGACCACATGGCATGCTGATGTGGACATCCTCTTAATCAAGAGAATGTAATTTTGGGCGGCAGTTTCTTTTCTTTTCTCACATTCGTTCCTTCTCTCATAAGCTATTTCCTAAACCTAGAAGCATTAAAAAATGAATGTTCAATTTTCTTTTTCGCGTACGCTCCTCTTTTTCTCATCTGTTCTTTCAAACACAAACCCTAATACTCATCTACCACTACATTCGTTCCTCCTCTCATAAGCTATTCCCTAATCCTAGATTACTTCTACGTTGCTCAACACTGCCACTACATTTATCGATCTCTAATCTAATCAAGGTAAGATTTTTTTTGATGATTGTGTTTCTGATGTTGATGGTAGAGGAGTGGCGACGGCAATGTAGTTTATGACCGACGAGACGATTTTCACAAAGCCTAGGGTTTTGCGGCGAACTCATTTTTCATGAGCAGATCGTCCCTGATATGTCATTGGTTAACCTGGGTTGATATCCTAAATTCGATGAACCCTAAATCAATAATCAGTCTAATATAAGGTTTTTAGGGTTTCTGATTTAAGGTTTTTTTGGAAGATTCTCCTCACATAATCGAAGGTTTAATTTTTGTTCCTATTGTGTTCTCGATTATACTGATATTTTTGCATTGATCTTTTATGGTTGTGATTGTCTTTCTTTTTGAAAGTTTGTATGTCTATATAGGAGATATGTATGTCCATATACCGAATATAATAACTGATGTGACAAGGGAAGTGGTAGATCGGGTAAAAAAACCCTAAAAAAGGTTGTCTATATAGCATCATATCAACTTTGCATTTGAAAATGGTAAATTGCTTGGATTTGTAGTTTTTTTAATTTTAATTTGGATCTGATTTGAATTTGCTTCAATTGGATAGGGAGGCTTTTGGGGAGAGGTGCATTGAGCTATGTGTTCAAGGAAAGAATAATTTAATTGGTATAGTTATTAGAGAGAGACTAAACTGCTAAAATGGTCTCTGAGGTTTGGTCATTTTTATCACTTAGTTCAAAACTTAAACCTTTTGAATCAGGGTCTGTGTGGTTTCAATTTTGTTGTCATTTACATCCAAAATCAAAATCTGGTAAGATTTTTCAGTTAACATACATCTTTTTTGTCTTTTTCCTCTTTTTTAATGAAGGGCAAAATGGTCTTTTAACATTTTATTATAACAAATTAAAAAAATCTGACAATTTTTTCATTCATTAAAAGGGAGGAAAAAACAAAAAAAAACTAGATGCTAACTGAAAAATCTAACCAGATTTTGCTTTTGAATGAAAATGACAACAAAAGTGAAATCACAGGGACTCAAATTCAAAAGATTTAAGTTTTGGATTTTAGTGATAAAAGTGATCAAATCTCAGAGACCATTTTGACAGTTTAGTCTCTCTCTAATAACTATACCAATTAAATTATTTATACCCACTTGATTGGATCTGAAGGCAAAGGAACAGACATGATATAAATACTTTATGATAGGCAGTTTACTCTCTCTCTCTCTAATTCTCTCTCTAATGGGTGAGGATCCTACGCAAAGTGTGATTTTCCTAAAAAGTCTAGGAAGTGATCTGGGCCATCCGATGGGTGTGTTTAATGGTTGAGATCATCTTGGTGGCATTTTGGTAACATGTGTGTCTTAAAAATATGATTATTTAATTGATTGGGGTAAATGTGTCATTTAAGTTGTTTTAAATTAGGAAATAACTACCAATCATAAAATCACCTCCAAAAATGTCACAATTTTTTTCTCTCTCTAACCCCTCACATTTGAAACTACCTAATCACACAAAAATAACGATAAATCAGATCTAGATGTGTTCATGGTAGTGTGTTTTATTGATAAAACACAATGTGACGAACTAGTGACTGACTATTAAAACACAGTGTGATTAAACAATACCTGAAACCAGTAACTGCTAAAACACAGTGTGATTAGACAGTACCTGAAACCAGTAACTGCTAAAACACAGTGTGATGAAATAGTACCTGAAACATTACCTGAAACGAGTAACTGTTAAAACACAGTATGATTAAACAGTACCTGAAACCAGTAACTGCTAAAACACAGTTTGATTAAACAGTACCTGAAACTAGTAACTGCTAAAACACAGTGTGATGAAACAATACCTGAAACGAGTAACTGCTAAAACAAAGTGTGATGAACCCAGTATAAAACACAACGTGAAGAAATCGTAATGATTTAAAATTGTTAAAGAGATATACGTTTCCATAAATATCTGGATAGTTAGTTAGGATATATAATATTCCAAAATTAAATTAATAATCAAATTACTATTATGCCCTTTTGAATAAAAAAACTAAAAGCCACATGTCACCTCCCCATTGCTTCCTAGACTTTCTAGGAAACATAGGTTTTTTAGCCAACTCTCACTATATATATATATATATATATATATATATATATATATATATATAAGGTATACTTTAAATGATTAATAATTATTGTTATGTTTGAAATAAACAAAATTATATGATGGAGGCATCTTTGATATAGATTAGCATGACATAGATAGTTAGGTAGTGATGTGTCGAAACAGAAAGAACCATATAGTAGTTTTGAGCGCGACAAATCAACAAAATAGGTCTCTATATTCTGTTCTATAAAAACATTGTAATTCTGTCAAAAAGATTAAAAAATAGTTATGTTTGAATGCGAGTGACGTTTAGCTTTACACATGGTTGCAAACGACTTAAGCCAAGCCCGAGCTCGGTCAGGTTTGAGTGAGCTCGAGCTCGACTTGATTCGAGCTTTGTTTTAAAGCTTGAACCGGCTCGTTGGTAGTTTCTTAAACTAGAGGTCAGCTCGTTTATAATCTATTAAGTATCATATTAAATAAAAATAACATAACTAATAGATTCGTTTAGGCTCTGATCTCGATTAGTGAAACTCGGGCTCGTTAACTAAACAAGTTTATTTTTAGGTTCGGGCTCGGTTCATAAACAAGTTTAAATAAGCTTGGCTCGGCACGTAAACAACTTTAAATAGGGGGTAAATATAAATAGGGGGTAAATATTATTAAATATTAACAAAAACTAATATTCCACTAAGGCTCGACGAGCTTCACATGCCAGGGTTGAGCTCGGGCTCGGACAATAAACGAGCAGTATTTTAGGCTCAAGCTCGGCCTAGACTCGATAAGACTCAGCTCGTTCCTAGTTTTTTCGAGCCAATCTCGAGCAGCTCGCGAACGCTAAGCACATTTTATTTCTTCGTATACATAAATTCACAATAAACATAAATTCACAATAAGTTAAACATCTAAACTGTATCTTTTTATCACTAGTTTCTTAGTGTATATATAAATTCACTATAAACGTAATTATCATAATATAAATTTGTAATGATGTTAAACATAATTATCATAATATAAATTTGTAACATTCTGATGTTAAACATAATTATCATAATATAAATTTGTAACATTGTGATGTTTTTAAGTGTTGTACTTATGCATAATGCATTGGGAGGTTTTCAAAAAAATTTTGACTTTTCATTTCAAGCCCATATGTTTTCGTATTTTTATTTTAACACATTTGATTTTTTTCTCTTTGACCCCAAAGCTTTTCATTTTTTTCAATTTAACCCCAACATCTTTTATTTTCAACTTTGGTCACCATATTTTTTTCGTCTTTCGTAAGTTTTTCGTTTTACGTTTCCTTTTAAATTTTGTGAGTTAACACGCTATAACGTATGTGTGAGGTTCAACGTTTTTTTTTCATCTATAATTCCCGTTTGACATGTCCGTCGCAACGCTTCTATTTTCCCCGTTTAATAGATTCGTAGCAACGTACGGCCGTAGATTGACTTAGTTATTTTCTTCTACGTTTTTACGCTTCGGTCTAATTTCTTCGCATTAAGACGCCGCAACGAGCGTGCGTGGTTCAATGTTTTTACGTCTGCTTTGCGTTCGGTGTTGTTTTCTTTTTTATTTATTTTATTTTTACGACTTTTTCTGATGTTGGTGGTCGTTGGCAGTGGTGTAGCATTGGTGCTACTTGGCACAGTTTAACGAACGTTTTTAAAATATTCAGTTTTTTAATAATAATTTGTTTCTAGCTTACCCTATTACTTCCTTTACTTAAAAAACAAATAATTTACGTGCATATTTTTATGGACGTGGGTATAAAATTGATTTGCTCTACGTTTTGACGTAAACTTTTTCCGGAAATGAGTCAGCTCAAAAATAATACATTTTCTTTAAAATAAATGTACGTGCATAATTTTATGTACGTTTTGATAGAAATTAAAGTTCGTCTACGATTCGAGGTAAACTTTTTTGGGAAACGAGTCCGGTCAAATATAACATGTTTTCGTGCTTATTTATGGATGTTTCGAAACAAGTGGAGTCAAATTGTAGGTTCCTTTTTTTCTTTTTTTTTCAAAAGCTCTAACACGTGTCAGTGTTTTTTCTTATATACCCGTTATGTTTGCTATGTACGAATCGGGTCACATATAATGCATTATGATTGTACGTTATAAACTCGATTTACTTTACGTTTTGATCCAATCACAATGCTTATACAGGTTACACTGAGTTCAATTGGATACGTCAAAACGCATGTTTACATATGGTTAACGCATCGCATAACGTTCGGACTGATCAATTTGATGTTAATGATGTATCCTCGCCGCAACGCGCGCAATTGTTATTCCTAGTTTACATAAATTCACAATAAGTTAACCATTTAAACGGTTTTTTTAATCATTAAGACTTGGGTAAAGCATAAAAACCCTAATTTGCATTTTAGGTGGTCCAACTTTATCCATCTATTATCTATAAAAAGTTCTATTACAAGCATGTTTAATACAAAATTAATTTCAAGTAAACTCCGAGAGCCAATTAAACACTTATACAATTACACAAACGCGGAAGATAATCAAATGCGATGGGAGAAACAAAGAGATGCTATTAAAAATTCATCTTGTTTATCATTTTTAAAACAATATATGCGAGAGTCTCATGCATGGCCGACCTGGAAGAGGGGTATGATGGGCGACCGTCCATGACCCGCTATCTCATGGGCCGAATTGAAAAAATAATTTATTTTATATATAACTAACTTTTTTAGATAAAAAGCTATATTAATTTTTAACAACAAAAATTAAGTTAGATATTTAAACATATTCATTAGGCAACCAAATAAACTATTATCAATGGGGTAATGGTCCATTGACAAAGACAACAAACACTTTAGAAGGGGGAGTTCTTGAGTTCAAGTACCACGGACAACATAAGTAAAAGAAATTTGCCGTTAAAAAAAGGACCATTTAAATTAGAAAATTTAACCTAATTATACCCAATTAGTCAATTTCCCGCCCAATGTCAAACCCATTACTAATAAAAAGAAAAGGTTGCGTATGACATTATAGCCTAGTGGCATCTTGATAGTAGGATAAGACTTTATGATCATTAGGTCCTGGGTTCGATTATTTAAAGGGGGGGTTCCCAGATTTATTGGGTTTTCTCCATAAGTGGTGTATAGGCATTATTGCCCAGTAGGGATGGATTTGATCAGGTGGTTCTGCTAGTGGCACGATGATGCTCCAATAATACATCAGTGATTCAAATTTGTCGTTCATAAAAGTAAATAAACAAAAAAAAAGAGAGGGTAAGAGAGGACGAGATTTTTAACCTTTAAGACCTAATTTTTGTTCTCGTCCAAGATCTTGCTCAGGTACCACCCTAGTCTCATAAGCTAGGTTTGTTCATATAATACAAATTTTATGGCGCTTATAAAATCAAAATCAATCGAAAAGAGAGGCATCGGATCTAAAGTAGACTTAAATTCTTCATAAAGAGTCTTAGCTTGATAAAATTGGTGTGATGTCATAATGAGGGTAGCATGACGACGCCCATGAAGCATTTTGCAGGAGTCAATGAGGCATGTCCACATCCTGGCCCAAAGACGTACTATTAAACAAGGCCCACCTCATAACGTATGTTACCGATTGACGACTTATGGACTTGTCGTGTTCAAGGCTTCAAGCAAAATTGTTGATAACGTTTTGATATTATTTTAACGATATTTTAATATCACATTTCTATTTAAATCGTCAAAACTTAAATATATATGATTTGAAGGTTCGAAGTTATTTTAAGATTGTGTTTCTCTCGCTTGCAAGTAGGGTCGGCATCTAATTCTTTTTACACAAAAAAAGTTCTTACACTTTATTCCTAAACAATGTTGAAAATTAAATATTTATAACATGTTGTGCACAATTTACAAAATCATGTTTTCGTCTAGAAAAGTAATGTTTTCCTCTACTAAAATAGATAAAGTTACGTTTTCTTCTTAGATGACAATTATTTTGAGTCATTTCCTAGTAAAAACCATAATTTTACGTACCAAATTTGGTGATTTTCAGCACCCTTGAACTTACCATACAATCCAACATTGGATTATATAATTAATGTAATTTTGAACAATAAGCACATTCGAATATGGGTAGGCTAAATGCACCCCACTTGTTACTTGTCATACCCTCTCCCTTAGAAAACCAATTTAATTGTTGTCAAATTCAACCCCTATCAAAGTTTCGTTTTTTAAAAACGTTTTTGTCTACCGGTTCTCAAATTTTACCACAATATTTACGAACCTACAACTTAGATATCTTCAAATCATATTTTCTTGAGTCCATTAATATTCTAAACTATATGAGAAATCTTAATTTTTTAAAAACTTTTATTCTACCAGTTCTCAGAATTTTCTATCCCAGTATTTATAAACCTATAATTTTGATATCTTCAAATTATATTTTCTGAAGTCCATTTATATTCTAAACTATATGAGAATTGCTATATACATAAATATAAGTTTGCGATATATATATATATATATATATAAGTTTGTAAGAAATTGATATATAATTTAATTTTAAAGATTATATCAGTTTGCATTCTCACAAAGGGGGTTTTCCTATATTTATTAGGTTTCCTCCTGAATTGGTGTTTAAGCATTATGCCTAGTGGGGATGGATATGACCGGGTGGGTCTGCTGGTGGCACGATGATACTACAGTGTTCGTCAGTGATCCAAATTTGCCGTTCAAAAAAAATTATAAAACATATAATATCTTCACGGCAGTAAAAAAACTATACATATTTTTTTTCATTTAAAAGCTTCTGATCCTTTGCAACTTCGGTAAAAAAACTTTGAGCTTTTAGATAATATCAACGTGTTTAGAGAATTTAAAGTGGAAAGATTATATTTCAAATTAAAAAAAAAAGAATCTTGATAATATTTTATAAGTTTATAAATTCAAAAGATTACATGAATACGGTTTAGAAAAAATAAAGGTTAGAATTGTATTATGTGAAAACTTGAAGGAATGGGTATGTCCAGTAAAATTAGTGTAAAAGGGTACGTTTAGCAACCCCAAATAATGTAACTTGTTTATATTACAGATAATTTTTTATTCCGACTATCAACTATTAATGTTACTTTTAACCATTTTTTTTTAAATTTGTGGATTAAACCCTAAAAATTTGTTGATAGAATTTGTTTTTCACTTCAAGTTGGGCCAACGGGATCCAAGATTAATCGGGCTATTAGTCTTAATTAATATTAGATAAGGCCCAAACTCAAGTATAGGCCCACTAATGGACACATGAAACCCACCTCTCAGATCTAATCATATATCTAATCTAAACCCTAATATTGAATCTTCATTGCAGGCAACGCCGCACCGTATCTTCTCAATTTGCAGCAGGTTCATACTCCTACTTCTTGTTCTTAATCTATTTTCTTGCTTTTTATTCTAGAATGATCAACGTAGGGTTTACTTTCTAAATCGTCATACATGTTTGTTTCAATATGATTGTGTTACTTTTATATATGATGCTATTGCATTGATATATTTGTATAATTTCATATGGATTTGAATGTTGTAGATTATCATTTGGAGGCTTTAATTTGGACTTTCCGTCATATGTAGCTGTTTAATGTATTCAGTTTTAACTTATGTGCCTATAGTTTGGATGTTTCTCTACTGCTATCATTGGATTTACAGAAAATGATTGTGATTTTAGGTTGATTTTTTTGTAGATTTTGTTAGGCTGTGTGATTGTTTCACCATTGATGTCTGCACTAGTTTTTGTGAAATAAATATAAATATATGTATTATATTATAATTTTGACTTTGGATGACTTGTCTCACTTCAATGTTTTTACATGTAAAGCCATTTTATCAGCGAGTTGGATATGATATAGGAGTTGTTTCAATGTTGTTTTGTTGGTTATTTTGTCTGCACTCGTTTTTTGTGAAATAAATCTAAATTTATGTATTTTATCATAATGTTTTTACTTCAATCTAATATAACCTGTTATATTTATATTTCAAAAAAGTTAAGGTATGAATTTGTTTTGGTGACTTTTTTCAGGTAAGCAATGGCGGTTCCCAAGCTCGATAAGAAGATCGTCAAAAAGCGCGTCAAGAAGTTCAAGAGGCCCCAGAGTGACTGGAAGATATGCGTCAAGGTATATTATGTCTCTTTTATGCTGGATAAGCATTTAACATTCTTTCTATTCTGTTCAACTCTCTACGTTAAAAAATACTTTATACTACTTAAAATGTATATTATATAATTCAGTTTAGTATCATTATCTATGGTATCGTAAGTTTTGTACAAGTTACTTGTAGCGGTCTTATGCTATATATCATTCATTACGGGTTGGTCAGCAAGTTAACTTTTGTGTCATTTTGTTGTAGGAAAACTGGCGCAGACCCAAGGGTATTGATTCTCGTGTGAGGAGGAAGTTTAAAGGTGTAACTCTTATGCCCAACATCGGTTACGGCTCAGACAAGAAAACTCGTCACTATCTGCCAAATGGTTTCAAGAAGTTTGTTGTCCACAACGCCAAGGAGCTGGAAGTCCTCATGATGCACAACAGGTATATAGTTTAAAACCACTCATGTTAGTTATAAACATTTTTCAACGCTCACTTTTGTTGTTTAACATTTGGCTTTTGTGCAATTCAGGACATACTGTGCTGAAATAGCGCACAATGTATCTACTCGCAAAAGGAAGGAGATTGTTGAGCGTGCAGCCCAATTGGATGTCGTTGTTACCAACAAGCTAGCTAGGTTGCGCAGCCAGGAAGATGAGTAATTTGAATTTTGATGTTCAAGTGTTATAGCTAGGCCCTCGGTTTTTTATAATTTTGATGTTCAAGACTCATCATGACTTCAGATTTTGTATTCGTACTTGTCAATTTTGTTACCCAAGTTTGTGTTGTCGATGAAACGAGTGTGAATGACGGTGTTTGTTTAAATTACAGGTCTTTTCTTAATGCTTAGATTTATAGAAAAACAAAGTTTGTTACAATTGTGCAATTGGTAATATAGATTCAATTAAAATACATTAGCTCTTTAAGGCATTTATTAAAAGGCAATGCTGCTACAATTGCAAAACTAAAGATCCACAAGTGATGTTGGCTCCCTTTATATTTGGTCTCCAGTATATATTTTTATGATCCTATAAAGTCTGTCTTTCAAATTGTTCTTCACCGTTAGATCTTGCTGAGATTAAATCGGGAGCATTTGAACTCCAATTTTTAACCGCCGTCTCGGCGGTTACCGTTTTCCTTTTCTTAATTCGGCGGTCACACCTTTTTGAGGCAGTTTCACAATGTGGTTCCGATTGTTGCTCTGCTTAGATGTTCTTTCTTCCATCTGGTGGAATGATTGAAAGTAGCCAGAAATTGAGCTATGGAGTTCTGGAAGAGATTTGGTTGCAAGCAATTATTCCAAGATTTTGGATGCCATGGAATCGAGATGGAAGTCCAGATTATCGAGGATTTTGGATTCACTTTCATACATGAACCACTTCTTTTTCTATTTTTGCACTCGCACACACTTACCTAACCCTAGCCTCTGAACTGTAAGTCACACAATTTTCGTCTATGTCTTGCTAATTTGATTTAAATTTCACATTGTTATTGCTGATTTGATCTCAATTTCACTTTGGAATTGCTAATTTGTTCTCAAATTCTCGTCTGTATTGCTAATTCGATCTCAGTTTCGCCCTCATGTTACAATTACTGGTTAAAGACGAGAAGGTTGCCACGTTAGTTGCTAAGGAAGATAATATTGGTTTTTTGCTTAATCTATTTGATGTGAATAATATCTACACTTATTCAATCCCTTCTGCCTTATTTCTTATACTCTTTATCCTTTTATGTTTCTGGGAAATTAATGTGGATCAAGCAGGCATGACTTCAGTTGCAAAAGTATTGAAGGTTAGCTGTCTGTCAAGTATGTTATATAGAGGATTACCTTTATTATTTTCAATGTCTTTTTTATCATATTATTTGTAACCTTGAGGCTTGGTTATTTTGCGGGTCTGACCCAACGGGTCTTTAAGTACATCTTACTAGTTATCATAATCATGGTAAACTCGATTTCAGGTACAATGCATGCTGGCTTCCTTTGCTTGCTAAGCATTCGGAGTCCCGGATCACTGAAAGACCTATAGTTGTTTTGTTTCTCTGGATGAATACCCAAAAGAGGATCCACAGCAAGCTGATGAGGGAGTGAGTCTACTGAATCACTTTTAAATGTTGGTTCTGAGGACTTTAGTAAAGGTGGTTGCCCTCATAGTTTTATACCTGTCCGATGCAGGGATGTTGAATATGCTCAGGTGTCATGGGTAACCAATGAAGGTTGTTCGTTTGGTATTTCACTCGATTCATGATGAGCGTTTTGTATATCTTTGTTAACTCAGTCGATTTGTTGTGGCTTGCAGTTGAAAGGGGTAAATACATGGATTTCCAGGTTCATGTTAAATCCAAAAATTAATATATTTACACATCTTTGACATTAATTTGTCTTAAATCCGAAAATCTAATGGTAACAGTCTAAGAAACTAGCCATTGTTTTTTTGTTGCAGTTGTTTCAAATTGTAAAGACAACTGATCGAGCACCAACTTCTTCAGGTTAAGCTTTGTTACCAAACTTTATATTCATTTTTATTTCACAAATATAAAGTTTCTACTTTCAGTTTATTAACTTGATCCGACCAATTGTTTTCCACTATTAACTAGAACAATCTGATCTTTATGAAAATGTTTCATCCGATGATATCCTATTTGACATTCGTAACCCAAGAACCAAAGAACATAAGCTGAAAATGGAGGAAGGTCTAGTAGTCACCAGTAGAAAGTGATGCAGAGCATCATCGTTATCTTTTAAATTTGAATTTTGATTTCCTAATCTTTTTTTTATTTAGTTTCCTTTTTGAATTATAATTTTTATCCTATAAGTAGGATCTCTAGGGTTCATTGTAAGTTAGTTTTTGGTTGAATTTATATTAAAAGAACATTGTTCTTGAACCCTTTGGGTTGTTTATCGTCTTTGATTAATCAATTGTTTCTTGAGCCATTTGATCGCACGCGAAACTGCAGCAGAAAGATTCTCGGTATGGCATATGGAGCAATTCTTTATGGTGAAAACTTTGTTTTAACTGTTTGTACTTTTGTATTTATCTTTAAGTTAACTTAATAAACTTTTTTTTTTGATAAAATATATGGTACACAGGGAACAATTAATAATTGGGCTCTTTGATTTCAATTAAATAAACTTCTGTCTCTAATACTGATTTGAACTGCCACCTGCTGGTGCATTTGGATCAACTGGAAGGAGGCCAGAACTATCGATATCGCCCTTAAGGTACATTATGTAACACATTTTACTTCCTTATACTGGCAGCATGTCATGTTGGTCTTTACCATCCGTAGTGGGTGTGATTTTTTGCTTTTTTCCCCCAATCACGCCCCCACCCCCACCCCCATGGGCGCTATTCAGCAAAAATGCCCCCTTCCGCGTGATTTGAAACACGCTCAAAAGCCCCTTTCTTCACCTAGCTTGGCCAATCAGATGATTCCATGTATTAAGACCATTAATTTTAAATTAAAAGAAAACAAGAAAATATTAATTGGGTAATCATTGATGGGCCATTATTGGGCATTATCCCACTACGCCCATTTGTGAAAAACACCCATAATGGCCCTTTGTTGACTGGGATGACACGTGTCGTAAAATGCCATGGGTAGGGGCATTATTCATGTGTACCACTAACATGGTCTAATTAGTAAGGTAAATGTTAATTTTATCAGTATAACACATTACTTAACAAATTAATAATTTTTTTGTCATTCGTTTTGTTCGTGTTCATGTTTTTCTGGTTTAAGTAATGTTGTTAGAACTATAAGCATGTCTGATCTGTTGTGACCTATTTTCATATTGTTTCTTATAAATGTTTGGTGTGTTGTTAGTAGAATCGGTATACCCAGTTTACATGACCCAAGGATCTTAGTGTTCATACAGAGTAGTGCTTTAAAATTTCTATTAAAACAGTTATATATCTTCCCAATCGAGAATTATAATCAGTTGGTTGTAATGCTCAATTATGATATCCCTCGTCGGTTATAATGAATTATGACATAAAGCTAATAACCTTTAATAATTTCAGGCATGAGTGTATTCATTACTGATTTACTGCTAGCAGCATGTGAGATATCATCTCGTGAAGATAGAAGAGTGTCTAGAGACCTTTTTTAAAGGAGGTAAGCGTTTTGAGTATTTTTTAATGCTTTGTTAGATATCTCTTGTCTGCATGATGCAATTAAAGATACCACCATCTGTGTCTTAGTCAGTTTAGTTATAAATTATGCATTCATGAAAGAATGGAAGCTAGAAAACAAAGGACAGATGCGAGTAAATCTCGAAGCCTTTTGTCAATGGATGTCTTAGTTTGATTAAATAGTGTTTAGGCATTTGGACTAAGGTTGGTTTTGCGTGATGTTTGGATGTTGGACTTGTGTTTTTTTTAGGATCAGATACTCTACAAGAAGTGTCCGGGTTCCAAGCTTTGGATTTTACACATACCGGCTAAACCTGTCATCAAACATTTGGAAGATTTCTTGGTTAAAGGTGGGATCGTTGCAGAATCTTTTGTTGGCTGTATCTTTTATTTTTCTTTAAGAACTAATAGTAATAGTATTAGATTTTCACTTTATTTTTTATTTGGTCATCTGGGAAATGTATTTTTGGTCTATCATGGCCAACCAATGGGAATGGAAGATGCCCTCATGGATTTAGAGGTATGTTTTTTGTGCATCACAGCATATTATGAAAACCACTTGCTTCTATTGTTTGTCCTACTTCTAAAACCATTACAGTTTATAAAAGATGTACACAACATGATGATTAGCAAGCTCTTCTTTTATAAAGAACGCCTTGATGACATGGCGTATTCAGTTGTTTTGTTTACATGGTTCTGTACATGTTGATGTTGAGAAAACAATTCGGCCTCGAAAGTTAAAGCGAACCTTCTTTGTTTACAGTTTATTCCCCATTACCACCTTCCTAACTTTTTGTTCTATTAGCTAACTTTTTGTTCTATTAGAAAAAAATGGAGCTCTATCTTCTGATGACATGACGTGCCAAATAACACTTGAAAAGAATGGAAAGTTCCTTGGATGTTGCTTTGTCCAGTGTGGTTAGTCATTTTCTACTAATTAGTTAAACGAGTTCTACTTTCATATTAAACAAACATTGTTTTGTTTAGAATACAAAGAAAATACCCGGCCACTAGAAAGGTCTTTGGATATTGCTTTGTCGTTTGTTATATGTCATTGTTACATATAAAATACTCGTTCACCAGACAGGTATAAAACTAGCTGTAGTACTGCTATCAACAATTACTTAAAAGTTGCAACTTGTTAATGATTAATGAAGCACGTAACTAAATGAGCTTCAGTTTTAGATTTTGTTTAAGCTATTTGTGTAAATCCGGTTGGAAAGCTTAGGCCCGTTTGGCTGGTGGAATTCACATGAATTCAAATGGGAATTATAAACCTATAAATAAGTAACACCTTTATGCTTAAGGTTGTTGTATCTATGGCTTTGGAGTTTTCAAAAATTTTTTTTTGAAATTTTCATTTCTAACTCTATTAGTTTAAATCTTTGGCAACTTAAGTTTAAGGTTTTAATATTTAATAATTTAACCCCTTAAGTAATTTGTTTTTTCACTTCTAATTCAAAAGTTTTCATCTTTTTCATTTTTACCCCCTATGATTTTTTTTGTATTTAACCCAAAGCTTTTCATCTTTTGTAATTTAATTCCCAACACTTTTTTACTTTCAATTTTGATCCCTTATACTTTCATCTTTCACAAATTTTCCGTTTAGCGTTTCGTTCTAAACTTTCCGAGTTAACACGCCGCAACGTGCGTGTGAGGTTCAATGTTTTTTGATCTACTTTTCCCGTTTGACAGGCCCATCGCAATGTGTCTATTTTTTCCTGTTTGATAGGTCTGTCACAACGCGCATGTTAGAGATCGACTCAATTATTGTTTTCTATGTTTTACACACTGGCTCGCAGTCATATAAGAAAATTTGCATTTCATCTATTATGATGTATAATTAATGAATCCCCCACCGCATTGCGGCTGGTGATAATTCTAGTTGGAATTAATTCCAAGAGGAATTATGTTTGATTGATAAAAATAGAATTGCATTTGTAATTAGTTCCACCATTTAATAGATTTCAACTTTCCATTCATAACTATGAGCTTAAACATAATCCATAAACAATCTTTGAATCCAAACAAATAATTATAACTCAGGTTATAGGGGTATGTTTGACATGGAGCTTTTAGAAACTTCTAGCTTTAAGCTTTTAAGAAAAAAGCTCATACTTAATAAAAACCCTTGTTTGGTTGAAGTGACTTGAATCTTTTAAGTTAGAAGCTTAAAGCTTTTGGTTGAACGTCCACTTCTAATCCATTATGCAAAACCACTTCCCTAACGGTGTGGTCATGACCCAAATCATTATTCTCTTATTTAATTTTTTTTTTTGTGAAAAAGAAAAGGAGGCCCATGGTTCCCATGGTCTAATCCATGCAAACCATGGTGGATGAGACAAATGGTAGTGTAACAATCCATTAATAATCGTACGTGGCGATTGATGACCTAACTCATGCCCACCACACCCTTTAGCACATAAGAAATATAACCATTTTAAAAGAGTAGATTTGATTTTTGAAAGAAGATTCGATTTTTTTTCTTTCACATCAACAAAATCAAACTATACCCATGGATGGATACAAAACTTTTTAGTTCATATTCACTGGATAAACATGTCAAAGGAAGTACTTCAACTTCTAAATCTAATTCCTTTCCGATTTCTTTATAAATATTCTTTGATCCAAACGCACCCTCAGAATTCAAGATAACAATGATGGATTTGAGATACAAAATATCACCACTCAATCCAATCAAAGGGCATTCTAAACACAAGTTTAGGATACAGAAGACACCACCTAAAACTAAAATTATATGAATATGGAATTGAAATATAGAATTTTACCACTCAATCCAATAGAAGGGCAATTTAAACAAAAGTTTAGGATAGAGAAAACACTACTTAAAATTATGAATAGGATCCAACCCAAACAGCCAAACTTGGATCACATGTTTAAATATATAGTTCTTTCCATGGAGTTGTTAACGCTATCAGCTATGCAATTTGGGTTGTTTCTAGCTTTAGATTTAACTTAGCTTATAATTTAGAAGCTAATAGTAAGGTTAAAAGATGTTTACTGGTCAAGAGAAATCGTGTATTGTATTCTCTCACGCTTTACCTAGGTTATTACTGAAACAAAGGTTGTCTATTGTCATAATATTAGATGTCTGACTCTCTTAATTTTTGTTTTTATTTTATGAGGACACATTCATTGATTTGTGTTTTTGGTTTATGTGGTTAGTTTTGTGACTTTGTCATAATAACCTTTAGGGGTTGTTTGGTTACCTTTTAACGAGCCTCTTAATGGTTCAGACCTCTTACTAGTTTAACACTTAATGGTTTAGACTGTTTGTTTCGCAAGCAAATGTCTGAATGATTCAAACATTATTTGCCTATGAATGGTTAAGTATTATATTGAGTCTGAATGGTTAAGACCTCTAATTTGAATTGGTCAGACATTTGCCTCTGAACGGTTAAGCATTATACTAGCACTTAATGGTTCAGACCTCTTACTTATTCAACACTTATTGATTCAGACCTCTTACTGATTCAGCACTTAACCATTCAGAAGTTGTCAAACAGCACCTTACATTATTTAATAGAAAACTTGGGTACAATATGAATGCATAATGCATAATGCATGAAACTTTGAAAGTCCAAGATCGAACCCAAAGAAAGTTGGCATGAAACATTCAACATGTTACGTGGGAGACATTTTAATGAAAATATTCAACATGCTACACGTCGTTCTCATTAAACTAAACAATATTATTATTGAAAAGGCTTAGGGTTTAAGAATATCAAGCAACAAAGATCATTGGTCCCAAAATTCAACCTCTTGTAAAAAAAAAAGGGTAAATGCACGGTACCCCTGACTGCGGGAGGGTTCTCCCTCCCCAAGCTAGCTTAGCCCCATAGCTGCCTGGCGGTTACTACCCAGCAGGATTATTCGGGCCGAGCTGGACTCGATCCCACGTCCTCCCGTTTGGAATGGGTGAGGCTGACCACTGGGCTGACACCCCGTGGTTAAAATTCAACCTCTTGTATCTATTACATTAATAATATTTCATTTATCTTATACATTGCATACGTTTCAATGTTATTATCCAAGTAACTGAAAACTTGTCGTATTGTTTTATTAATTGTCAACCTTTTTTGTGGTCTAAAACAAACTTTTTTTAACGGTAAATATTACTGACAGACCACTGAAGTATTACCATGCCACCAATGGAACCACCTGATCATATACATCTCCACTAGGCAATAATGTCTATACACTAATTAGGAAACCCAATAAATCTAGAAAAAGAAACTCCTTATAGAAATCGAACCCAAAACCTAATAGTCCCTAAAGTTTATACCACTTTCAAAATGTCACTAGACTGTAATGCATGGGCGTCTAAAACAAACTTTTAAACTAGAGCCTTTTCTTAAAATAATAAATGGTAAATTACGCTTTTCGTCCTTTATGTTTGTATCGGATTACAATGGATAGCCTTTAACTTCAATAATTACAGTCACAATCCTTTATTTGTAAAAACCATTACACCCTAGGTCCTTTAGCACTAACGTAGTTAAAATTTTCAATTAAGTCATATCATGTGCACCTCATGTGAGAGCATCTATGTCTTTTCACAAGTTGTTTCTTCCCCGTTATGATCCCTCATTTATAACAGCCACCACCAGGGGCGTAGTATATAAGGGGCCGGGAGGGGCGCCCAACCCCCCGAACATTTTGCTCAGTAGCGTTATATATGTAGTTTTCTTATAGAATTTTTTGGGTATATACGTTTTCGACCCCCTGGTTCTATAGAAATTTTTGGGTATATACGTTTTCGACCCCCTGTCATTCGGGTCAAGCTTCGCCACTGGCCACCCACCACACCTTTGCACCACCACCACCACCACACCAGACCGCGCCACCACTATTTTCTTTCTTTCCTAGCCACCACCACCACCTGTCACCACACCACCATCTGCCATCTCCGGCAACAACCATTACCACCATTTCCGGCAACAACCATCACCACTGATGCCACCTTATAAATGATAGCTTTCTGGCTTGCTTTAATTATCAATTAAAGTAATTAATGAATCACTTGTAGTGCCCAATGCAAACTTCATCACTTCAAGAACCAAAATCTCAAGTTATTTCATCGTTAAATATATGAATAAAATAGAAATTCAAATTGTAAATGATCCTCAACGTAAAATGCTTATAATTGTCATTAAAATCAGGGCTCAAAGACATCATGCCATCACTGGATCACCAAACGTAATTCAAATTTACAAAAAAAAATGATAATATAACAATAAATATATCCAATTTAAAAGGGGTTGCGGGGCAGCTTGTTGCCCGTTTACCTGCCACTTGTTTGTAATTTGTTACTTTGGTATATAATTTACTTAAAGCACTATTTCTTAAAAATATATATATATATATATATATATATATATATCCAACGGAGTTTTATTAGCTGCTTCTGGTGATTAACAAAAATGAAGAAACTCAAGGCTTCCGCAATGATTATACGCTTCAATTGAAGGTAAATACATGAAGCTATCGATTCAATTGTTGAGATTTCAAAGGATTTTTCTCTCACAGAGGCAATACAAAAACACAAGAGTATCAAGAATTACATATCAATATAGATGTAGATAAGGGCTTACGAGTAGTGTCTGATTGGTGAGTCTGTGAATATGGAGGTAGGCGTCGTAGCTTTGATTTATATAGCAGTTTTATCAATTTGGGGATTAGGGTTTTTGTGTCGATCAGAGCCCAAATCTGCATTATTTGTTGCACAACACAATCTAGAGTGAACTGATTTGTAGATCCGTAACAAATCTCCAAAATTCTCAAATCTGCAGAAGAAGAATCACAATGTTTAGATGAATGTTCAGAGAGAGGGGAAGTTTAGAGACAGAGTGTTTAGTGAGAGAAAGTTTGGAGAGTGGAAACTGGAAAGGATGATTGAACTGAAAATTTTTGGTTATATTTATTAAGAAATTTTAAATACAAACATGAAATGACCAGAATACCCTTTAAGTGAATATATTTAACTGAAAATTTTAATTGGGTTAGTACTAAAGGACCTAAAATGTAATAGTTTTTACAAATAAATGATTGCGACTGTAATTATTGAAGTTAAAGACTATCCATTGTAATTCGATACAAACATAAATGACGAAAACTGTAATTCACCCAATAATAAAACTAATTATAAAACCTGACATTAATTCGTGTACACTTCATTTTTCATATCTTTAACAAAATTAGAACTATATTACATACTATCATACTTTTCGTTCCCTAAAATCCGGAATTCAGTTATTCTCTTTTATAATGAAATGCAAATCTTGTAAAAGGTTTATCATTTACTAATTACTACATGCCTAACATATTAACAATACAATCAATCAATCATACTCGGTAAATCCCACAAATAGCAAAGCTATGATAGGGTCTGGGAAGGGTGGGATGCAGGCACACCTTACTTCTATTCATAAAGATAGAGAGTCTGCTTCCAGAGAGACCCCACAACAAAAGCCAGATAGTAGACAAGCGAGAAACTAAACAAATCTAGAAACAGAGAGTTACTAAATAACAAAAGAAGTGTTGGAAAGGTAACATAGTGAAAAAGAACAGATATTTCGAATCACAAGACCCCACGTAAGCGTATAAAAAAATCAACCCAGACCATAAGGAAAACTAAACCTCTACCCCAATACTCAGACCTAAAGACCTACTCCTAAAAGTCCTTAACCTTAATCCTACGTCTTCATAGACCCCTATCCTGGACCACGTCCTCAGAGAGGTGTAGCTCTAGCAAATCTTTCCTAATCCGCTCATCCTAGGTCATCCTGGGCCTACCTTGACTCCTCCTCCATTCCACAGGTAAGCCTTCTACTGCTCTAACTGGCTCTGTCAACTGCCTCCACTTCACATGCCCAAACCATCTTAATCTTCCCTCCTTTATCTTATCCGAAATATTAGCTACTCATAACCTTTTCCCTAATATCCTCATTTCTTATCCGGTCTAACCTTGTGTGCGCCCACATCTATCTTAGCATCCTCATTTTTGCTACCTCCATCTTGCGTACTTATGCCTTCTTAATGGGCCAACAGTCTGTCCCATATATCATAGCAGGTCTAATTGCAACCCGATAAAATTTTCCCTTTAATTTAGTAGGGAACCCTTTGTCGCACAAAACCCCAGTGGCTGCTCTCCACCTACAGCAACCCACCTGGATGCGATGCGCTACATCGCTATCTATTTCCCCATCCCTTTGGACAAACGATCTTAAATACTTAAACTTCGTAACCTGCGGAACCCCCTGATCCTCAATAGTGATTTGCGTGTCGTCTCCTTCCTCTGCACCACAGAAATTACAATAAAGGTACTCAGTCTTAGAGCGACTAATTCTTAAACCTTTTCCCTCTAAAGCTGCACGTCACTCCTCTAATCTCGCATTCAAACTCTGTTTAGTTTCCGCCACTAACACAATATCATCTGCGAAAAGCATACACCATGGAATTGTCTCTTGAATCGACTTGGACAACTCATCCAAGACTGCTGTGAAAAGAAACGGACTCAACGCGGACCCTTGGCGGAGTCCTACCTCAACAGGAAAGAAATTAGTAGCCCCTACAAGCGCCCGAACACTAGTTTCAGACTTAACATACATATCCCTAATTATGTCAACATACTTTCCGGGAACCTCTCTACCCTCCAAACTATCCCGAATTAATCTACGAGGCACACTATCGTATGCTTTTTCAAGGTCAACGAACACCATATGCAGATCCAGCTTCTTCTCCTTATATTTTTTCCATCAATCTTCTTAGGATGTGTATCGCCTCTGTAGTTGACCGCCCTGGCATGAAACCAAATTGGTTTAGTGTAACCCGGGTTTCTCTTCTAATTCTAGTCTCGATGACCCTCTCCCATAATTTCATAGTATGACATAGTAGCTTTATCCCTCTGTAATTCCCACAACATTGGGCGTCTCCCTTATTCTTATATAAGGGCAAGAATTCAAGTTAAAACCTTTTCATAGGCGCACATATAACGACATTAATGCTTAAAGTTCTGTTGATCTTGCGCATGTATATGTTGGAACCAAAACCACCAAGATCTCAAAGATAAAAAAAATAAATGTGCTAGCTATCAACTAAGGAAATGTGGATTCACACACCCTAAAATTAGGCACTTAACACCATATTACTTTTTTACCAAATTGTTATATACTAGGAATAAGACCCGCGCGCTGCAGCACGGGTACGTCGCAAATATCGAATGAATTAGTCCAAACGTTATGTGATATGTTAATCATATGAAAACGCGTGTTTCGACGTTTCCGATTGAATTCAATGTAACCATATAAGCATTGTGATTGGATCAAAATATAAAGTAAATCAAATTTATACTGTACAATCATAACCTATTATATGTGACCAGGCTCATATATAGAAAACATAACACGTGTAACGGAAGAGTTGACACGTATAATTAAAAGAAATTAATTAGAGCTTTTGAAAAAAAAAAACGAAAAAAAAAAAGAAACTCCGATTTGACTCCACTCGATTCGAAACAAATTTTACAAAACCATTCATAAAAGAAGCACGAAAACATATTATATTTGACCTGACTTGTTTCCCATAATAGTTTACGTCGAAACATACACCAACTTGAATTTATACCGAAACGTACATAAAATATGTACCTAAAAATGTTTTTTATACGAAAACGTATTATATTTGACCTAGCTTATTTTAAGAAAAAGTTCACGTCGAAACGTAGAGTAAATTGATTCATACCGCCACATACATAAAAATATGCAAGTAAAAAATAGTTTTTTAAGTAAAGGAGGTATAGGGGTAAGCTCGACACAAAGTATTAGTAAAAAACTTAATAGGTTAAATACGTTGGTAAAATCGTGCCAAGTAGCACTAATGCCACATCACTAACAGCGACCACCAACATTAGAAAAACTCGTAAAAATAAAATAAATAAAAAAGGAATAAATAACATCGAACGAAAAACAGACGTAAAATTGTTGAACCAGCACACCTATTGCGTCACGTTAATGCAAAAAATTAGACCGTAATGTTAAACATGGAAAAGAATAACTAAGTCCATCTAGAACTTGCGCGTTGCGATAAACTTGTCACACGGAGAAAAATAGACGCATTGCAACGAGGCCTGTCAAACTGAAAAAAATAGACGAAAAAAAAGAAAATTTAGATAAACATGTGAAAGATAAAAGTATGAGGGACTAAAGTTGAAAAAAAAAAATGTTTGTGTTAAATTCTAAAAGATGAAAAAATTTAGGTTAAATGTAAAAAAATTTAAAAAAGGGTTAAAATGTAAAAGATAAAAAATTTATAGGTTGAAAGTGAATTTTAATTTTTTTTTTTAAAAACACCCTATGAAAAACACATGAACCAACAATATGTTACTTATTTGTAATATAGTAATATTACACATAGATGTCGGTGATACTTACATTTTTGTCCCTTATGCATTTTTTCTCTTAGCCCTTTAAGTTTCAATTGTTGTCTTCGGTCTCTTACATTATTTATGAACTTTGTTTTTTTTTTCTATATTTTTTCCCAAACAAAGACCAAAAAAAAAGTGTGCAATAACTTTTTTTTATCTTTGACACTTCCTCTATTTTGAAAATTAGTGTTTTTCAGCTCTTATTTCTTTTTATATGTTATACAAACTAATTCTTTTAATTTTTAATGTTATAACTTTACCATTGTACCATATATAATATTCGTTTCTAACCCATTAAGGTTTTACTATTTAACTGTTCTTTAATAACTTTCATTCGCTAATTTCTTTTTAAAAAAGCTAATTTGTCACTGACTTTAAAAACTTTGTGAAATATCATTTTGCCCCTTCAAATTTCTAAAGTTTCGAGTTTACTCCTATTGTTGTTTTGCTTTAAAATAACTAATTTATACGTGCATATTTTTATGTACTTGTCGATATAAATTCGAGTTGGCCGACGTTCCGATATAAACTTTTTCTAGAAACGAGTGAGGTCAAATATAGTGCGTTTTCGTTTAAATTATCATTTTTATGTGCCTATTTTTATGTACGCGTCATTATAAATTCGAGTTGGTCTATGTCTCAACGTAATTTTTTGGAAACGAGTCAAGTCAAATATAATACGCATTTTGCTTAATTTATATACGTTTCGTAAATTTTGTTCCGAACCGAATTGAGTCGAATTGTGGTTTCTTTTTTTTTCCTTTTGATTACATGTGTTAGTTTTTCTTTTATACTTGTTATGTTTTCTATGTATGCGTTGTATCATATATAATATGTTATGATTGTGCGATGAAAATCCGATTTAATTCACGTTTTGATCCGATCACAATGCTTATATATGTTACATTGTGTTCAATCAGATACGTCTAAACTCACGTATTCATATGTTTAACGCATCACATAACGATTGGACTAATTTATTCGATGTTTGCGATGTACACGCGCCGCAACGCGCGCGGATCTTATTACTAGTTAATAACACAATCAACTAACTTTTTTGCCAATATTAATGAGATGCATTTTTCGCATCATCTTATTTTAATATTATTTTTTATTGTTTACTATATTAGCATGGGAATATGGGTTTTCCTTGGTTTATTTATTTTTATATTTATTATTATACAATAGTATCGGGTACTAGTTTCATTCTTTATTTTAAATTATAGAATAAGAGATTCCTTCCATAAATTAACTTGCAACCAATATGGATGATAATTAGACAGGTATTGACAATTTTAATTTGAGGTCGTGTCTTATACCTAACTCAATAACCATCATGTGTTAGGTATACACTCGTTAGTTTGTTAAAAATTATTCAATGAGGTTTATAAATGTATTTTCTTTCTATCATGTAATTTACAAATATAAAAACTAAAAAAATGTTTACAAATATGACCAGGTAAACAATTATGTATGTTTCAAGTAATTGGACCGTATATCACCTAATACTATATATGTCCTATGACAATATATTTTTTAAAAATAATCTCATATTTATCCTGATTATTTCAGATTTTGGATATACCTGAAAGAAAATATATTTGAAATGGGACTGTGTGTAAATATTTCATGAGTTGAGAATAATTCCCACCAATAAGTCAAAGATGAATTATTAAAAATTCAATTTCCCATAAAAGATAAAACAAAAAAGGTTTTGACTACTACCAAATTTCCTACACAATCATACCCGAATATTTCTTATTACTACCTTTAGAAACTAAAGATTATTTTTCCATACTACTCTTGTAACAAAAATAAATACTAACCTATTTCGTGATATATATCGTGTTATAATTTATAGCATGACTAAAGTAATTTTTGCATCAATAATACGTTGGTAAGCATATGTATCGTCTCACCCCCAAGTAAAAATACTCTTTCTATACCAAGAAATAGTTAAGAACACATGGTATTCTAGAAATCCAGCTTAAATATTTTTCTAGGCCTTGTGGTATTACTCATTTTTTTACCTCGGGAGTTTTACTACTGGTTTCTACAAGCAATGGGTACCATGCACACAAGGTAGTCGTTTCTAGTTTTGTTGTTTTCTACGTGCCATTCTTCCGCCTGGTTGGGTTAGATTTTGCAACATGCTTAGACTGCAAAGGGTGTCTTACTAATATGATGGTACTTTTAAACTTTTGGTAGATTAATGAACATACGGGTTTTCTAAAAATCTGCCATTTCAGTCTTTTAAGGCACCAATGTTTTACATTGAGAATGAATTTGGCTTTATACTTGAACGAAATGAAGCAGCATGGTGCTCTTATGTGTTATATCCCTGTAATTAAGTTTTCATGTTTGATATTCAAGCCACTAAACATTCTCATCAAGCTCAAACCATTATATCAACACAAAAGCCATACAAGTAACTCATATTTATCAATTACAGACCATGTGTATTAGCTCAAATGCACGCAAATTTTTACACCGACTTATTTCATCGTTGCAAGCTAGAAGGTCAACATCTTCCTGGATGGGTACTAAGTGTAACACCCCGACCACGTGGAACTTGTGATGGAAACGTCGGGGAGTCACGTTACAAATTGTTCACAACACATGGTACTAAATTTTTATTATATTGCTTACATTGTTTTACAAACATAAAGGAGTACGAGTAGTTGTTTTTAAATTTAAAAACGATCTAAGGCCCGAGTGTGTTCCTATGTGTAGCATGCTTGAAATGTCGATACCTGAAACATATTTGAAAATAGACGGTCAACAATAATGTTGATGAGTGACATAGGTTTTGTGGCCAAGTATATGGCAAAAGTTTGTTATTGCAATACATTGTCCAACTACACGCGTTGACAAGTGAAAATCAATTTTTGTTGCCAATATATGGCAAAAAGTTTAGTATTGCAACACATCGTGTTTGATAGTATAAAACCAAGTAATTTTGTGTTAACAAAAATTGTACATTGTTCTTTGTTTCATTCATACTTTGTCTCATTATAACATAGAATCATCAAATGATTTTGAATAATGCTACGGTGGGTAATACGATAAGAACACTTATATATGGGAGCTACCAACGACGTATCTACCATGCCCTTATCGTATTACACTCATCTTGTTATCCTAGATCACTCTAGATTCTATATTATAACACCACACAACTTTACTCATAACCACTTGTACTTTGTTTCACCAAAGAATTGTGAAAGTACTCTTAGAAATCCAATCAAGGATTTAGAATAGTACTTTGAGTATTCAACAAGGATCTAACTATTACATAGAAAGATCAACAACGATTTGGGATTTTACTTTGTTTCACCACATACGTTGCACATAAACACATTGCATAGATACCAACCAAGAACTTGTGAAAGGACTCTTAGAAATCCAATCAAGGATTTAGAACAGTACTTTGTTTCACCAAATAGATCACACATATACACTTGTACTTTGTTTCATTATAACATAGAATCATCAAGTGATTTGAATAACGCTACGATTGGTAATGCGATAAGAGAACTTATATATGGGAAGTTCCTGCGGCGTATCCACCATGCCCTTATCGCAATACACTCGTCTCGTTATCCTAGATCACTCTAGATTCTATGTTATAACACCACACAACTTTACACAAACCACTTGTACTTTGTTTCACCAAATAATTGTGAAAGTACTCTTAGAAATCCAATCAAGGATTTAGAATAGTACTTTGAGTATCTAACAAGGATCCAACTATTGCATAGAAAGATCTAACAAGAATTTGGAGTTTGTACTTTGTTTCGTCACATAAGTTATACACACAAAGAGCACTTAGTAAACACATATGCCATACATATTATTTGAGAAAATGGTTAGCACATATGAATCACCCCAAACATTTTGAAAACGTAAAAGTGGGGACTCTGTACTCACAGGTTGCTTAGATGATGTTCCTACACGTGCTCACAAAGTTCAAGTTTTCCTAGAAATAAGGATTTGTTCGTCAATTTTTTTGTTGTGATAATGTTATTGGATGAATGTGGATTATGGAAACATTGTAACTTTGAAGAAGTTTAGATTTTTTTAGAATATAGGAATTTTGACTGCTTTTGTGTTTTTTTTTTTGTAAAATGTGTTAAAAATAACATACGTTGTCGAAAAATTATAAAATTTTCTAGTTTACTAAATCAAAACGTTTTTTTTTTTGTAAAATGTGTTAAAAATAACATACGTTGTCGAAAAATTATAAAATTTTCTAGTTTACTAAATCAAAACGTTTTTTTTTTTCTGTTTTGAACCCAGAAAATGGTCAAAACTACTGATCTTTACAAACTGTTCAGTTTTGACATTCGGTTTTGGTTTTAGACATCTGAGGGTCCAAACATAGGTATTTATAGATGTATCATATATCGTCGAAATTGCATTTCAATGAAATTAATCAAAATGTATAAGTTTACTTTGTTTGGTTAAGTTGACCAAGTTATGCTTGGTTAAAGTAACAACACATAATCTGTCGAAAACAGGAAGTTTTCCATCGGAAGTTTATTAAATGCGTAAAATACGGATTTTGACGGAAGAGTGAATAAATAGTGGTTTATAACCATATGAGCAAGGGATCTCATGTAACATGTTTGGTTAAACCTACCATTCAGATTGGAAAGTGTGTTGAAGTATCTTGACCCGTTACGACTAGTAGCGTAAACTAGTCGTATGTGCAAACACGGGTCTGAATGGTCGAATGGGTCTTATGATGAGTCCGACATGTCAAAACAAGTTTCATGATGTTATATGATCAGTCTTGAAACAAGAACATAGATCATATAACTTTTTAAAATCATTTTATGCAAAAAGGGCAATTTTGACATTTTAAAATATATATAGTTGACTCATCATTTAACCCATCAAACGGTATGACCATAAGATATACCCAAAATTGTTATTCCCTATATAACTATGGTCATATTGTTAGGCTTGATTGGGTCCTAAGGTTGACCAAGTGGGTCATCTTTGAAAGTCACAGCAGAAGTCAAACTGCTCAACTTTCGACTAGGAATTGAGCTCTAAAGTAGAAATGATGAGTTAGACATGATAAAACATGTATTATAATGTTATAAGACTGATTTGGTGTCAAAAGTTTTGGTTTTAATACTTAAAAGTTCATTCGTCGTAAAATGCATTTTCTGCGTTTTTTACCTTTATTTCGTAAAAGTTTGACTCATCACTTTGCCTACTACGTGATGATTAGAGGGTGTAACTGCAAGGGATTAACACATTAATTATTACGATCACATAGCAAAGTTCAATTTGAACTTGGTCTTTACCAAAATGGTAAAATCAAAGCAAAAGTTAATTTGCTTGACTTTTGGCGCATAACTAGCTAAGGAAATGAAATAGACTAGGAGAAACACTTACAAGTGTTTGGATGGAAAGATTAGAACTTAGCAAGGAGGTTCCAATGACTAGAGCAAGCTCCAAGAAGATGAGAAGAAAGAACTTCACACTTTGACTTTGAAGTGTTTTGAAGTGGTGGAAGAAAATGGAAGAATCAAGGGCTATTTATAGAGATCATGGATGCATAAGTGGTTGCCGGTGTCTTAGAGAGTTGATTAGTATCCTAACATGTGTCCCAACTAGAATGAAGGTGGCAAGATTCGTGCAAGGTGGCAACATTGGAGATAGGTGGCAACGTTTGGTGAACAAGCATAAATTTTGCTTATGGGCAACCCTTATGGACCGCAAGAGGTAATGCCTTACGGTCCGCAAGGCTCTCTGATGCAAAGATTTTTAATTTTTGACAAATTTAGCCCCTGGGCCTGTATTATCAGCTTTTTGGCATTTTTAACCTCTCTAACTTGTTGTTTAAGCTATATGAGGGGTATTAAGACATGTGTAACTTATATTTTTGTCTTGGTATGTACGTTATGTTAAAATCATTATGTTTAAATATTGTTTAATGAAATATTTACGAAAGAAATGGAAAAGTTTTTAAAGGCTCGAAATTTTCGCGGGGGTCACACTAAGGACCGCGGATCTCTCATATAAAGATTCTCTAGGATTTCAATGCAAGACAAGTTCACTTTCAGAGCACAATATTTGCTTCTTAGAAGTTCCATTAGTTCTTCTCCAAAGAGTGATGCCCCTTGCAATTTATTGGTAACCAATGCTAATTTCCCACTACAAATATGTTTAGAATACAGCTGAACTCCACCCTCCCTAATGAATTTTTCAATATTGGTATATGTCTTAAGTAGATGTAATAGCCCCTCACTGCATTCTTTATCATCATATCAATCATCTCTCCTCCGCGAATGGTTGAGGAATCGCTTCACCACCCTAAAGTCCACCCAAACTTTCATGAGAAGATAACACACTTAGTGGCGCCTTAGCTAGGGTGGGCACATGCCCACCGTCTAGCAAGCCCAACATTCATTATGCTTTCAACTGGCCCAAGTTCCAAATGAAGTGCCCATCGTCCTATAGTAACATTCGCCATCCAATTCAAATAAATCAAATAAATACAATTATTGTTTAATGACACTTGGAACCATGACTTACAAAGCTTTTCAAGAAAAAAATGGCCCAGCATTAATCAAAGAAGAAAAATATTAAGAGATTCAAATACGGTTCATACTTATATGCCTACATTTAGGAAAATATTTGGGATCAAAAATATTTGTTGAACGTTTGCGTAATTTGTGCCGTGAAAGTGGATGAGCTTCTCAGTGTTACTAATGAATATGTAATCGAGCGTTTCCAAAATATGAAAATACGTAGAGGATAATTGTAATCGATGTACTTTTATATCATATTTAATGAACTATGCTATTTTATTATCATTTTTTTGTCTCTCTTTTTTAACCGACTCGTATTGTGCCCACCCTACAAAAAAAATTGTATTCATCACTGAACATACTTAGCGCAGACACACATTTGCATTTGATACCTTCTAAATTTTCGAGTTCTAACCCATTTATCAGAATTAAAATCAAAGTATTAGACTGACCTAGTGTTGGTGCAATAAGTCTATAACCTACGTCTTAGGGTCACGTTTTGGATGTTAGTTAATTATATGTTTTGTATGTTAGTAGGTCACCTCGTACGAGGTGTTACCCAATTCGTACGAGGTGATGTTTGTCCACCTCGTACGAGGCACACTTGGCCACCCTTGTGCGAGTGGAGCATATCTATAAATAGCAGCTCAAGGGTGTTGTGTAGTTAGCTGTTTTTTTATTAAGTGGCAAAGCCCTGTCAGTCTGTGTCTGTAATTCTTCCATGTTTATTAATACAAGAAACAGAAGCGTTTAAACAGTAGATCCTTTCTTTTGTCAAACTGATTAACGATGGATTCCGCACATGTTGATCAGGTCAAGTCCGGTCCGTTGCTTTCGGGGAAAGGCCAATCCTCCCACAAGTGGTATCAGAGCATGTGGCCTTATTTGAAGACAATCGATCTATTTCAACCATTAAAGTCTTCCGTTTCTTCTTCATTTATTTATCAAGATCTAGACAATCCCATGGACAAATTGGACTAAGTTTCTAATATAATGTGCTAAAACAGGTTTAATCAAACCCATGAAACTTTCAGACCTAAAATTAAACAAAATCATATCAAAAATTGAGAAAAACACGAAGCTGTGAGCATACCACGCATGAGTTGAGACATCACCACGCACGAGTTGACAATACACCTCGTACGAGTCGACACAAAGTCGTTCTAAGTTTAAAATTTGTTTTTATACCCACCTCGTATGAAGTGAGTACCAACTCGTACGAGGCGAGTAAATCAGTTTTAGAAATTCTTTGGGACAACTCGTACGAAGTGTCTCCTCGCTTCAAGGTCACTTCGCACTAAACTGATTTTTAATAGGGAAAACTTTTTTGACATATTTTCGTTAAAAATGGAAGAAGAATTTTTTAACGCATTCGCCACAACCGCCGTTACAACCGCTGCTGCTCAAAACATGAACCTAGAAAATGAAATGGGGACCATGGCGAAACCCCCAAAGCTCATGAACTTAGAAGATTATGACCGTTAGAACGAATGATTCACCAATTGGGTTCAGGCTAATCATTTTACCTACTGGTTCCCAATTGAAGAAAAATATACAGCACCAGAAGGTGAGAATGGATTAGAAAAGACATTGTCTCAGCTCACGATATAGAAAAAGAAAAGTTTGTAAACGAAAAGAAGATGATGAATATCCTACAGAAGTAGTTAAAGAATATATTCTAGCGCTTTTACAACATGACGATAATGATCAGTCGCTGTGGATTGCTTTACGCCTTAAGTTTCAAGGAAGTTCTCAGATGCGAAAAAGTAAAAAGGCGTTACTGAGAAAAGAATTCGATATTTTTAACGTAATAAAAGGTGAAAACATGAAGCAGTTGATAGAGAGATATTGTCATCTGGTTGTTCAAATGAAGCGAATGGGAATTCAGAATAGCAATGAAGAATTAGTAGACAAACTGGCTAATGCCTTGCCAGAAGGCGAATGGTCGACTTGTCGAACCATTCTGAAAAATGGAACAGAATATAATAATTTCACACTGCCAAGATTTTGGAATGGCACCAGCTGGAAATGCAGAAGATGGCAAAGAACAAAGGTTGGGATGACAATGGTCGGGTTTGGGACGGGTTTAGGTAATCCCAAACCCAAACCCGGTTAGATAAACTTATCCAAACCCGTCCCAAAACCCACCGGGTTTCTAGCGGGTAAATACCCATTGGGTATTGGGCATACCCGTGGGTTTTGGGTAAACCCGTTAACTTAAAAAAGTTGCCCGTTGGGTATACCACGTTGGGTATACCAGACCCAAAACCCATTGGGTATTTATTGGGTAACTACTAATCAGTTATATTAAATATTATCATTAGAAAAATGTATGAAATAATTACAATGTATACGAAATAAAATACCTATATGTATAAAAAATGGGTGTATCATATATATACACATATTAAAACATGAAATAAATTATGTCGGGTATACAATCGGGTAAACGGTACACTTTATCGGGTAATCGGGTCAGGTAAACGTGTATATCACCAAATCCCAAACCCGTCCCGAACCCGCGAAAAAAATAAAATCTAATCCCAAACCCGTCGCAAACCCGATTATTCGACCCCAAACCTGTCGCAACCCCCGACCCCACCCCGGGAGTAGGGGGACGCGAGACGCAGAGCTGGTGGTACCGGCGTTTATTAATTTGGCAGCGGAATAACGACATCAGGATCGTAGTTAGAAAATAAATACCAGAGTTTCAAAACACCAAACTTTTATATTAAACAAATGGGGTAAAACCCATGTTTCCATTACAATACATATTTTTAGGGACAAACCCTAATTTATGGAAAACAGAAACTCCTTTTTATTTAGGTAACTTTTAAGCCACTTTTCTAAGCCTTCAGTGCTCTCCAGCTGGCTTCTGTTAGCTTCACATTAAGTTACCTGAAACTCATTTTAAAAACATTTTATCAGCAAGAAATACTGGCGAATCCATCTCAATTTTATCAAAACAAGTGATTATACTTTACAGTTATTGAGGAGCATCCGCATTTACAATGTTTATATCTACATAATTACTCAATCAATTGTCAATCCTGACTTGTGGGTCATATTACTTTGGGCCCTGTCACCCAACAGTAACGGTTCCTGTCACTTTCCTGTGACTGTGGACTAGCAATGTAAACATAACCCCAACATACCGGCAGTAATTGTAGAATACATATACTCAATCACTGTTAAGCATAATTAAAATATTTGAGGTTTTGGTAACACATTTTAACTCACAAAAAGATTTACAAAAAGAGAATGTACTCGCCTTGAACACTTTAAGTATTCCTATGGAGTTCCTGGTGATGGTTCTTGATTACTTCCTGGGATTTCTATTAAAATATACAATGCACATGTGTTAGTAAGTTAATCCAAGTCACTTTAACCATACAACACTTGATAGAACTCCAATGAACGTAGTCGGGCAGAGCCTAGACATGCGTTGGAGATTCTAGATTGATTGGGTAGGGTGTCCATACAACACTCTACAGAACTCCAACGAACGTAGTCGGGTTGAGCCTAGACATGCGTTGGCGATTCTAGATCGATTGGGTAGGATAGTGAATTAGTGATCGAGGGTTAAGTTACTTACAGCGGGCAGCGCCTTCACAGGTTTAGGGGTTTAGGGTTTTAGGGGGTGTTTATCAGACAAGTGTATGTAATGGAAACATGGGTTTTACCCCATTTGTTTAATATAAAAGTTTGGTGTTTTGAAACTTTGATATTTATTTTCTAACGATGATCCTGATGTCGTAATTCCGCTGCCAAATTAATAAACACCGGTACCACCAGCTCTGTGTCTCGCGGCCCCCGCTCCCGGGGTGGGGTCAGGGGTTGCGACAGAAGGTGGTATTAGAGCTATGCCACTGGTTTAAGCCATTTAGGTGTTCTTTTGAAATACTAAGTTTTAAATAAATGTGTTAGAAAATATCCATGACTTTATATATATCCACATATATTATTATTTGGTTTTATTTTACTAACTTCTTTAGTTATAGAATGAGTGATCAGGGTACTTCTAACGCTTATCGTCACCTACCTCATTCTATGATGGATGAAGGAGCATCGCAGCCAACCACAGACTACACCGCCGATTCCGAAGATGTTTTTGTTTTCAAAGCCAAATCTGTAGAACCTTTTCCCCCTAAAAAGAGAAATTGGTTTAGTAGTGCCAAAGTAGAGAAAAGGAAAAGACTGAGACAAGTACAACATCGAGCCATAGCAGCTAGAACTGAGAGAAACACCCGAAACCCTGAAGTTAGACCCTTGTGGGAGGAAGAATTGGATAGGCAGCTAGCAAATTTTCACATGTTTGGAAATGCAGAAGGAGAACCTAATTTCAATCAAGTAGCAAATCCAGAACCCTCGTTGCTTCCCTTATTTCCTAACCAACCCATAAACCTAGAACAGAACCAGGAAAATCAATTTCCAATACCAACCTTTGACCCAATGAGATGCCTAGAATTCCAGCCCCAAACCATTTAGATCCATGGTGGGCTAATAACTGGGCTATTCAGAACCTGCTAGAAAACCCAATTCCCTATGAAGAACCAGTTCCACCTTACCAGTGCCAGCCCCAATGCTACCCGGGGAACATGTGGAAGAACTCCGCCAACTTGGAGATGAGTTGGTGGAGGAAGGAAACCGAATTCGCCACATCGGAGAGAAGCTCGTCTGGAAATATGATGAGCGAGAAATGTAGTTTTAAGGAAGCCATAGCTTAATATAATATATATATGTGTGTGTATTTTGGAAAAAAAAAGAGTAATATCACTTATATAAATATATCGATGGATAGGCTAGTAATAGTTGAATTTCATTTATGCTTGTACTAGATGCATATGTATGAAAAGAGTAAAAGTCGCAATGCTCGACGATTTTGGTTCACTGTGTTGGTATACTTATTATTTAATTTATTCTGTGATATTAATACCTGCTAAATGTAGATAATTCGGATGTCAGACGAAGTAAATCAGGAAACCCATAATAACGATAATAACGGGAATCAAATGAATAAAAGTGCTATCGAACACATAGTGGCCCAAGGAATCATAGATGCTATGCCCTATATTATTGACACCATTAAAAAGGCAGGAAATAATGATTCCATAAACGGAAATAAACGTGTACCCCTGAAGCAAATCACAGCGTGAATGGAAATCCCGAGCTGTTAATCCAAGCTCCAACTCCAAAAAGAAGAAGAACCATCTCATATGGTTGTTCTTATAAAGAATTCTTATCATGCAAACCTATAGAATTCTCAGGTAATGAAGGAGCTATTTCAGCCTTGCGCTGGATAGAAAAGACAAAAGCTGTCCTCAAGATAAGTAAATGTGCAAATGAAGATAAAGTCATGTATGCTTCTAATCTTTTTAGAGATGCAGCTTTAGAGTGGTGGAATACCATTCTTCAGTCCAAAGGAAATGACAGAGTTTACAGTATGGAATGGAACAACTTTAAGGAAATAGTTGAAAGAAAATTCTGTCCTCCTAATGAAAAGGAGCAGATTGCTAATAAATTCCTAAATCATAGAATGACTGGCGTAAATTGCAGGGAATATACTACCACATTCTTTGAATATGCAAGGATTGTACCAACCCTGGCCTCACCAGAACCAAATTAATCTCCCGTTACATCTGGGGATTAATCAGTGAAATCAGACATGTAGTCAAGGCAGCTAGACCGCAAACCATAGAAGAAGCAGTAGAGCTAGCAAACACTTTGATAGATGAATTGATACGTACGCAAGAAGAAAACCAGAAAAGGAACCTAGCTCAAAAGATCACACAGGAGCTACGTTATGGAAATTCCAATCGTGGGAAAGGAGCAAGTTCTTCTTCACCCTCGTGTAAGTACTGCAAAAGGAGACATTCAGGAAATGCTCTACATACTGCAATTTTTGCAAATTTTCAGGGCATAAGGAAAAAGACTGCAGAAAGAAAGTTAGCAATGGGCTATGATACCATTGCGGGGTAGCCGGTCATATTAGAACTAACTGCCCGAAACTAGCCCTAGCTGCAAACAATAAAGCAAACACAGCCGAAGGACCCAAGAAGACTGCCAGAGCGTTCGTGCTGACCGCTGAAGAAGCAAAGATGATTCCGGATGTGATTGCCGGTACGTTTTTAGTTAATGATGTTTATGCAAAAGTATTATTTGACTCTGGTGCAAACCAAAGTTTCATTAATACTTCCTTTTGCAATTTTCTTAATCAACCATTAACTAAACTTCACCAAAACTGTCTGGTGGAGACGACAAATGGATCTTCTATCCAAATAAGCAAAATCCTGCGAGGAGTAAAGATAGGAATTTTAAATCATAATTTTTCTGCTAACCTTTTTCCAATGGATCTTGCCGGATTTGATGTCGTGTTAGGAATGGATTGGTTGGTAGCCAATCAGGCACGAATAATATGTGATCAATAGTCTGTAGAAGTAAATGTGCCATCTGGTGAAAGGATCACAATTAAAGGAGATAAGTCGACAAAATCAACAAAGTTCATCTCTGTGATGAAAACTGCAAGTTATGCACGGAAAGGAGATATAGTGTATATGATTTCCGTAATCATTAACACTAAAGGAAAAGAATTAAAAGATATTCCTGTAATATCTCATTTCTCAGATGTCTTTCCGGAAGAGTTGCCTGGATTACCGCCAGATTGAGAGGTTGAATTTAGAATTCACCTAATACCAGGAACGACACAGATTACCAAAGCACCCTATCGCCTAGCACCAACGGAGATGCAAGAATTGAAGAAACAACTGGACGAATTACTAGAGAAAGGTTTCATACAACCCAGCTCATCGCCATGGGGAGCACCAGTGTTATTTGTCAAGAAGAAAGACGGATCCATGCGTATGTGCATTGATTACAGGGAATTGAATAAAGTTACAATTAAAAATCGGTACCCGTTCCCAAGAATTGACGATTTGTTCGACCAACTCCAAGGAGCCTGATTCTTTTCTAAGATCGACTTACGTTCAGGATATCATCAGTTGAAAGTACATGAAGAGGACATTCCTAAAACAGCTTTCCGAACAAGATACGGTCATTATGAATTTACTGTCATGCCATTTGGTTTAACCAATGCCCCAGCTGCATTTATGGACATGATGAACAGGATATGTAAACCATACCTGGATAAATTCATAATTGTTTTTATAGATGATATTCTAATTTACTCTAAAAGTGAGGAAGATCACGTAGAGCATTTGCATATACTCCTAACATTGTTGAGGAAAGAAAAGCTTTACGCAAAATTCTCAAAATGCAAATTTTCGTTACAAGAAGTACAATTCCTTGGACATCTGGTGAACCACGAAGGAATTCATGTGGATCCCACAAAGATCAGAGCACTTACCAAATGGAAGGTTCCAGAATCACCAACGAAAGTAAGAAGTTTTCTTGGATTGGCAGGATATTATCGACGTTTTATTCAAGATTTTTCTAGAATAGCCATCCTGTTAACTAAGCTAACTTGCAAATAGGTTAAGTTTGAATGGGGACCAAAGCAGGAAGAAGCATTCGGGATTTTGAAGCAGAAATTAACCAATGCACCAATACTCGCTTTGCCAAAAGGAACTGAAGACTTCGTAGTTTATTGTGATGCGTCTAAATTAGGTTATGGATGTGTGCTGATGCAACGTCAAAAGGTTATTGCTTATGCCTCTAGACAACTTAAGAAGCATGAAGAAAATTATACAACCCATGATCTAGAGTTAGGAGCAATAATTTTTGCCCTTAAGATTTGGAGACACTATCTTTACGGTAGTAGGTTTGTAGTATTCACAGATCATAAGAGTTTAAGATATGTCTTTGGGCAAAGGGAATAAACCTTGAGACAGAGGAGATGGATGGAAATCCTTAGTGATTATGATTGTGATCAGTATCATGCAGGAAAAGCTAACATAGTAGCTGATGCTTTAAGTCGAAAGTATCATGAGAAGCCAAAAAGAGTACGCTCTCTTAGAATAAACCTACAGATAGATTTAAATGAGCAAATTAAAAAAACACAGGAAACAGCAATCAAGGACGATGCTAAAGGATTAAAAGGAATGATTAAAGAATTAGAGAAAGGAACAAATGGAATTTGGAGATTCCATAAAAACAGAATTTGATCCCTATCCAAGGAGACCTACGAAATCGAATTTGATAACAATGGACTTTGTTACCAAACTACCCAGGACACGAAAAGGTTATGATACAATCTGGGTGATTGTAGACAGGTTAACCAAATCTGTTCATTTCTTACCGATGAAGGAAACATTCAGTATGGAACAATTAGCTAAATTATATGTAAATGAAATAGTCTCATTGCATGGAATTCCTTTATCCATTGTATCTGACAGGGACAACCGTTTTACCTCTCATTTTGGACAAGTTTCCAAAAAGCAATGGGAACAAGACTAAATCTGAGTACGGCATATCATCCTCAAACAGACGGTCAAAGTGAAAGAACAATTCAAACAATGGAAGACATGCTTAGAGCTTGTGTAATTGATTTTGGAGGAAATTGGGATGAACATTTGCCTTTGATAGAATTTTCCTACAACAATAGCTATCATACCAGCATTAATGCTTCACCATTTGAAGCCCTCTACGGGCGGAAATGTCGAACTCCAGTATGCTGGCAGAGATTGGAGAAAATCAACTATCAGGTCCTGAAATTGTGCAAGAAACAACTGACAAGATCATTCAAGTCAAGGAAATACTGAAAGCGGCTCAAGATCGCCAAAAGAGTTATGCAGATAACAGACGTAAACCCTTGGAATTTCAAGTCGGAGATAAAGTGCTGTTTAAAGTCTTACCCTGGAAAGGAGTTGTAAGATTCGGCAAGAAAGGAAAACTAAGCCCAAGGTATGTCGGACCTTTTAAGATTGTCAAACGAATAGGGCCAGTAGCCTATCAGCTACAATTGCCAGAGGAAATGGCAGGAATACATGATGTATTTCATATATGCAATCTCAAGAAATGTCTAGCAGACGAATCATTGGTGATACCTCTTCAAGATGTAGAGGTAAATGAGAAACTAAAGTTCGTTGAGAAACCCATTCAGATTGAAGATAGGAAGATCAAGAATCAAAGCGCAAGAGATTAGTTCTGGTAAAAGTAAAATGGGATTCCAAGAGAGGACCAGAATATACATGGGAGCTGGAGTCAGAAATGCAAAGAAAGTATCCACACCTATTCAAGTGAATCTTGAGGATGAGATTTAAAACAAGGTGGGGAGGATGTAACAACTCCCCAAAACACCCTGAAATTAGCTGAAACGTAAAACCGGACACGCAAATCGAGACGCGGCACGCAAAATGAGATAGGTCCACCTGGACAGTCCAGGTGCAACGCACCAGAGACACCTGTCTCTGTCGCGACGCACGGGAGGTGTCAAGGTGACGTGTCACTGTTTCGCGCCGTCTGGCAACCCTACACTTGTGACCAGGCTGACCTAGCCTAGCTAGGCGCCACGCGAGAGGGAACCTATATCCCAGCGCGACGCGCGGGGGAGGTCAAAATCGGATATAAAAGGAGCAGTGTGGGACTAAGTTCTGTGCTCAAAATCAAACGAAAAATTCGATCGTATACTCTCTCAATCCCCGTTTCTCTGAACAACACCCCCCTAAAACCCTAAACCCCTAAACCTGCGAAGCACTGCCCGCTGTAAGTAACTTAACCCCCGATCACTAATTCACTATCCTACCAAATCGATCTAGAATCGCCAACGCATGTCTAGGCTCTGCCCGACTACGTTCGTTGGAGTTCTGTCGAGTGATGTATGGACACCCTACCCAATCGATCTAGAATCGCCAACGCATGTCTAGGCTCTACCCGACTACGTTCGTTGGAGTTCTGTCGAGTGTTGTATGGTTAAAGTGACTTGGGTTAACTTACTAACACATGTGCATTGTATGTTTTAATAGAAATCCCATGAAGTAATCAAGAACCATCACCAGGAACTCCATATTAATACTTAAAGTGTTCAAGGCGAGTAAATTCTCTTTTTGTAAATCTTTTTGTGAGTCAAAATGTGTTACCAAAACCTCAAATATTTTAATTATGCTTAACAGTGATTAAGTATATGTATTCTACAATTACTGCCGGTATGTTGGGGTTTTGTATACATTGCTAGTCTATAGTCACAGGAAGGTGACAGGAACCGTTACTGTTGGGTGACAGGGCCCAAAGTAATATGACCCACAAGTCAGGATTGACAGTGCTGATTGAGTAATTATGTAGATATAAACATTGTAAATGCGGATGCTCCTCAATAACTGTAAAGTATAATCACTTGTTTTGATAAAACTGAAATGGATTTGCCAGTATTTCTTGCTGATAAAATGTTTTTAAAACGTGTTTCAGGTAACTTAATGTGAATCTAACAGAAGCCAGCTGGAGAGCACTGAAGGCTTAGAAAAGTGGCTATAAAGGTTACCTAAATAAAAAGGAGTTTCTGTTTTCCATAAATTAGGGTTTGTCCCTAAAAATATGTATTGTAATGGAAAAATGGGTTTTACCCCATTTGTTTAATATAAAAGTTTGGTGTTTTGAAACTCTGATATTTATTTTCTAACTACGATCCTGATATCGTAATTCCGGTGCCAAATTAATAAACACCGGTACCACCAGCTCTGTGCCTCGCGGCCCCCGCTTCCGGGGTGGGGTGGGGGGTTGCGACACCGTCGGTGCTAGGCGATAGGGTGCTTTGGCAATCGGTGTCGTTCCTGGTATTAGGTGAATTCTAAATTCAACCTCTCAATCTGGCGGTAATCCAGGCAACTCTTCCGAAAAGACATCTGAGAAATTAGATATTACAGGAATATCTTTTAATTCTTTTCCTATAGTGTTAATGATTACAGAAATCATATACACTATATCTCCTTTCCGTGCATAACTTGCAGTTTTCATCACAGAGATGAACTTTGTTGATTTTGTAGACTTATGTCCTTTAATTGTGATCCTTTCACCGATGACACATTTACTTCTACAGACTTTTGATCACATATTATTCGTGCCTGATTGGTTACCAACCAATCCATTCCTAACACGACATCAAATCCGGCAAGATCCATTGGAAAAAGGTTAGCAGAAAAATTATGATTTAAAATTCCTATCTTTTCTGATCGCAGGATTTTGCTTATTTGGATAGAAGATCCATTTGCCGTCTCCACCAGACAGTTTTGGTGAAGTTTAGTTAATGGTTGATTAAGAAAATTGCAAAAGGAAGTATTAATGAAACTTTGGTTTGCACCAGAGTCAAATAATACTTTTGCATAAACATCATTAACTAAAAACATACCGGCAATCACATCCGGAATCATCTTTGCTTCTTCAACGGTCAGCACGAACGCTCTGGCAGTCTTATTGGGTCCTTCGGCTGTGTTTGCTTTATTGTTTGCTGCTAAGGCTAGTTTCGGGTAGTTAGTTCTAATATGACCGGCTTCCCTGCAATGGTAGCATAGCCCATTGCTAACTTTCTTTCTGCAGTCTTTTTCCTTATGCCCTGGAAATTTGCAGTATGTAGAGCATTTTCCTGAATGTCTCCTTTTGCAGTATTTACACGGGGGTGAAGAAGAACTTGCTCCTTTCCCACGGTTGGAATTTCCATAACGTAGCTCCTGTGTGATCTTTTGAGCTAGGTTCCTTTTCGGGTTTTCTTCTTGCGTACGTATCAATTCATCTGTCAAAGTGTTTGCTAGCTCTACTGCTTCTTCTATGGTTCGTGGTCTAGCTGCCTTGACTACATGTCTGATTTCACTGATTATTCCCCAGATGTAACAGGAGATTAATTTGGTTCTGGTGAGGCCAGGGTTCGTACAATCCTTGCATATTTAAAGAATGTGGTAGTATATTCCCTGCAATTTACCCCATTCATTCTATGCTTTAGGAATTTATTAGCAATCTGCTCCTTTTCATTAGGAGGGCAGAATTTCCTTTCAATTATTTCCTTAAAGTTGTTACATTCCATACTGTAAACTCTGCCATTTCCTTTGGACTGAAGGATGGTATTCCACCACTCTAAAGCTGCATCTATAAAAAGATTAGAAGCATACATGATTTTATCTTCATTTGTACATTTACTTATCTTGAGACGGCTTCTGTCTTTTCTATCCAGCGCAAGGCTGAAATAGCTCCTTCATTACCTGAGAATTCTATCGGTTTGCATGATAAGAATTCTTTATAAGAACAACCATATGAGATGGTTCTTCTTCTTTTTGGAATTGGAGCTTGGATTAACAGTTCGGGATTTCTATTCACGCTGTGATTTGCTTCAGGGGGTACACGTTTATTTCCGTTTATGGAATCATCATTTCCTGCCTTTTTAATGGTGTCGATAATATAGGGCATAGCATCTATGATTCCTTGGGCCACTATGTGTTCGATAGCACTTTTATTCATTTGATTCCCGTTATTATCGTTATTCTGGGTTTCCTGATTTACTTCGTCTGACATCTGAATTATAGACAATTAGTAGGTATGAATATCACAGAATAAATTAAATAACAATTATACCAACACAGTGAACCACAATCGTCGAGCATTGCGACTTTTACTCTTTTCATACATATGCATCTAGTACAAGCATAACTGAAATTCAAATATTACTAGCCTATGCATCGATATATTTATGCATCTAGTACAAGCATAACGCGAAACAATGACATGTCACCTTGATACCTCCCGTGCATCGCGATAGAGACAGGTATCTCTAGCGCGTGGCGCCTGGATTGTCTAGGTGAACCTGTCACGTTTTGCGTACCGTGTCTCGATTTGCATGTCCGGTTTTACGTTTCTGCTAATTTCGGGGTGTTTTGGAGAGTTGTTACAAAACCCGTCCCAAATGATTCGGGTTTCGGGTTTACCCATCGAGTTTGGGTTTGATTGCTATCCCTAAACAAAGGTGTTCAACTGCTGCAAGGGGTAAACTTGTATTTCAAAAGCGGTCCTGTTGCAAATGTCCAAAGTCCAAAAATCCAGACCGCCTACAGTGCAACACAAGTCTGCCTTCAAACCAATCCAGTGGTTTTCAATCATTTTCATCATTTGACCCTAACACTCCTCAAGCCCGCAGTCTTCACAGAGCTCCAATAATCTAAAGAATGGCCAAAGCAATCAACCTAATTTAAACCAGAGAATTCTACAATGCAACATTGTTGTGAACCTAAAAAACGCTCAGGATTTCAATGAGCATACAACGAAACAACACATGGCCTTGCTTTCATATGTCCTCGAATCGTACAAAATTCTGGTAGCTGGAAGAATCGGGAATCCTGAAATGACAAAAGAAGATTACGATCAAATCGATCCAGTAGAACTGGAGTTGATTGATATTAAGTGGTGTATGGCCTCGATTGTCCGAAAAGCTCAACGCTTTATGGAAATTACGGGAAGAGATAACTTGGGAGGACTCGACGGCAAACTGGGTTTTGATAAGTCCAAGGTAACGTGCTTCAAATGCCTTAAAAAGGGCATTTCAAGAGAGAATGTCCAAACCGAGAAGTTAAGGGCAATCGGAATCCTTTTGCTGATGATTACTACAAAAAGGCCATATATCATCGACCTCAACCTCAAACCAGGATAGTGCAGATTGAAGACGGTCCGTCAAACTCAAAAGATAAAGCTCTAGTTGTTACTCAAGAAGATGAAGGGTTCAACTGGAACAAATTCATCACAAAGAATAAAAGCCTTGCTCTATTAGCTGGGATAATTGAAGAACCTGAACAAGCTAAAGGATAATATGCTGAGGCATCCTTTGACGAAGCAGTAGAAGAATATTATAATACTTCGTCTGAGGAAGAAGAACTTTTAAATAGTGCATTTAAACATCTGTTTCCTATTGATATTCTTAAAACTTTTGCAGGTTACTTTGATTAAAGCTACAAACCACACTGTGAAGAAAAGCCAAAGTCTGAAGTGGTAGAGGTGAGTGATGTGAGCAAAGAAATGACCGTCGACAATCCGACATAAATAGCCAACAAAGCTTTGATGGCTAACGTAAAAGAGGTAGTTACTGAGGAAGCTCAGGTAGCTAAGGTCGAATCGGTAAACAAGTCTATCGAGGAGTCAGTAAAAGAAGAAAATGAAGTTCAAACTGTTGAAATAGGAAAACCTTGCAAGAAGTGCGAATAGCCTTGCAATGATTGTTTTGAAAAGGATACCAAACACAATGAACTGAAAAAGCATGCTGATAATTTGTCATATGATTACAACACAACTAAAGAGGCATATAACAAATTAAGCAAAACTATTAAACAATTTGAACAAACCATTAGGGAAAATGATAAAACATTTTCAATGGTCATGGCAACCATAATGGACAAACAAATGGCCATTAATATTCACTTAAATATAATTGCCGAGCTGAAAAATGAATTGGAGAAAGTGAGAATCGAAACTGAACGAGTTAACAAACTATTAATCAGTTATTCCACCAGTTCATATGTCATTGATCATATTCTTCCAAAGATTGAAAATAATGACGATGATAAAATTGGTAAAAGCAAAGGTGTAGGTTACGAGAGAGTTCCACCACCCATGTGGAATAGTTATGCTAGAAAGAAACTATTTGGGTAGAAAAGGCGCTCAACATAAAATTAAAAACTGAAAGGAATAATGAGCTGCCTGAGAACATTGACGTAACTTACACTAAAACAGAAAATGACTGTGAATCTGATGTGATAAAGACAGTTGTTGAAAAAGTTTTAGAAAATGAGTCTGACAGCACTAATTTTGAAAGTGCTGAGTCAAACCTTGAAAAGTCTGATTCAAGTCTTCTGGAAGTGAGAAAATCTTTCACAAGAACTACATTTCAACATCAGAAAACAAACTAAGTGATAATCCAAATGTAGTTGTTTACAAAATGAATGGATCAGATAAACTGTATGCTGATGAAGAATTTCCCATCCAGAACGTAAACTTAGATCGTGTTGATAAAATTTTCAAACTAGTTGAGGTTAGTTCATCTGATCTTGAAAAACAAGATGCTTCATTCTATTAAACCAAAAAGAGTTTACAATAATTTTTATCAAAAGGGTAAGGATTATCCTAAAAACAAGAGAAATGGTTTGGGGTATGAAAAGAAGAAAAAGAACAGAAGATTTCAAAAACCAAACTTTTCAAAGAAAATTGATTTTGTTTTTGGAACAAACACGGTAAGTGAGAAAGAAATTATCGGTAAACAATCCAATGATGAGTTCAAGAAGGAAAAAGAACTCCGAGAACAGGTCTTGGACTCCTCTGTTGGTAAGGGCAGTAGGACATACTATAAATGCAACAAAGTTGGGCATATCGCACGATAATGTTCGCAAAACAGTCCAAAACTTGCTCATGGTGTGAGAAAATTTACAGACGATGTGAAATAGAAGGGCCGTGAGTTTGTGCCAAAATAAATTTTGAAAAGAAACACGGAATCCAACAACATGTGAAGTTACAAAATTTTCAAACTTTGAAGTTGGTGAATCATCAAAAAAAATGAACAAAGGGATTCAAAGTTCTATCCTAAAAGAGCTTTTACGAAGGCACAAACTTGGGTGGTAAAGGCCAAACCATCTTCCGCAGTTAAAAAGACAACCACTTTACCAACCCAAACAAAAGATAAAACCAAACTAGAGTTTGGACAGTGGGTTGAAGTAAAGAAAAAAAGTTAAGAAAACTGTTGAACCAAAATTTGATATCCCAATCCCACCCAAGACCAAAATGGCTTTGGTTTCACTGCTTAAGTAATTCCTTATTTACTTGTGCAGGGGCTCTCGAGGTCGATTTTTTCAAAGTGGATTATGGACAGCGAAGCATTTCGGCAAATGACAGGAATACTAGCCTTATTGTACAATGTGAAAGCAATCCGAGGAGGTTATGTGGGGTTTGCGGGTACTCAAGGAGGAAGGATCGTTGGTGAAGGTATATTAACAAATGGCGTGGTTTCTGTTGATAAGGTCAACTAAATCACAGAGCTGGAGAACAATTCGCTAAGCATTTCACAGACATGTGACAAGAAGTTCACAACCCACTTCAATGACATGGAATGCCTTATTCTTAAGCCGGGATGCAAAATTCCCGAGGAGTGGATCCTCATGCTCGTTCCACGTGAAAATTATCTTTATGTCCTTGACATGAGTGTTGCATCCACTACGTCCAAGAAGGTTCAATGTTTTGTTACGAAGGCAACAGAAAAAGAATCAGTCTTATGGCATCGAAAAATGGGTCACATCCATCTATGGAAAATGAACTATTTAGTGCACAACAATCTAGTGGATGGTGTTAATCTTAAAAGCTTTCATCTAAACGACAATTGTCTTAGCTGCAAAAAGGGGAAACAACACAAGAAATCACACCCGACAAAATTGTTGAATTCCATCAAATTACCACTAGAGAGGCTTCATATGGATCTTTTCAGGCCAGTTTACGTCAAGAGTATATCTGGTGATCTATATTGCCTAGTTGTCACAGACGACTACTCAAGGTTCTCATGGGTGTTCTTTCAGGAGAGTAAAGATGAAACATTTTAAAATTTAATGATCCTCTTCAGAAAGCTAGAGAACTTATACCATTGGAAAATAAAGAGAATCATAAGTGACAACGGTACGGAGTTCAAAAACAACAAAATGCCCGAATTCTACAACGCAAAAGGTGTTCGTCACAAGTTCAGTGCCCCCTACACTCCGCAACAAAATGGAGTAGCTTAATAGAAGAATCGAACGCTCATAGAGACAACACGCACGATGCTCGCCAATTCAAAGCTGCCTATTAGTTTCTAGAGTGAAGCAATTGCCTCTGCTTGTTACACACTAAACCGAGTTTTAACAGTTAAGCCTCAAAAAAGACATGCTTTGAGCTACTTATCCAGCGAAAACCGAATTTATAGTTTTTGGAGCCGTTTGGATCGCCATGTACAATTCTCGACCCTGATGGGAAGTTCGGATTCTGATCTCTGGAAGGGTATTTCGTGGGATATGCTAGTCCACAAAGAAGAATCTATCTGCCTAGTCTAAACCGGGTTATCTTAGCACAACATGTTGATTGCTAGAGATATACAACGCCTACACAGAAACCTGGTGATCCTTGGTTGTTTAACTACGAGAGTTTGTGGAATTAATTTGACCTACCAGAAGAGCCTACAGAAGAAGAGCTTATGTTGTTATATCAGCAGCACCAAGCATCTAATCAAGAACAAGTTTCTAGACCGTTGGTCATTTCATAATCGCAAACCGACACAAACGATTTTGGAGCAGGTCTGAGAAACACCCAACAAGAACCAGTAGTCGAGCCAAAGATTAACAATGTAGCATCTTCTTTCGACCAATCAGACGATTCGGATTTTGAAAAAGAGCTTACCTATGACAATGTAGGATCCAGCTCCGATGAAGGGTCAGAACAAGTTCAAAGTCTATTAAACAGTTAGGTTGGAGGATCTAGTGCAAGAAATGAAGCTACATCTTCCGAACAGGTTGCTAAGCAAAATGTTACGAATCTACAGAGTGAAGTAAATGTTCCCAATGAAGTGATGCTAAGATCTTATTCTTACCATCCGTCTGAAAATATCATTGGAGAGATGCAATCTGGAGTGAAAACGAGAAATCAGATCAATAAGGATCTCAGTTGTTTTTATACAAAAGTTGCTCCACTTCAAGAAACTATTTCTCATAGTTTCTTTATTTCGCAGGTTGAACCAAAAACATGGAAGGAAGCTCTTCAGGAAGAAAGCTGGGTTGAAGCTATGAAGGAAGAGTTGTTGCAATTTGAGAAGCTTGTAGTCTGGAAGCTTGTAGATCTGCCTGATAATTACAAGAAAATCAACACACGGTGGGTTTTCAAGTGCAAAAGAGATGATCGAGGGGTCGTTGTTAGAAACAAAGCTCGGCTCGTGGTCCAAGGCTTTCATCAGCAAGAGGGGATAGACTATACTGAAGTCTATGCTCCTGTAGCTCGTTTAGAAGCTATCCGCATATTCCTAGCCTTTTGTGTCATGGAAAGGGTTTAAAGTGTACCGGTTAGATGTGAATCCACCTTTCTGTATGAAAAAGTCAAAGAAGAAGTGTATGTCAGCCAACCACCGGGGTTTGTCGATCCGATACAGAAAGATAGAGTATACCTACTGGATAAAGCGCTCTACGATTTACACCAGGCCCCGGGAGCCTGGTATGAGATGCTTTCTAAACATCTTCTGGGAAACGGTTTCACCAAAGGAACAGTAGACAGTACCCTCTATACTCGGGAAGTGGATGGCCATCTGATTATTGTACAAATCAATATGGACGATATCATCTTGGATCGACAAATGAAAAGCTGTGTAAAGACTTTAAAGAAGTCATGAAAAAGAAATTCGAGATGAGTGCAATGGGGGATATGAAGTTCTTTTTAGGGCTTCAGGTCAAGCAATTTCATAATGGTATTTTTATTCATCAGATGAAGTACGTTCATGATGTATTGGAAAGATTCGACATAACAGGAACTACACCAGCATCTACTCCATTGGCCATCAATCGCGGCATTTGTCCAGACGGTTATGGGGTGAAAGTTGACGAAACATTATATCGCTCCATGATCGGTTCACTGATGTATCTTACAGCTTCAAGGCCGGATATTATGTATCCAACATGCCTTTGCGCTCGATATCAGTCAAATCCCAGAAAAGGTTGCCCAAGTACCGGCTTGTGGTATCCACGGAACGACGACTTCAATCTCGCAGGATATTAAAATCTACAATGGCTGGTTGCCAGTTCTTCGGAACATGTTTGGTAACGTGGCAGTGCAAGAAACAGACCGCGGTCGCTCTCTTTACATGTGAAGCTAAATACGTTTCAGCATCCAGTTGTTGTTCCTAAATTTTGTGGATATAACAACAGATGAGAGACTTTGGACTGCAATTTCTTGACACGCCCATATACGTAGCTAACAAGGCAGCCATTGATATAACGAAAAATTTGGTTCAACACTCAAAAACTAAACATTTAGAAATTCGACACCACTTTATCCGTGATTGCTACGAGAAAAAGTTGGTTCAAACTGAAAAGATCCACACGGATGACCAAAAATCAGATTTTTACACCAAAGCTTTTGATAGAGCAAGATTTAAAAATCTTTTGAAATTAAATGGTCTAAAAAATCTGACATCAAGTGAGGGAAATGAGATTGAATTCAAAATGGATGATGAGATAGCGTGATCCTCATCGGTATGTCATGTTTTTAGTTTCTTAAAATTTTCTTACTTTCTTAAAAAACAAAAATCCAAAAAAATATGTTTTTGATTTTAGGGGGAGAAATAGTTGCAGAAAATACAAAACATTGAAAATTTTGAAAAAAAAAAATACAAAAACATTAAAAAGACAAAAAAGAGTTTTCGTGTAAAAGAGGAGATGATAATACATCAGTGGACTATCACAGTACACTAAAGAAATGAAATGTTTAAAAGATGTATAAACAGGTCTTACTGATGATGTGCCACTAGGCTTCGCACATTCAGTAAAATTTTTTCGAGATATAAACCTAAAAGCAAAACCGATTAATCTGTGGCTTAACATCTCTCAGATATATGGACTTAGTACTCTGAAATTTTGTTGGAGAGAATGCCGGATTCTGAGATACTAGGTCTTTGTATTTAATTGATATCTGGGGTATTATACGATTTCTTCTGGTTTTGCGTTAGCAATGGACTAAAACTTGTATAATACTTGCGCATTTTTACCTCAAAAACTGAATAAAAAATTGAATATGTCAAAAAGATATGACATCTGCAGTACAAAAGATTCCAAATATGGAACACCACCTTTATGTCAAGCTTTCATCTCTTTCTCTGTAAGGAAGTATTAACCCGAGCTCTCAAGGTCTCGCATCACCCACATATAGATATCAATTAGATATATCACCTATGAGAAGAAATCTAAGGAATCTCGATACGGTAGTATATTCTAATGTGGGAAACACAGTTAAGTCATGTTCCTAAAAATTACCCTAACGTATCTTGAAACAATCGAGAAATGTGTAGAACGGATCAGTATACTGACAATCTAAGTAAATCTGTTTGGATCTTAAAGTTTTATCTAGATCAACGGTACTAGTGATATGTCTCATAAACTGATATGATCCTCTAACACAAACTCAAAAAAAATATGCCCGTAAATATGTTTGTACAAAGTTTACTTTTCAATTTTCGAAAAACTCAAAAAGATTTTCAGTGTGTTTTAGCATAAAGTTTGGAAAATACAAAAATATTTGATTTCAATCTTAGATTTTCGACTACCGATGATGGAAAACTGATCTGCAAAAGTCCGAAGCGACAATTGCTGAAGGAAAGCTGAAGGATTACGGGTTGGGAGCTAATCTGGAAAGTGAATGTGTACTAAAACAACAATAAGTTCATTAATTTGAAACTTAAAATTCACAAAAAAAACATCAGTTTGGTCATAAAGTGTTCAACCAAGGTCATTAACTTGGACTTGGTAGGAAAGCTGATTAAATTTGAAAAAGTTAAAAAGTTTGAAAAACTGACGCACACCTCGTACGAGTTGTGTCCATCTCGTACGAGATGACACCTCGCAACAATTTGAAGCGTGCCTCGTACGAAGTGGCCCTGCCTATATATAAGGCACAACTCGTATGAGGCGCTCATTATCAACAGTTAGTGCGAGTTGTGACCCTTAGTGTGATTTGAGATTTTTTGAATGATTTACACCGATTTACTGCTAAAACGTACATTTGGGAGGTTGATTAGCACACCTCTTAAAATGATTAAGGTAATTAACAAAGAATTAACCCTTAATTTGAGATTTTCGTCCGTTCGAACCTAAAAACATAGATTTAGGAAAATTGGACCAATGAATCTTAAAATTGAAAGTATAAAAGTGTTAATCGGCGTTAATAGGACCTTATAGAACCTTTAATTTAACAAAAATCACATGTTTTAACGATTGGGGTTCTTGGAAGTTGAATTCGAACGAGGTGACACATCGTACGAGGTGACATGCACACCTCGTACGAAGTGATGATTTTTAAAGGTTCAGTATTTAAGACACACCTCGTACGAGTTGATCTTGGTCAAAATAGTTAAGTATTTTTATGGTATACCTCGTACGAGTTGTGTATTACCACCTCGTTCCTATGGCACCTCGCACCAAAGTGTTAGAAATTTTTCGCCGAAATTTTCTAAGTGTTGAAATCTCTGTGTTTACAGGCAAAGAAGACGTCTTTCGATCCGATTCACAATATTTGCTGTCTTCTAGATGAAAATATTCCAAATATCGCACCATTCAAAGGAATTCTCGAATTTATGGGACGTCTGCCCATTACAAAGGCGCTAATTGATAAACACACACCTTTATCACTCTCATATTGAATTATTCTAGCACGCTGCAAGATATGATGAAGAACAGTAAGCTATTTTCTCTGCAGTGAGGATCGAAGATAAAGAATTTGAGGTCAAGATAACGGAAGAATTGATCAGCCGAGTTGTGGGCTTTAATGACAAGAAGGATTATCCAACGGGCTATCCTGAGAGAACGGTGAAGGGTTGCTTCTACCGAATGGGGTACATAGGATACGTCAATTCCACAAACTTTAAGAAAGCGAATCTTTGGAGACCTTACAAGTTTTTCATACACTCAGTTATTCAAGCTTTAAGTCACAGGAAGGGAGGCTATGATGATATCACCGACTATCAGATGTGTATGATGATGGCTCTTGTTCTTAACTTGCCTTACAACTACTCTAAGTTGATTTTTGAAAAGATGGTGTTAAACATTTCAAATGAGAAGTTCATGCAGTATCCAAGGTTTATACAGATGATGCTGGACGATCAGTTCCCAAACTTGGCAAAAGAAGACAGTGATGAGTTAAAGCTAAAACATATGGATTTGGAAACATTAGAAAGGTTGAACATATATATGAAGCAGACATCAGAGCCTATTGCTAAACCTTTCTTTGGTGCAATCTAGAAAAAGATCATGTCCCTCCGCCTAAGGGAAGATGGAGAAAAGATGGAAGTGGTGATGAGAAAGATGAAGTTGAAAAACTTGAAGATTTGATTCCGAGGAAGAGTGTTTATTATGAGAAAGGGGAGGTGAAAAGGAAAAGAAAGCGTGCAACTCCTAAGAAATCAGCAGGTACCTCTACATCAACTACTACTCAACGACGTAAACGTGCTATTGTGCATACATTATTAGTTTATGAACCAGAGGAAGAAGAAGTCCTGTAAACGAACCTGCTCATGTAGAGGTTCAAGCTGATGCAACTGTTAATGAAGAAGTCTATTTAGCCACGTCCGAACATGAGAAAGAACAAGGAGAAAATATTGAAAGCGTGACTGCTGATATCGAGAAACAAGCATTTGGGGGTGTTGAAGGAGGTGATGGTGATGATGACGGATCATCCCTTGAGAGCACTTTTACAGATGATGCAATTGCTGCAGAGAAAGAAAGAGAAAAAGAAAAGGAACGAAAGCGCCAAGAAGAGCGAAAAGGAAAGGATATTGGTGACGATGATGAGTCTTATCAGGCGTCTAATTCTGATGATGACATTGCTGTTTCAAAGCCCTCAAGGAAACCAACAAGACGTACAAAGAGTAAAGCATCTGATGCTGTTAAAACAACTGGTTCTCCATCTGCAGTTAAAGCAAGAAAGAAGTTCGGGAGAAAAAGAAAGAAAAATGTAGAACTTACTTCTGGAAACATGGAGAATGTGCAACCACCTCCTATTGTTCAAATACCTCCTACTGTACAACCACCACCCACTTTGTCACTTCAACAACCACCCACTTCACCGATACAACCACAATCACCACCAACTATTCCACCATATCCACAAGACATAACTCCACCACAACCATATCCACAAAAACAAATAACCCCCAAACAGTCTACCTCTACTATGCAACAAAGAACTCCACAGTCCGGACCAAGTCAGTTTCTGAATGATCAGTTTCCTAACACTGAAGATATTCCATATTCAGAAGGCTTTGGGGAAGATATGTTTAACGGAGGAAGGATTGGAGAGTTGGAGAAACAGATAAAAGAACATGAAATTCGAATCAAGTTTTGGAAGATGACAAGAAAAGACTGGTGGATCTGTTATCATCTTTGGTAAATGAAAATGAAAGGGTTCAGGTGATGCACTTCAAGGTGTTAGAGAATGAGAAGATGATCAAGCAGCTTCAGATAGAAAACATGACCTTAGTAACAAACCTTTTAAGAATCACTGCTGAAAATGAGAGGTTACATCTGGTGGTGAAAGATTTGGAAGTAGAGAAATCAGAGAATACAAAGAAGTTTGATATGCTTTTCAAAGTTCTGAACAAAAGATATGAGATCAACTTCGCGGCAGAACATGCAGAGATAGAGATACTGTCTGACATAGAACCAATGATGCTGCTGTTGTTGTTGGGCACGGGGGCGTGTTGGATTGACACGGCGCCGTGCTGCAGCCTGCAAAAACTGCAGATTTTCTAAAAATCGAAAAATTCCTAAAAATAAAAAGAAAAATTGTTAATAAAATTAGGCCGTTAATTTTGAACTTTCTCAAAATCCTTGTGTCCCCGGCAACGGCGCCAAAAACTTGGTGTGCATTAAGCGTACTACATTTTTGTTGTCATTTTAGGTTCATTTTACGCATTAGTCAAGTTTTAAATTTATAAAACACGATATTCTACTAACACTAAATACACACTTGGGCAAGTGCACCCATCGTGAGCGTAGTATAGCGTTGGTAAGATACCGAGATCGTCCAAGGACACAAGAGCTTTTAATATCGGTTCATCGTCAACGTCTAATCAATCTAAACTTTTGATAAAGATTTTTAAAAACATAAAGATAAATAAAATAAAATACAAATAGACAAGATAGAATCACTTGGAGCCAACTTCTCTTTTATGTATCCTTTTATATTTTTTGCACTTTCGGACTTTTTAAGAGATTAGCTTAGTTATAGTAGTAGGCCCCTCTTTTGAAGGTGACGTTATCCTGAAACTAGTGGTTTGAGTCAGCAGGGATACAATCCCAAAAGGTCGGAATATTGGAAGACAATTAAGTAAGTTATTAATGCAAAAAGTGGTAGGCCCCTCTTTTGAAGGTGACGTTACCCTCGGCTAAGTGGTTTAAGTCAGCACGGATACAATCCCAAGTAGTCGGTTTAAAGTATTAATAGTAGTTTACATATATGGGGTTCAAGCCATTCGCGCCCCCGCCATCCAATACCCATAGAGTATTAAAGGAAGCCTTAGTAAGCTTGAACCAAGTCCTCGTAGGATCTATACACTGAACGAGACAAGAACTTTACCAAAGCACCCTTCTAACCCCTTCTAATTAGTTAACGCGCTTTATATAGACCATAAAGACACGAATGAGCAAACCAATGACATCATGAAGAAATTGTTAGGAAAATTCACTTTCAACATAAGAAACTAGTTAGTAAAGTCATTAATACATACCCAAATAAAAAGTGTTGAAAGATTAAAAACTAAAAGTAATACATAAAAGATTGGTCTTCACCAAGTGATGTAAGGAATTTAGACAAGCATGCCCTTTGTTTGATAAGAACCCTTACAATCTATCTTGGATCACAAGACTACTACACACTCTAAAGATGATTGATGGATGATGGTGGTGGGTGTTGGTGTTGTAGTGGTGGTGGAGTGGTGGCAAAGTGAGAGAGAAGCGGTTTGCCAAGGGATGCCTTTGAAGGGAACAAAGCACCCCTATTTATAGTCACAACAGAGGCCCGGCCACGGCCCCGTGTCCAGTGGGCATGGCCCGTGGCCATCATTCTTCTCTTTCTTCATTAACTGCATCTGTCAGCAGAGGGCCCCACACGACCCCGTGTCCTCTGGGCACGGCCCGTGGTCAATCTGTTCACTGTACTATATGGATTCTGCAAATCTTACAGTTGACCACGCCCCATGTTAGCCTGGGCACGGCCCCGTGATGGGCGTAGAAGCTTCTGCAGGTTTTGTCTTGAAGTGTGAGGTCTGACCACGCCCCGTGTTGGATGGACACAGCCCGTGGTCGTCTTCTGTAACTTTGTTTTTGTCTTTTTGGGGTGTTGCTGAGGGGTCGGGCATGGTTCTTTATTCATTCTTTTCGTATTTATGTTGGTTTTGGCTGTCTATTTGCTTCTTTCGTTCTTTTATGCTCTTTTAATCCTGAAAATACAAAAAGAACAAAGAAACGTGTTTTTCCCAACATTAGTACTAAAAAAGGGTTATTTTTATGCCCCAATTGATGTAATTTATATGTTGCATTTTGCACACATCAGCTGCAATGAAAAAGCTATGGTTCAGAGATATGCATGCTGAACGAAAGTTCAAACGTCCCCTAGCATTCTTTAAAAGTGTGTGATATCTGTGGCAATCCGATCATGTAAAAATGACGAACAAGTTTATCAATTAATGATATTTTGTGTTTTATTTATGAGTTTTGTATATTTATCATGACAATTGCACATATTCAATTTTTGCACGATTCCAAAATTTCAAACAACTTCTGGAAGCGAAATCGCAAACTGTTACGCAAACGTAATCAGTTTAATGCGATGTACACTTTGGAACAAGGACACAAGTATAACATACCCTAAAAAACCTTTACATAACTTAGAAATAAGTTTTGAAGGGTTGGTATGTCAAAAACAAGTTTATTCGATCATAGGGACTAAACTATGAAAGTCTGCCGATTCTCGTAGCAACACACATTCCGAAACACATTCATAAGCTAAACATACCCTAAATAACCTTTACATAACTTAGAAATAAGTTTTGAAGGGTTTGGTATGTCAAAACAAGCTTATTCGATCACATGGACTATTTACGACAAACTACGAAAGTCTGCCGATTCTCGTAGCGACACACATTCCGGAACAAATTCATAAGCTAAACATATCCTAAATACCCTTAACATAGCTTAGAAATAAGTTTCGAGGGCTTCGGTATGGAAAAAGCCTGCTTATGCAACTTCAGGGGCTATTTTGCAAATTCTGCGAAACTATGTCGCTGCACGTATTTCTTAATCCGGAACATGTACGAACATCCAAAAATTATTTTAATCATTAAAATATTGTATATTAATGATTGGAACGCAAAAAATTCATTCGTTACGCTTTTACGGTCATGCACGCGTTCGTTACGATTTTCGTCGTAATTAACCGAAAACCGCAACCGTACGACCAAACGGACCGACCTATGAAATATTTTTGAGCACATTTCAAGTTCCCTATACTTTATTGTCCTGATAAAGCTTAAAAATGAGGTTAACAGGTGTTAGAATTGCCAAAACGCGGCAAAAACAATTTCAGGGGTCATTTCTGCCAATTTTGAAACTTCAGCCCCTGCAAGGGCCTTACGGACCGTAAGGCAAAACCCCATACAGTCCGTAAGGGGTCCCCAGCTTATCAGAATTGTTGAATCAAGTTGGCAGCTTCTTGTTAACTCTCTTGATGACCAAGCAAACGAGATTGCCACCATTCCTTTTGCATTTTACAAGTATTAGGACACTAATCAACTTCTGGAATGACTCATGGACACATGTCTTGATCCTATAACTCCAATTCAACTATAAATTCCATGTTCTTCTTCACATTTGAACTTTTATAACACCCACTTTTGCTCTCATCTGCCATATCTGGAGTTTGCAACCATTTGAAGATCATTTCATGAGTTCTAAGGTCCTCCTAGAGTATTTGTAAGTGTTTTTTCCAGATCTTGTTCAATTTCTTTAGCATATTTGAGCTAAAAATCAAACAGTTTGACTTCTGTTTGACTTTCAATTCTGACCATAAATTGGTCAAATCAAAGTCCAATTGAACTTGTTAATGTGGTTATAATCATGATGGTTATAGTCCTTAGTGATCATGCCTACTGATTTCCACGTTTACTAGTCTTTGTGACGAGTCAAAGTTTCGGTCAATAATGCGATAAATGCGCATTATAAGACGGAACTATTTTCGGGTATCAAAACACTTTGTGTTGATACCAAATCAGTTTTATAAACTTAGTTAGACATGTTTAAAATGTCTAACTCGTCACTTTTATTTAAGTGCTTGTTTAGAGTCGTGAGCCGAGCGGTTTTGACCACCGCTTTGACTTTCGAATCCGAACCGTTTGGTTGATCTTTGAACCCAACCAAATACATATTTGTGACCATAGTTTAATAGGGAATAACCCTCTGAGGTTATACCTTATGGTCATATCATTTGATAAGTGTTATGATAATTAGTTGTTATGATCTTCAATAATGACCAAAATGCCCTTTTTGCAAATAAATAAACTAAAAGCATATGTAACATAAATTTTGACATGTAATCTGATCAAATAACATTTTTAAACATGATTAAGCATTAAAGACTTATCATAACACATATCTAACCATCCGAATGTATGTTTACGCAAATGACGCGTTAAAGGGGCTTAAACTACCTTAACGGGTCATAACGGGTCAAAAGCACTTAGGAACCTTTTCAAATCAGAATATAGACTTTGTTAAACCATTTCATATGAATTCCATCACTCATTTGGTTTACAAGATCTCGTTCTATCCAAATCTCTGATTTCAAGTCTCGATATTTACATAGTTATTCGTTTTTAGGACATGCTTGATTTCTCATATCATTGAGCTTTGGTTTCCTTTTGATTCAAGATTTCTTTGCAATCCCAAGTGATTACATAGTTCCCCTCTTTTATGTTTTGCAAATATTTTGGGGTGATCCATATGTGCTAAATTTTTTCAAGCTTTCAAAATACAAATACGATGGTTTATATGAACAATATGATTTCAATAATGTGAACAAGCTTGTTGGTGCGTTGTATTCATAACAAGAATGACATTCATTAACAATGACCAAGCCGACCAGTAGTAAGTTACGGCGCCTAGTACTGACAATCCCGTACCAAAATTCCCGGGGTTTGTGGCGAAGTTTGGGAAGCGACTGAAACTGTATTTGTAACAAACCGTTTGGTGGTTTGTTATACGATTAAAGGACCCATTGGGTGGTCTCGAACAAGTCAACAAAGGTTTGAATGTATTCACAAAACGACCAAAAGTTTTCACAACTAAAACAAGGAACGATGAACGATTGGTTTATGACAAGGAACGATGAACGATTGGTTTATAACAAGAACAATGAACAATGTGGTTTACGACAAGGACAATGAACGATGGACGATTGGTTATGATAAGTGATTTAGATGACGGAACGTGTGAATGTGATAAAAGCATGGTGGATACGCCGCCGGTACTTCCTATATATAAGTGCTTTTATCATATTACATTCGTGGCGTTATTTGCATCACTTGGACAAATGTTTTCAAACAATTACACGCAACGATTTTCAATTAAAGATATAAACCATACAAGTTATTTCAAGACAATTTACAACCCGGATTTACAAAATAAATGATTTCGAGCCAAGGTTCATGGCTACTAGATTTTAGAAACTTTTAACCTCATGTTTTAATCGATTATCTATTGCAATATCAAACATTTTTAAAACAAGGTTTTCACTTACGACTCTAGTAGTCGAATTATATATTGCAATATATACAAAGCCATGGACTTGACACACTCACGAAACCTATGTACTCGCCGGCTTTCATGCTGACTCGTTTTACATATGTTTCAGGAAAAAATGCTTGATGATACTGATGCATGCTCATGTAGGAATGGACTTGGACTTTAGTGCCTTAAAAACAAGAAACACAATTTCAATGCTTGTTTTGTTTGTTTAGTTTGTTTAAAAGTTCTATGACAATATAACAATGTAATCAATGTTTAATATTAAATAAAACGAAAATTCAATTACCATGTGTTGTTGTAACAATCTGTTACGTGACTCCCCGATGTTTCTGCCGCAGTTTGTTGCTTTATGCGGTCGAGGTGTTACAACATATCCTGTTGTATCGTTGGGAGATATCATTTGTTGGGGATGGATTGAAGAACTAGACGTGTATGCCATTAAAGGGAGTATGGAGTGCAGTACTTCAGATATTTAAATGATCTAAAGTCATTACTATTTTGAGATATTAAAGAGTTGGTGCAGACTGAAATTTCACGATCAACGTCTCTGGAAGCTGATAAAGTATGAAGCACTTCATGGTTTTAAATACTGGATTCCTCACAACCCTAAGAAGATTACTAAGGTTGATTTAGTGACGAAAGAAAAGGATGTAACGTTGATTGTCAAACGGCCACGGGTCATGAAGAATATGCCTTTGATAAAGATTGAGCAAGATTTTTACAAGATATTCAAGTAATGGCAATATGATTCAGCAACTGGTGAAGCAGTGATCGTAGTTCAGAATGATGATTCTTGGAAGATTATTGACGAACTAATTGAAGCTGTGATTGCTCACAAACGGATTTATGGTCTGTGGAGAGGTATTCGTGTGCTAAACCCGATGTGTCTAGTGAACTGTTCAAAGAAGGATGTTGAACGATTATTCTATAGCAAAATCAGTTACGAGGAGAAAGACAAGGAGCAGGTGTTGCAATTCCAAAAGGTTATTAACGTTTGTTACGCTAATGATATAGATTCAGGTAAAACCTAGAATACAAACTGGAGAAAGCTGGAAGATAAAGAACAACGCAAGAAAGATCGTAAAGAAGCAAGAATTGCTGAGAAGGTAAAGAAGGCATTGTTGAAGAGATTCCAGTTCGGGAACACCTACAACAGACCTCCTCCGATAGATCAAACACCAAGTTATACTGAGGAGCGTTGAAGAAAGAGAAAGTACTTCTTTGGGTGATAACGTCGAATGATTTTGAAGCTTTTGAAGACTGACCAAGACAGCGGCAATATCCAAGGGGGAGTTTGTTGGTGCAATATATCTATAGCCTACGTCTTAGGGTCACGTCTAATGTAACAGGGCTTGAATGTTAGTTAATTATAGGTTTTGTATGTTAGTAGGTCACCTCGTACGAGGTGTTACCCAACTCGTACGAGGTGATGTTTGTCCACCTCCTACGAGGCACACTTAGCCACCCTTGTGCGAGTTGACCATGTCTATAAATAACAGCTCGAGGGTGTTGTGTAGTTAGCTGTTTTTCTGATTAAGTGGGGAAGCCCTATCAGTCTGCGTCTGTAATTCTTCCACGTTTATTAATACGAGAATCAGAAGCGTTTAAACAGTAGATACGATCTTTTATCAAACTGATTATGCTGGATTCCACACACGTTGATTAGGTCAAGTCCGGTCCGTTGCTTTCGGGGAAAGGCCTATCCTCCCACACCTAGTACCCTTCGGTTGGGCTCATGTATTGCCACATGTAAGACAGTTACAAAAATTCTCCGCAAAACTTTTTTTGTTTTCTTGTTTTGTAGAAATGCATTTAGCATTGTCTTCGTGAACATTGGGTATTCTCTAAGGTAGATGAGACGAGACTTCTTAAGCTTGGTCAAGGCTTTAAGAATTTTTACAGCTCTCATCAGAGCCGATGTTCACTTGATTGTATATTTCGTATTATCCTGGCAAGCTTATTCGAGTAAGTGCCTCCTGGTCTGAGTATTTAAATGGCCCACAAGGGTTTTTGGGGATCCATACCATAGGGTTCTCTTGAAGGAGTACATCTGGTGTCATAACGAATTTAACAATCTCTATTCTGCTAACCGGATAAGTTCTTTCATGTATGAACCATTGTTCAATAGATAACCTCTTGTAAGTCTGCGTAAAAGGCAATGTGCTAAAAAAGACAAATAAAAGAGAACTAAGATACGCAGACAACATTAAATTAATGTAAAAATAAAACTCAACCTCTACAGAATAGATTATTACTGGATATTTTTTTGAAACTAGGCGAATGAACTTAGGAAGAAGGCATCTAGTTGTGCGCGTATCATCATTTCTTGGAGTCATTTCCTTCAAACCTACCAAGGGTTGGATGCAATTACCAACGATTTCTTTATAGTCACTAAAATTGACTGATGAATTAAAGTCCATGATGCAAGCCACCAAATCTTTAAGCTACTGAACACGATGATGCCATTTTGTATCTCCTTCCGCATTCATGGTTGACTCTTTTGATAAACAAATAAGACTTAACTCATTTGAAAGCTTCAAATATATGCCTCTAGAACAGATAAAATAGATGAAACATATAGCCACCATCAAAGTTCACATCAAACTATCATATACTGAGTATCAAAATGCTATACCATAGAAACACTTTGAAACATCCCAAACCTGAGGGTCTCGTCTGTTGGATTTACTCTTTATCAAATACTTCGTGACCGTAAACTTCTATACATACGCAATGTAAACTTTAACTAAATTCAATCTTATATGAAAGATGTCGTTAACAATACAAGTTCTAACAAAATAGGAAGACAAGCTTGCAGTAGGGAGCCTTCTTCCGCCCAACTGAGAGCCTCATCAACTATGGAAATTTAACCTAACGTGCATACGAAAAGTTAGCTATGGTGAGTGATTTCTAGTTTAATAAAACAACTTTAAACTTTTAACAATTGGACATAGCGGTCTATCACATATCTGTACACTATGCGTAAACATAACACTTTATCATAAAATATAACTTTTTCCTTGCAACTTTACAGGTTAACATCTTTAACATAACTTTATACTTTAGCCACTCTAAGAGCATTAACATCGGAATCTTTATGTTTATCATTTCTTTAAAATAGAGAGGGAAAAATAGAGAACACAACTAAAACACTACTACATTGGATTCTCTATAATAAAGATACTTAAGAGAAAACTAAAGTACACCTCTACATTTAGACCACACGATGTGGAAGGGCTTGAAGAAGTGGCCTTATGCGACATGTGGACCACGCGTCAGAACGTGGCGTGGTGCTAAAATGGACGGTGTAGGAGTGGCGTGGTTAGTGGCGTTTTTATAAAAAAAAATATAGACATCAACCAATTAAAACACACCCAAAATCCACCCACCAATCAACATCCTCCACTTCACAGCCCAAATGCTCCCCACGCAGGTAGAAAACCCCAAGCCCAAACATAAAAGCCATGGACAACGCCGTTCCCGAGGTGGAGTGTGCAGCGTGGTGTGGCACAAACGCTACAAAACCACACCACACCATGCGGTCTTAGAGGCTTATATATTACACATCTTTATTTTGTTGTGAGTGTATAAGAAAGAGAAACAAATAATAAAGAAGTGTTATGAGTATGATAGAGGTAGAGATAGAGAGTTGGATGTGGAAGGTTTTTAAAAGATAAACAAAAATTAAAAAAAAAAGTATGTTTTTAGTTAAATTATATAGATGGAGATGAAGACTCAAATGTGACTGCTCTAACGTAACTTTATACTTTAACATAAAAGCACTTTAGTAGTTAAGGCACGCCAGGTATCGAATAACTTTACACCCTGCATGGTACTTTACTATATACTTAATCAGGCAATAAACACACAAAGTAAGGATGTGATCGGTATAGTACCCGTACCAGTATCGAAAATACCGGCATCAAATTTGAACAGAACTGGGTACCGAATACTTTAATAAATAAATTGGTACAATATGGGTACGAGTATCGGTAGGGGTATTTCGGTACGATACCTACTTTGGTTCCATTTGTTTTTTAGAACTCGTACGAGTTCCAAATAGGTAAAATCGGTATGTGTAACGCCCAACTTTTAAAAACCAATATTAAAATACTTTGCGGAAATAGGCCCATATTTTTTTCCTGACATTGCGTAATAAAATATAATATTCCCAAAATGTATGAATCCACATAATCGGATTAATAAAACATTTTCAAACAAGCATTTAGAAAAAATTTCGCCATGACCCATTAGCAAAACCCCAATCCTTACGAAGACAAAACCTGCTTAACAACCAAAGATTTTATAAAACAAACATAACCCATTACCATGTTGACATACTATCATTTCGCTAAAACAAACGTTGAACTTAAACTCCAAAATACAAATTATTAAGTCTAATTGGCCCAATAAGGAAACCCATATACTTAGTGAACAAAATTTCACTAAATCCTCCTATCGTTGACCTGCTTCCAAGACTTGATCACTTTCGCCTTTCTACCACCCTAATCTGTCATATAACATTACCATATCATTAGTGTCGATCGAGAAACTACGGTAAGCATAATAATAACTAATATATTAATTGAACCGAATTATTGGTGAACGGTTTGTGAGCTCTTTTCTTCTTTCATGATTCCGGTTCAAGCCACCCCGTTAATTCTCATGACTTATCACCTACATTGAAAACGCCAAAAATATTAACTTTTGCTAAGTGAGGACTCATACTATGATTTGGTATCAAACATAACAGAGTATTCTATGCTCATAATGCCCAACGAAACAATGCAAGCCACCACTTTATTATCTCGAGTCACGCATTTCGTGACTTTCTCCATTCTAATTTGGGCTTTCTTTTTTTATATCCATATCTCATGTATATCCCTGCTAATATAAAATCAAGGACACTTCAAAGTAAACCATTATTAAACCGCTTTGGTCAATATAAATAAAATGGTAAACCGCCACATAACTATGTTGTAATTCATTAGACAACATATACGATTATCAACAATCATTATTACCTAACATACTCTTAATCATTCATAGATGTATTGATAACATAATCAAATAGGTTATATAGTTTTAACGACACAAGTGTCATTCATTCATAAGCACTACTAAATAAACACATATTTTTGCACATGTAGGTTACAACACCCATGACTTCTTAATTTAGCATACGCATCCATATTCAAGGAATCACTCACTTAAACTGATGTAAATATATATAACTACATTGAGGTTTAAAACAACAACATAATCATATCTGATTGGTTCCTTATAAATTCCCCAAGATTATGCAAGTACTATAAAAGTTATGTTTTTCACTCAGCTTTACCCAGCTGTAGTAATTCAGTATTTTCCCCTCTTTACAGTGAGTATTTCACTTCAAAATAAAATTCTTAGTAACGATGACTCCGAGACCTTTCTGTGGATAAAAATAAGCCCCGAACGGACGTTCGGTTGATTTTCTGTGAATTTTTAAAGACTAGTAAAAATCTCGAAATAAGCTGAATTTTCAGCACTCGAGTATCTCGACCCACTAACATTTTGTACTCTTTCTTGTTAAACCCCTAAAACACTGCTAAAACAATACGTTATTGTTATGTTAAGTCATATTCAATAAGTCGTATTAAACCACCTTAACTAATAAAACTTAAAGTCAACAATAAGACTATTTAAATCAATACGAATCCAAACACATTCGAGTCACTCACCTTCGCCCGTAGGAGTGTTGTTGCTTTATCACCCGTTTGACCCGTTGCCATCCGTACGTTATCTCGTCTATCTTGACATCAAATCAAACTTGGAAATCATTAGAACACATAACATGGGCAATCATCTCACAATACCTAAGTATTTATCCACCACCCTTCATCAAACATGTGTTCTAAATCATTCTTTTTACCTCAAACTTGTTGATTGGTTTATTACCATTCATTTGACCCGTTATCATCCATTTTGTATAACCACAAGTTACGGGTCATTACTACCATATTAAGATTTAAAAGCATACTTAAATTCACAAATTAATAACACATAAGTTATTGTTCTAAACCAAACCATATAAATCCATTTTTCCAAATGACCCATTTGGTCAATTAACCCATTCTTTGACATAACAAACTCATATGTGTCATTATAATAATATATAATAAACCAATTAACCAACTAGGTTTGTCATAGACTTGCGCCCACTAATTAACTCTTGATTATTAACAAATCATTTCATGAAGTAAACATGAGATTTCACTTTTATTTTGGGTTAGGCATTAAATCAAACACCTTGCGGGCATAAATTATATTTCACCATTTTTACGCTTTAATGAACTCTCATGCCCCCAATTCATCATCAAAGATGTCTACCATCTTTGTAATTCTCAAATAGTATCATCTTTTATGTTTTTAAATAAAAACACCATTGTTTTTAGATTCATAAGTTCTGTTAAGATTTGTGTCAGCAAATATACATGTTTTCCATTCTACCTTACTAATTTGCCAAACTTAGTAGTTAAATCATTTCATGCAATATAAATTCATGACTCCAAACTACATCTAATCTTTCTAACATATCAATTAGGGTTTCTACATCCAGAAATCAAGCATCAAAACCATGAAGTTTAGTTTTATTGAACCATAAAACACAAGAACCCTAACCCATGAGTTTTTACTATCCAAAACATAGAGGGCTACTTATCATTAGCCATAGAAATCAAGAAGGATGATAGAATCAAGTTCCAGTCTATTAATCCATCTTCAATTTGTGAAATTGGCATCATCTAGGGGTCTTCTCCCTCCATGCAAATTCTTCCAGGAGGTTTGACCTCCATGGTGTCGCCCTCCTCTTTCATTCTTTATTTATTTTTATTTTTTTTGTTATAACTCATATTTACTAGTTAACCCTTTTTTACCACCAAGTTAGGAAATTAGCACTTTGGCCCTCAAAGAGTATAAACTTAATAAAAATACCCTTAACTTCCATGTTTACAACAAATCTTAACTATTTAAGTTAGGTTGAAGCTTTAATAATTAAATTATCAAGCTTATTTCTCTAACACTTGATACTTCTTTAATTACAATTTCCTAGTATTTTATAAAATACTATTGCCACCGATACAAACTTATTTGAACGATTATATATGTATATTAAAAATAAATATATATTTTTAGTCCCACGAAAAATCGGTATGTTACAGTATGAGTACCAATATAGTACGAGTACCAAATAAGTAAAATGGGTATAAGTACCAACATGATACGGGTACCAAATAGGTAAAATCGATACGAGTATCATAAATACCATAATACGAAACAAAACATAATATAAATAACTAGTTCAATACAAAATTTGGTACCGGTACCATTGTTTACCCGTACCGATACCGAAGGTAGCGAATACCAAAATCAATAAAACTGGGTACCGATACATATACGAATACCTAAAATCGGTACGGGGACGAGTATTTGGGAAAAAAATTTCATCACTAATACAAAGTATTTAAAGCGCACCACTTAACCTTACCACCTGTAACAATCATAATACGCTATAACAAACATTAACACATTGCTATGAACTATGCATGAAATATGTACTCTAGCAGTTGGTCAACCACCGACAAATGTCACTATTGGGCTCCAGACTCTCACTGGCATAGTCTATTCCGACACTTACTATCGAGATCCGGATTATCACCCGGGTAATCTATTCCTACAATTATCACTATCAGGCTCCGGACTCTCACAGGGCAGTTTATACGCATACTTTGCACATTTTATACTATAAAACTCTATCAATTGATCACTTTAAGAAGGTGTTTGGGATTTTTTGAAATTACTTATTGACTTGTTGGCTTTTTCAAAAAGCAGATAAGTTAAAAAAGTGTTGACACCATTAAAAGTCCTTTTTTTATTTTGGCTTTTTGTAAATGAGTAAAAAAATGTTTTTCAAAAGCCAAAAAAAACCTTCCTTTTTAAATAGCTTTTTGAACACAAAATTATCCATTTAACCCCACCCTTTAAAATAGCAATTAAACATGAAAATTTAACCTCATTGTTTTTGGTAAATTTACTTTTTCTACCACTAAAGCTAATTCATATATTTTTTTTAAATTCTTTTTGAAAACATTATAAGTCAATGAACACTTTTAACGAAAAAAAAAAACTTTTGAAGTTAAATAACCAATCCCAACACCCCCTAAGATTTTAAAGTCACTTTAGCAAGCTTTATCATATGCAATTTCATTTTAGTGATGCAATTTCATATGCAATTTCATATGCTTTATCATATGCAATTTCATATACACCTCCCGCAAAACATTAAGGTATGAGGGGTGTAGAAACTCACATGTCTGTTGTTAACTACTTGCTATGGTGTCCATACTAGAACAATCGCCACACAGTCCGTTTCTCGATCAGATTGATGCAATGATGTTCTATAATCTTTGAGTAATCGATTGCAAGCTTTAAACCATCGATTCCTTAGTCTTTAATCCCTTTTTCTTCATTTTCTCTCTTTAAAACCTCACTTTCTCTCTCTAAAATTGGTGGAGAAATGAGTTTTATCTCTTTCTTTGTATATCTCCAGAGTTTTATCTCTTTCTTTGTATACTCTATAGTCCATGAGCTTTTTACCATATACTCTATCTTGAGCTTAAATCCATTTATTTATCAAAGGGTTTTATCTCTTTCTTTGTATACTCTATAGTCCATGAGCTTTTTACCATATACTCTATCTTGGGCTTAAATCCATTTATTTATTAAATAAACCCTTCTTCCTTTGAACACCAACGATAATTTGTTTGTTTTAATTTTTCGGCAAAATCACACCTTTGTGATGTTTAAGAAAATTGCAATGGCCCACGAAACTTCTTGAAAACTTTTTTACTTTGACTTGTGAGATGCTTTGGTCAAAATTAAAACAAACCAAATTCTCACCTTTCGGGGTTCCTGTGAATTCTGAGTACGTACACCGCTTTGTTCTCGGTTCAAATTTGCACATACAAAACAACCCTATCATAATTTGATGGATGATAAATAATAACTTTTCATATATTAGAAGTTATGTTATCGATTTTTAAAATATAAAAATAGGTTATATATATGACTGGTGATTCTTTTGTGAGTGACAATGATGATTTATAGACATGAGTTTTAAATTTTAGATATACGAGAAGATACGGTAGAACTTATATGAATACTCTAAAATTAAAAAAAGAAAAAAAAACCCATCGTAGTGGGTTCAATGTTTTTGTGATATTACTTAATATAATATATATAATTAGAAGTGATTCCCCGCATTGCGGGGTCTTCTATCCCGTTGCGTTGCAGCGGCCGAGCCAAAACCGGGAAAATGTAAAAGAAAAAAATTTATATGACCAAGCGACTCACGTGACGTGAAATGTAGACGAAGTCGAACTTATACCGACACGTATTAGAAACTCGAGGGGGTCAAAGAAATTTTATAAACTTTTTAGGAAACGTAAGACAAAAAACACGAATTTATAATACCATGTGACTCACGTGACATAAAACGTAGACGAACTCGAACTACCGACACATATTAAAAACTCGAAGGGTCGTATAAACCTTTTATAAAGCGGGGGAAAAAAGTAACAAATTTGATACTTGAGAGGAAGGAGAAAACCATTTCACTAAAAAGACAAAAAATAGTTAAATTGAAAGATCAAGCTTGACCACCGAACAAAGTTTTATGACAAAATATAAAACAATTAACATATTTATGAACGAAATGTGTATAGTCAAAGATGACTATTATAGCTAAGGATTTCACTAATTATATATATAATAATAACAAGCTATTTACTATCACCTAATTTCCTATACAAACATGCCCGAATATTTTCTTTTTGCCTTCTCTAAATGTTTATATTTCCTACAGTTCTTGCAACAAAAACTAATGCTAACCTATATCTTGATAGAAATACTGCTATAATTGATAGCATGATTGAATTAATTTTTGCATCCATGTCTATCTCAAATAAAATTCGTTGGTAGGCATATATTTTGTTGTTTTTGTTTTATGGGAACTTGGGACGTCTGGAAAGTAGATACAATCTCAAATAAAATTCGCTGGTACGCATATATTATGTCGTTTTTGTTTTATGGGAACTTGGATGTCTGGAAAGTAGAAACAAACTTGTCTAACAGACTCTTCCTCCGGTGTTCTTATTCAATTTCAAGTTATGGTATTCCAAACAAATATATTTGCTAAGGCTACATGGTTCGGAATAAAGTCTCTAGAGGCTTTATCACGCTACGTAGGCGAAACTTAAGCGACAAGTAAACAGGGGGCTTTCTCGTTAACTTACACGGTGTGGAATACATACTCTTTAAAGCCCCCATTAACTATATATAAAAGGGGGGAAAAGAGAAGAAATTTGATTGGTTGGTTCCCCCTCTCTCCTCTCTCACACCGGGTAGGACAATGGCGGAGGCATGCCATAGCGCCTCATATGGCTATGACGGGGTGGTGTTGGGGGGCCCACCCATCTGAGGTGGCTAGGGACGTTGCCCAACACATGCTAGCCTACGGATTTCTGACTTACACGAAAGGTATGCGTTTGATTTTCTCCATTCGCGTTTCGTTGAGAAAGAGATAATGGTTAAAAGGCTAGGAAATTGACAAATAAGGGTATAGATAAAAAATAACTTTTGAAGTTTTTATAGACGGGTAACTCACACACTTTTTAAATCTAGTCGTAAAATTACACCAATATTCACTATAAGACTACAACCCAAAACAATTATAAAGAGAAACACTTTATTACAGACCTTGATAACTTATTTATTACAAACTAGATGAAAGATCTGCCGCGTTGCGGCTAGGGCCTTACAAATTACGACACAATTAATCTACTTTATACGTCAAGAGCCTTACAAATTACGGCGCAATGAATCTATTTTATACTTCTCTATCGACCCGCTCGTTGCATTTTAAAACCACAAACCTAAGGATTAACTAGTACACCTTTGTATCAAGTTAGATATCCAAACGATCACATTGTGTTTCCAAATGTCTTGTGGAGGGAAATACAGATACTTGCTGTTGATTAGGGATAGGTACGGTGCATGTTCGGTATCGAACCGGTAGCCAAAGTACCAATTCCGAAAAATGGGAAAAGTGGGTATCGGTACCGAATATACTAGTTCGATATTTACCGGTGTTTTACCTGTAAATACCGGTACCGTTCCGATACCGATACCGAAAAATGGGAAAAGCGGGTACCGGTACAATTAAAGAGAGTTGGCCCAAACAATAACCCACACCTGATAATTGTTTTGTAAAAAAACCATTGTCTAAGAATATATGCTTAGACTACAACTTCTAATGCACCATCTATCTATACTAAATAATAAAAGAAACCATTTGAGGGACACTTGTCATCATATTAGGCCTTGTCTTATGGATAATTATTATTTTAGTTTAATCTTTTCTAATTAATTATAAATAATCATTCTATAAAATATTATTTAGTATAATATCTTATAGACAACTATTATTTAGTTTAATCTATTAGGCCATTTCTTATAAATAATTATTATTTTTGTTTAATTTCTTCTAATTAATTATAAATAATCATCCTACAAAATATTTATATCATTTTTATTATTACATTTGAAATATCCTAAACTTTTAAACTATAGTAACTTTTACAGCGTGAGGAGGCAAAAAGAAAAATTGGTAAATACTAATTATTCTTTAAGCCATGCTAAAATAATAATAATAATAATAATAATAATAATAATAAACAAAACATTAAAATATGCTCTTAGAGCATTCTCGATGGAACCTCTAAAATTATGTGAGTAGAGTCTTTATATTCTTAAAATAATTGTAAATGGTTATGAGTAGAGGAGAGAGAAAAAAAACTACTTTTCACTAGTAAATTTGGAGAAAATGTTGTTCACCTCTATAAATTTTTAATATTTTTTGAAAGTGATTTTAAGTGGAGAAGATAGAAAAGGTAATGATAAAAGTAGAATAAAAATATTATTTAATTGAAAGGAGGGAGAAAATGTAGTGTTTTTTTGTGTAATTATAAAGAGGGAGAAAGAGGGTTGATTGTGAATTCTTTTAGTTTGTTAGAATAGTAATCATATAAAACGAAATTTTGGTAAATACGGGTTATTCTTTAAGCAGCAACAACAACAATGATAATATAAAACAAAACGTTGAAATATTATTTTTAGTATGTTAGAATAGTAATCGTACTAGGTTATAACCTCGTGTATTACACGGGTTAAGTAAACAATTTTCTTATTATTTAGTATATAAAATCATATTTAATCAAGTTGTGTATTACACGGGGGTTTTTAAAGATATAACTTTTTTTGTTATCTGGTAAACAATATTACATTTATTCATCCCATGTAATACAGGTGGTTTTAAAGATATAACTTTTTTTATTATTTGATGTATAAAATTACATTTATTCAACCCGTACAATATGGTTCTTTTAGATATAACTTTTTATTATTTAATATATTAAATTACATTTATTCAACCCGTGTAATAAATAAGGTTTTTAAAGATATATTGCTTTATCATTTAGTATAAAAAAATTTCTTTATTCAACCCGTGTAACACACGGGGTTATAACCTAGTTTGTTTTGATAAAAAAAAACCTTTGTCCAAGAATATATGCTTAGAGTACAACTTCTAATACACCATAATGTTAAAAATTAATAGCTTATAATAATATTATCTAATACAAAATTCTATATTGACAATTTTCAATATTTCATATATAACCAATCAAAACTAAAAATATGATATATATACCTAACTTTAATGATTTTTTACAATACAATATCAAAAAATAGAAAGTTTATTATAATTAGTAATTTCTATATGAAATAAATGTAAAACGTAATGATTATTTGGAAATTGGGTTATATTAGTAGATGATGATGGATTGCTAGGGGAATAAATGTGTTTAGATGGATGCAATTTTTAGGTGACATTGACTAGACATGTTTGTGAGCACTTGTAAAAGTAGGTCTTTGAGATGCTATAAGATTTAGAATTGTGTGGTTTTAGAGAGGGGCAGGGTGATGCAAAGAGTTCGGGTTCTTAATTTTCATGTTTACATTCTAAATGTATATGAGTGTTTTAAGCTCAAAAATTCATTTTTTTTGTTACTTTTGTTTGTTTTGGTTTTCTATTTGGGTGTGAGAGCCACACCTAATTGAATTTAATGAACCTATCAATGAAGGAGTGCCACCTTATTTTTACCAGTTAAATTTAACCTGATGAACACAGACTGTAAGATGCACTCCAAAAATGAACCTAATGAACTCAAATTCCATTTTTCCGAATTTGTAAGGGTCCTCTATTCGGCTTCAACGTTGGGTTCACCGACAAGAATTCCCAACCCGAATCCCATTTCGAGCCATTTGCGGCGATGTTCTCATCCAACCCTATGAACCTGAACCCCCATCCCGAACTCGAAGGTGTCCCCTTCACCCTTGTGGTGATTGTGATAATGGCGCTGGAGAATAGAGACGTTGGGTTAGTAGGAGTAATGATAAGCTACTAGAGAATGAGTGCATTGTGTTGATGGTGTTTTGTGGTGGTGGTCAGTGACGAACCCAGGAAATATTTTCATGGGGGGCGAAAACTCTTTAGGGTCATTTAATAGCGCTATCATCGAGATTTTAAGGAGTATAACACTAATTTATTATATTATAAGGGGTGCGCTTGCCCACCCACAGGAAGCCTTAGGTCCGCCCCTAGTGGTGGTACATGTTTGGTGGTGGTAACGACGGTGACCAACAACTACTAGTGACTAACTACCTAAACAATCTTCAACAGGGATATTTGGTCTTTCTTAAAGAACTCGTTAATCACTCGTTCTTGCTAGGGCCACCAGAATGAAACAAATAAGAATGAAAAGCACCTGAAACCATAGTAACTAGGGTTTTGATTGTAGGCAGAGTTGGTGGTAGATGAGTAGTAGTGAAGGAGTTCGATGGTGGTTGGAAGGTGACGTTCTAGTGGTGGACTAGTGGTTGGCACATGGTCGTTGTTGCATGTATTATTCTAGTCTAAGTAAATATAGCTAAATGTACTTATACTTTGATAAAATGTGTCAATAATGACTAAAAGCGGATGAGAGAATCTTAAGTCTATGATGAGTGAGTAGTAGTAAACAGGGGCGAACTCAAGATTTTTTTTGAGGTGCGGATGAGGGGTTTAACCATATTTTCAAGGGGTGCGATCGGATTTTTTTCTTAAAAATACACTAATTTTTTTTCCAAGGGGTGCGTCTCACCCACCAATCAACGTAGGCCCGCCTTTATAGTAAACTAAAATAGAGATAGAAACTCATAGTCTATCACTCTATCAAACTCGTTATAAAATAAGAGATGCGTATCATTCATTTGAACTATCTATTTCTTAGTTTTTCTGTTTTTATTATCTACTTAATTTTGTATAATTACTTTAATTAGTAAAGTCTTTATCTTCTACTTAATTATGAAAAATTAGTTTGAATGAAAGTTGGATTATTATATCGTTATTTAAATAAAACATCAATATCTATTTATTTTTATATTTATCTATATTTATATCCATCAGATATCTATATCTATATATCTAAATCTAATTTTTTAAATTCTAATAAAGGATTTCAATTAAGGTCACGTGACATTCTCTTCTTTAACCTAATAAACTTTATTTATATATTTTTATAACTTTTTTTACAATTAATTAATTGCTGAATATCAATAATTTGCAAAACTAGGGTTTCCTTTGAAAGAAAAAAAAAACATTGTAGCAGAAGTAGAGTCGGGTGTGAACGTGAGTTTTCGGGTGGATACATGGCTGGGAATGAGCCGCTCATGGATCGGTTCACTGTTGTATATGCCATTGCAAAAGTTAAAAAGATTAAAGTGCCAGACTGCATGCAAAAGGGAGAAAATTATAATCAGTGGGATTGGGCTTCGGTACGCAGACCAAGTAGTAATCTGTAAACAGTTCAGCTTTAACAATTAAAACGAGAACTGTCAAGGGTATCCCTAAAAGAGGGACTTGACAAGTGGAGATGGAAAACTGCTAGAGAGGAGGGGTTATCAGTAAAGCTTGTTCGTGAGTGTAACAATTCGAAAATTCGTTGTTATTTTATTGTATTTTCTTTTGTTCTAATGTACTCCGAAGATTCGATTATGAGAAAGTGATGTTAATTAATTATGTTTATTTACAATTATATCGCATTCAATCGCTTATTAATCGCAAATTCATCGCAATCACAAGTAATTATGCTACTATACGAGCCGAGTGTGTTATTGTTTAATAAACACTTGTGCCATCACATCGCTTATCTCATCGCATTGCAAAACGCAGTTAATTATGTAGAATTGTGTTTTATGTGTGTTATATTTGTTTACGTTATGGTAATAATCGCTATCGCAACGCTCTCACCCACACAAATAGCTAAATCGCATTATTATATCAATTATAACGCCTAATATAACTATCTAATACGAACCGAATCGCCAAACGAACTCATAACGCGAAATCAACGAACAAAACTTGGCCACTAGGTCAAGTTCGGCCGAACTTGTATAGCACAAGTTCGCCCGAACTTGTTTAGGCCACAATAAATCCCAAGAAAACTACAAGTCCGCCGGACTTGTCTCCAAAACACCAGAAACTAACAAGTTCGCTCGAACTTGTAACAAGTTCCCCGAACTTGTTACAATTTCGCCCGAACTTGATGTTCCAGCTCACCATTCTCACTCCACCTATAAATACCCAGCTCCATTCTTCATTTGAACTTGCTGCAAGTTCGCCCGGAGCTCTCCAAAACCGAAACCCTTGTTTTCTAAGTAATATTCAACCCGTTTTCAACTACAACAACGTTCAACAACGTATTACAACGATTTTGCATAACGCTTTGCCTTCGTTTTCATAAAATCTCTTCTGTTTATAAAAATCTTCATCTTTTTCTATAAAACTTCTGTTTTTCACTTAGATCTTCTCTTAGATCTAAGTAAAACCTTAAAATCATCGATTTTTACACAATATTCGGACTAATGACGTATGTTTCGTTCACTTTGAAGTGGAACGAGGCATTGTCAAACAAGATCTCAGATCCGGAAACACAAGGACGAAATCGTCACTTTACACAAGCTGGACTAACCCGTACGAACCTTCAAGTTCGCCCGAATTAGCCCGAGTTTCTGTAAAATGGCTAAACTCGCTCCAAAACACCTCTCCAGTCTAAGTTTTACTCAGTGGCTTAAGGTTGGAGGGATGGACATTCGATTTCCTCAGCACGAATTGGATGCCAAAACAGTCAAGTTCGCTTGGAGGGCATTAAGTTCGCTCGAACTTGTCACCAGATTGGTGACCAAGTTCGCCCGAACTTGATCATTACCCACCAAAATGTCACAAGTACGCCCAAACTTGTACGAATTTCCAAGGAAATCAGACAAGTTCGCCCGAACTTGTATCCTCCCTCAAGAAAAGGGACAAGTTCGCCCGAACTTGTTCACTCAGTAAGTTTAGTTACACAAGTTCGCCCGAACTTGTACTTTCAAGTCCAAGTTCGCCCGAACTGTCTACTGATCTCATAACCGTTAACCGTATCAGCAATTCGGAAGACTGATGCACTTCTGTTCGTTTACAGGCTGATCCGGCACTCTCCACAACTCCTCTCAGATCCCCTCTCGTCTCCCAAAATGCACCGACAGTGAGTATACCTGAACACTTTTACGCTTAAACGCACTTTTTGGGTGTCACATATGTTCCTGTATAATCACATCACACAAATCTCAAATGCTTATTCGCAACCTGTGGTTACATGATTATACGTGAAATCTGCTGAATTGTATGTATTGCTTGATTGCTTGTACGCCACCCTTAACATGATAGTATACTAGAGGTTGACCCACCACCCGGAGGCCCGGGGTTGTTAAGGCTCGCATTTTCATTTCTCATTTATTTTCTCTTTAGGATATGGACACTTGTTTGCATGCCTCGATCAATCGCGGTTTGTTGGTTTACATGAATCCGAGTAGTTACATAGTTCACATCTCTTACGTATGTCATGCGGTGTATGCTAAACGCTTTTATATCTATTATGTACGCAAACCTGTATGCTCACCCTTACTTAATTGTATTGACGTTTTATTTTAACATATGTGTCAGGTTGAGGATATTGCTTTGGACGCTTAGATTTAGGTTTTTGCTTTAGAAACTCATGTAATAAAGTCTAGGGAAGATCGAATCGGATGTTATGTTTAAGAGATTTGCTTAATATTGTAATAATTATTTTGGATGTTATCGTTTAATAGTATGGGATGTTAGACGTTTAGATAATATCGCTTAATAGTTGTTATGATGCCTCTTGAGCAATCTGGTTCGCCTAGTGCCGCGCCCCGATGATTTCGCCATCGGTTGGGGTGTGACAGATTGGTATCAGAGCCATAACTGTAGGGAATTAGGTAGAATTTCCATGTTCGACCTAGTCTACAGTCTTAGTACCCAATTTGACCAATCTTTGACTTAAATGCTTAAACTACTTGCCATAAATGCTTAAATATGCCTTTCCTAAGGCTAACACAGTATACACGCTTGGAAACGCTCATACCACACAAAACGAGTGATCAAGTCGAGATTAGGTGTGAAAACCGAGAACTCTCGATAAGATCATTCACTCCGCGCATTCTCTCTCACACGAGATACCTTCGTTGAGTTAGGAGTAATATCCGTACCTCGACGAAAATCTCCATTTCTATCTAGTGGAACTCCCGATTTGATCGGTGAGCATAACCACAACTAGGAATGAAGTTGTTAAGTTAGGGGTGAAACCCGCATCTTAATAACTAGTTCCGCTCTTCGATTTTCAATCTCACCAAAGTGTCGACTATTTCGATGACTCGGAACACGACGTAACTAGAAGGATAAATGACGTTAACCGTTGTACGGCGAGAGCATTTGTCTATTAGGCCAAATCGTGTGTCCGAACTTAGAGAATTTTCGAACCACTTTGGGTAGTCGTTGTCTCAAAACCCAGGACGCTCCTAATTGATTTAAGCCTATAATCGTCGATTTTACACATCATTGAGTTTATTTATTATTTATGTGTTTTAAATTTATGGATTTACGCTTTATTTGATTTCTCGCTTTATCGATTTCTAGATTTATCGCCTTTACGCTCCATCGAAATATGCACTACTCGCACAGCTCTCGTAATATAAAACGCTAACCAAACTAAAACGCTCATCTCTCTTACGAGTATGGTCTCATACACGGTGTTACTCGCTTATTTCGCTTATATATATCGCTTATATCTCACTTATACTACTCGCATCTCATACGCGCTACTCATGGTGTTAATTAGAGGTGAATACGTGCAAAATATGTGCTTACGTGCTTATGTGATTATGTGCTTATGTGCTTACGTGTTATATGCTTACGTGGATACATGCTTACGTGGTTTATGAATAATGATAATAAATATGCTAAACATAAACCTATTATAATCGAATCTCATTTAATCTAAACCTTCGTGTAGATGTCTTCTATGGGATCTCACACGCGGGGAACATCCAGCGCAACAACGCTGATAAGCGCATCGCTTCATTGGTAGCCAAGTAAATGGCCAAAGTCATTCCTCAAATCGTCAACGAGATCCATGCCGTCAGCAGCAACTCCTCTGTCGATTCTAAGAACGACACGCCCAAGACTTCATTCAGCTTCAAGCAGTTTAAAGCATGTGGACCACTCACTTTCTTTGGCACTGAAGGACCAAGTGCTATGTTCCACTGGTTCGATTCCATCGAGGTTACCTTCCGCCAGAGTGGATGTCCCGAGGCTCTGCACACTATCAACGCCACCGGCGTATTCCAATCGAGGGCTCTCGATTGGTGGACGGCTGAGCGCAACAAACGCGGAAACGACGAAGCCTACGGTTTCTCTTGGGAGGAACTCAAGGAAATCATGGTGAAAGAGTTATGTCCTCCATATGAGATTCAAAAGCTGGAGAATGAGTTTTAGGATATCAAACAAGACGGTCCAGACAACGCTAGCCTAACGGCTCGTTTCAAGTAGTTGATCATTATCTGTCCCGTTCAAGTGGACACGAACGAGAAAGCAATCAAGAAATACCTGCGAGCTCTACCCGATTGTGTCGCTGACTTTGTGCAAGCAGCATGCCCTGTCACCATCGAGGAAACCTATCAGCTAGCCGCAGAGATCAACGATAAAAGGGTTCAGCTGGTTACTTCAAGAACAACAAAGTCGCAAACCAGGCTATCACTGAACCAACAACTCCCTTCGATCAGTCTCGAGAGTCAAAGAACAGTCGCCAAGGTCGCAAAAGGGAAAACCCGAGCAAGAACTGTGCTCTTACTGCTCCGCAAAACCCTCAGCCACTTCAGTCAGTCGCGCCAAACGCAACTCCAGCAAAGCGTGCGTATACTGGTCCTCATCCTCTGTGCTCAAAGTGCACTTATCACCATGCGGTTGGAGGCAATTGCCGTTTCTGTACCAACTGCAACATCTACGGTCACTTTACTGTCAGCTGTCGTAGTGGTACTCGTTAGCCAGTTCCTCAAGCCCCAGCAGCAAGGGCACGTGCCTGTTACACGTCCGGTGATCGAATCATTTCAGTAATGTCTGCCCAAACAAACCTGTGAAGCAGGAACAGCAGCCACAACCACCACAGCCTCAGCAGCAGCAACAACAGGCTGCGCGTGGACGAGCCTTTAACCTCCATCATCACCAGGCTCAGAACGACAACAACGTTGTCAACGGTATGTTCCTTGTCAATGGTATTTATGCTTCATGTTTATTTGATACTGGTGCCGATAATTGTTTTGTATCGTTAGAATTTGAAAAGGTTTTAAAATGTAAACGCGTTAAACTCCCAAGGACTTTCAATGTGGAAGTCGCCACCGGAAAAATCGTTATTGTTAACTCTGTCCTACGTGGTTGTACTCTCGATCTCAACAACCACATCTTCTCGATCAATCTCATACCTATGCAATTAGGTAGCTTCGATATCATAGTAGGCATGGATTTTCTTCGTGAAAATCATGCCGAAGTTGTTTGCTTCGATAAAATGATTCGTCTCCCTCTCTCGAACGATGATCAACTCCATGTCTATGGTGAAACTCCCTCAAAGAAATTGATGCTTTTGTCATGTACTCGAGCACACAAATGTTTACGAAAGCAATGTGTTGCTTTTCTAGCCCATATCGTGAACCCGGAGAAAGAGAAGAAAACATTTAAAGACGTTCCCGTTGTTCGTGAATTTCCTAAGGTCTTTCCCGACGATTTACCTGGTTTACCCCCTACTCGTGATGTTGAATTCCGTATCGATTTAATTCCCGGTGCTACTCCCGTTGCTAAAGCTCCTTATCGTCTCGCACCATCAGAAATGTGCGAGCTATCTAGCCAACTTCAAGAGCTTCTTGATAAAGGCTTCATATGCCCAAGCACATCGCCATGGGGTGCACCCGTTCTTTTCATGAAAAAGAAAGATGGGACGTTCCGAATGTGCATCGATTATCGTGAACTTAACAAACTCATGATAAAGAACCGCTATCCTCTTCCTCGAATCGACGACTTGTTTGATCAGCTTCAAGACGCTACTTGTTTTTCTAAGATCGATTTACGTTCCGGTTATCTCCAGTTACGCGTATTGGAAGAAGATATTCCGAAAACCGCCTTTCGTACTCGTTATGGCCATTTTGAATTCGTGGTCATGCCTTTTGGTCTTACCAATGCACTCGCGGTCTTCATGGATTTGATGAACCGTGTGTGTAAAGCTTTCTTAGATCGTTTTGTCATTGTGTTTATTGATGACATCCTGATTTACTCGAAGTCGAGAGACGAACACGCGCGCCATCTTCGTTTAGTCCTCAAACTTCTCCAAGGTAATCGCATTTATGCTAAGTTCTCTAAATGTGAATTTTGGCTTGAAGAAGTCCAATTTCTCGGCCACATTGTTAATAGTCAAGGAATTCACGTCGACCCTGCAAAGATCGAAGCTGTCAAAAGTTGGATTACGCCGAAGAATGCATCTGAAATCCGTTCCTTTCTTGGATTGGCGGGTTATTACCGTCGATTCACCGCTGACTTTTCGAAAATCATCGTTTCGCTTACTGCTTTAACTCATAAGGACATGCCTTTCGTTTGGGATTCCAAACAAGAGGAAGCCTTTCAAACTCTCAAGCATATGTTATGCAATGCTCCCATACTCGCTCTTCCCGACGGAAACGACGATTTCGTTGTTTATTGCGATGCCTCTAATCTTGGTCTTGGTTGTGTCTCATGCATCGAGACATGGTTATCGCGTATGCATCTCGTCAACTCAAGATCCACGAGAAAAATTACACAACCCACGATCTCGAACTCGGTGCAGTTGTTTTTGCATTGAAGATATGGCGACACTACCTTTACGGTACTAAGTATACGGTATTCACCGACCATAAGAGCTTACAATATATCTTTAATCAAAAGGAACTGGATATGCGCTAACGCAGATGGGTTGAACTTCTCAACGATTACGATTGTGAGATACGCTGCCATCCCGGCAAAGCAAATGTCGTAGCCGATGGTCTAAGTCGACGAAGCTTTGTGTATAGTGTTCGTGACTCTCAAGCTTTGAATAATCTTGAAATTTTGATTCGCTCCGCCCAGTTTGCTTGTTTTAACGAGAATGCCCTGCAAGATGAAATGAAATGTGGTGCCAAAACTCAGCTTGTTGTTAAACCTAACGGTATCTACTACTATCTCGATCACATTTGGATTCCCAGCCGTGATAACCTTCGTGAATTGCTTATGACCGAAGCTCATAAATCTCGATATTCCATTCACCTCGGAGCCGACAAGATGTACCAGGACCTTCGTCCTAGGTATTGGTGGTCGGGCATGAAAAAGGATATCGTCGTGTACGTCTCAAAGTGCTTGACTTGCTCGAAGGTCAAAGCCGAACATCAAAGGCCCTCTGGTTTGCTCGAACAACCCGAAATTCCGATGTGGAAATGGGAGAGCATAGCTATGGACTTTATTACGAAACTCCCTCGCACCTCCTCTGGTTATGATAGCATTTGGGTTATCGTTGATCGTCTTACCAAATCTGTGCACTTTATTGCTATACGAGAAGACTTTAAGGTCGAACGATTAGCCCGAATCTATACCGACGATGTCATTTGTCGACACGGGACGCCTCGTGACATCATCTCTGACCGCTAAAATCGCTTTACCTCTCGTCTCTGGGGACATTTCAATCCGCTCTCGGTACTACTCTCAATCTCAGTGCCGCCTTTCACCCTCAAACCGACGATCAGACTGGGCGCCCGATCCGCACCCTCGAAGACAAGCTTCGTGCGTGCATCATAGATTTTGGTGGTAATTGGGTTACACATTTACCTTTAATTGAATTCTTGTACAATAATAGTTATCATACAAGTATACAAATTGCTCCTTTTGAGGCATTGTATGGAATAAAATGTCGATTGCCTATTGCATGGCACGAGATCGGAGAAGCACAAATCACCGGTCCCGAGTTAATTCAAGAAACGACAGACAAGATCCTCCAAATCAGAGACAATCTCTTGAAAGCTCGGAGTCGTCAAAAGAGTTATGCCGACAAATGCCGCAAGCCCCTACAGTTCGAAGTGGGAGATCACGTTATCCTAAAGGTTGCACCTTGGAAGGGAGTGATCCGCTTCGGAAAGAAAGGAAAGCTAGCGCCACGATACGTAGATCCTTTTAAGATTTTGGAAAGAATCGGCAAGGTGGCCTATCGACTCGAATTACCGGAGGAACTCAACAACGCACATCCGACTTTCCACGTGTCAAACCTCAAGAAATGCCCAGCTGAAGAAAATCTCCATGTACCTCCTGAAGATCTGCAAATCAATGAGACTCTCCATTTCGTGGAAAAGCCTATCGAGATCATGGACCTAGAAACCAAGAAACTACGGCGCTCTCGCATCCCTACAAAAAATAACGGTAAATGATTCTGATGAAGAGTGGAAACATTGGAATAACCTGGTTCCACCAAAAGCTAATATTTTTTTTGTTGGAGGGTTGCAATTAATGGGATTCCAGTGAAAGCGGAGCTGTAAAAATGCAGTGTTATAATGGAATCAGTAACTTGTTCATGAATGAAGAGACAACGGATCATCTTCTGACGACTTGTTTAGCAGCCAAATCAATATGATGGGTTGTTAAAGTGTGGCTAAAACTTCCAGCAACGACATCTTTCAATTCATGTAACAAAATCCTAGCAAGTATAGACACGTAAGCGGGTTCGAGAGGATGGAAGAAGGTAATAGAAGCGGTTTATCAAACTACAATGTGGCATATCTGGAGAGCACAAAATGATAAAGAATTCAATGGAATAAACAAATCGGACCACAAAATGATGGAAGATATCAAGACAAATTCGTTTCTTTAGATTAAATGTAGAAGTAAGATGCAAAGCTTGGAGTGGGAGAGATGGAGCGACTTAAATACAAAAGATGTAATAACATAAAGTTTTGTTGCATTTTTCTTTTTTCTTGTTCGTTGTGGGGTTTTTACAGCATATGTTAGCCCATTCTATAATCATAGAATCTTACCGTTAAGAAAAAACATGAATAACACTTATCTTAATTAATAATAATAAAATTAATTAATAAATGGTTAATAAATTAATAAAAAAGGTTTAAAAAAAGTTTAATTAGTTACAAATCATTATTTGGGTTTGTGTAGTACCTGAAAGTTAATTTACGCACAAATATTAACGTATCAGTATAGCATAATGAGCAATGTATATATTTAATTAAATATATTATTAATTGTAATACAGTGCAAAAGGTTGTTCAAGAGAATCCATAACGACTATTTTGAGGACAATATGTATAAAGTTCAATTTCCCATACAATCAAACAAATATTTCCACAATAGTCAAAACAAATTACAAGTTTCTTAAACAAAACAAATCCGTCAACTTAGATTTTTAGTGGGTTTCTAGATATCCTATCCATTTGCAGCCTATGATAATCCATCAACCTGTCACATACATTAAAATAGAAGTAAATACAATAATGTAAAGGTGAGTACACAGGTTTAGCATAAGTAATAGTAATAAAGCGTTTCGCAAAACCAACATGTATACGCGAGAGATGTGAATACTGCAGTTAACAACATTGATAAAAGTACCCAAAATGACCGCGGTGAGAGCTTCACGTGTCCAAGTGGCCATGTGCTTAAAAGAAAATAAGTAGAAATAAAATGTGAGCCTTAACAACCCCGTGCCTCCGGGTGGCGGGTCAACCTCTAGCAAGCTATCATGTTAAGGGTGGTCACTAGTCATCAAGCATAACATACAACAAATTCAACGATTCACGTATGGTCATGTATGAGCAGTTTGCGTGTAAGCGTTTTAAGCGTTGCGTCTAGTGTTGTTTTGATAGAGAACGTATGTAACACCCAAAAGTGCGTTAAAGCGAACAAGAGTTCAAGTATACTCACAGTGAGTGCTTAATAGTAAGTCACGAGTGAGATGGTAGTGGAAGGAGCGTCGGGTTAGCCTGCGCGTAGAAACAGAAGTGCATCAGTCTTCCAGAGTGCTGAACGGTTGAATGTAGAGTGACGTGGGACAAACAAATGGGTCGCACGAGGCATCACTCGCACGAGGCATCACCCACGTGCGAGTCATCATCCGTACGAGCGAAGCTCGTGCGAGTGACATGTTTTCGTGTCCAAAATCGAGTGTTTTCGCGTCATTACTTCAGGAAATCGAGTTTCCAACCTTCCAACCTTAAGCTACTGAGCAAACCAAAAGCTGGGGAGGTCTTTAGAGCGAGTGAATCATTTGTAGAAACTCGGACTGGGTCGTATGAACCATAGTGATTCGTGCGAGCCAGTCCAGTTTGCACAAGTGACTCTTCTTGCGTCTCTGTGCAATCGGAACTGAGTTTTTATCTGAAACAGATATAATTTAGGTCCTTTTCATGATGATTCTAACACCGGTTCGTCCCACTATCTAGTGAACGAAACATATGTCAGTTTTGTCCGTTTTTTATGTAAAAATTGAGTATAAAATGGTTTTGTTAGGATCTAACACTCGGTGAGTTCGAATGACAAGATTTCTAATTTGGGAAGCCAAGGTTGTGCCCAATATACTCGTTTAAGTGTGGACCCTTGATAAAATCAGAAGGAGGTTTTATGAAAAAGATGAAGATTTTCGTAAACAGAGAAGTTTAGATGAAATCGGAGATAAACTCGTGTAAAGTCATTGTGGAAATCGTTGTGATTCGCGTGGAAAATGCAATCTTCTTACTTGGAAACAGAGAAAAGCGTATAGAGTAGGTTTCATGCGAGTGACAACAAGGAGAGCACGAATGTCTAAGTGTGGTATTTATAGGAGAAGAGAGTAGAGTAGGTGTGTTGGTGCGAGTGGCTCCTCGCACGAGTGATCCCTCGTGCGAGTGGGCCTTGTACGAGTGAGGTAGCCTGGTGCGAGCCAGGTCTGCCTCGTGCGAGTGGACACTCGCACGAGCGAGTCTGTTTCGTGTTTTGGATGTTTTCGTTAGATGTTATTGTTCTTATTAGTTAGTTTTGTTTCGTTAAGCATTTTAGCGATGTATTAAGCGTTGCGTTGCGAGTTAGCGCGATGAATCGAGTTTAGCGAGCGATCAATCATAAAACATATAAAATCAAATAAAACATGTATATACACAGACACACAACATTACATAACCAACATAAATAACTGCGTTTGCGATTTAGTTGTGATAAGCGAGGGCGAAGGCGAGAACGAGTACCAAACAATCACACTCGACACATAAAGTAACATAATTAACTGTGATTCGTGTTTGCATTAGCGTTATGAGTATTAAGCGTTTAAATATGCAGTGATGCCGTGTGACGAAAATTTATTTAGAACAACATAAACCACTTCTTATATCGAATCTCGAATTACAAGCGGTTACAATCAGGATGAACGATAATAACAGAACAACCTAAAAGTCGGGTTGTTACAAACATCGACGGTCCACCTCCACAGCCTCCTCCCTCCACCGCCACCCCTCCTCCACCACGCCGGCCCTCCTCCACCTCGTCGGCCTCCCTCTTAAGCGCCGCCGTTCTACCTGGTCTCTCCTCCACAGCCGTGTTCTGCCTCGTCTCTCCTCCACAGCCGTCGCAATTTTCGTTGTCTCTCCTCCACAGCCGGTGTTCTCAAGTACGTGATGTTTAGAGATAAGGTTCAGTTTCTGTTGTGACTTGTGAGCCCTAATTTTTCATTGTTTTTCAAATTTGAGGTGTTGGAATGTGAAAATTGGTGTTATTTTAATTGTTTCAGAGTAGCTATGTTGTGCAATTATTTAACTTGAAGTTGGTGATATTGTGAGCGTATCATGTATAATGTACAATTATTCAATTTAAAGTTATTGATATGGTTATGTGAAAATATCTATCTATAACTAGAAGCAGACTCTAAATATACATCCATGCACATCGAAGAATTTATGTGCACATAGCACTAAACAAACAAATATATTTTATTCAACACAAAGTAGTTTAGATGGGCAAAAATGTCATTTACACAATTATTTAGAGATGCAACCAAATAACACTTTAGTGGTTCAGCACTTATTAATTTAGAGCCTCTTACTCATTCAGATCTCTTATCAATTTAGTATTTATTAGTTTAAATGTTGCCAAACAGCCGCATTATTATTACTTGTACATTTGTCCCAAAATTGATAAACTTGACAATATTCCCGGCTGTATATTAAATGAATGAAGTAGCATTAAATTAAAAAATCAAATAAATCAAGTCAAAAGTTCTTTAGGATCTTGATCATTTTCCTTCTCCAATGACGTCACCGCTTACATCATCCACCTTAAACACCTCATGGACAAATTCCTCTATATCAATTTTTTTATTCACATCTGTACACTCCTCATCGAACCGTCCAGGCACAAAAGGTGGCCTCGAGATTTGGACCACGTGTTCCCAGTCAACCCCTTTGAAGAAATCGTGGCCCTTGATTTCCGCTACCGATATTCTCTGTTTCGGATCCTTCCCCAGCAATTTTCGGATCAAATCTCTTAACGGAGTCGGTTCTCCGACGAGATCCGCCGGTTTTGATAAAATACGGTAAAACGTCTCCTTCCTGTCTAATCCACGAAACGGCGTCGTACCGTAAAGCATTTCGTGCAAAACGACACCCAAACACCACCAGTCCACCGCGAAATCGTGACCGTTGCCTTGTATCATCTCAGGTTCCACGTACTCTTCTGTTCCAACAAACGAGTTTGATTTTGTTAGCGACCGAGTCTCGCAACTCGGTTCTGAGTTCACAGACTCCGCGGGATGTACCGAGTCATCCGCCGAGATAGGAGAGTAGCAATAGTTATACAACTTTGAAACTCGCTTCTTCTTCTTTAGTAATGGATACGGTGTCGTTTTCGGTGATGGTGATATGGACTGAACCTTTGGTGATAGTTTTGATGAGAGATCGAAATCAACAAGCATTAGGTGTCCGTTTTCTTGAATCATAACGTTTTCCGGATTTAAATCTCTGTAAACAATTCCTAATCCGTGAAGATATTCTAACGCAAGCACCAATTCCGCCGCGTAAAACCTAAAATGATACCAAATATTAATGAATTTGTAACGAAAATCAATCAAAATGCAAAACTGATTACATTTATAATAAAATAATTTGTAATGTAATAAGCGCAAACTGGATTTTACCTGATGAAGTCATTGGAGAACATTTTCTCGGTCTGTTTCTTACGGAGATAATTGAGATCACGTCCTGGACAATAATCAATGGCGTATCCAACGACATTTTCGGTTGATAACACGCCGCGAAGTTTCGCTAGCAACGGATGTTGAAACCGTCGCAAAACCTCCGGCTCGAACATGATTCGCTTGTACTCACTACCGTCGCTGTCATTGTTCTTGGCTTTTTTCTTAATAGAAGCCCTCGAAATGACCTTCAACGCCAGCAATTCTCCGTCGGATGCTTCGTTTTGCACCAAGAATACTACTCCTTTAGCTCCTCGCCCTAACGGCGTTAAAACCTTTAACTTGTTTATGTCTAATGACGGGACTGATCGTCGTTCATAGCGGTTTGTTAATTGAAAAACTTGGTTTGATTTACGGGGCTTAACTGATTTATATATGTGGGTTGGTGAAGTGCGTGGGGAAGGGGTTATTTAGTACTTTTTCATTGCTTAACAGAGTTGGGATGGATGGTTGTTATTTGTTAACCCAAAAATAGTCAATATGGGAGGTGTGCTTCTAGAACATATTCAATGTTGAGGGCTTTTAAAGTTTCAAACAGAAACTCCTCCACTAGATGCATTTACCAAATACCGATGCTATTTTATTCGCATAATTACCGCATATGCTGTTGAAATTTATTATCCCATATTTTTAAAAGGAATTTTGTGAAATAATATTTATTGAAATTAATAATTAAAAACTAATTTTAAACATATGGATGGGAAGTATGTCTCTTCTCAACCCTTACAAAAATGTTACTTTTTGTCAAATAATAGGGTTGTAGATGGTTTTGCTACCCGTAAGTGCTCTTAACACATCAGAAGTTGTAGAATGATGACACTAATTTTAATTGAACCCGTTTAAGTATGGCTATGTTTTTACTCTCAAACTCGTGGTAGTTCCCGTGAACAAATATAACAGAATAATAGGTCGGGTATGATTAATTTTAGTCTCATATCTGGTTGTAAAATCTTGTTCAATATCCAACTCATTACCCGTTGATTATTTGTCACGTATTTACTGGTTGGATATTGGACATACTCGCAGATATCAGGTATCGCATTAGTGTTTTCATAAACATCCCTTATGATTTTCATGTATGTTAAGTTATGATAAATAACTTTCATGTATATAATTATTATTTTCTTTATAATTTTATGTACTCAAAATCTATACATTCTATTAATTTATAATAAATAATAAACATTAAAAAATATTTAAAAATATAAATACATTATAATATTAATCTCAGAAAGTAACTTTTTATTTAGTAGCATATAAATTTAAATATTCTTGTTAAAAATATATTTCAAAATAAAGGTTTATTTATGAAGTAATGAAGTTACTACTATAAAACTTCACCAAACAATTTCAAAAAAGGTTTATTTATGAAGTAACGAAGTTACTACTATAAAACTTTACCAAACAATAGGTGAAAGGATATAAAAACAAAAGTTAAAAGCTTTCAGGTATATGTTTTGGATATATATGTTTTGGATATATTGTTCGTGTAAATGTATATGGTATCAGGGTAAGGTTATTATAAAAAAGATCAATAATCTGAGAAAGATAAGAAAGAATCTTAGCCATTATATCTAAATTAATTGAAAAGGGCAATCAAGTAATTTTATCATTGATTTAATTAATTCAAAACCTTCCATAAACTGCCACCCTAATTTATAGGAACATCGAATAACACTGCAAACACCATTCAGCACGTATATAACACCATTCAATAAGTATATAACACCATTTTAAAGATCTCTATAAAAACACTACGAATAACACTGCAACAACCATTTAGCGCATATATAACACCATCAATAATTATATAACACCATTTAATAATTATATAACACCATTCAACACATATATAACACCATTCAATAAGTATATAACACCATTCAATAATTATAACACCATGAACTGAAACAAAAAACCATTAACTAAAACATTCGATTGAACGGAATTTTTTTCTGTATATAAGTATAGTAATATGGTACTCATATTAAAGATTAAAAAACACTCGTTATTATGGTGTAATTTAAAAAAACAAGTTACGTGTAAAAAGTTATTGGCGTTTAAAAAATAAAAGGAGAACTTGCATGTGGATTGCATATAACTTTCTAAAATAAAAAATGTTAATTTTACCTTTATACCGTTAATCTAGAAAATTAATTATTTTAATGTTATACTATTTACAAGATTGCCATCAAGATCTAACCATTAGATTAAAGATCTAATGGTTTAGATTATTTCTTACCCTTCTCACACTTTAGGCTTTTTTACAGGATCCTCTACCTATGGTATCACCCAATTCTATATTCGCAAATTTTTTTTCCAATCTCATTCCTGGTCTTATACCCATCGGGTACGCCTGTCCCATATGCTTCAGATATACCCATTGGGCTCGAGTTTTTTTGTCATCCTTGTTTTATCGTATAACCGATGTTTATATAAGAAAACTATTAGAGAGTAATTTGTGTTTTTATTACATTTGTGTTTGCATTACAATTTTTCAAATTGTAAATAAAATGCTTGCTATTAAAAATGTTTCAAATAATATGAGGTGTGTAAAATAATGTTTTTATTTGAAGGTTTAGGTTTGTGATGAATGAAAAAATATAGAATTAAAAAGGAGATTAGATTGCTTAAAAATATATAGAACTAAAAAAGCTATTTAAATTATAGGAAAGTCAAAAGGTATTACAAATGTGGATTATATGCCTTCGTGTTTACAAAAATTAAGTTTGAGAGACACTAAATTAGTGGTGTATATGTATCTAGTGGTGTGTGAGAGTCATGAATTGGAACATTATTTCCACATAGGATAATTAATGAATTGCTATATCATCCCCTTGTCTCATCCATCATAATTCATGTGGATTAAACCATGGCAACCATAAGCCTCCTTTCCTTATTTAATATTTCATTTTCCTTTTCACAAAAATAAATTAAAATAGGAGAATAATGGTTTGGGTCATGACCACACCATTAGGGTAGTGGTTTTGGATGATGGATTAGAAGTAGATGAAATGTCGCTGATGTGGAGGAGAGTCATTACTACACCCAATAGCCTTACATATAATATCACAATTTAAAATCTACCATTTTTGAAAGATGAAGTTTCTATAAAGTTTACCTTGTAGAAAATACGAGTCATTTCCTATAAACACGGTTTTGAAATTAGTCAAATTTAAATTGTCAGACCATTGGCCAAATGACGTCCTCTTCTTCTTCTTTTTTTCCCTTTGTTACCAAAGTTACGTGCCATGAAGGCAAAAAAAAAACTCACATGTCGGTACGATTTGATTTAACAAATAATAATTTCTAATTTAATATAATGACAAACTACAATCTATGTCACAAAGAACAAATATGGTTAGTAGTTATGAGTTGTGTTATGGTATCATAGTGTGAAAGTGTATGGGAAGGAATTTTATATATAGAGTAGGGTTCCTACGCAAAGTGTGTTTTTCCTACAAAGTGTAGGAAGCGATCTGGGTCATCCGATAAATGTGTTTAATGGTTGAGATCATATTAGTGGCATTTTGGTAATATGTGTTTGATAATAATTAATTGATATAATAGATTGGGGGTGTTTTGGTCATTCAACATGTTTTAAATCAATTAACAATCTGTCAAACATTAACCCACGTCCTACATTCACGCGATTTCTCTCTCTCTCTCTAAAACACCCACTTCCAAAAACCCTAATCCATACCAAAATTCGCAAGTTTCATGAATGAAAATAACAAATTCAAACAAAATTACAAGCGTAAGATGTTGTTTAACTTGTTGATTGTGTTCTAGAACTCGAATATTCATCATCTACGTGTTTTTTTCTGGTGATTTTGATTGTACGCAGGAGATTCAAGAAGATTGAAACAATAGGGAAGATTGATACTCCAGTTTGTTTCAAAAAAACGTTCCAATCAGCAATCGTCAGCCAAATGTGTGTTTTTTGTGTATTTTTCAATACTAGGGTTTCAAAATTGTGTTGATTGTAATCGAACATGGCTGGTTGTTAATACCAGTGTGTTATACGGACATATGAATTGTGTGTTTGACAATAAATTTTAGTTAAATGGGATGTTCTTTTGTACATTATTGATTTATGGAATGTTGTCTTAGGGCTAGTTTTTTTTTCCATTGAACTAATGATTCATAACAGTGTGTTTTATAACTTGCTTGAATGTATTGCTCTATAAAAATGTTCCAGTTTTTAAGTTGTTATAATGTCAACTCAGCATACAGTGTGTTATATCTGTTGTTATTGATTAGACAAGGTTAAATATACCCATGATGAGTTTTAATGTAAAGACAAGTTCAAATTGTATTGCTGTATGATGAGTTCCTTAGTTCTAATTTATGTTGTAACATAGTTTCCAGGTTGGGATAGTATGTGGTATGTGACAACACTCTTTATTATTTAGATTATTTCACACTAAAACACAATTGTTCATATTCAGGTGCACATAACACAGAAAAAAATCTTTGTAAGACCTCACAATATAACACAGTAGGCTAAAACTGTAGATCGAATACATATTAGTGTAAAACACGGTTAGCTAAAACTGTATATAAACTTCTTGTTTGGTCAGCATGTATGGTGGGTAAAACATTGTTTACATGGTAAAACGCACCGTGTGAACACAATTGGGTAACATGAAGAATAAAACAACCATGGGCATCATGTATGGGTAAAACACATTATACCCTTGCATGAGAAACAAAAAATCTAACATGAAGAATAAACCACATTGGGCCAGCATGTATTGATATTTACTTTATTGTTGAATGTAGAGGGATGCCTTGTCTACTTATTTGGAGTATGTTAATCATCAAGCCGTGGAAATGATCAAACAGACAGTGCCAATAAGATTGGAGATATCTTGGCATACAAACATAATGTCATTGATTGTGCCACCTTTATGATGCGCCATATAGAAACAGTACAAAGGCACGAGTGTGAAAACTTGGGAATCTAGTATGTTGAAATAATGTAATGATGTTGGTAAAGTAACAGAAGAAGCTATATGCGGTTGCATTTGAAGCTATCCTTGCGAAGTTGGACTCCAAATAGGTGTTTCATGAACGCCTCGAATGTGGGATTTAGATTTTAAGGTGTTTTGGATAGTTTTTTTGTGTTTGGTTATGTTTGAACATTACTCGTAGATGGTTGACGAATTGTCAATTTAAACAATTACAATCTTAGGTAATTTTTGACAAGGTCTGTAAGGAACAACTGGTACGATGGAAACTCGTTGATTATATAATGTGTGATATAACTTATATGAACACATTAATTGTATTTAAAAATAGGAAAATATACTTGTTCTTTTTTTGAAAAAGCTGATGAACATGTACATGGAAAAAGGATGCATACACATTTAATTTTTAAAACATCTATTAAAACAATTTAATGGATAATACACATTCTACCCTACATTAAAATGAATAAAAGCTAACATGATGAATAAATCACATTTGGCTAAAATTCTAAAATGAAATAGATGCGCATGAAATAGATACAGATTTATGTATGTCTGCGTAAAACACATTCTACACTGCATAAAAAAGGCTAACATGAAATAAATGGACATTTGGGAAATAGTTAACATAGAAAAATATAATACTTTAGGTCTGAAAAGATCCTCCAACGAACCGAAAAATAAAAACTTCACTCCTGAAAGATCCTCCAACAAACCAAATATAAAACTCAAAAATGAAAAAACATAAAACACGCCAGTTCAGTAAACAAAAAATATTCAAATATAAACCTCAGCGCTTCTCTGACATCTCTTCATAGTCAGCGTCATCTACTGTTTCAAAGGTATAAAACACATCATCCTTGTCTGCTAACCCATGACCATTGTCTTAATCCATCGTCAACGCACTATCAGCCTTATTTGAACTGCATGCATCCTGTATCAGATTGTATTTTCCACAAGTACGATGATGAATTTGGGGTATATTTTTTTAGTCCAACCACCCGCAAGTGCATATGTTTTATAGAAGTTGTACGCATCATCTACTGTGTCAAATAACATGCCACCAACTAGAGTCATCGAAGATGATGGGTTTTGAATGTATGTTTTTTTGCCCGAATTGGGATAAACATGTTCTACACCCCGTGGTTGGTATGTGGGGCCATCTACAAAAAAAATCACAAATTAAAAAAAAACACTACATTCATTACTTCATTATTGACCAACAAAAATGATTAAAACACACATTGAACGTAATGTGACTATAAAACACACCATAAGTATGAAAAAAAAAATACACCTGCCACAACAATACACTACACGTGATACATGTTTAAAACACATCGAACATAGATGAACAACTAAAAAACATGCCAAAACAATACACTACATTTGATACATGTTTAAAACACATCGAAATATATGTGACTATAAATCAGCCCATAACAATACATGTGAACATGTTAAAACACATAAATTATATAAACACAAATGTTAAACAAAACTTGACGATACACGTATGAGGGAAAATCTACAAACACACAGTAACATAAAACACATGCCATAGCAGTACACTAAAAGAGATACATATTTAAAACACAAACCATAAATTCAATACGATGTTAGTTGTATTCGAACAAGAAAAACACAACATGTCATGGTGTAAATGTTTAAACCACAACGACAAAAATCCTCTAGTTAACCCAATGATACACAACTAAAACACAAATGGTTTTAGTCTGTTTGCTGGTAAAACAAAATGTCATATTATTCTTGTAGCACTTACAACACACACTAAGCCAAAAACAATATTATCCTTAGAAATAACTTAAAACACATCATATTTTTCTTGTAGCACGTACAACACAATGTAAAAACTTTAAACACAAATTTCTTTTATACCTTTAAAACACATTAGATGAAAACTTAAAATTCAAACAACTTAAAACACAGTTCACATCTACAAATATAATTGGTTTAAAAAAAAACACATTCTGATGAACAACAATCATGCTATGTAAATTGTAAATACTAAACACATCACAAAAAAATCGACTACGATCATGCTAACAAATTCCAGACAAAAAAATCATTTAAAAAAACAGAATGACGTAAAACCGCTGAAACTGGTAAAACACAACGTGAAGAACATACAGATTATTACCAGCAAACTATAAAACATTGCTAAAACGGAAACACATTAGATGAAAACTTAAAATTCAAACAGCTTAAAACATAATAAAACACATCTACAAATATAATTGGTTTAAAAAACACATGCTGATGAACAACAATCATGCTATGAAAATACTGAACACATCACAAAAGAAAATCTCATTTAAACAAAACGACTTAAAATCGCTGAAACTGGTAAAACACAACGCGAAGAACATAAAGATTATTACCAGAAAACTATAAAACATTGCTAAAACGGAAACCGATAAAATTTAAAACAAAAGGAATTCTAATTACCATCTTCGCAATCAACAATTGCGTTCGAAGCCATCAATTCGCACATAAAGATGAATGGGATTAACCAAATGATGAAGATTTTAAAAACGTACGTGAAAATTACGTATTGATATAGATCATAACCACCAATTCAGAAAATAATGATAGATTACAGTTACCATAATATTCTGAATGTTAGTTATTGAGAAAATAAATTCCAAAATTAAAATAAATGTCAAATTACCTAGTTACCCTTTTTATTAAAAACCATAAATGACACATGTCATCACCATATGGCTTCCTACACTTTGTAGGAAACTTAGGCTTTGTAGCCAACTCCTACTCTATATATATATATATATATATAGGTGAAGTATAGAGAGAAAACTTATTTGAGTTGAAAAAACTCAAGAAAACCTTATGTAACATTTTTTTTGTAAAAAAATAGGGAATGTAACATGTTCATGAACATTTTGTAACAAAAAAAAAAAAAACGCCGAATGTTTTTTTTATAATTTTTTTTTAAATTTCAGTGTTTACAAAAAAAATGCTAAAGAACTGAATTTTTGTAATTTTCTACAAAGACAATTTCAGTGTTATATATATATATATATATATATATATATATATATATATATATATATATATTAATAATAGAAGCTAAATAATTGTGTTTTAAATATTATTATAATATATATTTTTTAATACTTTTATTGTTTTATATTTTCTTTACTTTTTAAATTGGATAAGCTTGTTGCAACTGTACTGGTATCGAAAATATTGGTACGGTTTGGTATCGGTACATGAAGGTAAAAAGGGGCAACAACCTGGTACAGAAAACTCCAAAAGTCGGTACCGAATTGATTTTGAAAATCTTTTATTTCGGGAAATTCGGTACGCGGTACCATTTGTTCATCTCTGATCATGGGTACCGTACGAACAACAACGGTATCGTACAACTTATTTTTTGTTGATTTTCTTCAACTTTTAATGATTTATTTTTTTAGTTTCAGGGTAGGGATGAGCTGGGTGCCAACTGATACCGAATCGGTACTAGTACCAAAAATACCGGTTACAGTACCGGTATATGAAGGTAAAAACCGGTAACGAACCGGTACCGGGAACGCCAAAAGTCGGTACCGAATTGGTACTTAAGATCTTTTGGTTCGGGAAATTCGATACTGGTACCCAGTACAATTTGCTCATCTCTGACCACGGGTTTCATACGAACAACATCATTACCATACAACCTTTTTGGTTGATTTTTTTTTCAGTTATCTCTTAGTGTTTTTTTCTACATTTTCTTTTTATTCTTGTCAGCGGTTCCGTGCGCAACGTACTCGTAGTGATTTCAAAACACCTGTAAACACATACTAGATAATAAAAGAAGTTCGCCACAACGCGGTGACGGTGATAAACCCATTTAAGTGAAAAAGAAAAAAAAAAGAACATGCACATGTTATTTCCCCTATTTTTAAATATCCGTAATTTTTTATATGTTATTTGATTAAAAAATATACCATAAAATCGAGCCTCTTTTTATCTTTAATATGAGTACCTTGTTGTTATACTTTAAAAATCGAAAACTCTGTTGCGTATTACACAATGAGTATCAAACTAGAAACACAATGAAAAGTAGACTAAAAATACAATCGATGACAACAGACATAATGTACAATGGACATAACGTAAAACACAATGAGTATCAAACTAAAAACGCAATAAAAAGTAAACTAAAACACAATTAATAATAATAGATAAGCGACACAATGGACAACAGACTAAAACACAATTGATAACAGACTAAAAACACAATGGACAACAGACTAAAACACAATTAACATCAAATTAAAACGCAATAGACAACATAACAAAAACATAATGGATAACAAAAAACACAATGACCAGGATCTATAAGATAGCGTATAGAAAACCCAACAAGTTGAAAAACACAATAATCAAAACTAATAATACAATGTGTAGAAAATCCAAATATAACACTATCTTCATTATGTCATACTTGGTGTTATAGGTTCTATTAAAGCGCAATGGACATAACCCAAATTATATATAATATAAAAGAAGAGAAGATGAATAGTGTTATACTACATCTAATGCATGTTTTACAAGTTTATCAATTTTTTATCCTTTATTATATTTCGTCATTTACTGTAAACTTTTTTCATTTACAACCCATGTAGTTTAAATATTGTATTTTTTTCTTTTAATTTAATCAAATTACTTTTCTAGCTCTAAATAGTTTTTTAATGAACACCTTAATACCGTTTTAGACATATTTTTTAAAGTTCTTTTTCTTTGCTATAATGAGTGTGACAAAAGTTTTTTTTAGTTTAATATTTTTAACGAACAAGCCGATAGTCTTTTGAACATATTTTTTAACTTTTTTTCTTTGCTATAACGAGCGGCCGAAACCGACTTTCTATCGTTTTCTTTTTCGTTTACCTTATTTTTACCTTTGTTATTCACCATATCGTTTTACCTTTTGTTATTATTTTCATGTTTAGAGCCGAGTTACGACGCAAATAACATAACTCATTAACATATCATTTTAATTAATTTTACAAATTTATTTATCGGTTGTCATGGTGTGCAAAAAGTTCTGAAATCCAACCTCGATCCTGCGCAATGCATGGGTAACCACGACCCTAATTAACAGTATGTTATAAGTTTTGATAATAAGTTAATAACACAATGTGCATAAATCCTAGTAAAAACGTAATGACCAAAACCTGCTGAAAGACACATTAACTAGAAACTTAAACATAAAGCAAAGAAAACCCAGTAAAATGAACAGTTTTTTTATAGTAATATCATACTTATATTAAAGATAAAAAACGCTCGTTATTATAGTGAATTTTTTTCTTAAAATATCGTATGAAAAAATTATAAACATTTTAAATTGATGGGAGAAATTGACACGTGCATTACAAGTAGAGAGAAAAAGTCAATAAACGTAGGATTCCATTTATGTCTTTCCAATATTTTTTTTCTTTTCTCTAAAACTAATCTCAATCATCCAAATCTAAGATCAATGGACTAAAATACTTCTTGTCCTTCTAATTTATTTTACACTTTGTATTTGTATTTGATCTTAATCCTAGTCATTATCAAATGGAAATTTATAAAAACTGCAATTTATATAATGTTAATTTACCAGATTTCTATGCATTGTGGGCTGTACTTTGTGCTGTGTTGGCTTTTTATGCATTGTTTGTTGTACCTTGTGCTTTGTTTAACTTTGCTTCATTGTTTTGTTGGTTACTTTACATGTGTCCCGTAAGCCCACTAAATACACGTAAATTACCTTTTGTGATCAATTTATATTTTACAAATTCTCTCCAGCGCTTGCCGGAGCACCTTGCCACCAATGTCTCCCACGTTTTCGGTTAGTGTTCTTCTTAGTTTTTTGCTTTACATTTGTTTGTTTTTTGTTTTGCAACAATATTTGCTGAGAATTACGTTAATTGTAAGGTTGTAATCTTTGTGTGCTGAGTGAGAGAAATCAAAAGAGTACCGATTGTGGACCTTCCGGTTAGTTTTTGGTTCCCGTTTATTCTTTTTTATTTTGTATAAAAAATTGACAAATAATTATGTTGATTAAGGTCGTTGCATTGTTTTTCGGTTTTTTTTGCCTACTACGACAATCTCACTTGTCTGACGTATCAAGTATGTTTAGGTTATTGTTTGCTTTACAATATGTGTTTGGGTTATTTCTTTTTGTTTGTAAGTTTGTTGCATGTTGCTTTACAATATGTGTTTTGTCATTGGAGACTCTTTTGTTTTTGGTTTTACGTTTTTTGATGTTGTTTGTTACATTTTATTTGTTGGTTTACCTTTTGTTTCGGTGATGATGACTATAGTGTCATTAGAAAACGTTTGTGGTTTGTTGTATGATTTTTGGCTCAAAAATTTGTTGTTGGTAGTCGTTTTATTTTTCGTTGGTTTAGCTTTTGGGTCGGTGATGACGACTATAACACCATTGTAGACTATTTAAGAGTTTTTGTTTTTGGTCTATGACAATTTGCCTAGACTTTTTTTCTTAATTGTTTCTTTGTTTCCCGGTTGGAGATGATGACGACATTGTCATCGGAGGTTGTTTTGTGTTGGGCTTCTATTTTGGGATTATGATGCTTTGCATGTTTGTTGTTGGTTTTCTATGTATTGATGGGTGTTCGGTCATGTTTATCATGCTATGTCGTAGTTGTTTTGGATCATGTAATGTTTTTTTTTGCTGTTTTGCTCGTACATTCACAAAATGTAGGTATATGATGGTGCACTTGCACTTGAGACATTTATTTTTGTTTGGATACTTCCATGTGTTTAAAGGTAACTTGGTTTTTGTATATACATGACTCTTTAGTTGTCGAGGCTATTTGCACTTTGCGTTTGCTTATGAGGATGCTTCTAATGTTGTACACCTTTGTTTAGGATATTTGTCACACCCCGACCCGCAGCGGAATAAGAGTCGGGGCATAATTGGGTTATCACCAAAGCTCATGACATTTACTAATATGTTTCATATTTATTAAAGTAAAAGTTACATTCCAAATAATCCAAACATGTCCATACAATACAAAGAAATAACCAAACAAAATAGTTCCAAACTCTAAGTCATTTTATTCTTCTAGTCCAATCTTAAGTGTTTCTGGCTGCAGCTGGTTCACCTGTATCATGTGTAAAAATGGGGGTTTTTGAGTCAACATAAGTTGGCGAGTGAACCTTATTAGATAAACATTTATTATTGATTTACTTGTTAGTTTATCAACGAAAAATTGTGCATAATCATAAATGAGCAAATGTAAATAATCAGGCAGTGTCAATAGCAATCACAACTATAACATACAATAACATATGATAGCATACATAAACATACCAACATCATACGATAAATAACATAAATGAAACTGTGCGATCAAGGCTCAATCAAACGGAGCCGATCGTAGTGCATGTACTGAAAATGAAAAATGTCTGTGCGATCAAGGCTCAATCAAACGGAGCCGATTGTAACATTTGTATAAATCGGGTCTCCAAAACCCGCTCCGTTTTGTAATCAAATACCAAGATATGAAATTACATTAAATATTTATGAGTATTTCGAGTTTAAACGTTACATAATTAATATATAAACTAAACTATAAAAATTATATTTGATAAAAAGTTAAAATAAAATAAATAAAAAATATTTGGAGCTGACCGGACTCGAACCCGGGTCAACTGCCTCCAATGACTTATCTTTCCGTCTCCAAACCACTCCGCCACCGATTGTTTTCTGTTAGCATTATGAAAGCAATTGAATTTTATACGCATACACGACTTAATGGTTAATGATATCTGAATAACGGAAATCGGTAGCCGAATCGCCAAATCAGTTTTTGTTCGCATAGTTAACTTATAACCGATGAATATCGGTTTCTAATTAAAGTTCAGATTGAATGAACTTCAAGTTTGGGTTTTTGAAACCGAAAGACATTCAAGCTCCAAATAATTCAGATTCCAATCATTTATACGATTCAGAACCGTCTCAAATACACTCCAATCCCTTTTCGTCGCGTTTTCAAGTCCTTTGAGCACAAGAAAACTGTCGCCGGAATTCCCTGCAAATCTCGCCGGAAAACCGTGTTCAACTCAAACCAGTAAGATTTTCCTCTCTTGCTGTTTCAATCTATTGTTAGGACACTACTAACATTAAACCATCACTCAAAACCAGTCACAGAAGACTTGCTGGATTTTCTGGGTTCGCCGGAGAAACTCTGGATTTCGCCGGAAACACGCTAGTTAACGGTAAACACATTCAATCGTGCTAATAATCCATGTACTCTGGTTCAATTTCAAATCTAATTCTTTAATTCTGTTGTTAGACTCTCTCAGCCGAAGGTTCAAAAACAGAGTTACTTGTTCTCGCCGGACTTTCTGAAGAAGACGACCTGTCCGGTATTTCTTTTCCCCAAACTGTTCGGTTTGTTCATTCAAACTAGTAATCATGTTATTTAAGTAGTAGAACTCTGAACCAGTGGTCTGAGTAAAAACCGGTAATTATAGTGAAGAAGACGAACACAAAAAAATAGGGTTAAGAATAATTAAAATTCGGATAGTTAACGGGTTAGACACACAGTCCAGCGGTGGACTGTGTGCAAAGTTTATATACGAGTCCCGAGTTCGATCCTTACCACACACACACATGCGTAATAACATTCCTTTTTATTCATAAAACTAACCGGGTTAGATCGAGTAGTTGTTAAGTATAATATAATTCAAGAATATAACCGGGTTAGACACACAGTCCAGCGGTGGACTGTGTGCAAAACAAACTGCACGTCACGCGATCGAGTCCCGTCACAAACACCGGTTCAATGAGATTAAAACGTTTTGTAAAATAAAGGAATTTTCGGTAAGTTCGAATAAGTGCATAAATATAATTAAAACTGAAATCCTAACGGGTTAGTCACGTAGCTCAGTTGGTAGAGCTACGTGCGCGTGAACGGAAGGTCACCGGTTCGAATCCCGCTCGGCGCAAGTATTACCGCTGACCGAACCGGTCAACGGTCAACGGTCAAACAGTAAAAAAATATTATTTTTTTTAAATATTTATTTGTTTAATTTAAATTAAAAATCAATTAGAAATACTTAAAAATAACATTTCTAAGGATAGAAAATAGCCATAAACTCACAAAAATATATCTAAAAATCCCATTAAAATCTTTAATAAAATCCATCCATTTAATATATTTTTCCCATTATAATTTAGGTCAGTGATTCCTCATTGACTCGCTCCGTCTAAATCGTGCGCATCTCACCAACTCAAATCCAACGCACCCAATGTGAGTGAACCCTTCAAATTCCCCGTTTTAATCACATTTTTGGGGTGTATCATGTGTCTTGTTCACTTACTTATTATAATTAAGTTATTGTGCATATATCATATCATGACATGTGTGTTAGTTGTTGCTGATAAGTAGTTATTATTGTTTGCAAATTATTATTTCAGTACATACAATTGCTGAGGCCGCAGCTCCCCATCCCTCGAGGTTGAGTTTGATCCCCATTTTATTATGCGGTTGATCAGGGCGTGCCCGCACGATCGGCTCCGTTTGATTGAGCCTTGATCGGTCATTTCATTTACATTTCAATACATGCAATACGCTCGGCTCCGTTTGATTGAGCCTTGAGCACACAGTTCAATTTACATTTTCAGTTCATGCAATACGATCGGCTCCGTTTGATTGAGCCTCGATCTCACAGTTCATTTATGTTAAATTTTCATATGATGTTAGTATGTTCATGTATGCTATCGATTGTTAATGTATGTTATAATTGTAACTGATGTTGCCATTGCTTGATTTCATACATATGCTCTTTTATGATTATGCACAATATTTTATTGATAAACTAACCAGAAAGTCATTATTAAATGTTTATCTATAAGGTTCACTCGCCAACTTATGTTGACCCAAAAACCTCCCATTTTACACATGATACAGGTGAACCAGCAGCAGCTAGGAACACGTAGGATCTGGATTAGAAGAAATAAAACGATTTAGTATTTGGAATATTATGTTTGGTTATTTTCCTTTGTAATGAATGAACATGTTTGAACGTTTGAGAAATGTAACTTTGACCTCATTTAATAATGGAACATAATAGTAAATGTCATGTGCTTTGGTGATAACCCAATTATGCCCCGACTCTTATTTCCGCTGTGGGTCGGGGTGTGGCAGATTGGTATCAGAGCCATGACTATAGGGATATAGGATAGGTTGTTAGACCCTTAGAGCCTATACTATAGTCGATTAGAAACTTATAGGAATTTTGTGTGTTATATGCCAAACTTCATGATGTTTATATGTTTATGTTAAATGTTACATTTGATATTGTTCAGGCATGTTTATAAGTAGGAATTATCAAATAATGCCTATCATGAAATCGTATGATCATAATATATATCACATCCATGCAAGCACACACCACATCATGATTGATTTTACAACGATTTTTGTATTTTCAAATCTCATCAAAGTGAGTTCTCATGACGGGCATGTAGTAACTGGAAGGGTACTAGTACCGGTAGTCGGAACGTCCTGTGTAGGCTGGCATTCGTATAAATCCAAAATAAAGGACCAGTTTGCCTACCTGGGGACTAACGATGAGAGTACGAAATACCTATTAGGCCAAAGCATGCTATACCAAACGTCGTGAGAGCTAATTCCACTTTGAGTTGTCATTGTGTCTATACCTGGACACGTTCCGACCAAACATCTCATGAACATATTTTGTGGTTAGCATTCGGGGGATGCAAGTGTTAAATTGCCAATACTAATGTGAATCCTACCAAACCAATAGCCATGGGGGCCCACATGACTATATAGGTGAAGGTATGGGGGACATTTGAGGCCCAACATGAGCGAACCCAAGACATCCTTCGGATGTAGTTGCATTATTGATATTTATGTTATTTTCATTTTTTTTAGACACATGACACCTAAAAGATACCATAAACTCACAATCTTCTCATTTTATGGTCCTGTAGATGTCGTCTAGATCGCATCGAAGGAGTAGGAAATCAGAAAAGTCTCAGGAACGTTTGGCCACTCACATCGCCAACCAAATGGCCACGATATTACCTGACATCGTAGTACAAGTACAACAAGCCCTTGCTGCAAATCCTACTAACCCTCCTCAACAACAGGACCAGATCATCAACGACCCTCCTACCATCAAATGCTCCTACAAACATTTTAAGTCCTGCGATCCCCCAAAATTCGAAGGGACAGAGGGAGTCACTGCTCTCCTACATTGGTTCGAGGAGATGGAAAACGTTTTCTTAAACTGCGATTGTCCTGAGGATCGCAAAGTTCGTTATGCCACCGGGAGACTACTTGGTGTAGCTCTCACTTGGTGGAATACGGAGAAAGGAAAGAGGGGAATGGAAGATGCGATGGCCTTAACTTGGGAGGAGTTAAGGGAAATCATGACTAGGCGATTCTGTCCTAGGAGTGAAATTAAGAAATTGGAAGATGAATTTCATGCCCTGAAGCAAAAAGATGGTGATCACTCTACTTACAACAAAAGGTTCTTGGAGTTGAACCAGATGGTACCAAACTTATTCACTCCAACCTACCGTTTGATCGAACATTACATTCGAGGACTTCCCTCGAAAATCCAAGATTCGGTCCTCAGCGTTTCACCGGTAACACTCGAAGCTGCCATGGAGTTGGCAACAGAACTGACCGAAAACCGAATTCGCAATGGGAAGTTCAAGGAAGAAAAGAAGAAAACCCCTGTTGAGGGACAAACCTCAAACCACCACACTCCTTCCTCTAAATTTGCTAACAAGAGGAAGCGTAACAACAGGAACTTTGCAGTCACCCACACCAACACCCCTGTTCCTGCTGCACCCATCACTCAAGCCACTCCTCCACCCGCGCCATACAAAAGACCATACACAGGACCACTACCAAAATGTAACCGTTGTCAGTATCACCACTCCCCTGACTACCCTTGCCAATACTGTACCAGCTGCGGTCGCGCTGGACACATTGCTCAACACTGCCGCGCGCCTCAACGAACAAACCGCCACCAACCTATAACCCAAACCCACCAACAATTTATGGGTCAAGCCCAACAACAACAACCATTTCCACCCACTCAACATTTAGCCCAAACATACTATCAACCCAACTACCCTATGGGCCAACCTATGCGGGCATGTTTCAATTGTGGAGATCCAAGTCATTTCAGGAACACATGTCCAAGACTGGTTAATATTATTCATGCTCAGGCTCAAGCCAATCCTGTGAATCAAGCGAACCAAGCTCCTCCACCTGCTAGGGGAAGGGCTTTCAATATTAACGCAAACCAGGCCAGAGCTGACGGCAATGTAGTCAACGGTACGTTTCTTATAAATGGTAGATATGCCTCTATGTTATTTGATACTGGGGCGGATAGAAGTTTCGTGTCATTAGAGTTTGAACCTATCTTAAGTAAAAATCGAGATAAGCTCGCGGAATCCATAACAGTAGAAGTTGCAGATGGAAAACCAGTTTCGTTAGACTCTATTTTGCGCAACTGTACGCTCACCCTAAACGACCACGATTTCTCAGTCGATCTTATTCCTATGAAGCTGGGAAGTTTCGACATCATAGTCGGAATGGATTGGCTCAGTCAGCATAATGCGGAAGTTGTATGCCGTGAGAAATTTATTCGTATTCCTCTTTCAAACGGTCAGACTCTTCAAATTATTGGAGAAACCTCGGCGAAAGGACTCAACTTAATGTCTTGCCTTCAAGCTCAAAAATACCTTCGCAAGAATTATGTCGCGTTTTTGGCCCATATCATCAAGAAGGGAACCGCGGAAAAGAAACTTGTAGATATTCCTGTTGTAAAAGATTTTCCACAAGTTTTTCCTGACGACATTTCAGGACTTCCTCCAATCAGAGATGTCGAATTTCGTATCGATCTTATACCTGGTGCTACACCAGTGGCAAAATCTCCATATAGGTTAGCCCCCTCTGAAATGCAAGAGCTAGCCAGTCAATTGCAAGAGTTGACTGACAAGGGATTTATACGCCCCAGCTCATCGCCTTGGGGTGCACCTGTACTCTTTGTAAAGAAGAAGGATGGATCTTTTCGCATGTGCATCGACTACAGAGAGCTCAACAAGTTAACTATCAAAAATCGATATCCTTTACCTCGTATAGATGACCTTCTTGACCAACTACAAGGTGCCAGTTGCTTTTCGAAAATCGACCTTCGATCTGGCTATCATCAGCTTAGAGTGCATGAAGAAGATGTCCCTAAAACTGCTTTTCGAACTCGATATGGTCACTATGAATTCATGGTTATGCCGTTTGGATTAACCAACGCACCAGCTGTTTTCATGGACCTAATTAATAGAGTCTGCAAACCTTACCTTGATCGATTTGTTATTGTGTTCATTGACGATATTCTTATCTATTCAAAATCCAAAGCTGATCATGAGCGTCATCTGCGACTTGTTCTTGCACTTCTAGAAAAGGAAAAGCTTTATGCCAAGTTCTCTAAATGTGAATTCTGGTTAAAAGAGGTGCAATTTCTCGGGCATGTAGTCAATGACAAAGGAATACATGTGGACCCATCAAAGATCAAAGCAGTTCAGGAATGGCAAGCTCCACGTACGCCAACTGAAGTAAGGTCTTTTCTTGGACTTGCTGGATACTATCGTCGATTCATTTCAAACTTCTCTCGCATTGCGGTGCCACTCACGGCTTTAAGCCATAAAGGGAAACCATTTGTATGGGGGCCCAAGCAAGAAGAAGCTTTTCAAACTCTCAAGCGAAAACTTTGTGATGCACCAATCCTCACTCTTCCTGAAGGTTGTGATGATTTTGTAGTCTATTGCGACGCGTCAGGACAAGGATTAGGTTGCGTTCTCATGCAAAGAGGGAAAGTCATAGCTTATGCCTCAAGGCAACTCAAGACACACGAAAAGAACTACACCACTCATGACCTTGAACTTGGAGCCGTTGTATTCGCTCTTAAGATATGGAGACATTATCTTTATGGTACGAAGTGTGAAATATACACTGACCACAAGAGTCTTCAACATATCTTCAATCAGAAAGAGTTAAATATGAGGCAACGAAGATGGGTCGAACTCCTAAATGATTACGACTGTGAAATTAGATACCACCCTGGTAAAGCAAATGTGGTGGCTGATGCACTTAGTCGAAAGGGTTATGCGAACTCCATTCATCTTCTATGTTCGCAAATTATAACCAATATTAAGGATCAAATTCGAGAAGCTCAACACGTTTCAATAACAGAGGAAGATGTACAAAAGGAGATGTCCTGTGGAGCCGAGCTAAAGCTGGAAACTAAATCTGATGGTATTTTGTATTACCTAGATCGTATATGGATTCCTAACCATATCAATCTTCGTGAAACACTCATGCATGAAGCCCATAAGTCGCGATATTCTATACACCCAGGAGCCGATAAGATGTATCAAGACCTAAGGTACACCTATTGGTGGCCTGGAATGAAGAAAGATATTGCCGTTTTTGTTTCCAAGTGTCTCACTTGTTCTAAAGTAAAGGCTGAACACCAAAGACCCTCAGGACTTCTGGTCCAACCAGAGATACCTGTCTGGAAGTGGGAAAAATATAACTATGGATTTCATTACCGGGTTACCTCGCACTTCTAGTGGGTATGACACTATATGGGTGATTATAGACTGACTCACAAAATCAGCTCACTTTATTCCTATTCGAGAAGATTTCAAGAACGAAAAGCTTGCTCGTATTTATATCAACGAAATCGTCAGCCGACATGGAGTTCCGTTAAGTATTATTTCTGATCGTGATGGTCGTTTCACCTCACGAACATGGCAGGCAGTACAATCCGCTATGGGCACTCGACTAGATCTCAGTACCGCCTATCATCCTCAAACTGTTGGACAGTCTGAGCGCACCATTCAAACCCTTGAGGACATGCTTAGAGCATGTGTCATAGACTTCAAGGGAAATTGGGACGCCCACCTACCGTTAGTCGAATTTTCGTACAACAACAGTTATCATTCTAGCATCGGCATGGCACCTTTTGAAGCTTTATATGGTCGAAAGTGTCGATCTCCTGTTTGTTGGCACGAAATTGGGGAAGCACAAATTACTGGTCCAGAATTGATCCAAGAAACCACAGATAAGATTCATCAAATCCGAAACAATCTTCTAGCGGCTCAAAGTCGTCAAAAGAGTTACGCAGATAAACGACGGAAGCCCTTGGAGTTTAGCGTTGGTGATCATGTGCTTTTAAAAGTGTCACCGTGGAAGGGAGTAGTTCGTTTTGGTCAAAAGGGAAAGCTAGCACCACGTTACGTAGGACCTTTCAAGATACTCGAAAGAGTAGGTCCTGCAGCTTACAAGCTTGACCTACCGGAAGAACTTGACAGAATTCATCCCACATTCCACGTGTCGAACTTGAAGAAGTGCCTCGCTGACGAGAATCTTCATATTCCACTGGAGGATATTCAGATTGATGAATCCATGCATTTTATTGAAAGGCCAGTAGAGATTATGGACTATGGAGAAAAGCGTCTACGTCGAAGTCACATTCCTATTGTTAGGGTACGCTGGGAGTCGAAACGGGGACCTGAGTTTACTTGGGAACGTGAAGACTCAATGCGTGAAAAATACCCTCATCTTTTCCCTACTACTTCAACTGTTTAAATTTCGGGACGAAATTCCTAAAAGTAGGGGATACTGTAACATTTGTATAAATCGGGTCTCCAAAACCCGCTCCGTTTTGTAATCAAATACCAAGATATGAAATTACATTAAATATTTATGAGTATTTCGAGTTTAAACGTTACATAATTAATATATAAACTAAACTATAAAAATTATATTTGATAAAAAGTTAAAATAAAATAAATAAAAAATATTTGGAGCTGACCGGACTCGAACCCGGGTCAACTGCCTCCAATGACTTATCTTTCCGTCTCCAAACCACTCCGCCACCGATTGTTTTCTGTTAGCATTATGAAAGCAATTGAATTTTATACGCATACACGACTTAACGGTTAATGATATCTGAATAACGGAAATCGGTAGCTGAATCGCCAAATCAGTTTTTGTTCGCATAGTTAACTTATAACCGATGAATATCGGTTTCTAATTAAAGTTCAGATTGAATGAACTTCAAGTTTGGGTTTTTGAAACCGAAAGACATTCAAGCTCCAAATAATTCAGATTCCAATCATTTATACGATTCAGAACCGTCTCAAATACACTCCAATCCCTTTTCGTCGCGTTTTCAAGTCCTTTGAGCACAAGAAAACTGTCGCCGGAATTCCCTGCAAATCTCGCCGGAAAACCGTGTTCAACTCAAACCAGTAAGATTTTCCTCTCTTGCTGTTTCAATCTATTGTTAGGACACTACTAACATTAAACCGTCACTCAAAACCAGTCACAGAAGACTTGCTGGATTTTCTGGGTTCGCCGGAGAAACTCTGGATTTCGCCGGAAACACGCTAGTTAACGGTAAACACATTCAATCGTGCTAATAATCCATGTACTCTGGTTCAATTTCAAATCTAATTCTTTAATTCTGTTGTTAGACTCTCTCAGCCGGAGGTTCAAAAACAGAGTTACTTGTTCTCGCCGGACTTTCTGAAGAAGACGACCTGTCCGGTATTTCTTTTCCCCAAACTGTTCGGTTTGTTCATTCAAACTAGTAATCATGTTATTTAAGTAGTAGAACTCTGAACCAGTGGTCTGAGTAAAAACCGGTAATTATAGTGAAGAAGACGAACACAAAAAAATCGGGTTAAGAATAATTAAAATTCGGATAGTTAACGGGTTAGACACACAGTCCAGCGGTGGACTGTGTGCAAAGTTTATATAGGAGTCCCGAGTTCGATCCTTACTACACACACACTGCGTAATAACATTCCTTTTTATTCATAAAACTAACCGGGTTAGATCGAGTAGTTGTTAAGTATAATATAATTCAAGAATATAACCGGGTTAGACACACAGTCCAGCGGTGGACTGTGTGCAAAACAAACTGCACGTCACGCGATCGAGTCCCGTCACAAACACCGGTTCAATGAGATTAAAACGTTTTGTAAAATAAAGGAATTTTCGGTAAGTTCGAATAAGTGCATAAATATAATTAAAACTGAAATCCTAACGGGTTAGTCACGTAGCTCAGTTGGTAGAGCTACGTGCGCGTGAACGGAAGGTCACCGGTTCGAATCCCGCTCGGCGCAAGTATTACCGCTGACCGAACCGGTCAACGGTCAACGGTCAAACAGTAAAAAAATATTATTTTTTTAAATATTTATTTGTTTAATTTAAATTAAAAATCAATTAGAAATACTTAAAAATAACATTTCTAAGGATAGAAAATAGCCATAAACTCACAAAAATATATCTAAAAATCACATTAAAATCTTTAATAAAATCCATCCATTTAATATATTTTTCCCATTATAATTTAGGTCAGTGATTCCTCGTTGACTCGCTCCGTCTAAATCGTGCGCATCTCACCAACTCAAATCCAACGCACCCAATGTGAGTGAACCCTTCAAATTCCCCGTTTTAATCACATTTTTGGGGTGTATCATGTGTCTTGTTCACTTACTTATTATAATTAAGTTATTGTGCATATATCATATCATGACATGTGTGTTAGTTGTTGCTGATAAGTAGTTATTATTGTTTGCAAATTATTATTTCAGTACATACAATTGCTGAGGCCGCAGCTCCCCATCCCTCGAGGTTGAGTTTGATCCCCATTTTATTATGCGGTTGATCAGGGCGTGCCCGCACGATCGGCTCCGTTTGATTGAGCCTTGATCGGTCATTTCATTTACATTTCAATACATGCAATACGCTCGGCTCCGTTTGATTGAGCCTTGAGCACACAGTTCAATTTACATTTTCAGTTCATGCAATACGATCGGCTCCGTTTGATTGAGCCTCGATCTCACAGTTCATTTATGTTAAATTTTCATATGATGTTAGTATGTTCATGTATGCTATCGATTGTTAATGTATGTTATAATTGTAACTGATGTTGCCATTGCTTGATTTCATACATATGCTCTTTTATGATTATGCATAATATTTTATTGATAAACTAACCAGAAAGTCATTATTAAATGTTTATCTATAAGGTTCACTCGCCAACTTATGTTGACCCAAAAACCTCAAATTTTTACACATGATACAGGTGAACCAGCAGCAGCTAGGAACACGTAGGATCTGGATTAGAAGAAATAAAACGATTTAGTATTTGGAATATTATGTTTGGTTATTTTCCTTTGTAATGAATGAACATGTTTGAACGTTTGAGAAATGTAACTTTGACCTCATTTAATAATGGAACATAATAGTAAATGTCATGTGCTTTGGTGATAACCCAATTATGCCCCGACTCTTATTTCCGCTACGGGTCGGGGTGTGACACCGATCGTATGTGGGCACGCCAGGTTCACGCTCATAATGAAATGGGGAACTTGCTCAACGCTCATAATGTAATGGGGAGCGGCGGCCTATGAAATTGCATGTACTGAAATTAATAAATTGCATCTAACAATAACTACACAACAGTTGAACAAACTGAATACACATGTTCATGATATGATGTATGCACAATGGTTTAAATATAATATATATAACAAGACACATGATACACCCCAAAACGTGATTAAAACGGCGAATTTGTAAAGATTCACTCACATTGGGTGCGTTTGAATGGAGATGATGAGATGCGCACGAATCAGGAGAATTGAACAACGAGAATTTCTAACCTAAATAATAACGGAAAAATATAGTAAATGAGTGGATTTTATTAAGGATTTTAATGGAATTTTTTAGATATATTTTTGTGAGTTTAAGGCTATTTTCTATCTTTAAAAATGTTATTTTTAAGTATTTTTAATTGATTTTTAAATTAAATTAAATAAATAAAAATATAAAAAATTGTTTATTTTGCGTTGACCGGTTCGGTCAGTGAAATTGTTTGCGCCTGGTGAGGCTCGAACCCGAGACCTCCCGTACGCGTGCACGCAGCTCTACCAACCGAGCTACGTGTCTAACCCGAAATAATCTTGTTTTTAATTATATTTATATACTAATTCGGTTTAACTAAAATTCTTTTTAATTTCAAAAGCATTTTAATTCAACAAACCGGTGCCAGTATCAGGTTTCGAACGCGTGACGTGCGACTCAGTGTTGCACACAGTCCACCGCTGGACTGTGTGTCTAACCTGATTAATATCTCTGTTTTTATTATACTTAACAACTAACGGAGTTAACCCGGTTTAGTTTTAAACAAAAAGGCATTTTATTACATAAGGAGTGCGTGTATCAGGAATCGAACTCGTGACATGCGACTATGTTTTGTACACAGTCCACCGCTGGACTGTGTGTCTAACCCGTTCATATTACTGATTTTAAATAAATTTATAACTTAACTAACTTCGTCTTCTTCATTCAAATTACAGTCAACTGAATCACTAATCCGTTTCTTGTTTTTACGATTAACAAACATTCTTAAGGCTAAAATGAAATGGCAGAGACGGTGTTGGAAGTAACATACCGTAGGAATGATATATCACAGAATTTTCCGGCAATGCGTCGGCTCTGTTTTTGTGCACCTCAACTGAACCAAACAATTAACCATTTTGATTAGCCAATCGTGGAATTGAAGTGATAAACAAACGTTAACAGTGTGATTGAAGGCCCTTACCGTTTCACAGACGAAGATAACGATTTCCAGAAACTCTCCGGCGAACTGGAATTATCTGATAACGGTGCCTGAATTCGATCTCAAGTGGATGGTTTGAGTTAGAAACAGCTTAACAACTGTTAGACTACGATGGTATTGAAGAACTTACCGATTTGAGGACAAATACGGTTTTCCGGCGAACCTTACAGAAATTTCCGGCGAGTTGATTTAAGCGTTCTGATGGACTGAAAATGTGACGAAAGTGAAATGGAATGTTTGCCTGATGACTCTGAGTCGTGAGAAGGGTTTTGATTGAGATAATCTGAACTTTGATTAATTTCGGTTATAAAAACCGATGATGCTGAAAATTGATGTTCAATCAATTCCGAATTGATTAAAATCGTCGGTGCATCGGTTATAAACCTGAATGTGCGATTAATCAAACGATTAGTCGATTGAATTGCCGATTTCAGTTACTCAGTTGGCGCAACCGGTTTAATTATATTTGCACATAAAAGTTATTTGTTTCCTAGAAATGGCAGATAATAACAAGTGGCGGAGTGGTGATGTGGGTGTGTGCTAAGTCTTTGGATTTATAAACCGGCTGACCCGGGTTCGAGTCCCGGCTGCAACATTTCTTTTTTATTTATATTGTTTTCACTTTTTATCAAATATAATTTTTATAGTTTAGTTTGTTTATTAATTATGTATCATTAAAAACCAAAATAACCATAAATACACAACGTGACATTTATAACTTGATATTCGATTACAAAACGGAGCGGGTTTGGAAACCCGTTTTTGACAAATGTTACAGTATCCCCTACTTTTAGGAATTTCGTCCCGAAATTTAAGTAGTTGAAGTAGTAGGAAAAAGATGCGGGTATTTTTCACGCATTGAGTCTTCACGTTCCTAAGTAAACTCAGGTCCCCGTTTCGACTCCCAGCGTACCCTAACAATTGGGATGCGACTTTGTCGTAGACGTTTCTCTCCGAAGTCCATGATCTCTACTGGTCTTTCAATAAAATGCATAGATTCATCAATCTGAATATCTTCCAGAGGAATGTGGAGGTTTTCATCAGCGAGGCACTTTTTCAAGTTCGACACGTGGAATGTGGGATGAATCCTGTTGAGTTCTTCTGGTAGATCAAGCTTGTATGCTACAGGACCTACTCTTTCGAGTATCTTGAAAGGTCATACGTAACGTGGTGCTAGCTTGCCCTTTTGACCAAAACGAACTACTCCCTTCCACGGTGACACTTTTAGAAGTACATGATCACCAATGTTAAAATCTAAAGGCTTCCGTCGTTTATCTGCATAACTCTTTTGACGACTTTGAGCCGCTAGAAGATTGTTTTGAATTTGATGGATCTTGTCTGTGGTTTCTTGGATCAATTCTGGACCAGTAATTTGAGCTTCCCCAATTTCGTGCCAACATACAGGAGATCGGCACTTACGACCATATAAGGCTTCAAAAGGTGCCATGCCGATGCTTGAATGATAGCTGTTGTTGTACGAAAATTCAACTAATGGTAGGTGGGCGTCCGAATTTCCCTTGAAGTCTATGACACATGCTCGAAGCATATCTTCAAAAGTTTGAATGGTGCGCTCAGATTGTCCATCAGTTTGAGGATGATAGGCGGTACTGAGATCTAATCGCGTACCCATAGCGGATTGTACTGCTTGCCATGTTCGTGAAGTGAAATGACCATCACGATCAGAAATAATGCTTAACGGTACCCCATGTCGGCTTACGATTTCGCTGATATAAATACGAGCAAGCTTTTCGTTCTTGAAATCTTCGCGGATAGGAATAAAGTGAGCTGATTTTGTAAGTCGGTCAATTATTACCCATATAGTGTCATACCCACCAGAAGTGCGAGGTAACCCGGTAATGAAGTCCATGGTTATATTTTCCCACTTCCATACAGGTATTTCAGGTTGGACCATAAGTCCTGAGGGTCTTTGGTGTTCAGCTTTCACCTTGGAACATGTAAGGCACTTAGAAACAAAAACAGCAATATCCTTCTTCATTCCAGGCCACCAATAGGTATATCGTAGGTCTTGATACATCTTATCGGCTCCTGGGTGTATAGAGTATTGCGTTTTGTGGGCTTCCTTCATAAGAATTTCACGAAGATTGTTGTGGTCAGGAATCCAGATACGATCTAGGTAGTACAGAATACCGTCAGATTTAGTTTCAATTTTTAGCTCAGCTCCACAGGACATCTCCTTTCGTACATCATCTTCCGTTATTGAAACGTGCTGGGCTTCTCGAATTTGATCTTTAATGTCGGTTATAATTTGCGAACATAGAAGACGAATGGAGTTCACATAACCCTTTCGACTAAGTGCACCAGCCACCACATTTGCTTTACCAGGGTGGTATCTAATTTCACAGTCGTAGTCATTTAGAAGTTCGACCCATCTTCGTTGCCTCATGTTTAACTCCTTTTGATTGAAGATATGTTGAAGACTCTTGTGGTCAGTGTATATTTCACATTTAGTACCATAGAGATAATGTCTCCATATCTTTAAGAGCGAACACAACGGCTCCAAGTTCTAGGTCATGAGTGGTGTAGTTCTTTTCATGCGTCTTGAGTTGTCTCGAAGCATAAGCTATAACTTTTCCTCTTTGCATTAGAACGCAGCCTAATCCTTGCCCTGACGCGTCACAATAGACCACAAAATCATCACAACCTTCAGGAAGAGTGAGGATTGGTGCATCGCAGAGTTTTTGTTTAAGGGTTTGGAAGGCTTCTTCTTGCTTGGGTCCCCATATGAAAGGTTTTCCCTTATGAGTTAAAGCCGTGAGTGGTACAACAATGCGAGAGAAGTTTGAAATGAACCGACGATAATAACCATCCAAACCAAGAAAAGATCTTACTTCAGTTGGTGTACGCGTGCCATTCTTGTACCGCTTTGATCTTTGAAGGGTCGACATGTATTCCCTTGTCGTTGACCACATGCCCGAGGAATTGCACCTCTTTTAACCAGAATTCGCATTTGGAGAATTTGGCGTAAAGCTTTTCCTTCTCTAGAAGTGTAAGGATGAGTCGAAGATGACGCTCATGATCAGATTTAGATTTTGAATAAATAAGAATGTCGTCGATGAAGACTATAACAAATCGATCAAGATAGGGTTTGCAGACTCTATTCATTAGGTCCATGAAGACAGCTGGTGCGTTGGTTAAACCAAATGGCATGGCCATGAATTCATAATGGCCATAACGAGTTCGGAAAGCAGTCTTTGGGACGTCTTCTTCATGCACTCTAAGTTGATGATAGCCAGATCGAAGGTCGATTTTTGAAAAGCAATTGGCACCTTGAAGTTGGTCAAGAAGATCATCAATGCGAGGTAAAGGGTTGCGATTCTTGATTGTTAATTTGTTGAGCTCTCTGTAGTCGATGCACATACGAAACGATCCATCTTTCTTCTTTACAAAAAGGACAGGTGCACCCCAAGGCGATGAGCTAGGACGTATGAATCCCTTGTCAGTCAACTCTTGTAATTGACTGGCTAGCTCTTGCATTTCAGAGGGGGCTAACCTATAAGGAGACTTTGCAACTGGTGTAGCACCAGGTATAAGATCAATACGGAATTCGACTTCTCTAACTGGAGGAAGTCCTGAAATGTCATCAGGAAAAACTTGCGGGAAATCTTTTACTACAGGAATGTCTTCAAGTTTCTTCTCCATGGTTCCCTTTTTGATGATATGAGCTAAAAACGCGACATAATTCTTGCGAAGATATTTTTGAGCTTGAAGACAAGACATTAAGCTGAGCCCTTTCGACGAGGTTTCTCCAATGATTCGAAGAGTCTGACCGTTTGAAAGAGGAATACGAATAAATTTTTCGCGACATACAACTTCTGCCTGATGTTGACTGAGCCAATCCATACCAATTATGATATCAAAACTTCCCAGCTTCATAGGAATAAGGTCGACTGAGAAATCGTTGTCGTTTAAGGTGAGAGTACAGTTGCGTATAATAGAGTTTAATGAAACTGGTTTCCCGTCAGCAACTTCTACCGTTATGGATTCCATGAGCTTATCCCGATTTTGGTTTAAGATAGGTTCAAATTCTAAGGACACAAAACTTCTATCCGCACCAGTATCAAATAACATAGAGGCATATCTACCATTTATAAGGAACGTACCGTTAACCACATTGCCGTCAGCTCTAGCCTGATTAGCGTTAATATTGAGAGCTCTTCCTCTTGCAGGTGGAGGAGCTTGGTTCGCTTGATTCACCGGGTTGGCTTGGGCCTGAGCATGAATAATGTTTACCAACCTTGGACAAGTGTTTCTGAAATGGCTTGGGTCTCCGCAATTGTAGCAAGCCCGTATCGGTTGACCCATAGGATAATTGGGTTGGTAATATGTTTGGGCTAAATGTTGGGTGGGTGGTAATAGTAGGGGTTGTTGGGCTGGACCCATTATTTGTTGGTGGGGTTGGGTTGAAGGCTGGTGGCGGTTCGTTCGTTGAGGCATGCGGCAGGTTTGAACAGTATGACCTGCGCGACCGCAGCCGGTGCAATATTGGCAAGGATGATCAGGAGAATGGTGATATTGGCAACGGTTGCATTTTGGTAACGGGCCAGTGTAAGGTCTTCTGTATGGTGCGGGTGAAGGGGCAACCTGGGTAATGGGTGCAGCAGGAATAGGGGAGTTGGTTTGAGTAACAGCGAAGTTTCTGGTATTGCGCTTCCTATTGTTAGCAAACTTAGAGGAAGTGATGGGATGGTTTGAAGTTTGACCCTCAACAGGGGCTTTCTTTTTCTCTTCTTTGAACTTCCCGTTGTGAATTCGGTTCTCGGTCAGTTCAGTTGCTAGCTCCATAGCAGCTTCAAGTGTTACTGGTGAGATGCTGAGAACTGAATCTTGAATTTTCGAGGGGAGTCCTCGAATATAATGCTCGATCAGACGGTAAGTTGGGGTGAACAAATTTGGAACCATTTGGTTCAACTCCAAGAACCTCTTGTTATAGGTGGTGTGATCCCCCTCCTTCTGTTTTAAAGAATGAAATTCGTCCTCCAACTTTTTAATTTCACTCCTAGGACAAAAACGCCTAGTCATGATTTCCCTTAACTCCTCCCAAGTTAAGGCCATTGCATCATCAGTTCCCCTCTTCCCTTTTTCAGTATTCCACCAAGTGAGAGCTACCCCAAATAGTCTCCGGTGGCGTATCGAACCTTGCGATCCTCAGGACAATCGCAGTTGAGAAAGGTGTTTTCCATCTCCTCAAACCAGTGGAGGAGGGCAGTGACACCTTCGGTCCCTTCAAATTTAGGAGGATCACAAGACTTGAAATGTTTGTATGAGCACTTGCTGGTAGGAGGGTTGTCGATGTTCTAGTCATGTTGTTGGGGAGGGTTAGTAGGATTTGTAGCGAGGGCTTGTTGCACTTGGACCACAATGTCAGGCAGTATCGTGACCATTTGTTTCACGATTTGTGTGGCCAAGCGTTCCTGAGACCTTCCTGATCTTCTACCCCTTCGTTGTTGTCTGGACGACATCTACAGGAATATACATAAAAAGATTGTGAGTTTATGGAGTCTTTTTTAGGTGTCACGTGTCTTTAAGAAAATGAAAATAACATAAATATCAATAATGCAACTACATCCATAGGATGTCTTGGGTTTGCTCATGTTGGGCCTCAAATGTCCCCCCATACCTTCACCTATATAGTCATGTGGGCCCCCATGGCTATTGGCTTGGTAGGATTCACATTAGTATTGGCGATTTAACACTTGCATCACCCGAATGCAAACCACAAAATATGTTTACGAGATGTATGGTCGGAATGTGTCCAGGTGTAGACACAATGACAACTCAAAGTGGGGTTAGTTCACACGACGTTTGGTATAGCATGCTTTGGCCTAATAGGTACTTCGTACTCTCATCGTTAGTCCCCAGGTAGGCATACTGGTCCTTTATTTGGATTTATACGAATGCCAGCCTAGACAGGACGTCCCGACTACCGGTACTGGTACCCTTCCAGTTACTACATGCCCGTCATGAGAACTCACTTTGATGAGATCTGAAAACACAAAAATCATTGTAAAAGCAATCATGATGTGGTGTGTGCTTTCATGGATGTGATATGTTATGAGAATATGATTCATAATAGGCATTATATGATAATATATACTTATGAACATGCTTGCATAACATCGAATGTAACATTTAACATAAAACATATAAACATCATGAAATTTGGCATATAACACACAAAAATCTTATAAGTTTCTAATCAAAGGCTCTAAGGGTCTAATAACCTATCCTATATCCCTATAGTCATGGCTCTGATACCAATCTGTCACACCCCGACCCGCAGCGGAATAAGAGTCAGGGCATAATTGGGTTATCACCAAAGCTCATGACATTTACTAATATGTTTCATATTTATTTAAGTAAAAGTTACATTCTAAAAAATCCAAACATGTCCATACAATACAAAGAAATAACCAAACAAAATAGTTCCAAACTCTAAGTCATTTTATTCTTCTAGTCCAATCCTAAGTGTTTCTGGCTGCAGCTGGTTCACCTGTATCATGTGTAAAAATGGGGGTTTTTGGGTCAACATAAGTTGGCGAGTGAACCTTATTAGATAAACATTTATTATTGATTTACTTGTTAGTTTATCAATGAAAAATTGTGCATAATCATAAATGAGCAAATGTAAATAATCAGGCAGTGGCAATAGCAATCACAACTATAACATACAATAACATATGATAGCATACATAAACATACCAACATCATACGATAAATAACATAAATGAAACTGTGCGATCAAGGCTCAATCAAACGGAGCCGATCGTATTGCATGTACTGAAAATGAAAAATGTCTGTGCGATCAAGGCTCAATCAAACGGAGCCGATCGTATGTGGGCACGCCAGGTTCACTCTCATAATGAAATGGGGAACATGCTCAACGCTCATAATGTAATGGGGAGCGGCGGCCTATGAAATTGCATGTACTGAAATTAATAAATTGCATCTAACAATAACTACACAACAGTTGAACAAACTGAATACACATGTTCATGATATGATGTATGCACAATGGTTTAAATATAATATATAACAAGACACATGATACACCCCAAAACGTGATTAAAACGGGGAATTTGTAAAGATTCACTCACATTGGGTGCGTTTGAATGGAGATGATGAGATGCGCACGAATCGGGAGAATTGAACAACGAGAATTTCTAACCTAAATAATAACGGAAAAATATAGTAAATGAGTGGATTTTATTAAGGATTTTAATGGAATTTTTTAGATATATTTTTGTGAGTTTAAGGCTATTTTCTATCTTTAAAAATGTTATTTTTAAGTATTTTTAATTGAATTTTAAATTAAATTAAATAAATAAAAATATAAAAAAAATTGTTTATTTTGCGTTGACCGTTGACTTGTTGACCGGTTCGGTCAGTGAAATTGTTTGCGCCTGGTGAGGCTCGAACCCGAGACCTCCCGTACGCGTGCACGCAGCTCTACCAACCGAGCTACGTGTCTAACCCGAAATAATCTTGTTTTTAATTATATTTATATACTAATTCGGTTTAATTAAAATTCTTTTAATTTCAAAAGCATTTTAATTCAACAAACCGGTGCCAGTATCAGGTTTCGAACGCGTGACGTGCGACTCAGTGTTGCACACAGTCCACCGCTGGACTGTGTCTCTAACCTGATTAATATCTCTGTTTTTATTATACTTAACAACTAACGGAGTTAACCCGGTTTAGTTTTAAACAAAAAAGGCATTTTATTACATAAGGAGTGCGTGTATCAGGAATCGAACTCGTGACATGCGACTATGTTTTGTACACAGTCCACCGCTGGACTGTGTGTCTAACCCGTTCATATTACTGATTTTAAATAAATTTATAACTTAACTAACTTCGTCTTCTTCATTCAAGTTACAATCAACTGAATCACTAATCCGTTTCTTGTTTTTACGATTAACAAACATTCTTAAGGCTAAAATGAAATGGCAGAGACGGTGTTGGAAGTAACATACCGTAGGAATGATATATCACAGAATTTTCCGGCAATGCGTCGGCTCTGTTTTTGTGCACCTCAACTGAACCAAACAATTAACCATTTTGATTAGCCAATCGTGGAATTGAAGTGATAAACAAACGTTAACAGTGTGATTGAAGGCCCTTACCGTTTCACAGACGAAGATAACGATTTCCAGAAACTCTCCGGCGAACTGGAATTATCTGATAACGGTGCCTGAATTCGATCTCAAGTGGATGGTTTGAGTTAGAAACAGCTTAACAACTGTTAGACTACGATGGTATTGAAGAACTTACCGATTTGAGGACATATACGGTTTTCCGGCGAACCTTACAGAAATTTTCGGCGAGTTGATTTAAGCGTTCTGATGGACTGAAAATGTGACGAAAGTGAAATGGAATGTTTGCCTGATGACTCTGAGTCGCGAGAAGGGTTTTGATTGAGATAATCTGAACTTTGATTAATTTCGGTTATAAAAACCGATGATGCTGAAAATTGATGTTCAATCAATTCCGAATTGATTAAAATCGTCGGTGCATCGGTTATAAACCTGAATGTGCGATTAATCAAACGATTAGTCGATTGAATTGCCGATTTCGGTTACTCAGTTGGCGCAACCGGTTTAATTATATTTGCGTATAAAAGTTATTTGTTTCCTAGAAATGGCAGATAATAACAAGTGGCGGAGTGGTGATGTGGGTGTGTGCTAAGTCTTTGGATTTATAAACCGGCTGACCCGGGTTCGAGTCCCGGCAACAACATTTCTTTTTTATTTATATTGTTTTCACTTTTTATCAAATATAATTTTTATAGTTTAGTTTGCTTATTAATTATGTATCATTAAAAACCAAAATAACCATAAATACACAACGTGACATTTATAACTTGATATTCGATTACAAAACAGAGCGGGTTTGGAAACCCGTTTTTGACAAATGTTACAATATTATCATTGGTCTATGATATAATGCTAAGACACTTCATGTAAGTAAGATTTTGTTGCTTATGATTGATAGGTATGCTTTTATTATACAGTTAATAGCTCTTTTTGATATGCAGGTGTGACAGCCAAATCAAATATGTCTTGCAGACCGTAAGAGCCATTAGCCGAAAGAGAAGGCACAACCAATTGAAATTCATGTGATAATAGCAGTTAGTAAATTTGGTGACAACAAAAAAGATGAGCTATGCTATCAGTTTGTTGATATATATGTTAGTGGCATAACACACACTATACCACTTTGTATGGTTTATATGTACTTTTTTAGGCTACGACTATGTTTAAAAATACTTACGCTTCGTTTAAAATGTCATGTAGGGTGATGGTATTGAGGCGGTCGCAGAAGTCAAGGAAGAGGAACACTTTCATTCGGTTATATGCTTACATTCATTGTATATGGTGATCAGCCTACATATGAAGCAAGTCCAAGGATTACATGCTACTATAGTAATAACTTTTGTTGGGGTTTGGAATGAATATTGTATTATGTTTATATTATGTGTAATAGTATGTTGAAGTTATAAGTGTTGGATATTTATGTCCAGTTCAATAAGTCAACGCTGCCGACCGGGTCTTGACCCGTAAGAGTTACACCGTGGGCAACGAACTTAAATCCACTTAACTAGTTTAACTGGTATTTACGAACAATATGCGAAACGCATCATAATTATATTTATGATCATAAGCGGGATATTTCATTGTTGCGGGTATTAACTGAGAGGCGGGTACATTGACCGGGTGAGACGGGTATACTTGCTACGCCACTTACCGCACATGCAAGGGACCTCCAACACTTGGCACACATGCATTAAGTTCACCAATTGGAATGCATGCATTATGTCCACCAATTGGAATGCATGCACTATGCCCACCAATTGGAATGCATGCATTATGTCCATCAATGAGAATCCATGCAAAGGATCTCCATGTGCTATAAAAGGGGGTGTTGGGTCTTGCTTTGAGATAGGAGGAAGAACTTGCAATAATCTCACAATACCCACAACCACAACCAGTCAGAACCGTCACCACCGTCGTCGTCCCCGCCGGCCATAACTGTCATCGCCGCCGGGTGCCGCCGCCGCTAGGACCGCCGGCCACCACCTCCGCTACCCGAACCAAACCCGTGTTTCCCTAGTTCATATAACTAGCACTTGTTCGTTGAACCTCGGTGTCTCAACCGGTTTGTTACTAACCGAAGGTATATCTAAACCCCCTATGGTTTACGTTTATATTTCGTGTTTGCATGTCGGTGACCTTGTTCCATTACGGATGTTCCTTGGTATAAAATGTTCATGTCATTTTGTTACATACGCTTTCGTTGCTTAAAAATGTATATATGATTTCTGACTATTTAAAGTTTATTTTAACTAACATATATATACATGTACTCTTACTTGTCAAAAGTGTTTTGACTAATCTTTGTAGCAAACAAATACATACTTACATGACCGGGTTCATAAAATAAAAGTAAAACTATACCATGGATTCCCTTCAGTGGTATCAGAGTCAATGCTCACCACAAGCAAATCGAAACCGGTCTTTATTTTTCACCGGAATAATAAGTCACAAACTTTAAAGTTTTTGATTTATTTTATTTTGGGCAATATATATTTTGGTCATTTTTAATTGTTAATATTTGTTGACCAAAATTTCCTCAAGAAACCTTTGGTTATGTTGAATATGTAAATCGGGCCCGACCTTGTGGTTGTGTTTTATGTTTGGTTTTGTCTATGGTTTTGGCCCATTTTGTGGCTCAAAGTTGTAATAGATAAGTTTATGGTTTTGGCCCGGTTTGTGGTTCAAAGTTGTAATAGATAGGTTTTTTTGTATATCTTATGTTTACTTGTTAAATGTTGTTGATACGAAGACCCGAAGAAAAACCGAATGCCAAGAGGAGTCTTGGAGTTAGTGGGAGTCGCTCAAGACAACAAGATGCACTCAAGTCTACCTTGTGGTTGTTTTGTGTGTTGTGACCGTGACCCCTTTGATCTTGCTACTTGGCTCTAGCAAGATCATAACCATGCCCATATGATTTACGTATTCATTTTTGCTATTATGGTTGCTTTTAATAAATGTTATTACAAATCAACCTAATACCAATACGCTTTTTTAATAGGGGTTTTAAAAATGAAGTCGAGAAAAGCAAGTTCTAGCAACTTGTAAATTTTTTATAACCACTAGAGTTTTAAAACCTTTTATCACATATTTAAAACTCATGAACTTAATAGTCTCCACTATTATCTTTAATTGGTTATTTCAAGTCGCGACAAACTTAGTTTTATAGGTTATCTAAAACTAATTGTCCCGAGAGGTGAAAGGGTCCGTTTGGTATAGTCGCAAAGTTAATATCTAAATTAAAACCGACTATAACGACCCTATTTGGTAAAATTAAAATCAATGGTTTATGCTATCCTACTACTAGTAACTCTTGGGGCATAATGCGAACCATCAGTGTTGGAGCCACAACACAACACTTGGTGTCTGGTTTATCCTTCCAAGGTGCAAGGGCTTCGTCGACACATCCGACCCTTCCACATGTGCCGTTTTAGGACGACTATTACTTTTCTTCTCGTGTTACGTGCTATATTTGTCTCGAGAATAAAAGTGGCATAGATGAGGCCAAACGTATCAATGCAAGGACAAAAGATTGTCCTCGCAGCCTCATAAACCCCGAGAGTTGTGCTTTTCTCACAATTGACAATCGTTGTCAGTCCGCTTGAACCTCTTGCTAATGTTGCGTGCTACAGCTGCCATTAGAAAGAGCTTCTAACCGGATTCTCGTTCCTTATCGTCTCATCTCACTAAATAAGGAAAATACATTGAAAATACTAATTAAATAATTTTTGCTTGATAGATGTCATCTGAAAACAACTCCTCTTTTGCTCTCAAGTCCATACTTGAGAAAGATAAACTGAATAACACCAATTTTCTTGAGTGGCACCGCAACTTGAGAATTGTTCTCAAATGGCAAAGAAGCTCTATGTTTTGGAAACCCCGATCCCAACAGCACCCGAAAACAATACTGGGACTGCGAAGAAGGCTTTCGATAAACATAGAGAAGATGCCCTAGAAGTTGCGTGCCTCATGCAAGCCACCATGTCCCAAAATCTCCAGAAGAATATGGAAGACATGAGTGCCTTCGACATGATTGAGCAACTCAAAGGCATATTTCAGAAACAAGCCCGCCAGGAACGTATGACACCATGAAACAACTCATAAGCTGTAGAATGCAAGAGGGTTCCTCAGTTAGTGCTCATGTCCTCAAGATGAAAGGCTACATCGACTAATTAAACAAACTTGGTTATCCTCTCTAAGATGAGATGGCTGTTGACTTCATCTCAACTCTCTTTCCAGTCACTATGATCAATTTGTTTTGAACTTTAACATGAATGACTGGGTAAAGACAGTGCCGGAGCTACATGGGATGCTCAAAACGGTAGAGATGAACATTTCCAACAAAACAAACCAAGTGTTAATGGTTCGATCTGGTGGTGTTAGGAAGCCCAGAACAAAGAAAAGTCACAACAACAAAAACAAAGGAAAGGCTCCTGTTGCTGCCAAACCTGCCACCAACAAGAGCAAACAAGGTGTGAAAGCCCCTCATTCATAAGAGCAGCAATGTTATAAGTGTAACAAGATGGGGCACTAGAAATGTAACTGCCCCGAGTATCTTGCTAAGCTCAAAGCAAAGAAGGCCAATGGAGAAGGCACTTCTTCAGGTATTCTGATATATGTTATCGAGCTTTTCACTGTTTCTAGCAACACATGGGTATTTGATACCGGATGTGGTTATCACATCGTTAATGTCTTGCAGGAGCCTGAGAAGTGGAAGAAACTGAAACCAGGGAACATGGAACTCATTGTTGGCAATGGGAAGAAAGTCCCAGTTCTAGCAACTAGCACATTTAATCTTACATGTCCTTCTGGTCTTGTTGTTGTTTTGAACAATTGTCTTTTTTGCACTTGGTTTGACCAGGAACATCATTTCAGTTTCGTTGCTTTTTGAACAAGGATTTAGATATGTTTTTAACAGTGTTGCTATTTCTGCTTATCTAAATGATACTTACTATTTTGAGGCTAAACCTCGAAACGATATTTATGAAATTAATGTTCAACCAAGCAATAACATATATCACCCTTCTAAACGTCAGAAAAATGGTATTAGTGATTCATTCCTATGGCATTGTACACTTGGCCACATAAGCAAGGCACGCATAAAATGGCTCCAATCTGAGGGGATTCTTGAATCCACCAGAGCGGACTCATTTGATGATTGCGAATCATGCTTAGCTGGCAAGCTCACCAAGGATCCCTTCACCCATGTTGGTGAAAGAGCTAGTGATCTATTAGGACTCATACACTCAGATGTATGTGGTCCTTTTAGAACCATGACTAGGAATCACGAGAGATACTTCATTACACTCATCGACGATTGTAGTCGATATTCTTATGTTTATCTCATGAGGCATAAGCATGAAACCTTTGAAAAGTTCAAAGAGTTTCAGAACGAAGTTGAAAAACCAACTTAATAGAAAGATTAAAATGCTTCGCTCAGATCGAGGCGGTGGATACCTCAGCTTAGAATTTCTCGATCATCTAAAGAAACGTGGAATAGTTTCACACCCACTCCACCTGGCACGCCCAAACTTAATGGCGTGTGTGAAAGGAGAAATCGAACCCTGCTGAATATGGTTCGATCGATGATGTGTAGAACAAATTTGCCTCACTCCTTTTGGGGCTTTGCTCTTATGACTGCTGCACGACTCGTAAATCTAGCACCAACCAAAAAGGTGAACAAGACTCCATATGAGATATGGTATAGGCGTAAGCCAAACTTGAGTTACCTTTAGAATATGGGGGTGTGATGCGTACATCACAAGTGATTCTGATGACAAACTCGACCCTCGAGGTGAAAAGGTTGTTTTCGTCGGATACACTAACCAAAGCGGTTATTACTTCTACCATCCTGATGCAAATACGATTCCATCAAAAGGAAGGCTAAAAGGTCCCTTGAAGATGAACTTCTTAGTCGAGGAACTGGAAGTAATATAGTGGATCTTGAAGAGGTTCAAGGATCACAAACAACCGTTGAGGAGGTCGGAACGTCTGAACCACAACAAATTGTTGACACTGATTCAGACTTAAACGCAAGCCTTCGCAGGAGCATCAAGACTCGTAAAGAACCCGATAGATACTTTGCCATATTGAGGGTTCTGAAGTTCTGACAGTAGCAGAGTCTAATGATGAGCCTACTAGTTACAAATCTGCTATTTCTAATCCAGATTCTGCGAAATGGTTAGAGGCCATGAAAGCCGAGATGCAATCCATGCGTGACAATCAAGTCTGGGACTTGGTTGAGCTACCCCCCGAATCTCGGGCAGTAGGGAGCAAATGGGTTTTCAAGAGAAAAACCGACATGCATGGAAATATACAAACCTATAAGGCACGGCTAGTAGCGAAAGGTTTCACTTAAACTCAAGGTATTGACTATGATGAAACCTTCTCGCCCGTTGCTATGATCAAATCCATCAGGATATTACTTGCCATAGCTGCGTACTATAATTACGAAATTTGGCAAATGGATGTTAAAACTGCCTTTTTAATGGACATCTCTCTGAAGATGTTTATATGGTTCAACCCGACGGTTTTATCGATCCAAAATATCCCAATAGGGTATGTAAGCTAAACAAGTCCATTTATGGACTCAAGCAAGCGTCTCGGAGCTGGAATCTTCGTTTTGACCAAAAGGTCAAAGAGTTTGGTTTTGTTAAGAACGAAGATAAACCTTGTGTTTACAGAAAGGCTAGTGGGAGTGCTATATCATTTCTCATCTTGTATGTAGATGATATATTGATCATTGGAAACAACATCCCCATGCTTAAGGAAGCTAAACATTGGTTGGCATCTTGTTTCGCAATGAAGGATCTTGGAGAGGCCGCTTACATTCTTGGAATCAAGATCTATAGGAATAGATCTAAGTGACTTCTTGGGCTAACTCAGAGCACATACATAGATCAAGTGATAAGACACTTTAAGATGGACAACTCCAAGAAAGGAGGTGTTCCAATGACTAAAGGAACCGTCTTGAACAAATCACAAGCTCCTTCTGAGGACCGTGAAATAAAGCAAATGGAAGCAGTTCCAAATGCTTCCGCGATTGGTTCTATAATGTATGCTATGGTATGTACTCGACCGGACGTCTCTTATGCTTTGAGCATGACAAGTCGTTACCAGCAGAGCCCTGGGATTGCCCACTGGACTGCAGTTAAGAACATCCTTAAGTACTTGAGAATGACAAAAGATATGTTCTTGATATTTGGAGGAGTCAATGAGGAGCTCACTGTAAAATGTTACACTGATGCTAGTTTTCAAACTGACCGAGATACCTCTCGCTCACAAACGGGTTTCGTGTTCACTCTCAACGGAGGAGCAGTATCATGGAAAAGCTCCAAGCAGAGTGTTGTGGCTGATTCCACCACGGAATCTGAGTATATTGCCGCATCGGATGCCGCAAAGGAAGCTGCTTGGATGAAGAAGTTCATAAGCGATCTCGATGTGGTTCCAAGTATCATGAAACCCATCCAGATTTTTGTGATAACACAGGTGCTATTGCTAAAGCCAAGGAGCCTAGATCTCATAAAAAAGCCAAGCGTATTTTGAGAAAGTTCCACTACATACGTGAGATTGTGGAACATGGAGACATCGTTGTAAGCAAAATTGACACAGATCAAAATCTAGCTGACCCGTTTACTAAGTCAATGACTCAAGAAAAACATGATCGTCACATGGACTCAATTGGGCTTAGATTAGCTAGTGATATGTTTTGATTTAGTATTTGGATGTACGAACATCAAACAGTTGTACTCATGCATTCGTTTTGATTTACTAGTTAAATGCAATTCTTGAATCCTACAACTCTGTTCGAATTTGATACATTTAATCCATGAATCTTGTATTCTAAATTATCCGTAGTCGGTCAGACTCATGGGAACGATTCTGAATTAAGACTATTCTGACTTTGGACTCAATGAGTTGACTTCCAAACTCACAGACCACATTACGAATGACGTCGGATGTAACTCGCATCAAATCATCTTCATGGATCTTGGTCATAAGATGTATTTGATTTTGGTATACTCATTTAGTATCCTCTGACCTGAGATACATACTAGAACTTTCATTTACTAAAGACTATTCTTTGATCAGTGTCAACCGCTGTCGCGTAACTGCCAGTCATAAAGGCATTGGTTGGGAATAGCTCTGAAGTTCAGTGGGAGTTGTATGTAATCAAGATGGAATTCTGTACTCTTACATTATATGTAATAGTTAGACATCTGGGAGCCCTCGTTGATTCAAACTGGTGAAGTGTAAGGCCTTACCTAAACTTGCTGTGTGTTTGATTGGACCACTTTGATTCTTGAACGAGAACGATAATAATTGAACGCCATATGAGATTGAACCTGATCCATGTCTCATTTTTCAATCGACGTCTTTTACAGAAAGGATAGATGATAACGATTACCATAAGTCTACTATCTTCAAGTAGCAAGCCGTTGCTAAAGGGAAGATACCTTGGTTAGTGACTTTAAAGTGTCATGACCTGTTGGGGGTAGCTATGTGTAGCTAGAGCACCGCTGGCTGTCTGCGTTGAAATCTTATCAGAAACCGTCCAAGTGGGAGCTGTTGGATATTTATGTCCGGTTCGATAAGTCAACACTGCCAACCAGCTCTTGACCCGTAAGAGTTACACCGTGGGCAACGAACTTAAATCCACTTAACTAGTTTAAATGGTAATTACAAACAATATGCGAAACGCATCATAATTATATTTATGATCATAAGCGGGATATTTCATTGTTGCGGGTATTAACTGAGAGGCGGGTACATTGACCGGGCGAGACAGATATACTTGCTACGCCACTTACCGCACATGCAAGGGACCTTCAACACTTGGCACACATGCATTAAGTCCACCAATTGGAATGCATGCACTATGCCCACCAATTGGAATGCATGCATTATGTCTACCAATGAGAATCCATGCAAAGGATATCCATATGCTATAAAAGGGGGTGTTGGGTCTTGTTTGAGATAGGAGGAAGAACTTGCAATAATCTCACAACACCCACAACCACAAACCGGTCAGAACCATCACCACCGCCGCCGTCCCCGCTGGCCAGAACGGTCGTCGCCGCCGTGTGCCGCCGCCGCTAGGACAGCCGACCACCACCTCCGCTACCCGACCCGAACCCGTATTTCGCTAGTTCGTATAACTAGCACTTGTTCTTGGAACCTCGGTGTCTCAACCGGTTTATTACTAACCGAAGGTATGTCTAAACCCCCTATGGTTTGCGTTTATATTTAGTGTTTGCATGTCGGTGACCTTGTTCCATTACGGATGTTCCTTGGTATAAAATGTTCATGTCATTTTGTTACTACGCTTCTGTTGCTTAAAAATGTATATATGATTTCTGACTTGTTAAAGTTTATTTTAACTAACATATATATACATGTACTCTTACTTGTCAAAAGTGTTTTGACTAATCTTTGTAGCAAACAAATACATACTTATATGAACCGGGTTCATAAAATAAAAGTAAAATTATACCATGGATTCCCTTCAGTAAGAAGCTGAAAATTGTTAAAACTATTTTAAGTTGATTTTAAATGTTTCGACTAATGGACCTCACAAATTGTGACTTTTAGCTACATAATTACAAACGGACACCCAATGATTATTGGACTGGGCTGAAGATAAATGTTTATAAATTAACTATTTTTTTTCTTGATAATTAAAGCATATTAATATAAAAATTAGCTGAGTTACATCAAAATTGCAGGTAAGCGAGCAACAAGCTGCGCCGCTACCCCTTTTTGAATAGCAAACCCTAGCCCCCCCCGGTTGAAGAGCTACTGCTGTGGACAACCTTTTGGACCCTAGGCAACAAACAGATAGCTTCTGGAGCTAGGGAGATAAAGGTGTCGAAGGCGAAGGGGACAAAGGCATGTTGATTATCAGCACAGACTTTAGCATGTTTATCCACCTTTTTTGATTCCGCTTTCCTATGAGACCGAGATTTACAAAACATATCTGGTACCGGATTTTGACACCCACACAAGTTATTAAACGATTTCAATTAGTTAACTGAATATCACACTAATTTTTATTATCACCCTAAATAAATACGAAAAAAATCGAGTATCCGTAGATATTAAATAACTCTAAAATAAATCGATCTCCGTAAATTTTACGCACTTAAAAAACATTTATAATTTAACTGCATTTATAAGCGCAACGTGGTTATATACTTATATCCGATCATTATTGTTATGTCACCCTTCTTGTAGTTTTTTAAACTCTAAATACTTGGATATTTCAACTGATATTAAAGAGAAAGAAAAGAACCAAGTTACGAGATTAAGTGGAAAACTACAAAATTCAAATATGAGATTCAAATATTCAATAAAGTTATAAAACACAAAATAAAAAAAAAATTACCTCTTGAAGGGGGAGCCGATTCGAGAATGGCAAAGCAGATGCTACAAATGGATAAACTAGTTCGATATCTGGCTAGTCAACATTTGTATCATTGAAGGAGGAAGATGATTTGGTTACATGCTCCTTTTAATCGAAATTAAATATGACGTTTTTTTCCCTTTGGCCTAGAAGATACTTATAACTAATGTAACTGTCATTCACAACAGTTACATGTTAACTGTTTTATTAACCTTTGAAGGGGTATGCTCCTAAATCCTACGCAAGGCATTATATGACATGCGTGCAGAGGACCATATCCAGACTTAACGGAACAACACTCTGTTGTCACCGTAGTGTGCGCGCAAGCCCTCATCGGCGCACGCAACACAGTGACAACTAATACAAGTACAATTAGTAGTGGTGGCAAGAGCTGTAGACAATCAACATGCGCCAGACCCTGCCCAGACAACTCCCATGATAGACAATCGTGCAGGAGACCAGACGTACGAAAGGGCAGTGACGTGTAACCAATTAGGTTGCACCATTCATTGCTCCATGATCTCCACTCACAACTGGTGATAGACTCTACAACAAGGGCAACCGTCAGGCCATGAGACACCAATCACCGTTCGCCAATGTTCCAATTCTCTGCAACCACTAACGGTCGTGTCAGTGGGGAAAAACCGGATATTCCTTGATGGCGACGTCTGGCCCAAGGCCCATCAGTGTAACATTCGTCGAAAAACGGGTTCTAAAACCCGCACCATTTTTTTATCTAGTTTATATTATGATCTTTTCGTTACAAATTTATGTTAACCGTTTAAGAGATTCGTCATATTAATAAAAATAAAAGAAAATAATAAATAATAATAAAGATAATAACAATAATAAATAATATTTATTATTGTTATTATCTTTATTATTATTTATTATTTTCTTTTATTTTTATTAATATGACGAATCTCTTAAACGGTTAACATAAATTTGTAACGAAAAGATCATAATATAAACTAGATAAAAAAATGGTGCGGGTTTTAGAACCCGTTTTTCGACGAATGTTACACTGATGGGCCTTGGGCCAGACGTCGCCATCAAGGAATATCCGGTTTTTCCCCACTGACACGAAGACGTCTGGCCCAAGGCCCATCAGTGTAACATTCGTCGAAAAACGGGTTCTAAAACCAGCACCATTTTTTTATCTAGTTTATATTATGATCTTTTCGTTACAAATTTATGTTAACCGTTTAAGAGATTCGTCATATTAATAAAAATAAAAGAAAATAATAAATAATAATGAAGATAATAACAATAATAAATAATATATATATATATATATATATATATATATATATAATAGGAATAAAAAAGGCAGACCGCAGGACTCGAACCCGGGTCTCGCCTATAACCAAACCCACAACACACCACTGCACCACACCTCAACATCTGAAATGATTTAATCAAACAATCTTTTATGTATCACTTATCTCCTTGACTGATTCAAAGTTGCCGCCCAATAACGGCACACAATCAATCCGGTAATCACAAAAGTTGCTATTTCTATGTAATTGATGGCGGAATTCATTCATATCATGAGCCCGGACTCAAATCGAGCCAAACCGCGTTCAATCAGATATGCAGACAACTTGCACATACCCAAATTAAACCGAAGCTTCAAAAACCGAAATTCAACCTCTGCGATCCTTTTCAACTATAAATAGAGGGCTTAGGGAACCCATTAGACTGCACAAACACTCTCCCTAACATCATACCAACCTTTGTTCATCAGAAAGCTACGCCAGAAAAACTCGCAACTCGTCGGAACCTAGCCGGAGAACGAGAGTATCTCTATTCGGTATACCTTTCATCTATATTCTTTCATTCTTATTAATCTCATGTGTAGTCATTTAGGAATTTATAAGAGAATTGCTAAATAAATCAGAACATTTGGGTTTAACATCATTCTGTTATTATGATGAAGAAGATGAACTAGAAGTATCATTTAAAAGAAATAAAAATCGTATTTCAACCGGATTAGTCACACAACCCAATTGGTTGGACTGTGTGCATACGAAGCTAAAGGTCTCGGGTTCGAGTTTTGTTTGTGATCCAACCGCTGAAATAACAAACTTTTTATATAAATCAAATCTTGAAACATGGCAGTGAGATTATAAAAGAAATAAAAACTGGATAATGAACGGGTTAGACACAAAGCCCAATTGGTCGGGCTGTGTGCACACACGAAGCGTAATGTCACGGGTTCGAGCCGGTTATGTATCACAGTCGCTGTAATAAACAAACCTTTTTTTTAATCAGAACATGAAAGGAGTCAGTAAGTGTATAAAATCAATAAAAATCTTATATAATACGGGTTAGACACCCAGCCCAACTGGTTGGGCTGGGTGCAACACAACACTGGAAATGCGGGTTCGAGCCCAAGCTCTCACACCGGTTCGACAGTTTAAATCCTTTTTAAAAATTGAATAATTTCTAAATAACTTAACTAGTATATAAGAATAATAAAATCAGAGATTATTTCGGGTTAGACACGTAGCTCAGTTGGTAGAGCTGCGTGCACGTATACGGGAGGTCACGAGTTGGAACCTCACACGCTGCCTATAATAAATCAGTCTGACAGGCCGTTGACCAGTCAACCTTAGAAAAAGAGTAATTTTTTAATTAAAAATCATTTTTATTTTTCTTTAAAAATTAGTTAAAAATACCTCAAAATAAGGTTTTGAAGCCTAAAAATTTGCATTAAATTCACAAAAAATAAATCTAAAAAATCTCATTTAAGAGCACTAATTAAAAATATTAATCTCAAATAAAATTTATTTATTTATCGATTTATTACGTTATTATTTAGGTTAAGTTTTCCCTCGTCGGTTGAATTATAAATTCGTGCGCATTCATCATTATCAAGGAACGCACGCACTGTGAGTGAATCCTTACAAATTACCCTTTTTATTCATGTTTTGGGGTGTATCATGTGTCGCTTTAATTATTTCGTTTATTCAAACTTGTGCTATTACCATTATATGACCTAAACTTGTGATGCAAATATTGTTTGTTGTGATGTGTGTTTACATTTTGTCAAGTTGCGTGCAAATCATTCATTAGGCCCATCAGTTCCTCGTGGGAGATGAGTTGAGCATCAGGTGCCTCATTAGATCGGCTCCGTTTGATTGAGCCTTTATCTCATTGTTCATCATTTGGTGTGTGCGTGTGCATTATTTCATATTATGTGTTTTGTGATTAAATTTACATTTACGTTTACTCATATGTGGTTATGCACCTTTTTATAACCAATATAACAAATTCGTTCAAATGTTTTCATAAGATTCACTCGCCAACTTTTTTTGACCCAAAAACCCTATTTTTACACATGATACAGGTGATCCAGTTGAGAAAGGAAACACGTAGGATGGCCTAGAAGAATAAACAAGTTAATGCTTTGGAATGGACATTTACTTTTGTTTTCCTTTGTAATTGTATGATTTTTGTTTAATGGATACTTTAGTTTGTAATTCGAATGAAAATGTACTTGAACATGTTGTGCTTGTATGTTTATTGTAACTTCTTCTTTAAAGAGAAATAATAAATATGAAACTTTATAGTAAATGTCATGAGCTTTGATGAAAACCCAATCATGCCCCGACTACCATTTCCGCTGCGGGTCAGGGTGTGACAGATTGGTATCAGAGCTTTTGACTATAGGGATATAGGATAGGTTATTAGACCCTTAGAGCCTATACTATAGTTGATTAGATTTTAATTGTTTATGTGGTTACATGCAAACTCATGATGTTTATTTGTTTCGTATTTATTACACACACAAATGCATGCAAACACTTCCACTATCATATTGTGTGATACTTAATGAGTTATACTTATTGTCAAACATAACATGCTTACATATACATTCATCACGCATATTTCAATGTTCACATATTCAAATCATCCTCATATTTCCTTTATTCAAGATTTTGTCGCAATTTTCGTTTTTCAATCTCATCAAAGTGAGTTCTACGACAGGCATGTAGTAACTGTAAGGGTACAAGTACCGGTAGTCGGAACGTCCTGTCTAGGTTGGCATTCGTATAAATCCAATATAACGGACCAGTTTGCCTACCTGGGGACTAACGATGAGAGTACGAAGGACCTATTAGGCCAAAGCATGCCACACCAAACGTCGTTCGAACTAACCCTACTTTGAGTTGTCATTGTGTCCATACCAGGACACCCTCCGACCTTATACTTTGCTGTAATGTTTTACGATTTTCATTCGGGTGGCGCAAGTGTTAACAGGCTAACACCAATATGAATCCTACCAGAGCCCAGTAGTCATGGGGGCCCACATGACTACCAAGGCCAAGTAAGGGGACATATGGAAACCCAAACATGAGCAAAGCCCAAGACATCCTATGGATGTAGTAAATTTATTTTATTCATTTGTTTTTTGAATGTTCATTTCTAAATACGACACATGACACCTAAAACGTCAAACTTATACTCTCGATACGTATTCCTTGTAGATGTCTTCTAGTCGCTCTCGTAGAAGTATGAGATCAGGAAAATCCCACGAGCGCATGGCTGCCCAAATCGCTCAACAAATGGCTGCCGTAATACCCAACATCGTAGTTCAAGTACAACAGGCCCTTACCGCTAATCCCGTCAACCCAATCAACCAAGAAGATCAAAACATTGTCAATCCTCCCCCAAATGCCACTAAATGCACCTTCAAGCATTTCAAATCCTGCGATCCTCCAAAATACGAAGGGACTGAAGGTGTCACCACTCTCCTCCATTGGTTTGAGGAAATGGAAAACACTTTTCTCAATTGCGACTGCCCCGATGATCGCAAGGTACGATATGCTACCGGTCATTTGTTCGGAGTAGCACTTACATGGTGGAATACAGAGAAAGCTAAGCGAGGTGCTGAGGATATTATGAACTTGACTTGGGAAGAGTTGAAGGAAATCATGACAAGACGTTTCTGTCCAAGAAGCGAAATCAAGAAACTAGAAGATGAGTTCTACTCTTTGAAACAAAAGGAGGGCGACCACACCACATACAACAAGAGATTCCTTGAGTTGAATCAGATGGTCCCCAACTTGTTCACTCCCCTCTACCGTTTGATCGAGCTCTACATTCGAGGTTTTCCTTCAAAAATTCAAGACCCTGTAATAAGTACCACACCTGCAACTTTGGAAGCAGCAATGGAGTTAGCTACAGAGCTCACCGAAAACCGCATACGGAATAAAGACTTCAAGGAGGAGAAGAAGAAGGATAAAGCATCAACCGAAACCTCAAACTCCACTCACACCGAATCCTCTTCTCAACCCACTCCTAAGAGAAAACGAGATGGGCAAAATTTCGCTGTCACCCAAGGCAATCAACCAGCTCCACAAGCCGTACCCCTTCAAGCTATCCCAATCACTCAAGTAGCACCCAACTCTACTTACCCAAATAAGAAACCTTACATTGGACTTCACCCTCAATGCAACACCTGTTTTTATCACCATCCATCTACCTTACCTTGTCGACTGTGTGCTAATTGTGGGCGTTATGGTCATTTGAGCAAGACTTGTCGCGCCTCTCAAAACCAAGCCTCGCCCCTACTCAAAACATGATCCAAACATATCAACAACCCCAATACCCCATGTTTCCATATGTTGGAGCTTGTTTTAATTGTGGTGACCCTACCTATTTTAGAAACACTGCCCTCGACTGGTTAACATCATAAACGCCCAAGCTCAAGCAAACCCAGTTAACCAAGCAAATCAAGCAAACCCAGCTCCACCACCAGCAAGAGGAAGAGCTTACAACATCAACGCTAATCCTATTGAAGATAATAACGGCCCAAACGAACCACTCAACTAGCCTTCCCTCACCAATAATCAAGACTCAACTCCAACCGTCTAGTTTTAATGTTTTCTCTATGTTATCTCAATCCTTACGTATCCCAGTTATAAATT